>OX123181.2:91161264-92361264 GCA_944739405.2 Euclidia mi | reverse complement strand
TTGCAACTATGCCCCTTGTGGTGGAGTTTACCGTGAATTGTATTGCCCTCTGTTTCAGCAGTTGATCAATCCAGCCACTAAGGGTTTGCTCAACTCCGAACTTTTCGAGGGCCCGGCTGATACTGTTGATCTTAGTTTTGTCGAAGGCACCTTCTATGTCAATGAAGGCCCCCAGTGTCATTAACTTGTTGGTGAGCGCTGTTTCAATGGTTCCCACAACGGAATGCAGCGCCGATTCAGTTGACCTGCCACTTCTGTAGGCGTGTTGATGTGGGTGTAGTGGATTGCGCAGTAATGCGCCCTCACGGAGGTATCGGTCCGTAAGTCTCTCCAGCGTTTTCAATAAGAAGGAGGTCAAGCTGATGGGTCTGTATGCTTTCGCTTGTGAGTAGTCAGTTTTGCCAGGTTTTGGGAGGAATATGACTTTAACTTCCCTCCACCTGCAAGATATGTATCTGTGCGCTATAGAGGCCCTGTAGATGTCGAGCAGGTGCGGCACAATCGTTGTGCATCCCCACATTAGGAATGCTGGTATGATTTCATCCAGGCCTGCGGATTTGAATGCCTGGAAGCTGTCTATTGCCCATATCAGCCGGTCTGTGGTGACCACATTTTCGGCTACCAGCCAGTCTGTTTGGGTCGGTGGTCTGTAGTCTGACTCGTCCCACAGACGGTCATTGGTTACTTCACAACCTGGGAAGTGAGTTTCAATTAGCACTTGGCTAATTTCAGCGTCCGTAGTTGCGTAGGTTCCATCTTGCTTTTTAATGGCGCCAAGGGTTTTGTTGCTGTCCTGAGACAAGATCTTTTTCACCCTGGCTGCTTCATTCGTGGTGTTTATACCGCTGCAGAAACGCCGCCAGGACTCGCCTCTGCGGAATCTTATGCGTTTCTTGTAGTGTGACTGGGCTTCTTTGTATTTGAGCCAGTCTGCTTCCATTCTCGTGTTTTTAGCCCTGTTAAAGAGTTTCCTCAGGTTTTGCCTGAGTCCCTCTAGTTCTCTTCCCCACCACTGAGTTTTGCTAGACGACTTTGGGAGTGTGGGCGCACAGGCTTGCTGATAACTTGTTTGTATACATTCTGTTAGTAAGTTGGTGTTATGTTCTATGTTGTCAGTGCAGTCAAAGTGGACAGTATCGAGTCTTGCAGCTTCTCTGTCTTGAAAATGCTTAATGTCGTTGGCTGATGTGAAATTTCTTGCTGGTAGCGGAATGGCATTATCGACCAGTGTGTAAGAGTAGCTTGTGAGTTTAAGAAATAGGAATATTGAAAAAATTATTTTGGTTTATCATCCGTGGACCATTATCTCAATATACGTCATTATAATATATTAGAAATCTACTGAAAAATTACTATTTCAATCAATGGGAACGCGCTACGCTCGTTAGCCCAAAACGAAAAAGTTCTAAAAATACACTAGAATCACCCAATACTCTACATTTTGACCTTTGAATGACAACCTTAATCAAACTCATTTCACCCAAAGTTGAGCACAACTTTTAAAGTTTGTATACTTAAGCAAGTACTCAATGGCAACGTGACGAGACCCATGGTAAATTAATACAATTTGTGTAGGCAAGGTAATTTGTTACACCATAAACATCGGACGTGAGGTGAAAACGTGATTATTTATTTACCAGATAAACCTGCCTCATAACATGGTGGTTTGATTGTAATTACTTGACTACCTTTTTTAGAGGAGTATTTTCTTAAGTAAACTTATGTACGCATTGGGAATATCAATGTATTGATTAGGTTAAAACCATAGCCATGGCTTAGTACTTTAAAGCGCCGGACACACTGAGGGCTCAGAGTTCTGAGCTTCGCTCGTTCCTTCGCAAAATCAGTTTGATCGCCGCGGTATAACTGCTTTTTTGTGTATACGATTTTCAGACACCACCGGACACCACCGTTCCGCTTACATTACAGCGAACGCGGCACGCAGGATTCGTAACTCTGACCGTTAGTGTGACCGACGCCTAAGGTTCCTGAATTAGATTACGAATAGAACAATTTGAGATGTCCAAGTATCTTTGTTGTGATAAATTACTATTTGGGTTCATTGTTATAACATTTTAAGAGCTTAAGACACAAAAATGATTATGTACCTATATGCTAAAAAAAACTACGACTACTTTGCACCTTACAGAATGCGCCATACTAAAATAAAGTAAATACATAAAGTAACAGTAGTGTGTTCTATTGTTACTTCATGTATTTAGTTTATAAAGTATGACTCATACCAGGGTACGAATATTAAGCTAAAACATTATTTTTGTTTCAGTGCTTATTATGATTATAAAACATATACCCGCATTTCTGTTACAAATATTATAAGAAATTTCTTTTTCGACCAATCAAAGGTCTCATACACCAACAAAGACTTACACCCACTTCTTCTAACTACTTTGTTCCTAGGTAAACAAACGTGACCCAATAGATGTTTATTAACAATTTCCTAAACAATAACACAGGCCCGTAAATATATGATGTCAATAAAAACCGACCGACAAAGTATGGTGCCACTATTTTATTATTTACGTATGGCCTTTGCCCGCCAGCCCAATCATACATTTTATATCAACTAACACAACTACGGCAAGTTATTTGACTAAATAACAGTTTAAATTTAATATTACATACCGGCCGGAGTAAATATTTTACTTATTGGGTTTCGAGTATACACGGTAGATTAATTTTAAATATCTTCTAAATAGTAAACACATTTGATTATTAATTTACTCGTGTACTGAAAAACGTTCTTGTTTAAACAAGAGACAGCGCCTAGCAATAAGGCGGAAGGCGGCCCAAACCGCTGCCGCCGCCGGTGCTGCCTCTACAAAAACAGCGGAGCAGGCCGCTGTCGCAGGTCCCACTAATGTGACCAGCGCGCAGCCTGTGGGGGGTGCACGAAGGCCAGAGGCAGTACGGGGAAGCCGCCTGCCTCCAAGCGGCGGGCTGGTCACCCTGGACGGCATCCAGCCCCAGCACCACTAGGAAACACGGCAGGTAAAACTGCTGAAAACAAAGAAAGAGGTGAGGCCAAACGTGCTCTCAACGCGACCAGCTCATCTCGAGGGGAGCACAAGAAGCCCCGCCTCGACTCCTCCAGGATACT
This sequence comes from Euclidia mi, assembly GCA_944739405.2. NCBI lineage: Eukaryota > Metazoa > Arthropoda > Insecta > Lepidoptera > Erebidae > Euclidia > Euclidia mi. Next base: position 92,358,146 of record OX123181.2, on the reverse strand, counting down.
AGGTAAGTCCTATGCACAGGCCTCCAAGGCGTCTCTGGGCGTTGCAGTAACATGCAAACGCACAGGGAACTTGCCGAAGGAGTTCGTGAACCGGGTACTCACGGAGATTCATAGGAAGATCCTGAGTGACGCCTGGTCGACTAAAACCCCCAAACGCCCCGCCCCTGCGTTCACCGGGAAACCCATGTACGCGGACGGGGTCCTCAAACTCTGGTGCGCCGACGAGGCAACACGTACCTGGCTGACGGAGGCGGTCTCTCTCCTGGTCCCACCACCGGGCTTCGAACTGGAGGTCAGGGGCCAGGAAGAGGCCCCGAAGAGAGTGCGGTGCGGCGTTGTCGTTCCCAACGAACAGGGAGTCTGGGACGACGTGCGCGACGTGGGTCGGGCTCTGGAGTTCCAGAACCCCTGGTTAGCGGTTGACAAATGGTCGCTGCTGCACTCGGAGAGACAGTCAGGTGGGTGGTTCCTGGTCGTGGGCGTTCAAACTCAAACTCAAATATGTTTATTTCCATAAATTTTTTTAAATTTTTTGGACACGTCAGAAAGTCATACAAATAAAAAAAAAGTAACTTTAAATGCATATTAACATAGTTGAGCATTGAAAAAAATGCCTGTTCAGAAAGTAGAGCCTCGTGAGAAGAATCAGGCAAGAAACTCCCGGCCACTCTTTTCTACGTCTTGATTCTATACAATTTAAAAACTTAGTAACTACATTGAATTTTTCATAGGTATATGAGCTGGTGTGTCTATAATGTTGTTGTCAATTAATTAATAAGGCTTTTTTAATAATAACATAAAAGTACTAACAAGCATAATATAGACACAATAACTCACACTCACATTAAACTTAACACTAATCAAACATAAATAGCCTGTGGGACCGAGCAAATTAATCCCAAGCATTTTTATCTTCAATATAATCTAGCACTAAATAGTACCCTTTTTGACAAAGTTTACGTTTTATAATCTTTTTGAATTTATTATAACTTAAATTTTGAATATTGCCAGGCACTTTATTGTAAAAGCGCACACATTGGCCTTGAAAAGATTTTTTTATTTTCTCTAGCCGGGTAGCCGGCACTACTAGCTTACTCTTATTTCTAGTATTCAAATTGTGGATATCACTTTTCTTTGAGTATGAGGCCTTGTTTTGGAATAAATATATTAGGTTGGAATAAATGTACTGGCTTGCAACTGTTAAAATGTTTATTTCCTTGAATTTATTCCTTAACGAAGCCCCATAATCCAAATTATAAATTGCTCGAATAGCTCTTTTCTGCAGAACAAAGATGGTCTGAATGTCGGCAGCATTTCCCCACAGGAGAATACCGTATGACATTATACTATGAAAATAGCTATGATATACAAGCCTGGCAGTGTCAATGTCAGTTAACTGGCAAATTTTCCTGACTGCGTATGCTGCAGAGCTGAGTCTATTCGACAATTTACTAATATGTGGTCCCCATTGCAGCTTAGAATCTAGTATAATGCCTAAAAATTTGGTGTTATCCACAAAATCCAACACATCATCCTTAACCTTTACTGAAGTGTTCACTTGTTTGACGTTAGGCATCAAAAATCGAATACATTTAGTTTTTAGTCTATTTAAAAGCAGGTTGTTAACCTCAAACCAGTGAACCACCTTTGAGATAGCAATGTTTACATTGTCCATATCAATTTGCTGTCGTTTTAATTTAAATAAAAGTGAGGTATCATCAGCAAACAGTACTATCCCGTGCTTGTCATTAACGAGATGTGGTAAGTTATTAATATAAACGAAAAATAAAAAAGGACCGAGGATTGAACCCTGTCGGACGCCCATTTTGACTAGAGACCCATGCGAACGCGTCCCGTTGACATCAACTCTCTGAATCCTATTACTCAAATATGAAGTAAGAAGATGCAGAGCAGAACTACTTAAACCATAGTGATGTAATTTCCTGATCAATGTATCATGTTCTACACAATCAAAGGCCTTGGACAAATCACAGAAGACACCTAAAGCATCATGTGAATCCTCCCGGGCATCAAAGATATGTTTTACAAGCTCAACACCGGCATCGGTCGTGGAGCGCCCCTTTGTAAAACCAAATTGTTTAGAGTGTAGAAGCAAATCGTTGTTATTAAAATATTTTTGCAGTTGGTCTAGTATCAATTTCTCGAAAATTTTGCTAAATGTGGGCAGCACAGAAATTGGCCCATAGTTGGTGGGGTCTGCTGTGCTACCTGCTTTGTACAAAGGTATTGCCTTGCTATCTTTCATAAGATTAGGAAATACACCACAGTCAATACACTTATTAAATATTAAAGCTAATCTGTTAGCAGCTAAAGCAATAATGGACTTGGTAATAGTAACGGAATTTCCCCACAAGTCTGCAGTCTTCTTTAAATTTATAGTATTAAAAGCTTTTATAACATCATTTGAATTTATATACTGAAATGAGAAATTACTATAGGTTGTACTCATGTTTTCTTTTAAAAGAGATTCCGCTGTATTGTTTGATGAGTTCAAAGATCTAGTAGTAATAACGGGGATATCAGTAAAATACTTTCAAACGCCGATGCAACTTTTGAGTCTGATGTAATAGTGTCGTTATCAATGTTCAAACTAAATTTTGAACTTTTACTTTTAACTTTCCCAGTCTCGCTGTTTATTATATTCCATGTCATTTTCATTTTATCGTCACTACTCCTAATCCTTGAACTCAGGTAAAGAGATTTAGCTTTCTTGCAAAGTTTCCGACATATCCTAGCATAGTTTCTAACATAATCTTGAAATTGTTCACTTAAATTAAAGTTTCTCGCGTCATATAGCTCATACAATCTCTTTCTACTTTTGTGAAGCCCAGTTGTTGCCCATTCACAGAAGGTTGCATTACCTCCAACTGTAATCGTTCTAGGTGTGAAAACCGAATTAAAGTCTGTACAAAACGCTTTGAAAAAGCTATTATATAACAAATTAGGGTCACCCTCATCATCTAACAGTGACCAGCTAGTCATTAGTTTACTTTGAAACCTATCAAAACGAGTTGCAGTTTTAGGTATTACAACTATATTTTGCCTAGAAACATTCTTACTGTTATCATTAACTAACTGTCTAACTGTCTAATAATTTCCTTGTCTCTTACTATGATATCTGTAAATATATTATCTAGGCAAGTAGATGTAGAGGATTACTCTTGTGGGCTCTAAGAATAAGTTCTTCAGATTATATGATAGAATCAACGCTTTCAATTTTGTACTAAGACTACTATCCTCCAATAAATTTACATTAAAGTCACCGCACACAACAACATTTTTATTTATTTTTGCAACTTTGTTTAATATCTCATCCATAATACGCTCGAAGCTATCATACACTGCTGAAAGAGGCCTGTATACACTTATTACAATAAATATCCTCAGTTCCACACAGGCTACCTCAATAGTTCGCTCAACAGACAGACTTACAATATCATGACGCTCCTTAAATTTAAGTTGCTTATTAAGTAAAATCATCGAGCCACCATGTACTGCTTGCTGCCGGCTAAACGAGCTTCCTACTATATGATTACTGAAATTGAACATGAACTGGTTGCTTTTTATTCAATGTTCAGTGATGCAAAATATATCAACAGCATTACAGTTCATAAACAATTCCATTTCTAAATCTTTATTAATCATACTTCTAATATTCTGATCTACTAATTTATTCAAATTTTTGTTATTATGTTTAAGTGTATTAGTCAATGAGTTACGAGTAATCTTATTATAGCTAGAAGTGTTCTCTATTGTCTCAGAATTTAATTTAAATTATTATTATTATGAATGTCAATAATGGAATTGTCATGTACTCTAACAGTACTTGGGTCACTGTTTAAATTAAATGCTAATAATTTAGCAAGTTGTCGTTCAAAAGAGCAAGAAAGATACATAGTATTTTTGTTAAAATAAAAATACTTTTAATAAAAGTATTAGTTTCAAAGTATAAAATTTTGTCATTATGACGATAATATGTACTATTATATAATAATAGATTTAATTTACTTATCTGTTTGTTTTCTTTATCAGATAAGGTCTTTGAATAAGGAAATGCACAGACTATAAAATTGCACCCCACTTTAGAACTTCTATCAGTCATTATATCCGATAAAGCTAGTATATCTTTCCTAGTAACTAGTAAACTATCACCATACATAATAATAACTGTAGAATGTTTATTTAATTCTGCATGTTTTAACTTATTAACTAATGAAGACATTCTTTCTCCTGGATAACAAAAGTTTTGTAATGGACGGTTAGTGTAACTATCTATTAAGCTACCCAAACCCACTCCCAATTGGTCAGAAAACATCAATACAGTGTTATTACTATGAGTGTCAAGTGAATATATATGATTTGTTTGTAACAAGGCATCAGAACCGGAGTCATTGTATATTTTGTGAGGTTGTTCTAGTACTAGACTACTTTCTAAATCATTATTTAATTTTGAACAATTTAAGCAACATTTTTTGTTGGCTATAGAGAGTAGTTGTTCTAGATTCTCTCTACCAACTCTAGAAATCTCATCATATTTTAATATGTACTCTTGAGTTTCTTTCTGGTGTGTCATTGCCATTTTGTCGAGCTGTGCAGTCAGTTTTGATATGTGTGTTTGTAGCTCCTGAGTGTGCTGATCATATAATAATTTACAATGAGTAATTGTTCATTGCTAGCCTCAAGCTTCGACATCAATGACTCCTGTTCCTTAACCAAGTCATGGTTAATTTGTGATAATTTATTTACTTTATTTGACCTTGTGACTGGATTCAAGTCGCTTTACAATTTATTTAATTTTGATAATTGCCTAAATTTTCTTTTGGTTATCAATTTAGATTTACAGTTGCACTTACATTTTACAGTGTTAATAACACTAGCATTACCGCTGATTACCTCTGAAAACAGGTTCTTGTTTGCTGTGGTGTTGAGCATCTAGATTGATTCCTCTTGTGATAAAATTGTTGTTTGGGCTTCATTCAGACTCGTCTCCAACTCCATAATTCAACTGAGTTGTCTAAGGTAGGTTTCATCACAGCTACTGTAGGTCTTAACTTCGTCCTGTAGTCTGTCTCGTTGGTCCAAGATGTCCATGTGTTCAATGTGGAGTTCCGTCAATTGCGCCTTCAGCTGGGATACTTTATCATTGACATATTTAATTTCTTCTTCGCTATCAACACGTTTCTTCAATAGTTGACTGTTATCTTCTTTATATTTCTTTAATTCTAACAGCGCTTATCATCCATAGCGAGTGCCTTGCGGGTCATCATGTTTGTAGACATGCCTCACAAATTACCTAAAAAAGGAAAAACCGGTGAATACTTTGAAGAAAGATAGGTATTATGTTAATATACAAGAGTGAATATATATATAATTAGTACCAAATAAAAGAGATAAAAAAGTTATGAAAATTGAAAGAAAGGTGTAAGAATGGTCATTTGGCTATTAATCTAAATAATGGTTTAGATTAATATGGTTTGTTGAACAACTCTTATATCAGTATCAAGTAGGTAGGATAATCTTTGCTGATGGCTGTACTAAATAACTAAATCTAGGCAGACAATCAATAAATAATTAAAATATTGTATACTTAATTAATAAATAATTACACATATGTATATAAATGTGAAGTGTAAGTGTAGTTTGTGCTTGTATGGGGCATTTGTTCAGTCCTCGATTTTGCTTCCACTTTTGTCAAGCAAAAGGAGACAGAAACTGTGCCAGTGTGTGATGGACGAAGCTCACGTTCAGTGAGCCGAGTAAATATGTGCTGAGGAGTGTAAGGTACTAAGTAAAATACTCCCCGGGTTTAAGGATGATGATTTGAATTCCGTCCGTTGCCACTGGGTAGTTGATCTGTCCGCCAAGAACTGTCTGCAGCGAGGTTTCAAACTGCAAACTCAATGTATTTCACACTTCTATTACTATTACACACGATATTAATGAAACATAAGCGTTTAATATTGATTTAAACTTAAATAAAACTTTAAAATCACGGAGCTACGTAATTTTACGTTTGACGTTTTCAGTGTTGCCAGCAGTTCCAAAAAAAGGAGCGTCCCGGAGGAACAAGTCCCGGTCCTCGCATTGGGGTTGGGTGCAGTCTACGTCCGGTTCCGGGACTCTACACGCAAGTATGTCGACCATTCTCCGGGATGCGACAACTCCACACAGCAAGTCTCAAACACCCTGTCAGGGTGCTCCGCGGAATTCGGCCCGTCAGAGCCAGCCGCGTCTGGCTCGGGGGCTGGCCCGTCAGCCGAGGGTAACTCGGAAGATGAGAGCCTGCTATTGAGTCCGGTGCGGCGGGACGACGGGGTGGAAGCTGGCGACATCTTGGCTGGCCTAACACAGCTGAAGGTCGGGGAGCCGGGGACATCACCCACAGATGAACCCTCTGCCTAGTGACGTCAGCTGCCTACAAATCAACCTCCATCATAGCCAAACGGCCACTGCGCAACTGCGCAAAGGGATGGAGGTCCAACATTTAGCCATCGTGCTCATCCAGGAACCTTGGATAAGGGGTGGCCTCATTAGAGGCCTCTCCAAGATTTACTCTTTTACTGACCACACACATCCAAGAACCTGCATACTTACAGCTAAAAACAACAGAGCCCAAGCTTTAACGGAGTTCTGTTCCAGAGACATCACAGCAATACAAATTGAAATAATACAGCAGCCAAGGAGTATAGCGGTCGTTTTCGCATTGGTCTACATGCCCGAGGCCGAAGACCCGCCTCCGTTCGACCTCACGCGTCTGATTAAACAGTGCGAGAGAACCAATACGGATGTCGTAAAAGGTACGGACTCCAATGCCCACCACCAAATGTGGGGCATGGACTGCAACAATAACAGAGGTAAGTCATTGGTTGAATACTTATTCACCACTAATCTTACCCTATTTTTTTCATTAAACACAGGTACGGAGCCCACCTTCTTCACTAAACGTAGTCAGACAATTATCGACTAACTCTCGCAACAGAAGGAGCGACTGGACGCATCAAGGGATGGCACGTCTCAAAAGAGGTATCATGCCCAGACCACAGATGGATAAGCTTCTCCATGTCGATATACAGCCCACACAGCCTATAATGCCTTAAGCGGAATGGCGGACACACAAAATGGCGGCGCAACAAAAGCATAGACAAAAGAATAAAGGTCTGGCTCTCTTCGTCCCTTTTTTTTAAAGACAACTCCCGCATTAGGACTAAGTCCTGTGTCGCGGGGGACTTTACAAACATGCAACTAACGGACACAATGAACACCCAGACTCGAAACAACAATTTGTGAATTACACAAAGTGTTACCTCGTGTGGGGATCGAACCCACAACACTCGGCGCAGTGTCAAGGGGTGAGGCGGCCGCTTAAACCACTTCGCCAACCGTGCAGTCGTGGACTTAGTGGACTATGCAAATACGACCGAAAGATTTTGATTAACATTTATCAAGATACTTATAACGTTTCGTTTCTGCACCCTTGTGGGTTGTTAGTGGAGATGGAACGACGATTCACCTTTTATTTGAAATTCTATTGCCTGACTGTGAATTAGAGAGTAAAATATTTTCTTATGAAACGCTATTCTTATGGAGTGAACATTGAAGGAAATAAGTAAATATAACCATAGAGTTACCTACTACGCTTTTTAGTTTTTCTATGTTTAATTTAAAATAGTCTTTAGTTATCATGAAAATTAATTTCTACACAATATTTTGTTTAGTAGTTCTATTATATACCTATTCTTTTTATTGCATGCTACACGTGATAAATAAAAGTGAACACTATCGTCTTTAAATGATGTGACCCTATGATGTGATAATTGTTATTTAATAGGGGGTTACTCCTCGTAGTTTCGGGGTGGCATTCAAGCTAAGCAAGCATTCATTTTCCAATCGCCAACCAATTGGCAATCCACCGAAATGTATCAAAGTAAAATGTAACCTACCTATAAACCTTTATTATATTGCCTTGTAAAGTAACAAAGTACCCATAAAACTGTGTAACATCTTAAGCAGTTATAAGCATTATTTAATTAAATTCTCATGCATTTTAACTGTTCTACAAATTGCAACAATTTTAGTTTAATATGCGTTATATTTTAAACTGCTTAAACTGCTGTATACTTAAGAGGATCTGAAGAATGTATGGTATAATTAAGCGGGTTAATTAAATGTTTCAAGTGAGATTTAAAGCCCTCAGTCCAGGAAACAATGGAGAAGAGAATGGAATAACATATATAAGGAAATGCAGGTAAATTATATGTTTTGTTAACTGTTTTAATATAGAGTGTTTTAAGAGGCGTAGGCAGTTTAATATATAAATAGCATGGACAACCCTGAACAGTGAGACTTTCACTTACGCTACCTAGGTTAATGTGTACCCACATAGTGACTGACGTAAAGTTATGTTGGCGAAACGTTCGTTGGATGAAAGGTTGTTTAAAGATTATGTTGATCAATGGTTCATGGGCCAAACGAATGTTGGTAAATCGTTGCACACTCTATAGCGAAGCACAGCGCTGCGCGTTTTTCACTGTCATACTTTAATCGTAAAATTTTGACTGCACGATTGGCGTAGTGGTCTAAGCGGAACTGCTTGACACTGCGTCGAGTATTGTGGGTTCGATTCCCGCACGAGACAACACTTTGTGTGATCCATAAGTAGGGTAAAGTTGGGGCTTCTGCATCACTTGCTCTCGCGTCGCCGCTCGAGCTGCGTGATACAGAAGCCCCAATTTTACAATCGAGATCGATTCATATAAATGTGTCCTGACTAATGTTACTGTTCTCTTTGCTGAGTTTTTTATTGTACTTATGAATGTGTATCAATTCATGTAATATTCCAATCATAGTATCTATTAAAACTAAATGGGTATGTTAGTGAGTATAGGAAACGATTAAGTAAAATGAAACAATCCATATTGTATCTTTTAAAAAAGTTTATTATCAAAGCACCATTTTTTTAAGCACATCACATTTTTTAATGCACATATTGAGTCATGATACATACAATTGTACAAATCTCCGGAATATTTATAGCGATAATATAGGGTTAACAAATTAGGACAACCTTTATCTTCTACATTAATTACATTAACACTATTTAAAATATTTGTCAACCATGACACTTTTTCAAGACCTTTAACGAAAACACACTTATCTTTTAAGATATCTAAAACTAAATATTGATAATTTGAGTAAGGTAGTAGTAGGTATAAATCCTTCGCTCCAGTATATTTTTCTATTACGCTCAATCCAGCAAACTTGTTGTCTTTCCGATTTAGTCAAATCGTAAAAAGAAAATGGCGGTTTGATTAAAAACACTTGCAGGCTTTGATTACACTATATAGCAATTTCTTTTATTATAAATTCATTTGCTTCTGTTTTAAAGCCTTGGATGTCTACAATAGCAGTCATGATAATCTACGCACGATGTTGCTCAGAGGTTTGTATTCCACAAGTCGGTCGTTTATAATCAAACAGTATGCAGTTGTCTTATCTGGTATTTGTGTTGAACATTCAAATTCCAATCGCACATCCACTGGACCAGTTTTTAAACTATCGTTTTGCCTCGAGCAGTCTAAGATGAAGACTGGGGCCTTTTCTTTGAAATCCTGCAGATCAAGCAACGGGTCTACCGGAGAGTTGTAATACGACTGACGAAATTTCACATACATTTCATATAATATACTATATTTGTTCTCACAAAACTTTAAAGATAAAGGCTCATAAGGATAATATTGCGAATTTAAAAAGAGCGTTACATTTGTCACCTCACAATGATCAAATACCGAACTGTCTTTAGTTCTATTATTTTTTCTATTACTTTCAAAGCAAAAAATGACATACCGAGGCTTTTCTAATTGAGAAGCGGTCTTTACTGACCAAGAATGCTTTTTGGTTTTAGGTAGTAAAGGATACTCATATAAATCCCAATTTCTAAAGGCCATCTGAATAGGTTTATCTCTTTCTAAGTGCTTTAAAAGTATTAAACGTTCTCGATCGGAAACTTTTATATGTGGTACTCTCCATTGAATTCTCTGTATATCTATTTGAAGCTGAACGACTTCATCAGTAAGAATAATACTATTTAAGTTAGAATTACTCCTATTCAATATAAGTTCGTATTTACGATTTATCACAATTTTATTGTAATCCTCTGCAAACCCTAAAATCTTATTTAAGGGCACCACAACGCTAAAATGTCCATCACTTTGGAATCCGTTTAAATTCCAACCCCATAATGCAGAAACTTTACTTTCTGCTTCATTAAATGAGATGTATGACTTTATTGTTGATGTTATTCCAGAATTTTTTATACGATCTATTTCAATTCCATTCATTTCGTACCTGATGTCTTGGAACAAGTACATAACAGGGTTATTAGTAAATGTAACAGATTTCTTGATCCGATGCCCATCCTTACGGAACAGCTTTGCCTGACCTTCGATGTAGATTGAACTGGCTGATGGTAGCACGTATATATCTTGCTGGTGTATGGGGATTCCGATTTCATCGTTTTCTCTAAAACTGTTATTGTAGGGATTGTATGAATGGATTTCATAACTTTCGATTGAACTATCAAAGTGTGGTAAATCGGTAATCTGTAGTATACTCATACTTTACCCCTAGCTTTAAGAAAATCTTTATTTGATTTAGTCAATTTCTTCACGTTTTTCTTACGTCTGTGCACCTTAATGGTCGTTGACGGAATAGGACGTTTTATTTCGACTGAAGGGTTTTTATAATATACTATAATTTTGCTTTTCTTAAATGAAGACGTAATTGAATATTTTCTTCACCAAAGTCAATACAGTAACCAAACTGATCTACAATCCTAATAGATATGGATGAAATTATATTTTTGTTAACTGGAAAGTAAATAACGTTCTGAGGTATTTCTGCGTAGCCGTGACTTGGAGCAGTATCAGATATAAATTCATGAATAAAATGAGTCGGTAATCCGTTGCAGTATGAACCGTGCACAAGATCACATTCAATTCTGATAACAGCTGTTAAACTGCTGTTATTAACGGACACATCCGGTCTTGTTTTTAATACTGAAAAGTATAGTAAACGGCACTCGTACTGATCAGATAAATGAAGAGGTGGTTGAAAATACGAAATCAGCTCCGATTTATTTCCAGAGATGGTAACCGTAGTAGACATGCTTGCATACTGAACTCTTTTAGATGATCCTGTTTATTTTATTTCATGATTATACCAAAAATTCTTTAAGAAATTTAAACATAAATGTCCACAATTGAAGGGGTGATCACGTTGTATGTTTTCATAATTATATTGAATGTTAGAACCTACATATTTTATAAATTCCTTCAGAGGTTTAAGATTTCCATAACTGTCAAAATACTCAACATAATCATTATATTTTGCATAGGCTACCCAATGAGAACCAGGATTTTTTGAACTATCCAAATTAATAACTCCACATTCTTTTTTATAAAGACATTTAGGGAGCTCATCTCTCATACAGACACCTCTAAAATAAGGAATTCTATTCCCGTACTTTAAAATGTCAAAGTTAGTTAAGGCCCGTTTGGGTAGCCGATATCTAAGTTTTTTTCTTTTGATACGAAAATTCCAAGGCCGCCTTTATGTGGTTTAAGGTGTAGTCCTTTCCCAATACATAGAGCTTCCATTTTTTCATTATGTCTTCTCGATTCTTCATATAGCTTTTTAGCCATTTTGAATTCTTTTATGGTTTTAGCAATACCAGCTGCACCGCCTGCTAAAGCTCCCGCAGCTGATAATCCCGCAAAAATAGGAATCAAAGGTAATACTCCCCCCGTTTTTGGAATGGAAATAACGCGAGGGAGCTTAATCGATGAATCATTAGCCAATTCTCTAGTAGCGGCAATAGCTAATTCTATTGCCATTTTCTTGCTCTTAGGTTTTAATTTTTTGAAATGCCTTTTTGCTTTTGTAATAACAGATTTTAATTTACTTTTTAACCCTTTTCCAGGTGTAATTTTTGGAGAAAGCTTTTTGTCCAAACCAGAACCAGTTTTAATTTTTGCTGACATAGCCTTACTTACTAAGCGTGCCGCAAGTTTTTCAGCTATACTGGCATCGTAAGCAATCGCTCGCTCTTTCGATTTATCAATCCAACTGCTTTCAGCTGAAGACAAACCTAACCATTTTACTAAAACCCTGTTACCTTTTCTTCTAAGAACTTTCTCGACTAGATAATTATATATTGGGATATTTTGTTTTTTGAAGTTCTCGTGTATAAAATGCCCCTAAAATAGGCCGACCTCTGATAGTATCTTCAATTAAGTAAGTTATAGGAGTTGTATTTTGTATTTTATGAATTTTAAATATTTCTGTTGACTTTAGTATAACCTTTTTCAAATGTACCTTTGTATTTACTGATACGCACATTATCACTTACTTTGTACTTGCTTTTTAAATTATAATTTTTTGGCAACTTTAAATACCTTTCTAATATCAGTTTTTTATTCATATTGTTCACATTAGCAGGGATTTCATTAATAGTGCGATGGTGAGTGTGATTGTATTTGTAAATAACATCATTGAGGGCATTATTTACCCAATTGTAATTGCCTTTTAAACTAAATTCCTCATAGATTTTAGGTTTCAATGTTCTGATAAATTGTTCGACTATTGAAGCTTTTTTTGTTGAGAACGTTGAATAATGATTAATATGATACAATTTCATAAGCTTCTGTAATTTGTTATTATAAAATTCTGTTCCATTTTCGGTTTGCAGATTTTTAGGAACACGCCCTTTATCCAACAAAGTTTTGAAAGAGTTATACACATCTTCTTTGCTTTTACTTCTCATAGGAAAGGCCCAAGCATATTTCGAAAATGAATCAATAACGGTATGAATATATCTGTATTTTTTTTTTTTGAAATTGATTGCATATCAATTAAGTCTGCTTGCCACAAGTCATCTATATCTCTCATGACAACATGTCTTCGCGGATAGTTCACCCTCGCATTTTTATGAATTTTGTTTACCACGTCAGCTTTGCTCATGTTCACAACTCAGTAGGTATATTTGTCTCGAATTCAGCTATAATACTGAATAAAAAGCAAATTATTAGGACTATTTATTATTTAATTATGTCAGCTTCTTTTAACTCTTCGATAATACATTTGTATAATGCAACATATCTTTATAGACAAGTTTATCTTTGCTCGATATTTGTTTCAAATCAGGTTTTCTTCGAAGTAAAAGTTCTTTTAAACCAGGGGTTAAATTGAAGCTTTTGTCACAAACTTTAATTAAAATGGTATTATCATTATTTGCACTATCTATTTTAGAAAACGAAACTATTGAATTACCCATTAATATTTTTTTTGTTTTCACTCCTTATTCCAAATGGTATGTTTAGTATATCACGACCCTCTAATGATATTTCTAAATCATACAGTAATTCCGTCTGGGGAGGCTTTTTAATGTTCAGTACAGAATTCAGTTCTGGGTCATAGCATTCTTCAAACTTAGTAGATGAGCTAGTATTAATGTCACCCAATTCCACGTCTTCAAAATTAGAGTGTGTATTTTCAAAATTCTGTATTTTTTCTAATGTTTTATTTGAATCAACTAGAGTTTTAAGGGGATCTGTGACAGGTTTTAAAATTTTTTTCAAGTGACAAGTTCGTGGAGTGTTCCTGGTTTTTCATTTGTTTTATTTAATTCTTTATGGAGTCTACAGACTTCATTAATTCTTTTTTAATATTTTCTCCATGTTATACTTATTAACAACTGTATTCAGCTAAAGAACAAATTATAATGAATTTGATTTGCCATGTTAATTACTTATATATACATATAAACAGTCAGTCAAATTTAAAAAACATATCTAAATTCTGTCTGTACCTTCCATTATTTAATGACGATTCTTTATTAATAAGTAGAAAATTATAAGGTTTACTCCAAACAGTTTGACAAATATTTCTAAACTCTTTCCACTGTAAATCAGAAGTAACATGCTCTTCATGAATATGTTTTAAATTCACATCATCTTGTTTGAATATAATAAGAAAATTCACATTGTCACGCAAAAGTTGTTTCGGAATTTTGGAATCAGGCAGGTGGTGTATTATTGGTCTTCTTTTTTGTTTGTTTAATTGTATATATATATTTATTTACACTCTTTTAGATAATTTATTTATATTTATTATATTAACATATTTAAAGTATTGTATACTTACCTGCTATCATTGATATCAATAATATTAGTGATGATGATAGTTTCCACTCAGTACGTAGTGTAGGTGACAGTTTTAGCAGTATACCGTCACTTTCCGATTGTCTTAATTCACAGTTTTCTGATGTACCTAAAAATTTCAATGCCGTTCATATCAATGCCCAAAGTATTCCGGCACATTTCACTGATATGTTGGCCAATTTAGACTGTAAGAGCATTCATGCTATCCTTGTTTCTGAGTCATGGCTTAAGCCCTGTCTACCTTCTACATTATACTCCCTCCCTGGTTTTCAACTTATCAGAAATGATCGCGTGGTTGGGGGCGGTGGAGGTGTTGCCATATATCTTCGCTCTCATATCCCTTACAAAGTTGTAAGTATGTCTGCACAACCATCGCCTTCAAATGAAGGTGAGCATTTATTTCTGGAAGTTGCATTAAACCACATCAAACTCGTACTCGGCGTTTACTACTGTCCTTCATTGCGTATAGATTATTTTTCTACGTTTGAAACCCTTTTGGTTAATCTCTTGCCCTCTTACAGTCATACAATTATAATGAGTGATTTTAACACATGTCTGCTTAAAAATGATTCTCGTTCTTCGTCTCTTGTATCTATTTCTATAGCCTGTAATCTTACAATACTACCCATAAGTGCAACCCACCATTTCCCACATTCCACACCTTCCCTTCTCGATATTATCATGGTTTCTTCTTGAGAACATGTTGCCACGCACGGGCAATATCCAGCAGATATGTTTTCTTATCACGACTTGCTCTTTATCTCGTACAAAATTCGCCCTCCCAAGATGAAGCGGAACGTACTAATGCAGCGCAATTTTGGTGGCATGAAGACCGATGCTCTTCGTAAGGATGCCAGTGATATTGACTGGATTCCACTTCTCAGTGCCGAAACCATTGATGAAAAGGTGAGCGTATTTAAAACTCAAATCACTGAATTGTATGATAAGCATGCACCCATTAGGCCGGTGAAGATTAAACACCCTCCCTCACCATGGCTAACTGAAAGCATCAAACAGCTTATACACAAGAAAGCTGCAGCAAAATTTAGGTATAAAATGAGGCCCGACGATAACAACCTGCAAAAATATGTTGCGATTAGGAATCACTGCAATAGGGTGTGTAGGGACGGACAACGCCAACATATCCATAATTCTGTGAAAAAACGGAGATCCAGCAAAGGTCTGGAAATTTCTTAAAACCCTGGGGGTTGGCAAATCAAGTCAACTTACTATTCCTAATGACTTCAATATTGACTTGCTCAATCAACATTTCGCTGCCTCGTCCAATATTGATAGGACTACTAAAGAAAGCACTCTTAACTATCTTTCATCTCTGCCAACCCCTAGTTATTCATCATTTGTCTTTAATCATTTCGCCGATAGTGATGTTAAGAAGAACATAATGTCAATCACATCCAACGCAGCTGGTAGTGACTGTGTCAGCCGTAATATGCTCCTTCCCATCCTTGATTTAATCCTGCCTATCATTACTCACATCCTTAATTACTCCTTGTCCAGTGGTGAATTCCCATCGATCTGGAAGGATGCCCTAATAACTCCAATCCCGAAAAATTCACATCCTTTATCCTTTTCTGATTACCGACCTATTTCTATCCTACCATTCCTTTCCAAAGTCCTCGAACGTCTCGTTTACAATCAAGTTAACTCGTTCCTTTCTAAAAATAATCTCCTTAATCCATTCCAGTCCGGTTTCCGTCCAGGCCATAGCACCGCTACAACCCTTATCAATATTACGGATGACATCAGGGCTGGTATGGAAAGCGGCAAGCTCACAGTCCTTGCTCTGCTAGATTTTAGCAACGCCTTCAATACAGTGGATTTTGACATTCTACTTGGCCGTCTTTGCTCTCTTAACATATCTCTTACGGTAATTGATTGGTTTCGTAGTTACCTGTGTGGCCGCCGACAGCGTATACGAGTTGAAAATTCACTCTCTTCATGGTGTACCACGACTGTTGGCGTGCCCCAGGGAGGCGTGCTGTCACCTTAACTCTTCGCAATTTTTATAAATTCTATATCAAACAATCTTCGCTCTTCCTACCACCTTTATGCAGATGATCTCCAAATCTATACGCAGTCGACATTGGCTGAGATGTCATACTCTATAGGTACCATCAACAGTGATCTTGCACAGATTAGTAGCTGGAGCAAATCCTATGGACTTATAGTGAACCCCTCGAAAACGCAGGTCATTGTTGTTGGTAGTTCGAGAATGTTATCGAAGATCGACTGGTGTCAACTTCCTGACATTATATTTAATGGCACTGTAATTCCTATACAGGATAAAGTAAAAAATCTGGGCTTAATCATTGATTCTACCCTTTCCTGGCGCTCACAGGTCCAAGAAGTTAGCTGTAAGATATTTGCTTCGGCAGGTTCATTGCGAAGACTTAGGAATTTTCTTCCTACTGCCACCAAAATTGCACTTGCAAATTGTATTCTATTACCCATTATTGATTATGCAGATGTCAGCTATCCAGATCTCGCCGAAAACCAACTAGACAAACTTGAGCGCCTTCAAAATCTCTGTATACGATTCATATTTGGATTACGCAAATACGATCATGTCTCACAATTTCGAACACAACTCAAGTGGTTACCCATACGATTTCGCCGGAATACTCACATACTTTCTCTACTATACAATATATTGTTTAACCCTTCAACTCCCTCCTATCTTAAAGGACGATTCGAATTCCTACATGATACGCATAACCGTTATTTAAGGTCATCAGAAAACTTAAAGCTGAAGGTGCCGGCTCATTGCACGGATTTTTATGATAAATCGTTTTGTGTCACTGCTGTTCGCCTATGGAATGCTCTCCCATTACATATCAGACAGGCTCAGACGATAACAAAGTTCAAATCCTTAGTCAAGGATCACTACCTATCACTATGATATTTCTCATTCTAATAGCATTTTAACTATTATTTATTACTTATGTATGTGTGTGTATGTATTTTGTATGTATGTATGTATGTATGTATGCATGTATGTATTTATGTTTGTATGTATAAGTATTTATATATGTGTAGTATTTTTTTATAATATTACATAAACGTATATATAATTAAAGTAGTATCATATTATAACTAGTACACTTGCAACTACCATTTCTTTCCTACCAATAATATCTCCATCCAAAGGTTGCCTGGTAGAAATCACTGTTAGCGATAAAGCCGCCCATTGTACTGTATTTAATATAAAATTCCTGTATACCTGTGTTCTTAAAGTGTACAATAAAGTATTAAATAAATAAATAAATAGATATTCGGGAATTAGATCATGTAGACAAAAATAAAAAAGCGAGGCTTGCTTAAGTGCACAATATGTGGTTGAGGAGCCTTATGATGATGTAATGGATATCACAGAGACATTAATAAAAAAAATAAGTAAGAAATTGTGTGATACTGAGTAGTCTTAAGATAATGTTTTTATTTAAGTTTAGTTGTATTTCTAAAAATAAATAAATGTTATCTGTTTAAAAATGTGTAATTGTTATGAGTCAATGTTTGTATGCATGCTTTATATTTATGTAAAAGTTAAATAAATGTTGTGGCTGAATTCTTATCGTATAATTTTTAATTAATTAAAAATTGAAATTAGGTATAGAATAGTAAATTTAAACAACTTTATTTGAATACACATTAATTTTATAAAAACATTTTTAACTTAATTCAAAATTACAAATAAAAACAAAAAAAAATACACAGTATACATTTATTGATTATTACAATACTTAGTTACATTCCTTTATTACACATATTTTTATTTGATTATAATAATATACTTATTACACATATAATTCCCGCACGGAACAAATGAGTATTGTGCCGGTTTGGATTTTGTATTTATGTGTTTTTACTTTATTTTTTTTTGTATTATAATCAATTATTATGTCTCCATAATACTGTTGGCTACTTACTAAGAAAAAAAGAAAGAGAAAAACTATTTATTTGTCACAGACACAGAAAAAGTATTACACATAAAAGAAAACATTGCAAGGCATAACATTAGTCTGTGACAAATATGTGCACACTCAGCTATATTAATGCATTGTGGTAGTGTCCACAACTCTATTATTGAGTTATAGTTGCTAGTAAAAGCTAACCTCTCACTATACGGAAGGCCTATGCATTCATTCGTACAAGATGTGCACCAAATCGTTTCGATGCAACGATGTGCCGTGATCGAACATGATATTGTTGTTTATTGTACTTATTTAAGTGCGCGCGATAATTTTTGCTTGGCTATGTCAGTTCGACACCATACCAGATTATGATACACACAACAACCGATCGGACTGATCGCGTCGACTGAACACAGCAGTCTAACTTGAGAATGTTGTTACATTAGCATCTCAAACTAGAAACGACAGTAAGTTGTCCCATTGCATTGGTACTACAATGATATGTCGGTGAATGAAATACAATATTATATCGTGAATCAGACGGATCGCAGATAACAACGGTATTATTGGGAGCGTCTGCGTCAGCTCACTTTGTTCTGAGTGATGCAGATTACATTTATATTAATCGATCTCGATTGTAAAATTGGGGCTTCTGTATCACGCAGCTCGAGCGGCGACGCGAGAGCAAGTGATGCAGAAGCCCCAATTTTACCCTACTTCCATAAGTTGTTGTTTTAAGTCTGGGTGTTCATTATGTACGTTGATCCTATGTTTGTAAAGTCCCCCGCAACGCAGGATTTATGCCTAGTGCGGGAGTTGTCCTTATTCTATGTATACTATGAATGCATTTACAAAAAAAAAGTATATATGTATGTTTATCCATTATCTAGCACCCATAGTACAGGCTCTGCTTACTTTGGGACTAGATGGTGATGTGTGTAGGTGGTAGAATATTATTATTATTATGTGTTGTGCCCAATACCATACGAGGCAACACATTGTATGATCCATAGATACATTGTTGTTTTGACAATGGTCCGTTCTTTGTGTCCAATTATTGAATATTTGTGAAGTTCCTCATAACACAGTACAGATTACTGGTAAGCAAGAAGAATTGTGACAAAAAGATAACCTCATCATTTTGCGTGGTTTTCTTAGTAATTCTACAAAGGTCAAAATATATAATTTTGAACTATACTCCTGATTGTCCGTGTGGTGACGGATAAAGAATACAGATTGTCACCACCCCATGTCATACCATGGGTGTCGTAAGAGCCGACAGAGGGAGCAATTATGCAGAGAACAGCACTGTAAGAGAAGGAAAACTTGGTACAAACCCTATACCAACCCGTTTGGCCAGCGTGGTATAGTAGGCCAATTTCCTCCTTTGAAAGGAGAGGCCTAGTCCAGCAGTGGACTGTTAAAGGCTGATGATGATGATGATGATACTCCTGATTGATGCCTAACAATATCCTCGCTAGCTTCGTTTAAATTAATTACAGGATTGCAGGCCAGTGATCCGTCCTCGGCCGCATTATTGAAGACTGTTGTCAAGACGGATCGATGACTGGATATTCTATCCTCGTCCTGATTCAGTTTTATAAATTAAGACGCTGGGTTTTATCTGTGACAAGATAGGGAACTTATATTAATGTTACAAGTTTTTGAGGTATGAAAGCATTGAAAATTATATTAGAAAATATTATAAAAATATTTAGACAACGGATAAAACACTTACAAGTATGACGAAGCACTTTGAGCAGCCTCTTTGTTGTTTGTCACTGTATCGAGAGTTGTGAGGCCGATATCTACTACTACGAGTGGACAGGATTAGGTGCAATGTTACCCCTGCCAGTTGCTCTATACATTACTGAACAACGTTCATTGCATTCATTGCAAATGGATCTCATCAACAACTATGCCGGTGTAAGGCGTATTTTACTACTGTTATTAACGGCTTTGTTAGGTACTCTTTAACGTAAAAACCTATAAACGGAGTTTGTTAGAACAGTAATATAACTTATGAAACACAGTCTATCTTTTTTAGCAATAGGAGTCACCCACGCGGGCGGAGCCGCGGGTAAAAGCTAATATTAATATAATATATCCATCTGCAGTTTATGACATTTCATTTAATAAATTATTCACAGACTATCGAAGCGGAAGGAATCCGACACGAACATAGTCATGCAACATGGCGTCAGCGTAATTCCGAAATAAACATTTTACAATGCGATTATCACAAAACCACTGTGTGAAAACGTTGGTATATCAACAAATATAACCAAAAAGTAACTACACTCATTACGTTAATTTTAATCCACTTTCAGGTAACTGTTTAAAAATATAATGTTGGTAACCCTGCGTCATTGTTGTGGCAACAATGCGACATTGGATGAATGGGCACATTAACTGTTGCGTTTGCTGATTTTATTGTGGAATACCATTTAAATATTTGACTTCATTCCTCTGTTTTACTTTATCAAAATATTGCTGGAAAAATCTGTTTTACAAAATATAGCGTGATTTATTTAATGTATATCTTTGATAGTTGTTGTGTGAGTCAGTACTTGCACATATATGACTTATAAAGTTTGAAGCTTTACAACATAATATGTACCTGTCGCTTTAGGTTGCGGAGGTCAGACAGCTTAGTCGTTTAAAAATGCTAATATTCTTTAAAAAAACACGCTTTGGGCTCCAAGATGAAACTCGTGGACGCAAATAATCCATACGACCAGAGGTATTAATTTACTCGTGTTCTATAAAAGCATATTTTGTCAGCTTAACGTTATTTACAGTACCTTAGTTAATAATAAATCTACATAACTATTATACTACACATTTTAATAATACTCGTTTTTCCCATAAGTGCAAACCTTCTTTAAATTGCCATAGCCGCATAGAACTATTATAAATAATAAATCTTTAAGAAAATATTTAACTACTACTGTGGCTATGGACTACATGCGAGTCGCATCTAAATGATCAGAGTTTCTATTTAGAGTCGGACAATCAAATTTACTGCTTGAATAATGTAGTGCCAACGAACATCGTACGCTATTTTGTTTCCAACACATACAGTATATCAAACATGCAACTACGAATTATTGGAGGCGCTTGATGAGATAGTTATAAAGGCTTGCATCCATCGCCAAAAGTATCACTATTCATCTTATCAATCAATATTATATCATACAAAATAATTTAGCGGTTCTTAATCGCGTAAACTTAACTTATTTAACGTATTAATACTTATTTGTTTCCGACGTTTCGATCGTCTTGCACCGATCGTGGTCGCGGAGATACTGAGTCTCGCTAAATTATTTTGTATGATGTATAAAAATCACTAAAGTTTAAAATAGATTAATCATTTTTAGATTCAAACGTTGTCGTTAGGTGAGTAGCACTAAAAGTGCAGCCTTGTTTATCACTTAGCACTTTAGCAATTCTAGGCATAGGCCACTTCTCACTATGAGAAGGACTATCTGGATTGTGAAGCGGCACTTGAAGCACAGCCTTGTATATAATCTGTGACACTTCTGGGCATAGCCCTCTTCTCACTATGAGAAGGACTATCTGGACTGTGAAGCGGCACTTGAAGCACAGCCTTGTATATAATCTGTGACACTTCTGGGCATAGCCCTCTTCTCACTATGAGAAGGGTTATTTGGACTGAAGTTGCACTTATTTTCAAGGTAGTAGAGCCTTGCTGATTTCAGCATGAATGGGCCGGCTCGACCGGGGAAGTACTACCCTCTCACAGAAAATCGACGTAAAGTAACAGTACCTAAACTGTTGCGTTTCTTTGGGTGAGTGAGAGTGCCGGGGGCCCTATCCCCTATTCCTTATCCCCATCCCACTCCATATCCTATCCCTTTTCCCAACCCAAGGGGCGGCAACGCACTTGTGACTCTTGGTGTTGCTCGTGTCCATGGGTGGCGGTAATTGCTTACCATCAGGCGATCCGTCTGCTTGTTTGCCGCCTATTACTATAAAAGAAAACTTGTAGCACAGCCTTCTTTATAATCTGTGACACTTCTAAGCATAGGCCTCTACTTAATATAAGATAAGCTGTCCACCTAGCTGGCCAAGTGCGGCTTTGCAGACTTCACATGTTTGCCGACAGTATTATAGAGAACTCTCAGACATGTAGGTTTCCCTAACATAATCAATTTTAAATTTTCGCGATATGTATACATCATACAAAATAATTTAGCGGGTCTTAATCGCGTTAACTTATGTAAGGTATAAATACCTATTTGTTTCCAACGTTTCGCTCGTCTTGCACCGAGCGTGGTCGCGGAAACACTGATGAGAGCTCAGCGCCGTCTTGTGGAAGTGCGGGTTTCGGCACCTACCCTCACTACACTAATGACGTCTACACACTGTTGAGATTTATCACTGCGGCGGTGTTTACATTTGCTGATGATTGGATTCCAAGTAGCCGATAATCTATATCCATCCTCCCGGTTGAAATTGTTATATTTCTTGATTTCTACCGCTTCACGTACTATCCTGGAGTTACTTCATTTCTTTTTAATTGACACCTTTTACTACACCATCAAACTTCATAAATTGTAGCTTGGAATCATCTCGATCACGTCAACTAGCAAACTAAAATACTGCATCATAATCGATCCATTCGTACCGTTTATGATGTACTGTCACTCACACAATTCACTTACTTTTGACTTTAAGTTATTAAACTTACTTTTTATTTACATAACACACCAGTCATACTCATTTACAAACTAGAAGAGTAGTTCTTAAGGAGTTGATAGCAAAAGCACCTGTGTTAGGAAAACTAATATACTACGCATACTGAGTAACTTATTTCAAATGCTAGCCTTTAACAGCAAACCAAAAACGAACAAAACCGCATTCAAATAACCCTACATCCTCGTAAACCAACGGAGGCAGCTGCGTATTTCGCTTGGTGGACCGTCAATTTACACAACGTTGATTTATACAGATAGCGTGTACGATACGTAACGCGTATGAGATACGCACATACGCGATACTATACTAGGTACCTATATGATACGACATACCTACATGATACTACGTATACGATACTACGTATATGCGATACGTATTTCGCGCCATTATGAATCTGTTTGGATGGTAAATAAGCTCTGGCTCTCTGATTTTCGTATTTGGAATATTTTTGGCGTGCCGTTAAGCGGGAAAATATTTTTCGTGTGTTCTGTTTCTTTGATTGCCAACAGGATGGAATACGGCGGTGTAGCGGCTTTGACATGTTCAAAATGAGAGAAATGATGCAACTGTTTATACTTTAACTGTGATTCTTCTTTGGAATAAAGTCAAAATATCAAAAGTCAAAATCATTTATTCATTTGGGTCACAATGTGACGCTTATAAACGTCAAAGAATGTGCTTGATTGTTTTGCTTTTTAAACATGAGCCATGATAACACAGGCGACCTCGTTTTAATGACATAGTAAAGTCTTTAATTGAGTGTGTGTAACATAATTATTATATTTATAAACTTATAAAAAAATGTAGCAGTGCTACCAATATTAGCATTCGGATGAAAAATAGGTATAATTTTTTTATAAAAATGTCTTTGATTCTGAATGTTCTTGTTTTCCGTTCAATTATATTACCACGACAGAGCTCGTCGACAGAATTTTGTCATTTTGTAAACACCTATGTTTAACCTGTATAGAGTTCATTTCATTTTGGCATACGATGAACGAACGTGCTATTTTATATTAATGTTATAACAGCCCTAAGAAACGACTCCAATTTTCCATAACATAAATGAGCTAAAACATGTATTCGCAATACTACAAATACTATCACCAAACTCAACATAAGCACATGAAGTGCTTATGTTGAGTTCTTCACAACTTCACCATCAAATTTCAAAGAAACCAATTTCTAAAACCAAAGTTTAAATGCAGTAATCCGGTGGCTAGTGGAACGCTGTAAGCTTCTTACGTCAGTGCATGACTTTCGACGCCAAACGGTGAACTGAAAAGCTTGGTAATCCAAATGAAATAGATTGACCCCTTTGAGATCCTTTACAAAGTAATTTTACATATAAAACGAGGACTAAATATCAGTTCGCAGTTTAGTTCGGGAGTTGTGTGTAAACGTTATGTGTGGAGACTAATGTATTTTGTGTGAATCATAAATTATATATAAATTTATTGAACGAAGTCTGAAAGAACAATGGCAAGTTCCCATACAACACTTTATTTGAAATCGACTCCAAGCGTCTATGTATGAAAAAATGTTAAATACAAAGGGGTTCTATTACTTAAACATAATCATCAAGAGTTTTTATTTTAGGAGGCCGTAAAAAAAAGATATGAACATTGTTTATATTTTAAGGTTATGTTAATAGAAAACAACTTTGTAACTACACAAATGCATTAAATACATTTAGATAAGGGGGGGTAATGTGCAAAAAGCTTTGATAGGATATACCTAGACTGATTCAAGATCAGTGTTTAGACTTGATAAGTATCTAATATTAAAAAATCAAAGTACCATCACGAAATAGGGATGTAGACTATGTAGGATTTATGTAATCCTTTATCTTTCACAATTTTATTGAGAACTAGAGCCCCACCTCATTATGAGGCCATGGGGACGTCGCCAGCTACCGTACAATTTATATTGAAATGTATGGTACCTAACTCACTTGGCCACGGTTTGGCAGCCATAGGTACATTTCAATATAAACTGTTTGGATACGCAGCCGGCGACGTCGCCATGGCGTACAAGTGAGGCAGGGCTCTTAAGATTAGACGTCATGGCATGATGTTAGATCTCTCTAATAAATAGGTACAAGTCACTTGCTTTTATAAGGAACTAGCTTTTGCCCGCGTGGAAGTCGAAAATTATCCCACAGGAACTCAATACCAGGATAAAAAGTATACTATATCCTATTCCAGGTTATGGTCTAACTGTGCGCCTAGTTTCATTCTAATCGGTTTAGTAGTTTTTTCGTGCGTAACAAACAGACAAACAAATAAACATTGCATTTATAATATTAGTAAGTATAAGAATAAGGATATGGGATCTCTCTTAGTGCGCCACCAACAGGCATGACAAACCTTATCTGAAGGTGACAGCTGCAAATAAAATAAAGGAATGTTTTTGTAATCAAATACTCCATAATTGATAAAAAACACAATTTGTATTATATTGCTTTAAAAGAGACATCAATAGACTTATAAAACTCTTTAGTAATAAAACACTGCAAAAGGATTTATTATTTAATAAATACTAATTAAAGATGCATGGACCTGACGTGGTTCTATTTTCATTTGGATAATATTTGTAGTTCGGTCGGGCTATCTTTTAATATTTTGTCACTTTGCCTTCGTACTAATGAACATCCACACAGAAGGCACACATTTCTATGGCCTCGTGGACACGGTCCAGCTTGTTCACCTTCATTAGCATCTTGCTGCAAACTGTGATTTACTTAATCCATAGCGAGTTCCCAACATGCTTCACAAACATAATCATCATCAGTAATCAAAAAAATAAGAAAAGCAATTATTACTACAGGCAAAGAAGACGCATCACATTACATCTAGATAGACTAATGTTACCGAATTTTGTAATATTTTAAACTGCTTTGAAAATTCACTTAAACTTACTAACGCTAAATTGGTAGGTAAGTATATAGGTAAGTATAATAAATAATAATGTTTAAAAACTTACGATTTGTGGATAAACCCAGTTGCAGAGCAAAGTACAAACTCTTATGTTCTGATCTAAGATGCGATATCGCCGGAGAGTATTGACGCAAATGCTACAATTCACGCACAATATGCGTGTAGGCCTGCTACTTCGCATCATAACAAAAACTTAAGGCACAATCGAAGTCCGTGTAGAAAAAGCTATAGGTCTAGATGTTTTGAGCGCAGATAGTCCGTGAGAAAGCACAATCCAGCAGCGTCGCAAGTTTTTTGCAGCGTCGTATGGGGCAGCGAATCAAGGCCAAGGGGTAAGCAAGAATCAAAAATAAGGATAATTCCATAGACTAATATATATTATGATAATTCAACAAAAAACTGCGAAAACAACGAGAACACTACCAAACAAGCTTTTCGGAAAGAAAAGAACGTTGACAATGTCACAGACTATAGTTGGTGCCACGAGAAGATAGACTTTTTGCAAACACATTCAGGGTTTAACAACCTTTGTTTCTAACAGTAGTCTTTGAGATTTTATGCCTTAGTGAACTTTTATGCTTTTTGAACAGTAGTTTTTTTGTTTCAATGCTCAATTATGCTACTAAGTATTCGAATTTATATTTTATTATCTATGACTTCTTGTCGTGACTATTTTTTTTCTAATTTTACAAAAATAAACATATTTTATTTTGTGTTTGAGTATTCGAATTTCCCGGAAGTATTTTCATGAATTTGCCGATTTTTTTTAGTTTTTACTCTTAAGTAATTCTGTAAATGCAAAACAACAAAAGAGAGCCATGTATGTCAATAATAGAGTACAAGCATGGTACTCGATCGTATAGTCAATAGCTAAGCTATCGTAAAATAAAAAAATACCACTAATGAATAATATTACAGACCACTAGCTAGTACATTACACTAAAATGTCAAGGCATAGAGATTTTACATTGTGTATGAACGAAAACGTCACAATGAACTTAAACAAAATCGTTATATAATACTTTGCCATCTGCAATTCTGCACCCGCTTTTCCGAGATGCCGACCGTAGGACAAGCATTGCGACACCAAAAATAATCAACCTAAAATACATAAAAAATATGTTTTATTTTCTGATAAATGCCTAAAAATGAAAAAAAATAATGGATTAACGCAAAATGTTGACATTCTAGGCGTCTGATATATTCCAGTACCACAAAAACACTGTTGGCAGTGCATATATCGATAAAACCCGATCAATTGACATATTACTTTGCAATGATACATATTTGTGTACCGTTGCGCTCATTGGATTTGACATTATTTGTTTTTGACAGATCTGTCGCTAAGTTACTTAGTAGAAATTCTGTGTTTCAAAAAGTCTATGTTCTCGTGGCACGGTCTATAGGGATCATAGACAAGGGCAAGGAGTAAGGATACAAGGATACTGAATGTAGACTTGATGTAGACATTTTCACTTAGTGTTGTCATTAATTATCTTTCAATTGCCTACTGATACCTCTAATTAAATGATATCTCAGATCAAGTTAAAAATATATAATTATTTATTTATATCATAAATAAAATCTTCTTTTTATTTAATATAATATACATTTTTTTTTTAACATTATCGTGAATTGTTTCTAGATGTAGGTTAAAAAGATTACTTACCTTTTTTCTATTAAACAAATACGATTGTTTTGTGAATGGTAACTCTGAAAATGACATTAAACAAGCACCGGAAATGAATGTATTCAATAAATAGTTTATCAATTTAGATAATTTAATGTTCGCTTTTATACTTGAAACTAAAAGCGTACAAAATACGAAATAATTATATTAATAAGTTTTTCATAAGTTACGTTTATAGACGCTTCTAACACTTCACAGGTATAATCCTGCCATTGTTCTTTGGGGAGCGTAGGGGTACACTAGGAGTTTTCTCAAAATTCTCACATGATCAGGCAGAAAGAGTTAAATTAAAAAAAGTAATGAGCAGGCTTTCTCTAGTACACATTTAATTATCCTACAAAATAGGAACAGATAATGTTTGTATAGAAATATGCCGTTAAATATTCAATTACCCCATAAAAGGTATGAAAAATTCTTGAGATCCTTTAAATTATTATCATGCTAAAGAAAACCTTTATTTCGCTTTATACAAGTTGGACTCCTGCCCGTGGACTGTATTTAACTTCCCCCCCGTGGGATCTCCACCTTGTCGTGGTGGGGGGGCTCAGTAACCGTGGATTGGTTACCCGCGGTGAAGCTAAGAGGGATCCAGGAGGGGACGCTCCGCGTGGGCTTGACGGGGCCTGCGCAGGATGCGTCCAACGGTGCGGGTGCGGGGGACAGTTCTGTCTGTCCCTCGCAGTCGGGTGCGGCCGCGGGAGGAGAGGCGTATAGGTGTTGCGTTGCCGCGCGCCCTATCTCCCGCGACCAAATGGGGGCGCACCATTCGATGCGTCGCGGTGGGGCCGCAGAGGAAGAGGAGATGCGGTGTTGCGTTGCCGTCCTCCCTATCTTCTGCGGCCGCTGAGTGTTTTGGCGGCGGAGCCCAACACCTTAATCCGCCGCCAAGGGGGTTTTGTTCGGGGCCCGCCTGACCATCTGGCGGGCCAATACCCGTCGGGGGGTAGCGACGAATGCTTATGCGAATCCCTACCCTCCGACACACGGGTACATGAGAAAAACGGATCTTCAAAGAGGACTGTATTTAACTTAAATTAAAGCCTGAAATCTAAGGCCCACTTGCGTAACGTTTGATTTAAGTCACTCCTTTATTTAAATTTGTTGAACAGAATTAACAGCATTAAATAATTTAAGTTAAAAGTATTCAGCGTCCTCTTGCACAACGACAACAACGCTTAGATTTAGTTAAACATTATAAGAGGTCGGTAAAGTAGTTTCTGCGTTTTGTTTCATGGCATGAAGCCTTTTTGTTACGATTTTAACGATATTATGCGTATGGTTTCGCATAAAACCTTAGACTATAATATACTTTGAGCATAAAACAAAACGCATTGTCGTCGCCTAGCAACGAAATGACAATTGATAAATAATAACTAGAAACTTTTGAGCATTAACCCTAGAACCCTACATGGGGTGCTGGTTCATCCCACGCCGGTTTGTTTTCTAAATATCTCAATTTCTTAATATCCACGAATTCGCGCGTCGGAGTATTTTAGTTTGGTGTGTGCGTGTTGTGTGGTCGCCTGTATAAGTGCTGTGGGGTACGCCAGTACCCAGTGTAGTAAAATCGTAAGATTATTTATTTATTACGATTGATGCATTAATATGTAATAAGTTATTAAATTTGATTATTTATTAAAACTATAGTCTTATATGAATTAAATACAGATATTTTTAGATATTATGAAGGTAAAATTCAATGAAATTTATTTATTTTGTTTCGGATGGCTGTCAGAGGTTTAAATTACGAAGAAATAAGCTCTATTTTAGACCACAAATCTGGAAAGGAAGACAAGTGTTCAAGATCAAATAATAAGCCAAATATAAAGTTTCAGCAGACAGTTTTGAAATTAGGTTTGGAACTGATACATGAACATTTGGAGGACCGTTACCGGATGCCAACTTAGGCCATTGCAGTGATCCTCAAAAAAGGACCAAGTCCTACAAGCGCTGTTGCTCAAACTGCATTTAACTTTGTGTAATAAGGCTGATTTGTGATCTCAAGTTACCGATTATGTTTAGTAAAACGTATTTTCTGGAATTGTTTTTTTTTATTTTAAGGATTACAGTCATTTTAGTATGGGGTGTTCCAGCACCCCAGTGTAGGAATAACATGTGCGCCAAATAGTGTAGGATTCTAGGGTTAACAATAACACAAGTAGGTACATTGTTATCAGTTATATCATCATCATCATCATGTCAGCCTAGGGACGTCCACTGCTGGACATAGGCCTCCCCCTGCTGCGTCGTCCGGT
Organism: Euclidia mi; assembly: GCA_944739405.2. NCBI lineage: Eukaryota > Metazoa > Arthropoda > Insecta > Lepidoptera > Erebidae > Euclidia > Euclidia mi. The sequence goes on along the minus strand of OX123181.2, from coordinate 92,328,371 downwards.
CCAGTTATATAATTATTGATAATTTTCGTCGCTAATGACAAGATGCCAACATCAGTGTGACAGTTCTTAAATGAAATTAGCCACTAAACAGCCGATTTTCGGTGATTAATTTTGACAGTTCTTAAATCATATTACTCGACAAATTTTTCGTTGTGCAAGACGCTAGTGGTGTTTAATTGTTTTTTTCTCGTTAAATACATCTTAATTCAATTTAAGAATCGTTGTGCAAGTGGGCCTAAGGCCCACTTGCGTAACGTTTGATTTAAGTCACTCCTTAATTTAAATTTGTTGAACAGAATTAACAGCATAAAATAATTTAAGTTAAAAGTATTTAGCGTCCTCTTGCACAACGACAACAACGCTTAGATTTAGTTAAACATTTTGTGAGGTCGGTAAAGTAGTTTCTACGTTTTGTTTCATGGCATGAAGCCTTTTAGTTACGATTTTAACGATGTTATGCGTATGGTTTCGCATAAAACCTTAGACTATATATACTTTGAGCATAAAACAAAACGCATTGTCGTCGCCTAGCAACAAAATGACAATTGACAAATAATAACTAGAAACTTTTGAGCATTAACCCTAGAACCCTACATGGGGTGCAGGTGCACCCCACACCGATTTGTTTTCTAAATATCTCAATTTCTTTAATATCCACGAATTCGCGCGTCGGAGTATTTTAGTTTGGTGTCAACCGCTCCCGTTACGTCAATACAGTGACGAGGGATTGCGTTGTGTGGTCGCCTGTATAAGCGCTGTGGGGTACGCCAGTACCCCAGTGTAGTAAAATCGTAAGATTATTTATTTATTACGATTGATGCATTTATATGTAATAAGTTATTAAATTTGATTATTTATTAAAACAATAGTCTTATATGAATTAAATACAGATATTTTTAGATATTATGAAGGTAAAATTCAATGAAGTTTATTTATTTTGTTTCGGATGGCTGTCAGAGGTTTGAATTACGAAGAAATAAGCTCTATTCTAGACCACAAATCTGGCGAGGAAGAAATAGAAGTTGGGACCAGTTGTAATTCCCGGGTTCTTTACAAGTGTTCAAGATCAAATAATAAGCCAAATATAAAGTTTCAGCAGACAGTTTTGATATAAGGTTTGGAACTGATACATGAAAATTTGGAGGACCGTCACCAGATGCCTACTTAGTCCATTGCAGTGATCCTCAAAAAAGGACCAAATCTTACAAGCGCTGTTGCTCAAACTACATTTAACTTTGTGTAATAAGGCTGATTTGTGATCTCAATGAAATTAAACTACAGTTTACGGATTTTATCGCGTTATATTGGTTTCACTGGTTATTTGTTATTACATTTAAACCGAAAGATCTAGAAACTACATTTTTATTACTATCCAACGTTTCGAATTCTTTACAGGATTCGTGTTCACGGCAGACTGAGGTGATATTTGTCTTTGTCTTGAATTTATAAGTTATCTCAAAGTACCTGATATATTGTGTATAGGAAAAAGACACATACAAATAGGTACTTAAACGGTGAATCTCACCACCATCCTAAACAGTTAGCTACTGTGGGAATGTCTTTGTTTCAGAGAGCCCGGGGGATCTGTGACAAGAAACACCTGGACGCCGAGCTTCAACATGTCAAGCAAGTTCTGCAAGACAACAAGCTCCGACCGCCGCGCCAACGTCACAGATCCCCGAAGAACAAGCCAGCCACAGTAGAGAGACAACCTGCTGTCCTCCCATACATCAAGGGCGTGACCGACAAGATTGGCTACATCTTGAAGCGAGCTTCAATCAAAACATTCTACAAGCCGCCAACGAAGATAAGCCAATTATTACCATCTGTCAAGAGTCAGTTACCCTTACAAGAGGCCGGGGTTTACAAGATAGACTGTGAGTGTGGGCTCTCATACATTGGACAAACCAAGAGAAGCATAGGCATTCGACTAAAGGAACATATAGCTGACATTAAACACAAACGCTCGACGAAGTCTGCTGTGTGTGAACATGTAGAACAAGGAACCAACCATTACCTGCGATTTGATAAACCACAGATACTCGCAAAAGAACACCGCTTTATTCCAAGAATGATACGTGAAGCTATTGAAATTAAAAAACATCCTAATTTCAATAGGGAAGATGGTTGGAATGTTGCTCCAGCTTGGGACCCTGTAATCAGGCTAATGAAACCCAAGAAGGACAAAGTCACCAGAAGACATCAAGACACAGTGAGCACATTCTGCGTAGATAGTAACACCAATAGTTGAAAAATGTTCAGGTACTTTGAGATAACTTATAAATTCAAGACAAAGACAAATATCACCTCAGTCTGCCGTGAACACGAATCCTGTAAAGAATTCGAAACATTGGCTAGTAATAAAAATGTAGTTTCTAGATCTTTCGGTTTAAATGTAATAACAAATAACCAGTGAAACCAATATAACGCGATAAAATCCGTAAACTGTAGTTTAATTTCAATGTGTAACATTCGCGTAAACCCAAGAAAATATTGTGATCTCAAGTTACCAATTATGTTTAATAAAACGTATTTTCATGAATAGTTTTTTTATTTTAAGGATTACAGTCATTTTAGTATGGGGTGTTCCAGCACCCCAGTGTAGGAATAACATGTGCGCCAAATGGTGTAGGATTCTAGGGTTAACAATAACACAAGTAGGTACATTGTTATCAGTTATATCATCATCATCATCATGTCAGCCTAGGGACGTCCACTGCTGGACATAGGCCTCCCCCTGCTGCGTCGTCCGGTCCAGTTATATAATTATTGATAATTTTCGTCGCTAATGACAAGATGCCAACATCAGTGTGACAGTTCTTAAATGAAATTAGCCACTAAACAGCCGATTTTCGGTGATTAATTTTGACAGTTCTTAAATCATATTACTCGACAAATTTTTCATTGTGCAAGACGCTAGTGGTGTTTAATTGTTTTTTTCTCGTTAAATACATCTTAATTCAATTTAAGAATCGTTGTGCAAGTGGGCCTAAGGCCCACTTGCGTAACGTTTGATTTAAGTCACTCCTTAATTTAAATTTGTTGAACAGAATTAACAGCATTAAATAATTTAAGTTAAAAGTATTTAGCGTCCTCTTGCACAACGACAACAACGCTTAGATTTAGTTAAACATTATAAGAGGTCGGTAAAGTAGTTTCTGCGTTTTGTTTCATGGCATGAAGCCTTTTTGTTACGATTTTAACGATATTATGCGTATGGTTTCGCATAAAACCTTAGACTATAATATACTTTGAGCATAAAACAAAACGCATTGTCGTCGCCTAGCAACGAAATGACAATTGACAAATAATAACTAGAAACTTTTGAGCATTAACCCTAGAACCCTACATGGGGTGCAGGTGCACCCCACACCGATTTGTTTTCTAAATATCTCAATTTCTTTAATATCCACGAATTCGCGCGTCGGAGTATTTTAGTTTGGTGTCAACCGCTCCCGTTACGTCAATACAGTGACGAGGGATTGCGTTGTGTGGTCGCCTGTATAAGTGCTGTGGGGTACGCCAGTACCCCAGTGTAGTAAAATCGTAAGATTATTTATTTATTACGATTGATGCATTTATATGTAATAAGTTATTAATTTTGATTATTTATTAATACAATAGTCGTATATGAATTAAATACAGATATTTTTAGATATTATGAAGGTAAAATTCAATGAAGTTTATTTATTTTGTTTCGGATGGCTGTCAGAGGTTTGAATTACGAAGAAATAAGCTCTATTCTAGACCACAAATCTGGCGAGGAAGAAATAGAAGTTGGGACCAGTTGTAATTCCTGGGTTCTTTACAAGTGTTCAAGATCAAATAATAAGCCAAATATAAAGGTTAAGCAGACAGTTTTGAAATTAGGTTTGGAACTGATACATGAACATTTGGAGGACCGTCACCGGATGCCAACTTAGTCCATTGCAGTGATCCTCAAAAAAGGACCAAATCCTACAAGTGCTGTTGCTCAAACTACATTTAACTTTGTGTAATAAGGCTGATTTGTGATCTCAAGTTACCGATTATGTTTAATAAAACGTATTTTCATGAATTGTTTTTTTTATTTAAAGGATTACAGTCATTTTAGTATGGGGTGTTCCAGCACCCCAGTGTAGGAATAACATGTGCGCCAAATAGTGTAGGATTCTAGGTTTAACAATAACACAAGTAGGTACATTGTTATCAGTTATATCATCATCATCATCATGTCAGCCTAGGGACGTCCACTGCTGGACATAGGCCTCCCCCTGCTGCGTCGTCCGGTCCAGTTATATAATTATTGATAATTTTCGTCGCTAATGACAAGATGCCAACATCAGTGTGACAGTTCTTAAATGAAATTAGCCACTAAACAGCCGATTTTCGGTAATTAATTTTGACAGTTCTTAAATCATATTACTCGACAAATTTTTCGTTGTGCAAGACGCTAGTGGTGTTTAATATTTTTTTTCTCGTTTAAAACATCTTAATTCAATTTAAGAATCGTTGTGCAAGTGGGCCTAAGAATACAAACTTTTGTTTTAAAGTAATTAGACTTCAGATAATGTTAGATCAAGGTTAAAATTTGGTTTCAGATGTCTTTCTTTTTCTTTTTTTATGTGAGTGTGTGGCCAACTCTGGTGTCGGCGGTTTTAGACCTCCGACATAGCCTAACAATTTTATTCTTGTTCAACCAGGACCGACAGCTTTACATGCCACACGCGGTCACCCATCCATTTTGCGACCTATGCGAGCCCTGCGTAACTTTTCTGTCCTATTTCAAACGGCAAGCGAAGTCACGCTATGAGGTGCATGATCAATTTGAAATGTCCGACTTTAGTGTGTTAATCGCCTTCAATAGTTTATGGGACACTTACTGTGAATGTAAACTTGACAACTCTGTGCCACCTCGTCTGGCCATTGTGATATATGTAGTCATATTTTTGTTTATATTTTTTTATAGACTCACGCCTGTATAAAAAGGAAAGGGTAGGCAGAGGTGTAACAATACCAGACTCTGTGCTGCTACTGACAATTCGGAAAAACCCAGTAACACTTTTGCCCGACACGGGAATGGAACCTGTGACCTCCGATCAGCAGTCGCATACGCTATCCACTAGACCAAGTAGGCAGTCATAATGTAGTCATAATTGCTAGCTAAGTGTTACTGTGAAACAAATTAGGAGAGGCCGTTCGACAGTGGACCACAAAAGGCTCTAAAGAAACGTTTTATTTAACGTTTTACTAAACATCTTTCATTTTACCACTAACACACTAAATTGCCCCACCAATATTTATGGCATGATACATGAAACAGAACACGCTGATAGTCTAAGATCTGTAGAAGAGTGACCTTCACCGATCTGTTTATTGGATGAAAAGTATTTTATATCAAATTTTGCATGTTAAAAAATATATCGCGAATGGGTTGGTAAAAAAAAACCGGTCCAGGCAAAAAAAATTGTCAACCGCTTTTCCTGACACGTTTTTCGTAGGCAACCCAATATCGTCCTGTTCGTAGTGAAGTAGCGGTCATTTTAATATAAGATTTGTCTATTAAAATAATTCATAAATGTAACCAGTATCAACTTAATAGTCGAAGTGTTTATACCTGGCGACCCTACTAAATACGCCAGGAAAAATTGACAACCCTATGTTAACGTAGGTACCCTTTAGAGTTCATACATTCGGTTAGTATCAAATTTATTCATTAAACTCGTAAATGCTATGTTAAATGAAAAGTCAAATATATATTTTTTTACTTTTCCTAGTCTGGACCGGATTTTTTTTGCTAACCCATTCGCGATAAATATTTTGACAGGCAACATTTTATATGAAATAATTTTCATCCAATAACTAGATCGGTGAAAGTCGTTCTTCTACGGATCTTGGACTATGAATAGAGACGCAAAACCAAGCCCAGAGCTTTAAATATAAAAAATATTATGGTTGCAATTTAAAAATAAATTCTCTACCAGGCTTTCGTAGTCCACTGCTTGGGCCTTTGCTAATCTACGTCACAATAGAATTGAGACTCAATAGGAAGATTAGGCCTGCTATGTCACGCTGGCCATATGGGTTGGTATAGGACGTTTTGTCAAGTTTGCCGTCTCTTCGCAAAGATATTAATAGTTTCGTCTATATTCGTCTAAGTCGCCTTTTAAGACACCCGCTGAATAATAAAATTATTAGCCTGGAATTGAAATCATATTCTATCAAACATACCAGACATAAGCCAATTTAAAGAAATTAATGATTTACCTAACTGAGTAGATGAAATGTTTATTAAGAGAAAAACTGATAAATCATTATTTTAGATATAGGCGAATTCTTAACATTATAAATGTCACTATTTATTAATGGGTTATTTATCAACCATTATGTTTGGTTGTGTCCATCCATTATGTCCGTGTGGTGACGGATTAAGAATACGGAATGTCACCACCCTAAATCATCCCATGGGTGTCGTAAGAGATAGATAGATAGATAGATAACAACTTTATTGCGCAAATACAATTGTTACAAATTATGTATAGATATCTTATATTTACAAAAAAAAGTAAATGCACAAGGGCGGCCTTATCGCAAAATGCGATTTCAGAGAGAGATTTAAGAGCCGACAGAGGGAGCATATTATGCAGATAGCAATACTGTAAGAGAAGGAAAACTTGATACAAACCCTATACCAACCCGTTTGGCCAGCGTGGTATAGTAGGCCAATAGAGGCCTAGTCCAGCAGTGGACTGTTAAAGGCTGATAATGATGTTTAGTTGGATATCAAACTTTTTAGAAAGTACTTCTTCTCGTCGCCAAAGCTTTTACAACCATAACCAAAATAAAATGGCCGTCAACCGTCAATTCAAAGCAAAACAGATATTCAGATCCTTAGATTAAGTAAAATTGATAGACCAATCATTTCATCCTCACGTCAGTTTCCAACATTGCTATACAGGATGTTATCCATTAGTACATCGGCATGTTGCTATTGCCTATTCCATCGATAATTGGCTCAGATAAGTATACGGACTGCGGGCAAACGGACAAACGACTAATTGCTACGATAATCAGACACATTTGATGTGCACAAATAACGTGAAATGTAGCAAGCTGTTTGGAATCTTGATGGAAATAAACAAGTTAAAATACTATTGCCTTGGTGATTATAAGAGTTTTTGAGTAGTAAGCGTAATTAAGAATTATACCAGATTATATTATTAAACGAGTCTTTACAGCTCTTTAAACTTTAATAAAGTAGTCATACCACTTTTCTATGACTTACTGTTTGCTCCTTGACGGAGGTCACATCATATTTGTTTCATTTTTCAAACGCCCGCACTAGGAACTAATCAGCGTCGAAGGGTCTTTAAAACATTCAATCAACAGACACGCAAAACCCACTTGAAGCAAAAATTTGTAGATCACGAAGCAAGAATAGAACGATAACGGCATTCAGCACAACCAAACCACTTTGTAATACGTGCAATGAAAAATTCCAAAAGAGACATCTGTACCTTGTTCTCGGGTCTTCATCACCGTGGTGATGAAGACCCGAGAATCTGAGAAGACCCAAGTCATAAAAAAGTGGTATGACTACTTTAATCTCTGGGACGCCGGCGGGACATACGTATGTCCCAGGAAAATTTGTTCCGTCCGGTGCTTGCGGGAAACACGTATGTCCCGCAACGACAGCGCCATATTTCACAACTTTTAAATGACGTTAAAATAATTCCACCAATAAGATTATGCCCATGATTGCAAAGTATGAATATTCTTTCCAATTCTGCATTGTAATTGGTTGTCATTTTCAAAGACAGTTTTTGCAAAAATAACGACTGAAAATTCTTTACTACAAGTTTGACTTTGTGCGCGCTAGAGTGACAACAGCTCTGCTTTGAAAAACATGTAGCGACGCAATCTCGTAATTTCATTTAACTTATTATATATCATTATACTCGGAAACTAATTTTGTTTTCTATAAAATGATCATGATCATTGTTTAAATTATAACGAAAAACGATTTTCAAAATATCATTACCAAAAATGGCGGCAAGTTGGAAATACAACCGTTTGCGTTTCAGTTTTGTAAGATTAGGTAGTTAAAAGTCGGTACTATTACTCATAACCTTTCTTATTTATCACAAATTATTGAGTAAACAATAATAAAATACTAAACTTATGATTTTGATCATTACGAAAGAGTATCTAAATCGACACAGATTCGCGCGCGACTATGGCGGCCGTTTCGTACACCGATTATGTGTTGAAACATTAGTTGATTTATAAAAATATTAGTGAAGTTGATATTAACTGTTAATTAAATTTAATAATTAATTAAGTAAGATATATAAAGCGCTGTGAATAATTGCTGACATGCTAAATATTTGTGAGATTGTGTGTGTTGAAAGTATTATTCAAGAAGATTTTTTCGTATTTTCGAGTTTTATTTCAACTAACTGCAGAGAAAAGGTATTTATACATTATATATCTATTATAAGTTTGTAAAACATATTTCAAGGATGCCAAAAGCGTCATTATTTTTGTGATACGTTTAAAACTAACTGAGACATAGGTAACACCATGACGCCGGTCATCTGTTGCTCGGTCAAGACGTAAAGCAGCCGGCACTACCGGACATTTTTTATTTTTCACGCCCGGCGTTGGAGGCGTTAAATAATACTTTAAAAAAGAGGCCCGTACCCAGCATCGGGATAGTATAAACGGCTGTTTGTACTGTCCCAATGCTGGGTACGGGCTTCTTCTCACTATGAGAAGGTTAAGGCGTTATTCCACCACGCTAACCAATTACGGGTTGGCACTGTTGGCAGACTTCACATGTCCTTCGAGAACATTATTGAAAACTCTTTGACATGCAGGTTTCCTCACGATGTTTTCCTTCACCGATTAGTAAGCGATAATTAACAATTTAATACACACTTAACTCCGAAAAGTCATAGGTGCGTGCCGTGGATTCGAACCCGAGACCCACTGCGTAGCAGTCTGTTAGTCTCTCCACTCAGCTATCACTGCTTGCTCGGGCAACAAGAGCCGACACTGCATAGACCTTAGTCGTGTTAGTTTGACTTAAATTGAAGGGTTTGAAGAACAATGGCTGCAATAAAGTTTTCAATTTCCCTAACTGACTGCCTCGTTGGTCTCGCGGCATAAATGTGCGCGTGGGATTGGGAGTTCTCGGGTTCGCTCCCCGGGTCAGGCAAAGCGTTATTGGGTTTTTCCGTTAGGAAATTCTCAGTAGCAGCATGAAGTCTGGTGCACGTAATAACGTAGGACCTAAAAATTCATGGCGAAATATGGGTGTAATATTACACCTCTGCCTACCCCTTCGGGGATACAAATGGGTCTTAATCGTGTAAAATAAAGTCTGGTGTAACACCCGTCGAAACGTCGGATCACCTTCGTCGTCATAAGCATCAGACTTCGCAGTCCACTGGACATGCGTCTCCTCATTTGCATCGCTAATATACGTTCTCGTCTCAAATCACCGAATATGTTGTTATGCCTAAGGCATTAAGTTCGCCTATGTACCACATTTTTTTAGTGCAAGAAGTTAAATAAATAAATATGTTTCTAAAAAAATAGTAAGACAATATCCGAGGGTAACAAATACATTTTAATAATAATAATGAAGCTATGTAATGAGTCTTACAAGTTACCGCAAATGCCAAACGTGAAATAGCAGCTCTAGGTCAAGAGAAAAGATAAATGTCCAGATGTTTAAGAAATGTCAGTAGAATACCAGACGGTTTTCAAGACTTAGTGTGTGCAAGGTTCTAGCAAAAAAGCTATGTTTACTAAACTTTTCACTTTTTAAGAAGGTATTTTGTGATGGACAATGTCTAGTACAAAGTTCCGTATCAGTATTTCAAGTTTTGGTCTGCACAATCAACTGTTACGAAAATATTTTAAAAAGATATCCATCAGATCAATGAAGATATCTAACAAAATAGTTATCAAAACAGTCAAATTAGAATAATCGACTTCCACTACAAAAGTAGTCTATTATACCAAACTTAAACAATTTCGACTTCACCCACACGTCAAATGAAAATCATTCCGGATTCGTTTACGTATCGATCAACAGTTGCTACACTACCGTATCTACTATCGTGAAGTCGAACCACTCTAAAACACAGTTACCATAAAAGCAAGCGGAAAATATTCTCCAATAAACAAGCTTCTAAAATATACAACAAAAGATATCGTCTTCATATCTCTATCGATATCGTAAAGCAACGCCTATTGGACCACCAAAGCAGCTATGAATCCGCTATAAAATTATCAAACACCATGTAGGTAGGGAATCCTTTAGCGCTGTTGTGTTTGTGTTTTTCGCTGCGAGCAAATTCGCTCGCGGCGCGCTTTGCTCAGAATTAGGGTCACCACAAACGGGTGATTATGACGTTTGAGTTTAAGAATTACATTTCATGTTTTAATTTGGAAGTTGGATGTGGGTTGTATAAGTGGTTGATATTGTTTTAGAGGACTGCAGTAATATGTTTATATTTTCTCATATATCTGTTGAGCTAACTACTGGAATGGGATAAGTGAAAGATCATTCTATCATCTTGGTTCAGTCTAAATATATATCTAACTAACTTCTACCGGTGACTGCGCCACTCGCATGGTTCGTCGGATATATTTTAGACCTAAACTTGCCTAATGAATCACACCGTCCACTGCTGAAAACCTCATGAAAATCTGTCTAGCAGTTGTCGAGTTTATCGCACTCCGACAGACATGACGATAAAAATATGTGGCGAAGCCAATAAAAGTGCTCGATTAGCACCTACCAACTATGGAATACAGTATCTTATCTGTATATTTGAAATCCTTGCGTTACTGACTGACAGACACGCTACAGCCGAAACTACTCGGCGCAAGAAGCTGAAATTTAGCATATGTATGTTTTTTAGGGACCGTAGGGGTGCACTAAGACGGGATTTCTCGAAATTCCCAAGGGATCAGGCAAAACGGGAAATTCGAAAATATGTGTGTGCGAAGCCGCTGGCGTCGACTAGTTATTATATAATACTTATTTTTTTGTTGTTGCTACTAGTTTGCCAACTATCTTAGTTAAACTTAAACAATAAAAGAAAAATTAAACTACACTACAGCATAATATGTTTGCTGTTTTGCTACTTTAGGCGAGGTATGGATGGAAAAAATGTGATGACTGTTAAGACTTCTTACATACTTATTTTTCAAGCTTTCATCGTATCACTTCAAAATAAGTCAAAATCGGACCATATTTTCCGGCAACGTATAATTGCGTATGCATGTGTCTCAACTTAGTAATGCACATGGCGACGCTATCGACGATAAATAGTTTGTCGTTATCTGTTTGTCGACTAAGGAGATGTCGCAGTAAGTTCGCGAAATACAATGGTTTGTATTGCATCGTTTTACAGCCGATGGGGTGCCGATCCCATGGATAGGGTGAACTCGCAACCCTTGAGACAAAAGGTAATAACTTTAGTTCTATGACAAACAAATATACTTACTCATGCGCAGGTATGTATTCATATACATACCGAGTATATTTCTTTGTTAGAAAATTGTAACTAAGTCGCAATGGTTTTACGACGCTGTGCAGAGTTTTGTGGCTACAATCCTCCACCCTGGCTGGAATTGAACTATTCGAAAACTGGCGTCAAACAAAATAGTAGGAGCGGTGGCATCAATTTTGGGTAGTTATTTGAGGCAAGGTGAAAACTTGTCTCATACCTCTCCTACTATTGGCCATGCTAAGATTTTAACTAGCGACTCTAGCGGTGAATTTGGAAGTTGTCCGGGGACGACACTTTTGACAGCTCAATACAATTACCACTATAACCTCGAAGCAAAGTTTTATTGAAAGCTGTCAAAAGTGTCGTACCCGGACAATTTCCAAATTCCCCGCTAGAGCCGCGCGGATAATCTTTGCATCGCCAATACCCCAACACGAAACTGCAGACCTTGCTGGTGAGTAACGGGGCTAAATCAAACGCGATTTTGTGTTTTTTTCAAAAATATATTTAAGGCAACATGCAATTTTTAAATGTTGTAATTTAATGTTTAAAGGATTTAAAACATAAGCCAGTCGATAGTCATGGCTATAACATTGCCAGGCGCGTGCAAAAATATTTTGCAAACAAATATGAAAAATACGTTTGAGGCAACTTGAATCGTTATAGGTCATTTTCATTGCCCTTATTTTGTTATTGAATTGCACCTTTGACAAATACTTAATGAAACAATAAAACCCATATTTAACCAAAAAGGTACGAAAAACGCAAAATTGAACCAGTTCCAAAAACTGGGCAACAAATTAAATTTCTCGTTCTCTTTAGTTTTTCGTTAATTTGTAAAAGGGCAGTGTTTCCTTATGAATGTAATTTTCTCTTTTGTGGAATGTGTGGTTTAATTAGATGGCGGTCGACGTTCAAAGCTCCGTTGCAAAAATTACAAGCGAAAGCTGTTTCAGTTTTGCTGGTTAAATGTTTAATATAATTAGTTGCAGGCTTTGAAACTAATAGTTTTATGTATGTTTATGCTAATTTAAAATAAAGAAGACGTGCAGTTTTATGTAAAATGATGGTAGTTGATATTTTAGTTTGGAAAATGAAATAGCGCTAATCACAGCTCAAACTAATATCCACTGATTGTCCAAATTAAAAAAATCATTAATTAAATTTTTAATTGAAAACAAATTAATGTCTCAATACGCGAAACGCAGCGATAGCTGACTGAAGTGACCGACAGACTGCTGCGCAGAGGGTCTCGGGTTCGAATCTACGGCACGCATCAATGACTTTTCGGAGTTAAGTCCGTATTTAATTGTTCTCGCGGTGGGGCCGCAGAGGAAGAGGAGATGCGGTGCTATCAGGTTGCCGTCCTCCCTATCCTCTGCGGCCGCTGGGTGTTTCGGCGGCGGAGCCCAGCACCTTCATCCGCCGCCAAGGAGGTTGTGGCCTTCGGGCTATCCGCCGGGATGTCAGGGTAGAATGCTAACGCGACTCCCTGGCGCCTCTAAAATGGCTTTGAAGTATACGCTGTGGTTTTAGTGGGTATTACGGCCTTGCACTCCAGCCTTCGATTCCCACATACATGCGTAAATGCATTTCCAAAGCGAAGAAAAAAAAGTTTAATTTCAATGTGTAACATTCGCGTAAACCCATGAGGATATTAGAAGACCTTAATAAATATCTACACCTGTCAATGTAACTTGTTGAGTAAGTAAGCGTGTATTCAGATTGCGCTGTGTGTGTGTCACCGCTCATGCGCCGCTTGCGATTTGTGCAGCGCACAAGCAGCGCATCCACGCGTTCATCATAATTATCTGGACAAACCCTAATATAGAAAAATTCGCTTTAGCCAAAGCCCATAGAAAGCGGTTGAATTTTGCTTTTTTACTGGATAAGTAGTCTAAAGTGAAGCAAGCATCATCGCCCGCTTCATAACAAAACACTCAACACAACACATTCCGTAAATAATTTCGCTAGCCCTACTTTCTTTAAAAAAATATTATAATGACCCACCAAAAGGTCGCAGGACGAAAGAAATACCCTACAAAGTCTAGCCCTTTTAGTCGTAATTGAGAAATTGAATTTTCATGTCGCTTTTAAGTTAGGTTGGCGAAATTCTACTGTTTTTTATATTTAACTTATTCAAATTGTCGAGGTTTAGCTCTGTTGATATTTTTATGTAGTTCAAATAAAGTAAGTTAAGGCTTTTATGGTAATATAATACGGTGAGTAAAGTAGTTTTAAAGAGTTGGTGAAAAGACGGTTGGTGAAAGTCTATAGTTGGTGAGTTTACGTACTACGTAGTAAAAGTTATTACTGTTAATATAATGCAATAAAGGTAAACCTTTTTCATAGTATTAGGTTATCACACGATCTGCCGCCCGCCTGATGGTGATCAACCCGTTTTAGTACTTTAACGCTCATAAAGCCAATCATGCCAGCATTTCTATAAACAGATGAGTTATCCTAGTCATGTTATCCTTATCTTTTTTATATTTCTTGTTCCCCACTATAACCGTTGGTAAGATTTTGCACGTACTACTCATATCACCAAAAGCGGCCTTTGGCACCTCAGTCTGTAGACCCAAGTATGTCTCCGCTGAGCTGGCTACCAAAATGTGTAGTATGCCAGTGCTCCCACCAAGCGGCAACAAACAATGAAATTATTATTAAATTGTGGATATCTTTTAAACATTTCTGTCGACGGTTTCTAAGTATATAATTAATATCTATGACTGAAATTGAAAAATGTTTTAGTTTTTCCTTGATTCATACACTAATCACTAATTGTTTTCTAAATTTGAAGCTTCTATGTTGGCTAGAAGTGCCTTAGACTTTTGATGATCGGTCAGTGAGTGACAAAATTGAGAATTTTGACTCGTTGTAATTCCTAAACTACTGGTTCAAATTGAATGAAATTTGAAATACACCATCTTTATAAAATGCCTGCATGGTTACTAAACAATCAGGGTTCTAGTTTTATCCACAACGAAGTTATAAAGGGTCGAAAATGGCCTGAATTGCTTCGAGAAAAGGATGGTACGGCCGTGCCGCTTTTTTGCTCAACTTGGTGGGGGCACTGTCGTGCCCCCTGATTTCAGCAAAAAGTGACAAGATGCGCGTTTTGGTTTAAGGTTCTCACCATGCCTCGATTTTCCCTACATGAATTAGCGTCAACCACCCAAGCAACACGCAGAATCTACTAGCAAAATAACAGTACAAAGCATTTTCACTAAGAGACGTTTTTTACTTAACAAATTTACATTCTCGTTGAAAATTAAAACAAGCAAAATTTTTATACCCTTTAAAGAAACGCGACAGTACTTTAAATCAGTTAAATATATCACACATTTTATGAGCGATAAGTGTTTTCAAACGATAAGCTTTAAGGCGCTGTCCTTAGCGACTGTTTTGGTAAATGAGGGGGTGAAGCAGGGGAGGTGAAGGGAGCTTAGCTCCGTCTACTGCGGGGCGCCCCCCTTCATTCTCGTCGCGTGCGGCCGTATTCTGGCAACATCCGTATTCCAATATTTCAAAATCGCAAGCAAAACGTTTTAGCATATTGAATTGAGATACTGATATTAAAATTTATATTACATACATCAATCTGTTTGTACAATACAGGCATAGCGCAATTTTTGTTCTCAGTGCAGCCATGAGCAAAACTGGTTTACACTAGACGTTATAGGTATTAATAATTGACGAAAGTAGGCCGTAAGATGATAAAAATAATTAAGTCAGTTCCATGTATGGAGAGGCCATTATTATGTTTGTTTTGTTTTTGTATAAAAATAGTGAAGCAGTTCATAGAATACCTACATCTAATTCCATTCCTGCCAGTTTTCAAATCTGTTTTGCAATAAATTGGCTGTGACATACAGGCGGACAGACAGACAGACATGGCGAATCTATAAGGGTTGCGTTTTTACAATTTTTGGCTACAACCGGCTAAAACCACAATACAGCCCTACTAAGCGCAAAAGCCGTATCTCAACTAAAGCGAGTTACGAGATAATTTAAGTTTAGTAAAAGTTGACTTATTTTATTTATTTATGGATGTTTATTGTTATTTTTTATACCTATATAATTATTATGGTAAAGGATTCGAAATACGTCGCCGTTTTTAGGAGTTGTGAGTGATTGGCGGGGAAGAGGGGAGGTCTCGAAACCCCCTCTCACCATTTTCACTTGCCGGAAATACTTGGTTTCCTCTGAAAAAAAAATATCTCCAAACATCGGTGTGTATGGCACTGCCAACTTCCACATTCATCACACTAGGTTAATAAACTAAGGTTGACGGAGCCCTGCGAAGGGCTCCTATTTTCGGATTAAGGGTCAAAAGAGAACCTAACATAACCTATGTAGTTACTTATTACAGTCGCACCTAGCCAGAGGCATTCGAAAGCAATGACGCACAAATTTGACATTAGCTGTCAATATGATAATGGAATTATCATAAGATGGAAGTTTTGCGTTTCGTTGCACGTTTGTCACATAAAACCTAAAAATGACATTTATAAAACTGTACTAAAGTATAAAAACTACGTTCCGTTTTGCATAATTGCCGAAGTCTTTATGAAATTTTGGAAATTGTTTAAAAATATTTAGACGCAACTCCGGCAGCCAAAATTACTTTTAGGGGATTCAAACGAACTCCCTTAAGCCCCCTACACTACCAATACCCTCAAATTCAGGCGACTCGTTTCGAAACCCAACTCATTATTATTTTTCAAAATAGATAAAATATCAAAAATATATGTGAAAAACATACCTTATTCATGAGATACTGCTATGTCGCTTAGAAAATTATAGAATTAGAATTTGAGTTACTGCTTTTTCGTTAGCTCTCCTCATACATGTTTGTATGGGAAAATAAAAAATTGTCTTTCGCTTCAAATATGTATTGTTTCAAAGAAAATAAATATTAAAAGATATTTATTTATATTCATTTATTAACGAAATACAGAATTTACAGCTCATCAAAAGTTAGCTGTCTGCTACAACCCGGCAGGTTTTCTTTATTCTCATCGAAAGTTAAAGGCAGTGTGTGAGGTGATAAGGCTTCAATACTTATTATTTGCTATTGTTCACGAGGCACAGTTTCATTTACTTTCCTTTTACGGCTTGGTATTGTAGAAATTCCAAGCACTGATGAAACATTTTCCTCTCCATGATCTCGCAATGCCATCCCTTGAGCTTGACGAGAATCAACAATTTCAGGCAACTGCTAATTCATATAAAACGCCACAAGCTTTTCTTTCATTTTCTTCTCCCAGAAAACATCATCTTTTTCTATAATTTTTATTTTTAGTGGTATACTTTCGCCACTCCACACAGCAAATAAACACTTTTGTTTGTGTGTAACGTGGCGTTGCCCCTGAATTTGGTAATAACAATTACAATATTTGTTTAGACTAGTCAGTTCACTTTTTTTATCCATATTTGTATTTTATTTGCCTGGAGAATAGTATAAGATATACTATTCTCCAGGCCATTCTTATAGGCAACTATAGAGCATTAAATTTCCACAATCGTGTTTGGACCTATTAATCCATCTGACGTGGCCCCAATAAACGGATAATCCACAAGGCTCGATTGTTACATTTTCTTGCTTCGCTAGTTGTTGCAAAGCCAGTTGTTCATTTTAGACTCCATGCGCAACTGCTTTTACATTGCAAATATTTTATTTGTACAAAAATATTTTTTACTAAGTTGGCATTACTGCTGTTATCTCTTCTTTTTACCACTATACCAAAATTTCAATCCGTCAACATATTCTTACGCAATTCGAACCAGTCACTGCTATCCCTCTTGTTATTTTTGCCTATCACTAAGGAATTTGAGTCAAATTTGTTAAAAAAAATGTTTGGCATTTCTTGGCTAGCTCTTGAACAAATCGTGTTAGGAATGACTGCAGTCAAATGTGTGTAAGACGTTGCAGAACTGTTATCTTCAACTTCACTGTAATTACAATAAAGATAATTAGTTTGGTACTTTATTATTTAAAAATATACTATATCTTGTGTTATAGCAAACAGAGAAGTCACCTTCTTACTTAAAAATAATTGTATTTAGAAATTAAAAAGATATTAGATGTACTGAGACATACCTAATAGTTTATGAATAATCAAAGTTTTACCCGTTGTACCAAAATAGGTTTATGTTCACAACACAATAATACAACATTCGTTACAGCTTGTGTGCGGATTGCGGAGCGCCATATTAGCGCAGCATTATAGTGTTGATTGTTCGCCGTGGCGGCATCTTAGCGCTCCAGGCGCTCTGACAAGCTAATGAATTTGCAATATAGGTACATAAAATGATTCGATTTTATGTTATTACTCTTTCAAAAATTGAAAACTGTGGCAGCTACTAATTATATTATGCATAATCGATAATATATAACATAGTCAGTCATAAAAGATTCTTATGGAAATAATTTGTGTAAAAATGTTACATATTTCATAATCACTTGGCCATGGATGAATTTCTATTTTATTACGACGCTTTCTTGTACAAATCCTTCGTAGAACTTTATTTCTCTAATCGTCCATATTTATTCTTCTAATTACATATTTATAAGCACAGAAACAATAACACATTAAACGCAACAAGAGTATAAACTTAGGTCCTAATTATATGTGCCCATAGTTACATGAAAAGCCTATTTGGTTCAAAGTATTCAGTCTATAACATAAAACATGAAATTACAAACTCAAATCGGCGTATTACAATAACAAACAGGTTTACGTAAAATTTGCAGCGGAGACGCAAGTGACATGACCTATCTCTCATAGGGCTCATAGCCGAATGATTAGGTCTGGGCGGGGCGTAAACCAGCAAATGACACTCAGTACACCGCTTATGCTATTAAGGTTTAAATTGCTAAAGCGTTTGATATTGATGGGATCTACCGAGCGTCAAAATCATAGACGTTTGGCAGATTTTATTTAATTTTACTAAATATACACGTATAATATGAAAATAAATAGGGTAATTCTTTAGTTCATTACGTTTCCTACAATATTATTAAATAACATGTGACAGCTTACGATCAAAATATTGCAAACAGTGAGCCGAAAGATTATTTTCTGCCTAGATTTTGTGATTTTTTTTTCACAATCACCTCGGCAAGAAAGTTTATATACATTTTCTAAGCTACCATATAAAGCTGCAGCTTGGCTTCTAAAAACACGTATATCTTGAACAATTGCTCATTAAGTGCTGTAACTCTTCTAGCGGATTAATGGTTCATTATTCTGCAGCCTTCCCAGGTATCTGTATCTTTACGATGGTTTTACAACGGACCCTCGCCAAGTTATTGGTCTTCAAACGTGGTATGTAATTGTGTTTCTTGAAATATAACGTGTCGTAAGATAGTTCAATTGCTCGTGAGAAGTGTTTGTGGGGGTACTTAGGGTCAATTCACACCGAAACGCGACGCGACGCGACGATGCTTGAAGAGGACAGTGGTTTTGCGCTGCGCAGCGCGACGCCGCGAGATGCATCGCGGCGTCGCGAGGTGCATAGTGAAGTCGATAACGGCGTGACGCCTCGCTGCGCAGCGAGACACCGCGAGGCGCAGCGCAACATGTCTACTCGCCCCGGCCAACCGCCGGGCGCCGCGCCCGCGCCATCCGCAGTCTGCCATTTGTAAGCGCATGAGAACGACGTTATGGCAGCCGCGTGCATTATGGAGATCGAGAAGTTATTTTTTTTTGGATAGTTGGCAATATGGTCATAAGACAAAGTATGAAATTCACCATGAATTCTCCTATTCTGCCAAAAATTATGCACCCAAATACTCCTGTATGTTGTCTTCTTTTTAATTTTATTTTTGTAATCTTCTTCCTCTTCCTCTTCTGCAAGAAGTCCGATTACAACAAGATCCCAGTCTATCATTATGTTTTCACTTGAGCACTTGACCGAACTGCACCAATTAATAAACTACACCTAAACGAAGTCTGGACGGAAATAGTAGACAAGTAGCGACAGCGGCCTCAGACTTCGCCTCGCGGCGTCGCGCTGCGTCGCGCGGCATCACGAGACGCAGCACCGCTCTTGCACGCCGGCCGTACCGGCGATGCACCGCTGCGGCGCGATACGTCGCGGTACGTCGCGAGGCATCTCGAGGCGCAGTGCTGCGTAGTGCAACGTATTCTGAATTCTCAAAATGAAATGTGTATGTTATCGCGTTGTAAATAAAGTATATTTTCAGTTGCTCTATTAAAATGTGCGCGCATCGTCGCGTCGCGTCGCGTTTCGGTGTGAATTGACCCTTATAGTCGTTAATTTAACAGTGGTTGCAGTAAGTGCTTTTGAAGTGGATATTTTCACGTTCAACATATTTAAGTTCTCATATCTATGACATTGAAGCGAGGTTTCTCAAAACTTACGGAGGCGTGACGTGAAATTAAAATGTCGTAACATAGCATTGCTCGTTTAAATGCTTGATGATTTACTCTGAAGCGTAAAACGGCCATTGCCCCTGAAATATTTAGAGGGAGAATTAGCGAGCATTCTATTTCAAGCTAGGACTTAATTTTGCTCAAAGTGGAGTAATAAGACTGGAGATGTTCTACTAGTATAAACGAGGTCTGAGTTGTTCATATTGTGTACTTGTATCCATGCAGTAACTAAGGCTTTTATGGGCACATGCTATGCTGTCGTTAGTAGAACAATGTTTCTTTCTATTGTGTGTTGTTTTCGGTGACTATGACAAGCAATACATTTTTAAGGTTGATAATGGATTGCAGTATTGGAGATAAGAAGTAGTAAAACTACAAATGTAAACCTCCATGCTGAGCATAAATTACTTACCGAAGAGTTGTATGAGTTTTTCGTTATAAAAGACTGCACTAAAAATAAATCTTGTGACGCGTAGGACATGTAACAACGGACACAAAGTACATCCAGACTTGACAAAACAATTTATGGATCACACATGTGATTGACTTATTACGTGGTTTTTTTTCGGCGGTAGGTGTCAAAAGTGTACACACTTACGAATTTGCGAAAATTTTATTTAAATTATTATCAAGTAATATCCAGAACTTAAAACTAGTTTACTGAGTGCAACATATTGTAACTCACTGGTACTAACGTTAGTGTATCACTCTATGCACTAGTTAATTTAGTACTAGCAAAACACCACACCTGCCGGCTATCACTGACACATATTAACATCCTATCTTGGAATCACCTAACCAACAATGTCCCAACTAGCCGATATTGAGTCTGCACAGAGAAGCCTGGAAGAAAACTTTACTAAAAGAATGGCTGAACTTGAGGCCCAGATCCAAAGTAGCGGACCCGCAAAGGACACCGTCGCCAAAGTTGCTGAGGAGTTCCGGACGTTTCGGGAGCTTATGTTCACCATGCTGGGGTTGCTCCGCAAGCAGATCGATGAGTGCTCCCGGATGATGGACACACTTGAGACCCAGCACCGACGTAAGGCTGTAGTACTTTTTGGAGTTCCGGAGGTGGATAATGAAGACTGCCCTGCCGTTGTGATGGATATAATTACAAAGAGGTTGGCCATATCAGCAGCTCCACAAACAACCTTTAAGGTATGTCACAGGCTTGGAAAAATCACTAAGGACCGTCATCGTCCCATTCTGGTGCGGTTCAGTAGTTTGGATATGAAGGCTGCTGTCTGGAGGGCGAAAACGAAGTTAAAAGGCTCCTCAATCACGGTCAAGGAGTTCCTAACTAAGGCTCGGCAGACCACATTCACCAGGGCGCGAGTACATTTCGGCATCAGAGCGTGTTGTACACAAGACAGTGTCATAAACATTAAAGCGGCGGATGGCACTCGGTACAAAATAACGTCTTTGGACGAGTTGAAACCACTGATGGCCAAACATCCGCAGACGAAAGGTGATCCCCGTCCTGCTGTTCGTCAGGGAGGTGAGAGCGTCATGACAGCGAACATCGACACCAAAGCTTCGACCCGACGTAATTAGAACTTTTAAGTATCTTTGCATTTACTTTCGCTTGATATAGACATTTTGTGTTTCAAGTTACTTAACGCATTACTTGTTATGCAATTCATGAGTGTATGTTTACTTTTGTTTAATATTTACCCGAAATTTACAAAATAATTTATATTAACTTCACTTGCCATTCATTTGCTAAACTTAGTTTTTTTCACATTCACACTGCTGTCACTTTGACATATTGACGCTTAATGTCATCGCAAAATATTGCGTTCGGAAATGTACTAGCATGTTTTATTAATATCACTTTCCAGGATTTGCTAATATTGTAACCTTCTTTTCTTTGTACATATAATCTGAGCTTTAATTTGCGACTTCTTTTTAATTTTGTAGTAACTTAGTAAGTAATTTGTGTTGGTGTCAGCTGGCGGGTGGTGCAGAGATGTGAGTTTTGCACCCAGATATATTGTTTTTATTTTAGTTAGGTATATTATACTTGTATTTATATTTTTATTCATTTTTATTTATAATATATATTTTATTTATTTTACGTATTTATTTAGTACATAACATTTTTTTTATGACATCTGATGATGAATCGTCATTCCATTCCGCACACAGTTCTGCTGATGATAGTTTTTGTTCGGTAACAGAGACACTTGGTGACTTCATTCGTGGAACCTTCAGTCTGCAATGTCACAAATCGTTGAATGTTTGCCACATTAACGCCCAAAGTTTGCCGAGTCATCATAGTGATCTTGTTGAGGCTTTTACTCAGACAAACTTCCATGCGATACTGGTCTTTGAGAGTTGGCTCAAGCCTCAACTTCTTTCCACCACTTACCCCCTAACCGGTTACATTCTTATTCGGAATGGTCGTTCTGGTAAAAGGGGTGGTGGTGTTGCCATCTACCTACGCAGTGACCTTCCTTATAAAGTTATTACCTCTTCTTCTTCCACTATTGCTGCTGAATTCCTTTTCATTGAGGTTTGTGTCAAAGGAGCGCGTACCATTCTTGGTGTAATTTACTGTCCCTCTAATATTGATTACTTCACCGATTTAGAATTGGTTTTAGAGCCTTTAGGGTCTGATTATGAACACCATATCATCATAGGTGATTTAAATACTGATCTCCTTTCTCCCAACTCCTATCGTTCCCGAAAACTCTTAGCCATGATCGAATCTGTTGGTCTACATATTCTTCTTATGAAGGCCACACATCACAATATCCACAGTGATGATACATGGCTAGATTTGATCATCACCTCAGCCCCATCCCTTGTCTCCTCCCACGGCCAACATCCTGCTCCTGGCTTTTCCCATCACGACCTCATCTATAACTCCTATATCCTTAAACCACCTAAACCTAAACCTAAAGTACTGTACAGGCGTTGTTTTGCCCGTATGAATGTTGATAACCTGCTAATGGATGCTTCGAAAATTGATTGGGTGCCTCTGGAGGCTGCTGCTACTATTGATGCCAAAGTTAACATCTTCAATGAAAACGTTCTAAACTTATACGATGTCCATGCTCCAATAAGAAAAATCAAATTAAAGCGACCTCCTGCACCATGGTTGACACGAGGGGTTCAGATGGCGATGGGACGTAGGGACCGCGCTTTTCGCAAATTCAAACGGGATCGTTGTGATGAGAACTGGGTCATTTACAAAGTGGCCAGGAATCGCTGCAATCAAATGATACGGAATGCTAAACGCCGCCACATTTTTAGTAATATTTCTTCCTCCTCCCCTGCCGATATCTGGAAGTTCTTAGGAACTCTAGGTATCGGCAAAGCTAGTCATATAGATCCGCCGCGGGGTCTTAGTCTGGATGATATAAACATTCATTTTGTTTCTACACCACTGTTTAATCGCCAGACTATGAGACGAACGGTAGACTACATCGATGGCTTAGCTCGTCCTAATATAACCCCTTTTAATTTTTCTCCAGTAGCTGAGGCGGAGATTAAAAAGATTATCCTCTCCATTAAATCAAAAGCGGTTGGCTGTGATCATGTTAGCCGTTACATGATTGTGACCATTTTAGACCATGTCCTTCCTGCTATAACCTACATCATTAACCACTCCCTTGACTCTGGGCAATTTCCGGAGATTTGGCGCAAAGCCTATGTTCGGCCGTTGCCCAAAGTGTCTAATCCTGTCACTCCCAACTATTTCCGACCTATATCTATCCTCCCTTTCCTTTCCAAAGTCCTTGAGGCTTGTGTTCATAAACAACTGTCTCAGTTTTTGCATGAAAACAATGTCCTCAGTCCTTTCCAATCCGGGTTTAGACCTGGGCATAGCACCGTTTCCGCTATGCTTAAAGTGACTGGCGATATAAGGGCGGGCGTGGAGGATACCAAGATCACTGTGCTGGTTTTGGTTGACTTCTCAAACGCCTTCAATACCGTCAGTCACGATATCCTCCTATCTATCCTATCCTATCTTATGATCTCCTCCAAAGCACTGGAATGGTTCTCTTCATATCTTCGTGGACGCCAGCAGTCGGTCAGTATCGATGACTCCTCATCGAGTTGGCGAGACCTCGAGGCTGGTGTTCCACAAAGTGGCATACTATCTCCTCTTTTATTTTCACTCTTTATTAATCTCTTAACCCTGGATCTTCAGTGTTCGTATCATTTGTACGCCGATGATCTGCAGCTGTACTCGCAGGCTACTATTGAGGATTTGCCGAGTGCGTTTGACGCTGTGAACCGGGACTTAGCGATAATTCAAGACTGGTCAGAGAGGTATGGTTTATGTGTTAATCCTGCGAAATGCCAAGCAATTATCATTGGGAGCCCAAGAATAATCAGCAGGCTGGACTTGGCATCGCTACCACCTGTCACATTTAATGGCATCAACATACCTCTGAGCCCCACTGTCAAGGATCTTGGCATACACCTTGATTCTACACTCAGCTGGCAACCTCAGATCACAAATGTTTGCCATAAAGTAACTGGTACCCTACGATCTTTGTACCGCCTGAAGAACTTCCTCCCTGCCAAGACAAAGACAATGCTTGTACAGACTTTGGTTTTACCTATAATCGACTATGGTGATGTGTGTTATTTCGACCTGAATGCAGATCTGCTCAACAAACTAGACCGACTTCTCAATAATTGCATTCGGTTCATTTTCAACCTCCGTAAGTACGACCATGTGTCAGCATATCGTACTCAACTATCATGGTTACCTATCCGACAGCGTCGCAATATGCGCGCGTTGTCTACACTATACTCTTTACTTCATTCTCCTAATAGCCCTAGCTATCTAACTCTGCATTTTAAATACCGTTGCTCTAACCATGATAGAAATCTTCGCTCTTCTCACAATTATCTTCTGTCATGTCCCTCTCATAGCTCAAGTCTTGTTCATTCTTCTTTCAATGTTCAATCGATTCTCCTTTGGAATGCGCTCCCTCTCGATATCAGGATGTCGGCTAACTGGTTCACGTTTAAGTCTAAAGTGCGCCAGCACTATGTGAAACTGTTATCTACTTGAAGGTAAGACATAATAAAAATCTATCATGATATGTTTTGTGTGATATGTACTTATATATTATATTATATTATATAATATTATATTATATTATATTATATTATATTATATTATATTATATTATATTATATTATATTATATTATATTATATTATATTATATTATATTATATTATATTATATTATATTATATTATATTATATTATATTATATTATATTATATTATATTATATTATATTATATTATATTATATTATATTATATTATATTATATTATATTATATTATATTATATTATATTATATTATTATGTATTTGAAAAGATTTTCATCACGAGTTTAACTCGGTTTTATCCTATTTCCCGCCCTGAGACCTTCAGGGAAAAGGAAGTTCGGAATCCCTTGTGTTACTGATAAAAACTGTATCCCCAAGAACTTTAGTCAATATTGTAGATGTGTGTATTGCTGCCTGTTTTTGCATAATGTGTATGTTTATGTTTGCATCTAATGTATTTATGTACCTATGTATACTCTTAGCTACCATTCCTGTTGCTCCTATTACGATTGGTATTGTTTCTGTGTGTGTGTTCCAAAGCCGGGCTATTTCTATTCGTAAAGGATGGTATTTGCTAAGTTTTTCTATTTCTTTAGGTCCTATGTTATAATCCGATGGTATAGTTACATCTATTAAGTATGTTTTGTTTTCTATTTTGTTTATATATATTATATCCGGTCTATTGTGTGTAATCGTGACATCAGTATGTACTGGTATTTCCCACATTAATTTTGTTGTGTTATTTTCTTTTATCTGAGGCTGTTTCAAATCTTCTTTCCACCATAAATCTGCAACTTCAAGTTTGTGTTTTCTTGCTAGTGCCCACCATATGTATTTGACAACATTATTGTGTCTCATCGTATAGTATGTGCCCGCCAGCTTGTCACACCCCGAGACAATATGTTGCGTGGTCTCGTCTTTCGTCAGACATAACCGGCACTTACCATCGATCGGTTTTTTCAGTATGTCTCTCTCTATTTGTCGGGTAATGACTGCTTGATCTTGAATGGCAAACACTGTAGATTCTAATGCAGGAGACACTGGTTGTTTCTTAAGCCAACGGAATGAGTACTCTCTATCTATATTATCTTTTTCAACGACTGATCTATAAAACTGACCATGTAAAGGCTTAGCTTTCCATTTATTAACGCCTACTTTAGTTGCTGCTTTTCTTATTTCTCCATCCGTGTAAATTTGATCTTGTACTAATCCTATCTTCTCTGCGTTTAACCTTCCTTCTTTATATATAGAGTATTTGTCCTTGTGTTTATCATGTTTAACTATTGCTTTAATTATGTGATCTTGTTCTCTGCTTAAGTATTGTCTATATTTTATTATTTGTGTTTTATACAGCATTTCTACATTCATAAGGCCTCTCCCACCGTCTGCTATGGGAAGATACAGTCTTTCTACATCAGCTTTTTGTTTTTGTGCTTTATTCATAGCTAAAATTTTGCGGGTTTTTACATCTATTTTATTTAAATCACTTGTTTTGTAATCGATAATTCCAAATGAATAGAGCAGTACGGGTACAGCATAACTATTAATAGCTTTAATAATATTTCTAGCATTAAGGTGTGTATTGGTGATACATTTTATCCTCCTGTAATATTCTTTTGATACTTGGTCTCGTATTTCTTTATGGTTAATCTGTCCTGCTTCATTTATGCCCAAATATTTGTATGTTTCGTCTTTCTTTAAATGTTCGAACTTTAGCCCACTAAGTAAAAGATGATCCTCCCATCGATATTCATTGATTTTCCCAGCAGTCAGATGTATTATGTTGCATTTATTCAGACCAAATTGCATTCCTATATCCCTGGTAAATACTTCTGTACTATCTAATAAAACATTGAGGTTACTTTTATTATTAGCGTATATTTTTAGATCGTCCATATACAATAAATGATTAACTGTGATATTGTTTTTGAGCTTATATCCTTTGTTACTGTAATTGTTTAAAATACTCGATAGTGGATTTATACCTAAGCAGAATAACAGTGGTGATAATGAGTCGCCTTGGAAAATTCCGCGGCGAATAGGTATGGGGTCAGTGGTGACTGAGGTGTTCGTGCCACGGGCTGACATATATTATATTATATTATATTATATTATATTATATTATATTATATTATATTATATTATATTATATTATATTATATTATATTATATTATATTATATTATATTATATTATATTATATTATATTATATTATTGACTTGATTGGTTTCACCGTCTCGACTTTCGTCGGTTTTATAAATATCCCGTCCCGTAACCCACGGGAAAAAGGATATCTATGTCCCCATAGTTTTTAACTGCTCTATTTAAAAGGATATGTGTGTAAATGACTATGTGTGTATTTAAGGAGAGTAAATTAGCTAGTGAGTGTCTGTTGTATTTTGTATGCGGGTTCCTGCCCTTCTCCTTCCTCTACCTCTTCCTCCTCTTGTTCCTCTGCCTCTTAATAATGGTGTGTTAACTGTGTCCTGTGTGTCCGGTGCATGAGTTGCGTTGTGTGCATCTGATGTGATTGGTGATTGTGGCATGTTTGGTGATTGCGTGGTTGAAGACTGCTGCGTGTTTTGTGTGTGTTGTATGCGAGTAACTGTCCTTCCCCTTCCTCTTCCTCTTATTCTTCCTCTTCCTCTTGGCACTGGTGTGCTTGCTGTCTGTTGCATGTCTTGTATTTGAGTTGTGTTGAGTGCGTCTGGCGTATCAGGTGACTGCGACAAGTTGGGTGATTGCGTGATTTGCGACGGCTGCGTGTTCTGTATGTGTTGATCTTGCGTATTGTGTACGAATACTGTATCTCCTAAAACTTTACTTATTATGGTTACGGTGTGTATTGTTGCTTGTTTCTGTAGAATGCTAATGTCAATATTACTTTCTAATTTATCTATATATTTTTTTATACTTTTTGCGACTACTCCCGTTGCTCCTATCACAATCGGTATAACAAACGTTTGTGTGTTCCATAGACGACTAATTTCTGTTTTCAAAAGGTGGTATTTACTAAGTTTTTCAATCTCCTTAGCTCCTAGATTGTAATCAGATGGTACGGTGATATCTATTAAATATGTTCTATTGTTAGTTTTGTCAATGTATATAAGGTCCGGTCTATTGTGCGTTACGGTGATATCGGTCTGGACAGGAATTTCCCATAAGATTTTAGTGGCTTCATTTTCTTTAATTTGCGGTTCTGTGAGTGCTTCCTGCCACCAAAGGCTAGCGACTTCTATTTTGTGCTTTTTGGCCAGGCACCAGTGTACGTACTGTACAAGGTTGTTGTGCCGTTTTACATAGTACATTCCCGCGAGTTTGTCGCATCCCGAAATGATGTGCTGAGTGGTCTCATCTTTGGAGGCACATAGGCGACATTTTCCGTCTACTGGTTCTTTCAGGATATCGCGCTGGTGCTGTCGAGTCATGATGGCTTGGTCCTGTATGGCAAATATTGCTGACTCTAGTTTAGGGGAAATCTGCTGTTTTTTGATCCACTTGAAAGAAAGTTCTATATCGATATTATATTATATTACATTATATTATATTATATTATATTATATTATATTATATTATATTATATTATATTATATTATATTATATTATATTATATTATATTATATTATATTATATTATATTATATTATATTATATTATATTATATTATATTATATTATATTATATTATATTATATTATATTATATTATATTATATTATATTATATTATATTATATTATATTATATTATAGTAAGTATATATTGTGTAGATTATTATAATGTATTTATAATATTATTGAAAATGAATATCAAGTTTTATATATTTTATACACCTGCCACACTCTTCTCTGCATCACCCTAAGGTTGACTGGCAGAAAATGCTATATAGCATTAAGTCCGCCTTTGCATACCATTTTTGCAGAAGTGTAAAAATAAATAAATAAAAATAAAGTATATCTGGCGAAAAGTGGGTGTAGAAATTCACCTCTGCCTACCCCTTCGGGGATAAAAGGCGTGACGATATGTATTTATGTGATTGAACCCACACTTAAAACACGACGCCAAGTACCGTGCATCCAGCGTTTATGTATCTAATGTCAGAATGTTTTTAAGTCGCCCGCGACATAGGCTTTATTCTAAATGTAGGAGTCGTCATAAAAATAAAAATATTATATTATATTATATTACATTATATTATATTATATTATATTATATTATATTATATTATATTTATATTACATTATATTATATTATATTATATTATATTATATTATATTATATTATATTATATTATATTATATTATATTATATTATATTATATTATATTATATTATATTATATTATATTATATTATATTATATTATATTATATTATATTATATTATATTATATTATATTATATTATATTATATTATATTATATTATATTATATTATATTATATTATATTATATTATATTATATTATATTATATTATATTATATTATATTATATTATATTATAGTAAGTATATATTGTGTAGATTATTATAATGTATTTATAATATTATTGAAAATGAATATCAAGTTTTATATATTTTATACACCTGCCACACTCTTCTCTGCATCACCCTAAGGTTGACTGGCAGAAAATGCTATATAGCATTAAGTCCGCCTTTGCATACCATTTTTGCAGAAGTGTAAAAATAAATAAATAAAAATAAAGTATATCTGGCGAAAAGTGGGTGTAGAAATTCACCTCTGCCTACCCCTTCGGGGATAAAAGGCGTGACGATATGTATTTATGTGATTGAACCCACACTTAAAACACGACGCCAAGTACCGTGCATCCAGCGTTTATGTATCTAATGTCAGAATGTTTTTAAGTCGCCCGCGACATAGGCTTTATTCTAAATGTAGGAGTCGTCATAAAAATAAAAATATGTCACACCTTGTCATAAACATATAATTGTGGCGTATTATTCAGTCACTTATACGGGCCAATTTAAAGCTAAACTTAACAGCAACATAAAATCCCGTCAGTTATGAAGCATGTATCAAAGATGATGTAGAGAATGTTGTTCAGTTGCCAGTCAGTCATATACTAGGTTGTCAGTAATCTCAACGCAACTCGTAAGTGGGCTAAAAGACAAACAAGCTGCTTGTGTCAAAAGTTGGCATAATTTATTACAAGTGTCTGATTTGAGGCTAAGCTGTTTATAGGAGATTAGGAGTGGGATGGTCGATTAGATAGTTTACTTGATAGCACCTGTCCTAGATACAAGAAATACGAAATTGGGTGAGAAGGTAAACGACTTGTACTCCGATAACTAAAAAATTGTTTCTATGAAAAATAATAAAAATGACTTCTGACTCCTACAGCGTATCCTTTGTATCCCCAGCTAGGTACGCCGAACTATTATTGTTATTTATAGCTACTTTACCACGCATAATATCGCATTTAATATTATAATAACATACCTACTCATAACATTATTTTTGCTGAAAAAGCATCGAACACGCACCGTAGAGCTTAGCAGTCAGTATTACTAACCATGCACCAGAGATAACTTCTCAATTTCTCGTTGGAAGTCATACGCCGTCACCCGCAATGGATGTGTGTTGCTATGCGCAACACACATCCAAAAAACCACAAACTACATCTACGTAAGTAGCATAAAACCATCCAAAACTCTTCTAATCATCCGCAACAACCATAAGAGCCCTTCTATAAAAATAACGGGGTTAATAATTTCCCGTCAAAGCTAACCGAAGATATTCCACATAGTAGATAAACAGGGAAACAATGGCATACCCGTGACAAAAAGCTTGATTGATTGAGGCTGCCTGGAGACGACACTGTGATCGATCAGCCATCATTACTGGTTATTATCGCGCGATATATTGTCTACTGTGTTGCGAATACGTGAGAAGAGACTGAGGTGTACATTCATTTTGTACGGTGTGTTTTATTAATGGAATCAGGCACTAAATGTGAGTGTAAGAGTTGTTTGTGAGTAATCTGTTAATTCGACTATCGTATTCTCGTCACAATGTGATGGTTATGAGCGCCAAATTTTCTTAGTAAACATCTGACAACTTGATTCTGACAAATATTTTAGGCGTTATTTAGGAAAAACACGTAGATATAAAGGATAAGTTAGAAGAATCCATAGGTACTCAGATTTTTATCAGCATATTTTGCTTTATTCAAGGTTGATTACCGAACTAGCAGTCAACATTATACTTAAATAAGGTATCAAAATAACAAATAGAACCTTGTAGTTATGTATATTGCTATAATTTACTTAATCGTTGCGTAACGTTCTCAGATTTTTCCAAGTTAAACCTGCCCGAAAAATAAATACCACACTTATCTAAAATTAATAGAATAAATTGCATACAACATTTTAATATTTTCAAATTAAACGTTCATTACAAAAAGTAATACAGCCCAGTTGTTCTACTCGTAAGCAATAAAATTCTGTCTGAAAAACTACACGAACCATTTCTTCATGCTCTGTTTAACAAAGATATTTCGACGTGGCCACTAGAATGATAAAATTTAATATCACGGCCCAGGCCACAATGTACTTGTAATTTTTGCTACAGAGATTCCATCCCTAGTAAATGTTATTGGTATTTTATTATTAGCTTTTTTTATTTCGGAATATGATTGTGGTTTAAATGTAATAACAAGTGAAACCAATATAACGCGATAAAATCCATAAACTGTAGTTTAATTTCAATGTGCAACATTCGCGTAAATCCAAGAAAATACAATATGCATAATAACAAAATACTTCTATACTTACAAGTATAATTTTCCTTTATAATGTAAGAAAATCGAATACAGTTCGTTATGAATGAACTTTTCCGCCTTGCAAAAGTTTTCAACAATTTTATTTATTAGAAAACTTTTAACAATATGCTGAAAGTTTTTACAGTTTCAACTATTCAGTAAGTTCTTTCGATTGAACACTGATTTACGACATGTCGCTTATGAAACTTGGAAAATATATTTTTGTCGGACATAAATTAGTGTGGGCTTAGCATAAATATTACAGAATCGTGAATTATGACTTGCACAATTTTAAATTTAAAAGTTTTGTATCTTATTTATTGTATATGTATTATTATGCAAACGATTCATGTGGAATATGTATTTTTTTCTGCCAGCCAGGATTAAGAGATTTATTATTAGGATAACTTCTTCTCATTATTCGCTACTTACAGGCTAGAGCAACCTAAAAAAAAAATGTTTGTTATAAATATTATTATTCTTTTTCAGTTGACAGGTCTTTCAAGTTGGCTTATTTTTTTTAATTTGCTGTCCATCTTCGTAGAGAAAGAATACTGTGTCGTTATTTTAGTTATATCTTCTATTATACCAATGCAAGTCCAACAAGGTGCTAGGTAGCCAATTGACTCGCAACTACTACCTATAAGATCAAAGTACTTAGATGCAAGCGCATTAGCGATTTTCAGTTTAAAGTTATCAAAAAATCGGCTATTTATTTTGCAAGACTCCTCAACAAAACTACAATAATGCACACACTAATCTCTCTGTCTGCCGTAATAAAATATATACTATAGCAGACAAAACATACGTTGCTGAAATTGAACACGCGTCGAAGACATAATGCTATTTAAGTGAACAATATGATAGCTTCTTGGAGTAGTCAATTATACATGCACACAAACAAACAAACTTATACACGTGAGGGATAGTGACTGTCCCTTGAGATTGAGCTCGCTTTGGTAAGGTTAAGTAGGGTGCATACAATGAGAAGCACACTTAAGATAGTTAAAAACAAGGAAAAAGCGAAAACCTAGTGGAGGTACCGATAGACTGACATGCGGAAGGTATCGCGTTCTAACTCACGGCACGCACTATTGATTTTCGAACTTAGTACATTCAATAATTAATCAATATTGCCAGCACTTTAAATCTTCAGTACAGGTTGTCATGAAAATCTTTGGCAGTCGTTATGCGTCCTTGGCAGACTATCGCTGCTTTCTCAGCGCAACTTCAATTTTACAGCAACAAGGCAGGCTTAAATTCATATCACAGCAGCTATATTCTAAGCGCAGTAAGGCATCTTTCCTTTTTGGAGTACCTAACCAAAATTTACACGTTCAATTGCAAACTACACCTAACGAAGAAATATGTACGTGTAACAAAGTCCTATAACAAATTCCTCACATAGAAAACGTTGTAAGACAATGTTCGATTACCATCCTTGTATCCGGGTAGCCCGTGTGTACCGGCTCTAATATCCGGAGGCCAGTGTGAGCCGTAAACTGTATCGAGAGCTACGTCTGCTCCGTCTTTGAATGTGTTTACTATTGTTGATAATCATGGCTTTAGCAGTAATGTGTTCTGAAGGGCAATTCTCGTATTTTATATGGCATCGAAAATGTATTTTGAACGAAATGAGATTGAAATTTGAACCGACTCACAACCGGTATTCTGCTAATTTAATGTCATTATCGTCTAATTTGACTTAAATAGATCGACGTTGACACATAGTTTGACACTTTGTTCAATTTACGTTATAGTTAAATATATCAGTTTTATCAGTTTTAAATATCAGTTAACTTAGGAGAATACCATTTGTAACATAAGTATTACACTGACATTAGATCGAAACTGCATTTTGAACAATTGTAATTAGGAGAATAAAATTGGGCCACTCCTGTTGATAGTCATGGCATGCGCCATTTTACTTGCGGCAACTTGTGAGGTACTTAACTTTGATATAAAAAACCGCTTACTCAATTTGATAGACGTCTAAAGATGGTATCTAAGTTATGGACGTCCAAAACTATGAGCCAGCATATATTGGGTGGAATATACTTTCTCGCTGCTTTAGTGCTGTGGTGGGAAACCTATCTAATATTTGAAATGAGTTTTTACTTTCACATACTAGTGCCACCACTGTGTCACCATTCTACAGATTTGCCCTGACGTTCTGGTTTGGTCATCCTGCGATTACGACTAGTGTAAACCATGTTGAAACGCCGGGATAATATAAAATAGAGTTTTTTTTGTCGTGTGAGTGTGTGGCCAACTCTGGTGGCGGAGATTTCAGACCGCCCGAAGGCCGATATGGCCTAACGATCCTTATCCTTGAACCGGGACCGACAGCTTTACGTGCCCTCCGAAGCACGGTAGCGCTCAGATGTATATGCCACACACACCCATCCAAGTGGTGACCTTTTTTTTTTTTTTTTTTTTACGAGGTGGAAAATCCCTTCGGATCTCCGACTCTTGGGGGAAATAAGAGCCGGAGTATGTGGTGTTTCCACTAAAAACCACCTCGACTTCCGCCATGTACCCGTGTGTTGGAGGGTGGGGCATCACCAAAGCACTCGTCGCCACCCTCCGACGGGTCGGACGGACCACCGACACGCCTCTCCTCCCGCGACCGCGCCCGACTGCGAGGGACAGACAGAACTGTCCCCCGCACCCGCACCGTTGGACGCATCCTGCGCAGGCCCTTCCAAGCCCACGCGGAGCGTCCCCTCCTGGATCCCTCTTAGCTTCACCGCGGGTGACCAATCCACGGTTACTGAGCCCCCCCACCACGACAAGGTGGAGATCCCACGGGGGGGATCCAAGTGGTGACCTGTGCAAGCGTTACTTAACTTTGCCGATCTGTTACGAACGGCAAGCCAAGTCTCGCTACGAGCGCTACAATATAGAGAGATAATTTTACCTTTATTGTGAAATAAATAAGCGATAGAGATGGATAACCATTAGTTAGTTAGTAGCGAAATAAAGTCACAAATTATAAAATTATGTATCACCTCCGTGTGTAGTATCAAGATTTTGTCATCATTGTGAGATAATTTACAATTAACAAGCACATAAGTTCGAAAACTCATTGGAGCGCACTGATATTTTGAGCTTAAGAACCTCTGCGTAGATTGTAGTCTGTTGGTCGTTCCACTAGGCTGTCGCTGCTCCAATATATAATACATGTTATGTATCTACTTACTAACGGCCGGTTTTAATCTTCAATCTATCCATGGATTCGGTGATTCGAGCTACATGCTGGACATATTTTGTATGGATGTCAATCAAACAAGTCGGCGCTGGACTAGTTTGAAAAAAATCCCTGGGCTCGCTCATAGAGTCGAGCCACACTAGAAACTGGTTTTGTATACGAGTGTCAATGTGCGAGTAAAGTAGCTCTGGAAGCAATGATGTCTTGCTGAGCGATTCTCGTCCTTATGATGGTTCTAGTGGGAAGTTGTTCGACTGTACGCATGTACCTGAAATATAAAAAAAAAAATATATCGAATTAAGCGGTTAATCGGTAAAGTAAAAGGATTCTAGTCTAATTTGCTGCATCCTTATCACCGCATAATCAATAGCATTGGAATGATTTAACAATCCGTAATTACACGTAATGCCACCGCACTGCGGCAACTGATAACTTTTTACAATGGCGAATGTACCAACGAACTGTGTTTTATTATGCCGTTAGTATGTTTCGAAATTAATTTGCGTGATAATGTAATGTATTAGTGTGCGTTGTAATTTATTCGAGCCCGCGATTGTTATATGGTGGGTTCTGAATTTTGGTCGGGTTAGAGTCAAAGCTATATTAAGAATTCTATGGTCTATATTTTGTTTTTTCTTTTGCACTCGCGGTGGTACCTAACCTTATTGTGGACCTTCCTGTCTGCCACTTTGTGGTTCGGGTAGTATATAGATTTATAAACGCTTTAGATTCCCTTATTTCTTTTTGTATTTCTCGATAGCTACGGCTTTCACAC
The DNA here is from genome assembly GCA_944739405.2 of Euclidia mi. Taxonomy (NCBI): domain Eukaryota; kingdom Metazoa; phylum Arthropoda; class Insecta; order Lepidoptera; family Erebidae; genus Euclidia; species Euclidia mi. The sequence goes on along the minus strand of OX123181.2, from coordinate 92,292,612 downwards.
TAAAAACTCAAAATAATACTTTATTATTGGTCTCAAAACTTAATTTAGATCAAAGACTCTTACAGTCAGATAATTATGCAAAAATCTTAAAGAATCCAGACAACATTTTTTTACATAAACCCTTGTATTAAGAAAATAAGTCTGGCTTAAATTACGACCTATTACACCAAACACAATCGTTTTAATTTCGAGTTCATTCGGGTAGAAACTGACCTGTAATCTTCAAATTTCAAACATTCCACCAACCTTGAATCAATTTCAATAAAAAATACCTAAGCCGGTCAAACCAAACAAACAGGCGGAATGAAATTGCATAAATATTATGTTCGAACAAACTATTCCCAGTTTCACTTTTCATTCGGACCACCTCCAGCCCGAAGTAATCACCGTTAGATATGTTATTGCAATCCAATATGAAACTGCCAAATGCAATCTGCTATCAATTGCACTCGATATGGAGAATTCTTTTACGAGCACTCTATATCTGGTATGTTGGATTGCATTTGGTAAAATTGCATTGGGTAAGGATTTTATATATTAAGATCCTTGCGTTACTGACTGACTGACAGACACGCTACAGCCGAAACTATTGGGCGCAGGAAGCTAAAATTTGGCATGTATGTTCCTTGGGGACCGTAGGGGTGCACTTTCACGATTTCCCGAAACTCCCACGGGATCGGCCAAAACGGGTAAATAAAAAAAAATGCAGGCGTAGCTGCTGGCGTCCTCTAGTTTTATATATTAAGATAATAACTTGCGTGTAGTAACTTCACCTATTTTAATCAGGATGAATTATATTGATGCAACAAAAAGTAGCATGCAAAGGCATGTCCAACTAACTTCAGAAGGACCGATCTTTGTGTGCTAATATTCATTATGTTCAGTTCAGACGTTTTGACGTGAAAACGCACTACACCTACACACGCATTTAAACCACTATAAAGAACTGAACACAGCCTAAAGGTACATTCAACCAACAACCCAACTAGAATGATCCAACAATTACTTTCACAGCTGCCTGTACGTTAGTTATCCTGAGTATCAAACTGGAATCTGATTATAATTGTCATTACGTAATGAGGTATCATAGTGTCATTCTTTGATTGCCATAGCGTCGTAATGGTGAATGCTCATTAGGAAATATGAATAAGTAAAGTGGGGAAGGATGTTGTAGGGAGCATAGTACATATATTCATGAAGTAAAAATTCCTTCCCCTGGAGAGGGTCGTGTATCTTTGATGGGACTAGCTTTTATTGTTGTGTGTGTGTGTTCTTTATTTCTTATTTTTTGCATGTGTTAGTATGTTGTGCAGGCTTTTGTTTTATGGTGGAAAATTATCGAATCGCTCCTAGTGTCAGTAATATCGGTTACTTTATCTCAACTGTATTATTCCTTGTATTTAAATCTCGGTTATCACTTCGTTCACAAGCCAAAATGCACATCCTTCGGTCCAGTTGCCCAGCTATATTTTTCAAGATATCGCAGAACATCACCAACGTTATACATGTATTTTTTTTTTCGCAGTGGATTATCTAAACATTTTCTGCTATAAAGGTACTCCAATTTGTTTACAAAATATTGTAGAATATAATCAGTATCCCGTTTAAAATATTTTTTGTATAACTTTTAAGAAACCGAATAAGTTGGTATAATGTTACAATAAGGCGATTTGTATAATGCCTGTCAGAATATAATAAATAAACATAAACCTACCTATTCCGAAAATAACTCTTACTACAAAACCACTTTTTGAATCACAGAAAAATCTTCGCTTCATAGAAAAGAAAAACTTCGAAGCAGCTGTAATGTATCAGACTGTTGAATTTATTTCTGACTTCGTTTCCTTCACAAAAGTTCTCCTAATATACATGTTAACTCTCGGGCAAAAACACAATCATTGAATTAAAAATACTCCGTATAATTAGCGAGCTCTGCTGCATTCTATTTTGTTACTTTATTGCTTTGTTGAGAACTACTAAAATGTGTTTGTTCAAAATATCTTGTATACTTTGTTGAACAATCCTCTGGCGGTTAATTAATATTACTAAATTCCTTATATTCGTGAACTAAAATTCTGAGTATTTCTGTAGTCGTTTATTTTGATTTCATAAAATATTTCTTCATATAGTATTTTCTTGGATTTACGCGAATGTTACACATTGAACGCGATAAAATCCGTAAACTGTAGTTTAATTTCAATATTTTTTCATAAACATGCAACTATCCAGGACATAATGTCCTTAACCCGATGTTGGTTCTTTCAAGATTTACAAGAGTTTCCACCAAGAAACCACAAAGAAGTTTCAAAAATTTTAATAGTGGCTTGTTATATGGGTACTATATCATTTTTCAGTTTTGAGTTCCATTGCATTAAATTTTCAAAAATAAAAACAATACACTTCAGTATTTAAAATGGTTAACTCAGCTTTATTTTTCTTGCATTCTAATTTCAAACAAGAAAGCTCAAACCATTGAAACCAAAATGGCTACCCTCGGTTATCACTCAGTTCTCAAGCTTCGGCATTTAAGCGAGCATCCTTCTGCTTGGTCCATTTATCCAGCTATCACATTATAACAAAGAATTCCGGAACAAGTGAAAATCCAGAAACATCGCGGGGCACTGCTCAGACACACCCATCATGAGGCTTAACGCCCAATGCGGCGTGATCCCTGATTTCCCCCGGGGTAGCGATACTGCGCCGGTTTCCGAGCTAGGAGTATTTGGATGTGCTATTTTTATTTGTTTGTTCGTTTTTTAATGGCTTGCGAATTTTACCAGCCATTTAGTTAATGAAGGTACAGTTTTCGATGTTTGTATCTTCTTTTTTCGATGCTATGGTGAAAGATATTTTGCACGCTTGATGCGGCTAGTTATGGTTGACACAGATTTACAACTTATATTTACAAAATAACCAAAATATTAGTTGTTAAGACTAAGATAGTTGACGTAACACATTTTATTTTGAGTCTTACTACATTTCACAAAATTATCGACATTTACTACCTATTTTGTAAACTATTTCGATTTGTTAATACTCTTTAAACTTGTTGTATTGTATTTCTATTCAAAATATTCAATTTTATTTTCTTAAAATTATCAATATCTAAATAGTTATAGCAAACTTATTAGAAATTGCAATACTCGATATCAATAAACTTCATAGTACGCAATAAAGTTTCTCTTACTTTCTTCTTTTTTTAAATACAACTCTCGCACTAGATATAGATCCTGTGCTACAAGGGACTTTATGAACATTCAATCAACACTTAAAAAGTATGCCAAGAGTTGTAACTGTAATTTCTGGAACTCACAACGTGTTGTCCCGTGCGAGAATCGAACCTACAACACGCAATGGTGGTAAGTGGCGAGGCGACCACAAAAAAAATTGTGAAACCTTATAAAGTTTGGCTACATAGATGTTTTTCAATCTTAACAAACAACTGACTTCACTAGACATAGCTATTTTCTTCTAAACTCGTTGCTTTCATGAAATATTTAATTCCGTCGTGCATGACGAGGGCCCGCCTTATTGCGTTTTCACTTGCCAAATTATATTAGAGTCCGAGATATTTTGATTTTTTAGTTTCACATGCAAATATGGAAATTTTAATAATAAGCGTCTAACCTGGTTGAAGATTCTAAATGGAATACAATTATTCAATATCTTAATGTATGTTAAAATAAAATCAACATCATCAGTATTGCAGTCTTCTCCTTCATCTGCCTGCCCTGTTTCCTTATATTTGGGGTTTGCGCATAATTTTTTTATCTTCCATTCTCTCCTATCACACGTCATCTGATTATTCACTCCCTTATCATGTCATCCTTCACACAATCCATCCATCTTTTCTTTGGTCGTCCTCTTGCCTTTTATCCCTCAATTGTCATATTTATCACTTTTCTAGTCACATGATTTGCAGGCCACTACATTGGCTAGTCCGAATCAGCAGACTTCACAGGTAATCAACAATATAATACCTGCTTAACTTAAAAAAGGCAGTGGTTGGCACTGTAGCTTAAATCAGTACTTTGGCTGGCTTTCGCTACTGAAAATCAGAATTATTAATCAGAAATATTTGAGATTGGGACTATGGTTATTACCTTTTAATACAAAATATTTGTCCAACATATTGCCAGTCACCGCTTTCATTACTAATTCACACGCTTGAAATTCATGCAGACCAATCCGTCTGGGTCTTGTTGAGAGAAATTGCACACGTCTTATTACTGAATTAAAATATAGCTGTTTGCATGTAAATTGTATATTGCGCAGCAATTCACTACTTCTATATACATACACATCCAACATTATGCATTGAATGTTTGTTATCCATCTCCCACCATAATTCATTTGGGAAGTTATTTTATAGTTTTCTATAGATTTTTTTAAACTATCGATAGCGTGCCACGTTTTAATGACTAAAAGCACTTTTGTTTTCTTTTTTTGTTTTTCAAACGAAAACATTATGGAGAAGGAAAGATTAGAAGAAAACTTAACAATTGAAACGAAGTGCGCCAGATCAAAAAATAAATTGTAACAACTTTTCTTCTTCCTTGTGAAAATCGTACAGGACCTAAATTGACAGTTGCCAGGAGTACAATGTCCTAATATACAAAACGTGCTTTGTTGTTTTGAAAATCTGATTTAACTGACATCCTATTGCCACAGACGCAGTCATTTTATCCCTTCATGTTCCTATAGTTTACAATTTTCACCTTTATAAAGTTTCCTTGTGTCAGAATAATATTTTGCTGCTTTGACTATTACGCGCTCATATTCCTTAAAGCTTCACTAACCAAATCTTCATAATTCCATTACCTTTGGGTCGCGAAGTTTAATCGGCAATAACGCAAAGGCTATTTAAATTATGCATCTGGGTTAACCATTTTTAAATTAAATTAAAACACAGGACATATAGCCGTCTCTTTCTCACTTGAGTAAGTTTGGAGATTTTTAAACATATTTCTATCTCGCTCGCCGTTATCGTATTTAAATTTGCATATTTAAAAAGATGCTAGCAAAAGCTGCAGTATCCTCTCATTTTGTATGCGTTTCCTATTTTAGATGGGGAAATATTTTTGCCGCAAAGAGGGGTGACGTTTGATCTCGGGGTGGAGATAGAGCGTTTTTAACTTGGTTTTACGTTTTGCTATATTTTGATACGACAAATTATGATAGGGGTAAAATGAATGCTGGTTTTAGATTGTAACAATTAAATGGTTTGTTTGCGTTACGGCAATTGTATAATTTAATATATTTAAGAGTACCTATTTCGTGTACGTACTTATTTAAATGGGATTAGATTTAGATATTTCTTTTCTAATACAGCTTACTAGATGATGTCCGCAGCGACACCCCTTCCTTTTATTTTCGTAAAATTCCGCTTAGTGCTCCCCTATGGTCCTCAAAGAACATACCAGCCAAATTTCGGCTACTGGCGCTCAATAGTTTTGGCTGTGAATTGTCCATCAGTCAGTGGCGCATTAATTTTATATTACAGATACGTCACGACATCCCATATGCTATATTGTGCTATAGCCGACACAAAAGTGGATGGAGCTACGGGCAACATCTAGTTATTTTCTGAGTAAAAATGACGTTTTTCTACGTGTTAGTACCATGACTACCACAGACTACTCTCACGTTACATTCATTTTCATCACATTATTCATGCACCAAGTTTTAGGACGCTCTTGACCTTTTCTATTATTTCGTTATTATTATACAAAGTGTATCACGTCAGTGTAGCTTATGTAATGCGGAGAAGTCGTAACTACACAACTCACATGTAGTAATATCAGAAACATCCATTGTATTTACTTTGAAGGTGTATGTTCAAAATAAGATACAATGAATTATACGCAGTCAACACCATGATTATATTTTGTTATCGGTGAGACCCAGCTTGACCATCCCAATAAATAGAAGAAAGCTGAATTAATAAAATTATCTTACATGGTATAGATTATTTTACGTCTGTTACTAATCGTAGAGTCTAACAATCAAAGTTTAGTCACAATGTCAAAATTACATTAGAAGTTGAAAACTGTAATTCAAAAGAAAGATAAAATATTAAAACCAAGAGTCAGTAAGATCAAAGTTTTGCGCGGTGAAGTTGCATTTTCTTTTTTCAGAAAATCAGGGCTACACAAGATATTTTTCAAATCTCCGTGGAAATTTCAAAAGCCTTTTATCTACCTAAATTATGAGAGAGCGTCATACAAATTATGGAATACTTCTGGGAGAGGGAACAAGTAAAAAACGGCTTGGGTACGTTGAGAATTTACCTTTGTGCTGAAGTTGATGAGTCTTCGTAGACGGACACAGTATGGCAATTCCAAGTTTCAATTAAAAAGGAAACTCGTGAGAGTCATAGATGAAAAGTACCGACATTATTTATACGTCAGCAGCAAATCATAGGGTTGAAAGATTTTTCAATTCAGCTCATTTGTAAGTAAAATATCGAACTCGTTTATTTAAAAACGAAAAATGCAATTACATTTTGATTAAACTTTATATTATAATAGTACCTGTCAATCACAAGTAAGTTATCTTTCAAGGATAAATTAGATAAAATTCGCTTTTCTTACAAACTAGCACACGATAACTGTAAATGTCACTGTAAATCTTAACAACCAGTTAACTTCCAAAAAACCATTACGCAAGTATTGAGTTCGATCATTCCCATTATGCTTTTGTCCATAACTTCCAGCTTTCAAGGGACTGGTAAAACAATGAGAGTTCTATAGTGCGTGCCTCTTGGACAGACTTATCAATGCATTCTCACAGAACCAAAACTAGTTAGATTACAGTCTATTTTTGCTTCTGATCGACCCAGACAAGTTTGTCAGAATTAATAAGAGATTAGCCTTGGGTCGGCGTTAACTATGAAGGTTGCTATAATATTGGTAAGTTACTAAGTGGTTTTGGGCGTTAAAAGACATCATCAAGGGTCGATCAGACCTTTGCAGATGTTTTAGGTACTTATAATTGGGTATTTTGTGTCCATTGGGGTTTTCACTTTGTACAAATATCACGTTACATAATCGCGATATTGCAAAAGAGCGGTTTGTTTTGTCTGTCGTACCTTATGACTAAATTTAATACAATCAATCGTGTGTTCTATGATGTTTCTTTTTTAGGAAAGCGTAGAATTCTTCGAAACCGAATAATAGTCGACGACTTGCCAAACATATTAAAAATCTTTTCCGATTATTTTTCTGCAAAACTTCTATTTCAGAAAAATTAATATGAGTAGAAAATTTGCGGAGATCAGAAAGAATTTAATACATTTTCTCATTACATTTTTAGGAGTTCCCTGCCCTAATTCTGCGGTGGTCTCATTACTGAGAAATGACTGAAGTCTAAGTTGAGTAGATAATACATTTGGAGTACCCAATTTATGAAATTACAAGGTCGTTTTCATTTTGTCTTCCATTACGCGGTCGGGCGAACATTGTACGAGGAACGGTTTTCGGTAAACTCTGCTTGTAGGCATTTCTGAGTTCGGGGTTATATTTGGTCAAATTATTATTCTCTTTTTTTTCACGTCAATGTTTTTGTTGTTTCGGTAAGATTGTGGGACATCATGCTGTTCGTTTTATTTGGGGTTGGCTAAATTTGATTACTGAACATAGCTGAGAATTTTCGTAATTGATTTTTTTTTCCGCATTTAATTAAGAATAACGACGTAAGGACTATTCGATATTGTGACTGTTTCTGAATATAATTATTAACAGGGGTCAATACCAGAGAAAATCTCTATCATTTTGATGCTGTTACTATTTAGTTTATACTATCTAAGTATTTTCCTGTGGTAAAAATGTCATAATATTGTATACAGGGAAAAATACTGAAAATTGTTATTTGTTCGCAAAGGAAAAATTATAAGGATAAACTTAGTATGTATGAAAACAAAGTTGGAATACAAAAACTTTGAAAGCAGAGTTTCCAATTAGAAAATGAAGATTTAAGATTTGCGTATAAAATAAATATAAGTAATCAATTTCGGAATTTTTCACAATACACTTTTGGAAACTCGTATAAAGCCCAATTTACATTGGTTAATTCATTTCTAAGATAAAAGAGCTGAAAGTTTCTATGGTGAGCTTACTGAATAAACACTTTTAACTTGCTCAATGCCAAATCCATTATGAACCTTAATTTGTTGTTCAATGCAAATTTTTAAACAGTCATTACTTTTCAGCAATTTATTTTCTTCAATCCGGTTATTTAAAAGATGAAATCGTTAAAATAAGTAAGTAAAATATTAATTTTAGAATGACTTTCACTAACCTATACTTAAATAACGGGTTAGGTTAGACATATGAGGATCTAACTCTGTATGAACTGTCTTTTGTCTGTCTGTATGAATACAAAAAAAAAATATATATATTTTTTTTAAAGGGACAACTAACGAATTACAAGCAGACATAGTGTATAGCACATTATAGTAGTGGCGTTTTGGTTGTCAATAATTTTTGCTTGCCGTTTAAGGTGATTGCGGCGAAATCAACTCACATTGAGGCAACTTACAAAAGGAACATCCAGACTCGAAACAAAAAGTAGTGGATAGCACAAAGTACCATGTGATAGTAGATATACCATGAGAGGATAGACCCAGAACATCAAGACCCGGCGAACATAATATAGCGAAGTGCAGCGGAAAGCATTTATCATCGTCAGACTATTGTCGACGTTATTCTCAGTTTGAAATTGTACAAAATCGCGCGGATCTGATCCGCATGCAGGCTGCCCGCATCCTATCATTTCATACATGTTTTTCCTTTCATGCAGGCATCACGCGCGCGGAACGCGGATTGATTGCGGACGCGCAGCTAGAGTGCGTGCTGTCCAGATGCGAACGACGATCTTCTGCCTTTTGTATTGTCTTTACTATGACGCGGGTCGCTGGCATGGTCAAAGTACGCATATAATCGCAAATGAAGGAATAAGAATTGATACAGCGAGAGTAGTGACTCTCGGTATCTCCACTAGGCTGTCGCTGCCAGTGGGCAGCGATAGCCTAGTGGAGATACCAACAGACTGCCATGCAGAGGGTATCGGGTTCGAATCCACGGCGCGCACCAATGACTTTTCGGAGTTATGTACGTATTAAATTATTAATTATCGCTTGTCCCGTGCCTCGGAGAGCACGTTAAGACGTCGGTTCCGGTTGTCATGAAGATCTTTGACAGTCGTTATAGGGCGTCAGTACCTTTTTAAAGAAACTGACACTAGTCTAAACCATGGAATATCGCTATCTCTTCGGGTTGCGGAGGTCAGACAGGCAGTCGCTCCGTAGAAAAGCTAATATTCAGCCAAAGCCTGTTAGACTAGTAAGCGGACCCCAGGTTGAAACTGGGATAACGCTAGAAGGATGATGACAGCGAGAGTCACTGGCGACACGCACGACACTGCAACGGCAAACGAAATCTTTGTTCTGCGTGTGGTCAGGAGCGTGTTATCATCACCCGCGTGCGGTCCAGATCCGCGCGCGGACGAAAATACGCGTGACAGGAAAAGTGCCCTTAATTATTGCATGTATGTGTGCGCGCGTGTTGTAAACGTTGGTTTGTTAATTGATTTTCAATATTATTTAAAATGAGGACAATGCCGATAATAAAATAACAGTGAAAAGTACGCTGCGCTGCGCTTCGCTATATGGACCCTTAGCGTAGAGCTAAATGGCGGATTGTGAAAACATGCAGTTGATCATAACATTATTAGCTTCCAAGCAAAAACAACACAAATCTTAATCGGTGCATTCGTTTTATAATTAAAACGCCGCAGACAGTCAAAAAGACACATCAAACCTATACATCCTTTTTCATCGGTGTTAAAAATAATTGAGATGCATTGTGCATATAAATCCTTTTCATAATTCTTCAAATTTGATTTTTTCCGATGTAATTTAGTTTTCCCGGAATATAATAAGTGTTCAGATTGGAAAATATGGATATGATAAATAGTTTTGACGTGAATAACAGCTGTCATAATTATGTTTGTATTTGCGTATTTGCATAACTTAAAAAGTAGTCGATGAACTCACTAGAAACTTTAGCGAAGAAAAATTGTAATAAATTTTTTTTTATAATTCTTTTTCTACTATCGCGGCGTTAAAATATGTTATATGAATAAAGATCCCCGCTCTCTAGATCTCGAGACTCTGAATATTAATCAATACTAGCTGGCACTGTCTGGTTTTTTCGACAGTATGTGAAGTAAGGCATATTATTATAACTATTAGAACTTATTTTATTTATTTATTTATATTTATAGTCTTACGCCTGTATCCTCGAAGGGGTAGGCAGTGTAAAGTAATAAAAGGGTGATTTGAGTCTGAATCAACACAATATTTTATTACAGAAATACAAAACATTGATCTGTATAACAACTGTGTTATCTCAATGAATACGTAAGATACAAGTATTGACGGGTCATCAAAAGTCTATTCACTTGTTCTTGTTTATCTTTTTTTTTTCAAACAGTAACCACAGTTGGCATTAAACCTACATGCAACAACCAAGTAGTAGTAGATTTTAAGAATTTAGAGATAAATTCTTCAGCCCCATTCTTGAACTCAACTCTTGCAGCTTAGGACCGTATAACGGTTTTGTCAGCATGTCAGCCAACTGCTGCTCTGAGGAAACTTGCTTGATTGTGAAGTCTGCATTGTTAACACATTCTCTTACAAAGAAATGTACTTGGTACGCTTATGGTATTCAAATTTAGGTTAATGTGCAAGTTTTACAGCTGATTCATCGTCAAAATTCAACAATGGTTTATCGGTCCTTATTAAGTCACTAAGCAGGCGATTCAATCATAAAATTTCTTGCGCACATTCGCTAGCTGCAATAATCTCTGCTTCTGTCTTCAACAGACTCTCTCGAATCTCTTTTATTACTTTATCGTCTTTTATTACTTTACATGCTACCATGTAAAGTAATAAAAGGGTAATTTGGGGCTGAATCAACACAATATATTATTACAGAAATACAAAACATTGATCTGTATAACAACTGTGTTATCTCAATGAATACCTACGTAGGATACAAGTATTGACGGGTGATCAAAAGTCTATTCACTTATTCTTGTTTTTGTCCTTTTTTCGAACAGCAACCACAGTTGGCATTAAACCTATGTACATTCAACAACCAAGTAGGTGGTACTTCACAGGCAGAGGTGTATATTACACCCACATTTCACATTGAATTTTTAGGCAGCACATAATCAGAACTTAGTGGTAAAATAAAATAAAAAATCAATAAAAAATGTTTAACCTTTTTGTACTTCCTATGTCGGACATACACCTTATTATAATTATTATAATATTTCAGTGATGGCGTGAATTACTTCATTATCTCGTTGACTAGACCATACAAGAGACCATAGATTTTCTTCAGTCAAACGTCACGTTCCACATCATGATTAAGACCTCCTGTACCTCAAACTAATTACGTCACAACACTCGATCGAATCGCCCGTCATCGGTCCTGCTCGAATTTCAAACTCAAGTAAGCTCAGCAATACGTCGCCACCGACGACGATAGCGTCCTTATTCGGCAGAATGACGTTTTCGAAGGCTAACGTTGGCGAGCGTTCGAGTGTAAATGATGTGCCAACGGTGGAATAAACGTCAGTCGGCCACGATCCCGACGATGAGATGTACGAAGGAAGGATTGGAATAGGAATATACCGTTTTTCGGTGAGATCTTGTGTTGATGTATTGAAAAGTGGTTTTAGATAGACAGTTGGTGAAGGGAAACTCTATTTGCTCCTTGTCTGTTTGGCTGTAAATTAACGTTTGATGATAGGAGACTGACAATGTTTGTAGTATGACAGGTTAAAGACCAATTTGTTTACTCGTCAATAATAAGAATATAAACTCTCTCGTCGATAAAAGTAATTCAACTGAAACTTGCAAAAGGACTAGAATTACATCAGAAAAATAAATATTTAAATACACTACATAATGAAGTACTTGCCATTCAATTCAAAACATATAAGTACTTGTAAGAATCACATTTACAAAATGAGGTTTCAGAAGATCAATCAAGTTTCAGATAAAGAAATAATTCATTGGCAAGGATCCAAATAATAGCACCTGTAATAGCAATTTACCACCAAACTTGTTGTATTATGAAGCCCAACTTGGATAAAAAATAAATCATTATAATTATTAGGTATAATAGTCACCGCACCAACTCGCACTTTCATGTCCCAAAGCACACTCAATTTAAACGGGGTCTAGATTTATAACCATGATTTCAATCACTAAAAATCACTATAATATGACTTCAAAGAAAATATTTGTATAACCTCAAGTCTACACAAATATTGTGTGTGTGAATGTCATCAAGTATGTCAGCTACGCTAACGGTTACAACCAATTATTGATTTCATTTGCTTGTTTTGTTAATTCAACTAGAACCAATTTTGGATTCAGGATAGCCAAGTTTTAATCAGTACTCGGCAAAAACACCTGCGCGATTTGTACATTTATAATAGATGAAATACCATTTATTTGTCCGTGTGGTGACGGATTAAGAATACAGAATGTCACCACCCCATATCATCCCATGGGTGTCGTAAGAGCCGACAGAGGGTGCTTTTTATGCAGAGAACAGCACTGTAAGAGAAGGAAAACTTGATACAAACCCTATACCAACCCGTTTGGCCAGCGTGGTATAGTAGGCCAATTCCTCCGTTCAAAGGAGAGGCCTAGTCCAGCAGTGGACTGTTAAAGGCTGATGATGATGATGACCATTTATTTGACCTCGGCTCCGTCTCAGCCCCGATCATAGTAAGAATCAATTGGTTTTCAGTTGTTTTATGACCAAACGGTTCAAAGTCCAGTCAAAATAGACATTGGACTCAGACATAATTCACATACAGCTGAAAATTGGCAGAGACGTTAAATACATCATTATAAATAAAATGACAAAAGTCCCCATCGATCCTACTTAGTTCTGCATTTTTTTATGGTTCAAGGTCAAACATACAAAATTTAGGTCTTTTTTTATTTTTCTCCAAATTGTGAATTTTATCGTGAAAATAGGTCAAGCAAAAATGTAGATCATACAATTTTGTACAAAAATGGTCTTGACACTTTTCTCGTACGACTCACCATTCATGAGATATCGCTGTTTTAACGATTACAAAATTCATATTTGGCATAATATGCACACATTTCCTTATTGATTGAAAGAATGGTAATATAGCAAATGATTAAAGTGGAATAGGTTACAGCCAGGGCTATCGCTGCTAGTGGAGATATCAACGGACTGCTATGCAGAGGGTATCTATCGGGTTCGAATCCACGGCATGCACAACTAACTTTACAAAGTTATGTGCGCATTAAATAGTTAATTATCATGTAACAATTTAACTAGGGAATTCAATATTCGAACTATAGATAGATCTGTAGATTTTAGATTCGTTTTTGACATAAGCTCCATACAAAATATGTCAAACACGAATCTCGAATCTCAAAATCCATGTATAGATCGAATTTTGAAAATGGCCGTTAATCACCACTGGAGATAGAAACGTTAAAATTGGGCAGTGGGTTCCTTTCGCGTAAGCACCCAGGTTCGTTAAACTCATCCACAAAATATTCGGGTTACAAGTTCTAATAAAAAATAGGTAAGCTTAATAGTTATGTACTGTATTGTGCTCACATCGATAACTCAAGAATTCAGATTTTAACCTAAAAATCTCCGATCATAAGACCGAATCCCTGACACAGTGTTCAGCCACAATCTATAAATTGTCTTTTGCAAGTTAACTGCAAACTCATTCTGCGAATTTCACTTCAGTAGTGTCGAAGCATAGATTCTATCAAATAAAATCTATTTTCTAGTTTCGTTGCATTGGCAGTCGATTTGGACGGTGGACTGGATTTGGCTGCAGGATTTTAATCATCGGACACATTCTGGCTGCGTGTGATATAATATATTTTTTTGTGATAGACAAAGAAAAAGCGACTGATTGTTGCTTGTTAGATTTCACATATTAAATACATTGTGCTCATTAATAAAAGGTTATGGACTAAATCGACGGCCGGCTTTAGATATGTATTTATTTTACTAACATTAGCTCTTATGACCCGGGATTTGAAATCCCATCTACTTATATGTATATAATATTACTCAATTTACTATATTGCAAGCACATATCTGTATACGTATGTCAAATTCTTGCGTTTCCTACTGACTGACAGACAATTCACAGCCAGTATAAGCGCAAGAAGCCGAAATTCGGGATACATGTTCCTTGGGGTGCGTAGGGGTGAACTAAGAAGGGATTTCCCAAAATTCCCACGGGATCGAGCAAAAACAGATAAAATAAAAAAATAATAGCTGCGGGCATCCTCAAGTATATTAATAATAGAAAATGTAGGGTTCATGATCACATATTTCTAAAAATAATCAATAACAAAAGCTCACTCTTTGAATGCTTCTTTTTTGACTATTCCATATCTTTCTTTATTATTATCAAAATGTAATATTATGAGAAAGTTCTGGAAGGTAAGAAAATCCAAGTAAGTAACGTACTTAGCGCTTGGATAGCCACGTAGGATTTTAAGTGAGTTGCGTACGTGAGAATGTATTTATATGAACTGGTCCATTGCGGGGTAGATAAATCTCAACTGGAGTTTGTTTACAAGGCCTATTTTACAACGTATTTTAGCCTTGGTATCTGCTTACTGCAATGAATAAAACTTAAATAAAAAAGATGATAACAAGTATTTGAAAGACAGATGTAGTCTGAACAAATCTTTTATTACGTCGAAACGTTAAGATGGGCCTTAATCACCGCAGATTTGGGCCGAAATAAGACTGACATCTCTAAAATATCACCTTGTTAGTTCTCGCATTCCGTGATCGTAAAGCAGATTGAGTTCAGTTAGTCCAACTACAATAAGTACAAATCCATATTTTAGCTAAATGTAAAATAATTTGCCAGTACTTGTTATGTTACATGAAATCCCATTCTATACCTACTCGGCGCTCGAATTCAGATCTTCTTGCCTCTCTCCTTAAACAAGAAACTGCTTACATAAAGTTATACACCAACGTATTCAATTTCATTAGATATATGATATCATGGAGCAGCGATAGCCCAGTCGAGAGACCGACGGACTGCCACGTAGAGGGTCACGGGTTCGAATCCACGGCACGCACCAATGACTTTTCGAAGTTATTTGCATATAAAATTATTAATTAATTAGCGCTTGCTTAACGGTGAAGGAAAACTTCGTGAGCAAACCTACATGTCTGACAGTTCTCCATAATGTTCTCGAAAGATATGTGAAGTCTGCCAACCCGCACTTGGCCAGCGTGGTGGACTATGGCCATACCATTCTCATAGTGAGAAGAAGCCTGTGCCCAGTAGTGGGACAGTTTATATACAGGGCTGATGATGATTCAATTTCAGTTTGAACTTAAAGTAAATATTGTGAAATCGGACCCTAATTATGTTATTATGTATGCCAAATTTTGACGTTATGGCCACTACTGGAATGGTTTATTATAAAGTCCAACAATGAGACGCTCTTGAAAGATAATCTTAAAAGCAGCCATGATAACTATTTCTTCGAAATATGCTTGTCCTATAAATATTTTTTTCTTAATATCAATGTGACCTCATTATATTTGTTAAGACGATAGCTACCTATTGTTGAGGATAGGCATTATACGCTGTCATTCAAGGCCAAGGTCCTTAGGATATTTTCTGTTTTGACTGAATTGAGACCTAACATAGTGTAATTGTATACCCAACTACTGTCTTTATGGATTGTCCTTATCTAGTTAGAACTAATAACTATTAAAATACGACGCATGTTTTATAGCTAAGTTGGCAAAAAAGAATACAGCCACTTTTTGCTATCTAGAATGCAAAACAGCCTCGCGCAAAACAGGCCTACTACAAGGCTACTTACTGCTGAATTGCCATTCCGCAGTTAGTTACTGGTGTTTAAAAATCGGCAGTTTGGAAAGAGCTTCATAAAATAATAATCTAAAATTTTAAAAAGTTATTCATTACACTGCTGCGCTACCGAATTTTGCTTTCGAAGACAAATCCATCTAATATTCTCAGACATATCTTCGCTACTATGCCGTACTTAAGTTTTTACTCGACTTATGATATATCTGTCCACATATAAGCAGGTGCATCTACTGTAACACTTGATCGATCTGAAGTAATGGGTGCATTGTTTTAGCGCATGCCTGGACCGAGAGCTCTCAAGAACTCTTCAGCAATCAGCAAACTAATGGAATGTCCTTACTACAGTTACTTTAAGGGTAAGAACAGACCAGCTTCTTGTAGAAGTGTGGGGATTTGCGATTGAATCACACTGAATCGCGCTTTTGTTTTTATTTTCAACTAGGCTTTAGCTAAAGCTTCGCACGCGTGGCATGTCGATAAAAGTGTACTATTTTCCAGGCCAGATAATAAAACAGTGTGTATCAAATGTTACCTCTTATTAAGCCTACATTTTTAAATAATGATTCGTGTTTGATCCTCAGTCAGTCAAAATCACTTAGTAATTTAGTCGGACAGGCACCGATAGACAGACCTGAGCTCGTATAATATTAAAATATGGATAGTCAGAAAATGTAGTTAGGAAGTAGTCGGCATACTTTGCTGTGACTTTTTCATATTTACGTGTATAGCCAACTCTGATGGCGGATTTTATAAACTGCCCGGAGACAAATATGGCCTTACGACTATAGTATTGCAACAAGAATTGCTAACGATGTGTCTACGAGTTTAATTTGCAGGACAGGCAGGACAACGATAACAACGCCGGTATAAGTACCTATCTATATCAGTTATCTGATTGTCATATTAGTAAGTTAAATTCTGCTTTGTGTATTCCTTACGTCGCTTGCATTATTTATTTTTCACATATTCATTGCATGTCGCAATTTTTCCAGAATTGCGACATGCAATTGAGAATTAATACGATTTGTCGCCAAGTGTGGATACTACCAGTAACACAACGTCTGCTCCAAAGCAAACTTATTAAAAGTATCAATTTTCTTTGTCTTGTTTAGCACAGTGGTATTTTTCTGCATGCAACATTTTTAGAAACATAATATTATCTAAATCGATTTTATGCATTGAGTATTACAAAATGGTCGCGCAAGATATTCATGTGAAGGTTGATTTGTAAACTATATGATTCCAAATCATTTATTTTATAAACTACACTTTTAGCATATTAGTTTGAATTGATTTGCCATTCGTAACAGATTGGCGAAGTTAAGCAACCTTTACTCAGGTCATTACTTGGATGAGTGATCGCCTGTTGTGGTTCCCGAGCGCTTTCTTGCTTCGTCGGTCCCAGTTTTTATTTCAGGATAAGAATCATCAGTCCATGTCGGAGTTATGTTTTGTCGCTGTTTGTAAAATGATAAATAGTGTGAAGCAATATTCTTCCTCTGTCTCATAGAATATCACCCTCATAGTAACAAATGACGTCATAACTTGCTATGTCGTATCTTTGTCTAATTAATAAAGCGATAACTATGTTGTTATCGCTATCTATTACTAATATAAAAAGCGGAAGACTTCTTTTTTTGTTTGCTTGATCGCGCTAAGCTCAGAAACTTCAGTTCCGTGAAAAATTATTTCAGTGTTAGATAGGCCATTTATCGAGGAAGGCTGTAGGTTATATAACTCACGCTATGAGCCACGGGAGCGGAGCAATAGCCCTTAACGCGGGTGTAACCACGGGCTCATCTAGTTCGATATAATTTTAATATATTCTGATGACGTGAAAAACAGTCTCTTTAATTTTCAACTTAAACCTGATCATCATCATCAGCCCTTTATACTGTCCCACTGCTGGGCACAGGCCTTTTCTCACTATGAGAAAGGTAAGGCCATAGTCCCCCACGCTGTCCAAGTGCGGGTTGACAGACTTCACATGTCTTTCGAGAACATTATGGAGAACTCTCAGACTCGCAGGTTTTCTCACGATGTTTTCCTTCACCGTTTAGCAAGCGAATACGCACTTAACTCCGAAAAGTCATTGGTGCCTGCCGTGGATTCGAACCCGAGATCCTTTGCGTAGCAGTCCGTCGGTCTCTCCACACAGCTATCGCTGCCTTTATACTAAAACCTGATAACCGAATCAAAAGCTGAAGAAAAGATCAAAAGCTGAACGCTAAAGTATAAAAACACACTCAATATTATTGGCAACAAATAAATACGTCAGTGTCAGTTGCAACCCGGATGGGGCGATACAAATTCCTACGTGTCAATGTTCTTCTGTGTCTGCACCCCTCATTTACCTTTTTTTACTAACTCAACCAGATTTCTTGGAATAACAGGCGTATAAGGCGTTGTTCTGACGTAGCGTTTCTTATTTAGAACTACTGAAATTGATTTCCCTGTTTAAACGTACCTACTCTCTAATGTTTTATTTCTTCGATATAAATGTATTTCTAAGGCATGATTGTATAAAAGAATAAGCTTTCTGCACTTCATATCAATAATTATTAAAAACCTTAACTAATACCAATTTTTATTAAAATGGGGCCTACCAACTTTTTGCTTCACTTTAATAGGTATACTGAGATTTCTACCACCTTGAAACTGTGAGGTTTAAACTTAAGTATTGACTTACGTCCCCATGTCAGGCCCTGACTATAAAAAATGACTAAGACATACGATTACATATGTTTCATTATACGTTTGAAACACACACACAAATAAAAATGTTTCAGGATAGACTAGACTAGACACAGCATCCCAATTCTATTCACTCGGTTTAGAACGTCATATCAAAACCTAATTCATGAACTATTTGACGAACGCATTTGTGAACATTACGAGAGTGAAATTTCAACTGAGGATTTTCCGGTTTTGAATAGAATTTCCATTGCAATTTCACTTTAGGTACATTAACGATGTAATGGCCCATTAATACAGGGAGCAAGATCTTTTCAAATAATTATTCTCTAAATAATAGGGCCGGTTTCAGTACAAAATAAGCAAACTGTTTTCCGTGCAGTGACGGATTAAGAATACAAATTGTCACTACCCCAGTTCTTGTCTCGAAGCCAGTCATATATTCGATGAGACGGAAAACTCTATATCTACTCTACTCTACCCTTTACGTAGGGGTAGGCAGACGTTTACACGTCTGCCTACCCCTTCAGTAAGAGTAATATTACACCCACATTTTGCCATGAATTTTTAGGTCCCACGTAATAATAACTCCGTGCTGCTACTGAGAATTCGGAAAAACCCGGTAACGCTTTTGCCTGACCGGGAAATCGAACCCGGTTCCTCCAATCAGCAGTCGCATACGATATCCACTGAACCACGGAGGCAGTCATTAATAATAATTTTAGATTTAGCGGCAGGTATTGGAGTGGCGGCCACGCAAAGGGTGACGTAGCAGAGATAGGTTTTAAGTTTTAACAAGTTGGATCTATGTTCAATAGTGGACATCATTTGGCTGACATAATGAAAGGAATATAAGGTAAAGATATAAAAATCGTACTCAAACAAAAAACACTAATTCACCTGCATAAGTATCAGTAATCGTGACAAAAAGTTGCCTATAACTTATTTTGATGTATAAGCTAAATTACCGCCAACTTCATCAAGGTCAACTAAGTAGTTTTTCCGTCAAAGAACAACCAATGGACTTGTACATATCATCACACATGCATCCATCCATGCCCATAATCTTACGCATTTCGTTCGCATCATTTACCGTTCTAAAGTATATACCTTCACACGTATATACGTTTAATAAATTACAACGCACTTGCTAGAAACCGTTACCATGATGAGCATGTTTTCATATCAATACATAAATGAAAAGAGCTGACATTTCTAACTGTAGCTGGTAAACAAAATAGCAAGGCTCTGTGCCGTTATATTAATATCGATAAAAATAGTATTCAGCAGTATGTGTTACTTTCGGTAACTTCGACTACCTTTAGATCTATTTATGTATATAAATATTTCAAAATAGGTTTAGGTTATTTTTTAAATACATACATACATAGACTCACGCCTGTTTTCCGGAAGGGTAGGCAGAGACTACGGAACGCCATTTGCAACGATCCTGACATACCTCTCTTGATTCATTCACTCCCATCAAGTTTCTCATGCATGCTCTTCTGTTTAGGATATTTCTGACCCGTCCATTTTTTAGGATGTCTCCAATCTGGTCATAGAATGTCCGCCTAGGTCTTCTCCTTTTTATAAATAAAAGTAAAATATACCTGTTATTTATTTTTCCATAGTAATTTAAAGTACCTTCATTTAATGTTTAGTCCGAACTAGGTATAATATTAAACCTATGATTAAGGCAAATCGACCATAAAGATATAGATAGTAGACCCTTGTTGATTACATTTTGATGAAATTACAAATATGAAAAAGATATAGAAAATAGAGTCATAATACAAACAGATAAATTATACTACATTAATATGAACCTGTATTAAAAAAACGAACATGTTTGAAATTCTCACAAAATTTTGTTAATTTAGGCATCCTCTTGTTAACTATTAATAACAGAATTATTCGAGTATTAAAGTTATTAAAATTTAACCTAAATCTTAGATTTTAGAACTCCAGAATTCCTCCACCTATAAATTGAAACCCGTGCTGAGTCCAACATATTTAAATGGCAGGATTTTGTAGGGAACTTGTGGAATATTCTAATTACAAGCCGGTTGCTGCTCGAGCAAATAAATTCTAAGATATTAAGTGATTTATAACGCAGAGCCGGCAAGGTACAAAGAAACTTAGAGCTTTTATTAGAATAACCCGGCCCAGGGTATAACAGATGGTAGTTTAATTACTTGCAAATAACTTTATTATGTATTCGTTAGTGTGACATATAGTGTAATCATGTGACTGTCTTGACATTATCAATCTATATGTATAAAATTCTTGCGTTATTGACTGACTGGCAGACAAGCTACAGCCAACATTATAGGGCGCATGAAGCTGAAATGTGTCATGTATTTTCCTTGGGGTGCGTTGGGTGCACCAAGGACGACGCACATACAGGTATTTTCACGATCTACGCGGCCAAAATTATTTTAATGCTTAATTGGTATCTTAACACTGTAAATAAACAAACAAACAATTTTTTTTACTTTTTACTATTATTTTCAAAAAACTAAAAAAAATATAAACATAAAAAACATAATAATTCTAAGTTTTTTGGCTTTCTTCGTCATTATCGTTCGTCGTCATTCGTAAGTGGGTAACATTCCTTCTTGGCTTTCTGTAAGGCACTATAGCACTGAAAAAACTTCTTATTACTCTTTCTTATAATTTCGTACTGTCCTTGTGTCAAATCGGCATCTACAAACATTTCCAAAGCTTGCATTGGTGTCAAGGAGGGCTGCCCTTTTTCTGATTTCAAATGATAAAATGCCTTTTTATATTTTGTTGCTCGTGTTGGAGAGCTAGTAATATCTTTTAGGGCATTTGATGCATCCTTTTTACCAGATTCAAAATTAGAACGAAGTTTTTTAGTCTTTCGCCTCTTGCTCCTTTCACTTGCGTCTTCGAACAACTTGATTGCTCGCCCTGGCCGTTTTTGTGTATCAACAACAAGTATTTCAAAAGTACCATCCAGCCAACACTGCTTTTTTTTATAAATTTTTCTTTTTTATAATGAGCTTTCGTCCACCTTCGTACAACTTGTAACAATTTAGTCTTCATTGTAACCTTCACATGACAAAAGATGATCTTTTATATATTTTAATTTGGCATCTAAATTAGGCAAATTTTCGTTCGTCATGAGGTCAAATAAGTATTGTTGTGTCACAATCCTTACTCCTGATGCTTCCTTTGAACCTTAATCAAACATAAACTGTGTTAAAAGTCACTAAAAACATTTTAAATTTTAGACGAAATTTCGCTAAATATCTTTGATCCCTCAAAAATGTATCAAACCGGACATATGTGGACACGATTTTGATAGTACTTATAAGAAAAAGGATCAAATAATAACCTATATTAAAAAGGATAGCCCGATCTACCCCGAGACATAAACAAAAACACAAGCAAATAAAAAATATTGCAGAAAATCACAGTATTAAAATGGGTTTCTTATTTATAAAAAAAATATGTAGTTTGATAGTTCATCATGACTTTATTTATGTAAAATGTAAGTCTCTTACCTTGTCCATCAGAATCCATTACCTTCAGTTCGTAAAAAGAATTTGATAACATAAAAACTCACTTTGTAACTTTAATGTTTAGAAAAGCGCCGCGAATAGATACGTACACTAGGTAACACGGTCAACTTCCGACTGACCCCACGGGTGCGGGGTGTGGACTAGCAGGTAGATAAACCTTGGATATTGTTCCCAGGTTCGTAATCTATTCCTGGAACTCGGTTTAAGAATGATATTGTTATTTTGACATTTTGGACTTTTGGCCGCGTAGATCGTGCAAATACCTGTATGTGCGACGACGAAATTCCCACGGCATCGGGAAGAATTAGTGAGCTCATTCTGTATTAATATATCTAGTGATACATATAGTTGAAAACTGTTTGGGTAAGATAACTTTCTTTTTACATTCAAAACAAAACCAAATGACAATGTCACCTCAGTCATACGTGACCCATTAATTCATCATGGACATCAATCATTGTGAATTTTTTTTTTTACTTGCTGCCATATTTTTTATGATTTATTATTTAAAGACTTTCAGGCACTACTCGCTAAATTGGTATCTCATACGTCCCGTAGCAGTGAACTCAAGCCAACGTGCATAATTGACCGCGACCCTGCCGTTGACTGACACTGTCCATATTAAATATTGTCTGTTACTTTAGGTGTTCCAAATTTTATTTTTTTCTAACAAATACTCAAAGTTTGTAACAGAAATAAACAATCCAAGCGTTTTTCAGCCAAATCTATAACTGGCCTAAACAAGTAGGTATCGTCCCGTCACTCCCGTCGAAAACGGGACACAAAGGGGCACTCCGCAATCACGCTGTTTGTAAATCTTTCACGTACACACGTGAGTCGGAATATTGAGTATTGAGTCACGCGGCTGAATACAAAATAAAAATTGTGTAGCGCTAAATATTGTGCTATGTGGAAATTGGAAATAGGGTGGTTTATACGAACGTAAACTGGGTATTAAGTGAGCGAATATGATGGTAGACGACGGAAATAATAGAAGATTGCGATCAGATGGATGTGAGTGAAATTTCTGAGAGACTGGTGTTTCATATTTCATATATTTTATTTGTTGTTATTGAGGGAACATTTTCGATGACGATATCTTTATGGTTAACTCAATATTGATATTGTTAAATCTTTCAAATCATCTTCGAAACTACATATTATTATGTCTGTTTATTTCCATGAATTTAAACTTCTGATTCTAAAAACCTTTTTCCATTAAACATACTATTAATATAATTTGGCGTGGTGTAGTGGTAAGTGACATTAATTACTAAGCCGAAGTTCGTAGGTTCGAATAATAGTGGGATACGGGTAGTGAACAAATCTACCAGGTCACTCCTCAATAAAACACTTAGATTTGTTAACTACAAAATGTATTCCAAGGAGAATGCTACAACAACTAAGGTGATAGAGGAGTACTGACTTAAAAAATATGATTCCGCGCTTATATACCCACTTCAATACGAATCCATTCACAACGATTCAGCCGAGTGAGATTACCCCATCTATGGAAGTGTTGAGTAAATTTTTTGTTTACCCTTACTAAAAATGCTTTAGATTTGTACAATTTGGGTTACTTACTACCTATTTATCTAGCTACCATAGTACAGTCACTGCCTAGTTTGGGAGCGGGTGGATTTTGTATGGAATGTCCCAGGATACTGCTATAATAACACAATAGATTCCCGCAGCTATACCTACTTTTAAGTTAACCGTTTCTTCTGAATACCGTGGAAAATCCGGGACATCCCATCTTAGTGCACACCTAAGGGCACAGTTTACTATCGTACATCAACCAAACCTATTACAATAGTCTCGTTAAAACCCCATATAAACTCAAAAATAATTCTGTTCCAAAGTTGTTATCGTGTAGAAACCAACGTTTTCATTTGTAGGGATAGGTGTGCCGAGGCACGCAAGTGAAACGTAAGACATCTGAAGATACACTCTTTATTTAATAAGAAGCACACATAATATATAGGAAGGTGTCACTACACTACAATTGAAACACCCACATCCCGTAACTACCAACAGTACTTTGTCCTTTGCCGATTAAAACAGGACACCATTTCGGCCTAATTAAAAATTCATGGACGTTTGAAATAGAAATATGGCAGGCGCATTTTTAACTCGTTTCATAACATGTATAGAGGATTGCGGTTTGTTTTCTGGATTTTACTGAATAAAACTGGTTCACTCTAGTTGCTTGATTGTGGAAAGGAAATTATAATGCGGTATTTTTTGTCTTTATGGGTTAACGTGTTTTGTATGTCTTTGTTCAGGTATTGTAATGCACATTTGAAAAATTATGATTTATTTAAATTGAAATTTGTTGTAATGATTACACGATGCGCGTTCAGCAATGTATTATTAAGTGTCTTTACAGAAAATATTGTTGAGCATTACTTTATACAGGTGGTAGTCAGAACGTAGTTCAAAATAATAAAGTTTAATACGGAATAAAAAGGATTTAAACACGTTATTGGACTGGACAATACGTACCATACTTTAGTTGTAAAATATGTTAGAATTGGAAGTTAAAGGATTCAAAAGTGTTTGTAAAGCTTCCAGGAATTGAGCAAAATACACCAGTAACAAATATTTTTGAAGTGCTATGATTCGTGAAATGTTATATGAAAAAGTAGCTATGTACGTGCGTGTTATTTTGTAGCAACTAGTAATAATGCAGGTCGCAGTTTTATCAATGATTAACGAATATAATAAATAACTACTAAATACGATGTATGTAAAATGCGAAATGTCCTAATTTCCGTGTGAAATAAAATATAAA
Organism: Euclidia mi; assembly: GCA_944739405.2. Taxonomy (NCBI): domain Eukaryota; kingdom Metazoa; phylum Arthropoda; class Insecta; order Lepidoptera; family Erebidae; genus Euclidia; species Euclidia mi. The sequence continues at coordinate 92,267,619 of OX123181.2, read as the reverse complement.
AAAATAAATAAAGTCAGATTTTTCATTAAAACAGATTGTTTTACCAAACAAAGACGTCGAAATCTCTACAAGAAGCATACGATTTTTATGCAGGCAAGTCTTTCAGAACATGTTTGTAGAGTCAGCTCATATAAGTGGATAAGGCTTGGTTGTCGATGTGAGGGAGAAGTCTCGATACACCTGCGATACTATAATTCTCGAAGCTTTACCGAGTTTGAATGATTTGTTGAAGTTTAGAGCCAAATCATTTTGAATATCATACAAAATGTTTAATGCAGCTTCGCACGATCTATTAAGTACAGTTGGCCTCGGTCTATTGGCTATCTGATTAGGTTAGCCATCAACGCAGTATTAAAAATACAACCTTTTCATACATATTTCATCCACTTGCCAAAAATTAAATTGTTCTAAATGTGTTTTCACTAAATAAATAAGTTTAAGTTGGGTCAACTTTGCCAGCGCTCTCTCATTTGGAATCGTTTTAATTATTAATGACTAACCCTCATAAAAATAAGTTTTGGAAGACAAATTCATTCATACTTTTCATGTTGAGCTGTTTAATATTTATAAGAAAAATTGCCCGTTCCGTGGCCTTATATTATTTAACAATTTAATTAATTCATTAGATTTATTTTTGAGTGTTTGAGTTTAAGTTGTCTTACGAGTTTTGTAACAGTTTGTTTTCGGTCCTAGAATGTTTAAATCTTATGCTGAAATAACTGATATTTATAGCATTATCATCATCATCGTTATGGCGTTCGGTTTCATTCATGATTTTCGCCTTAGAGACTGACGGCTTTTTAGTCTAACCTGATTTGATAGAATGTTAGCTATTATTATTTGTATCTGAGCATGTAGACAATATGTTGTTATTAACAAGCTTTAACTTAGCAAATACAATACAATGAAACTCAACCTTAGTCAACCATAACTTTATAACTTCACGCTTTTTATCCCTGAAGGGGTAGGCAGAGGTGTATTACACACCCACACTTCGCCAGTTATGTTTCGGTCCCAATGTAATAAGGGGCGGGCCTATTGCCATCTACCGGGCACATTGTTAAGCGAGCGATAATTAATATTTGAATACACACATAACTTCGAAAAGTCAAAGGTGTGTGCCCGGGGTAACTGGGAATCGAACCCGAGACCATCGTCTCGGCAGTCCGTTACGTACACCACTGGTCTATCGCCGCCTAGTCAATCATTTATTTATTTTTTTATTAAAGTTAAATAAATAAATAAAGTTAGTTATTATTTTTTTAGGTATTTATACTAAGCACTTGTTGAACTTCACGGAATTGCACTGTGTTTCGTCTAGAACATGCTAGCTGGACAAAAGTCATTGTCTAATTACCTGAAATTTATTACCTGAGCCTTTTACCAGATACCCAGGTGCCCCAATTCTGAGAATTGTTTTGGACACGTATCAACTACTGATAAGGTAATGAGGTTAATATATAAGGAAAGGGTAAGAAAACCACTTATTAATTGCATTTTTGCGTGTACGGAAGTAACATCCTATGTCAGTGAGTTTAAGTTTTTTCAAAAGTGTTAGTGAGGGATCTTCAAGTTAAAGGTATGTTCTTTTTATTTCTAATAAGAAAATAGGTTTACATTTCCCAATTTTTTTTAAATAGCTCGAGTTTAAAGAAGTTTGTCAAATTTTGATGATTTTCTGAATTCATTGGACTAGAAACTACTTGTAGTACTACTTGTACCCGGGCTAGATTTTATATATAGCATAGCCATATCTGTTAGCTTTGAAATTTTAGTCATCTTAGCCTGCACACTTGAGTACAACTTTGTCATTTTGTCTGTTTTCTAGAATACGAATTCTCAGACTCGAAAATGGAGTTTTTTGATGAATGGCAGAAACATGCTAAAGAGAACCGCAACAGTAGACTGTATGAGTTTATAGTGATGAAACATGATCTTGTTAATATCACGGAAGCATCTGAGCGGGAAATTAAAATGACAATTGGAAGATTGTCATCCAAATACACAGAAAAATGGGAAAAATGTGGGAAATGCCGTAATCGCTTCCTGACTAAGAATTCTGAGTGGTTGTCTGGGAATTTTACATTCAAAGCATCTGTCCACCTCTCAACACCATCATCATCAAGTAAGAGTTCGATTCGTGGACGTCCATCAATAGATTTTCCTGAAGCAAGTGAAAAAACGAAAAGGAGACGCGTGGAGGACCTACTACACACGCGAGATGTAAACCAGCTAGTAGCCGCTGCTGAAATATCGGCACGATTATCCGGACATCGGAATTTGGCTACTGTGATTAAAGAAGCAAGCCATAGTCCGGAAAAGTGCCAAGAAATGAAAAGATATGTGGGTGAAAAGGTACGCGAACAACCAAGATGTTTGTCCAAAGAGGAGGCTTTGGCATATTATGTGGATGCCAAATCCACGAGCCACTCTTATAAACAAACGAGGAAATGGAGCATCAAGGCAGGACACCAGGTATTCCCATCATTTTATAGTGCTAGGCAGGCAAAAATTGAATGCTACCCTCCCGAGGAACAGATTTTTATAAGCGAAAAGCGTGCAGAAATTAAACTTCAGGCGGGTTTAAATAAAACAGCTGAACGTCTAATTTGTGCACAGCGTTAAGTTTTAAAATCTGTAAATTCTGGCTCATCACTCTCCCTTGTTAGCAAGTGGGGGTGTGATGGAAGTTCCGGTCATAGCACTTACAAACAAAAATTCTCAAACAGTGAAGACACAGATGAGTTTTTGTTTATGTTCTCATTCGTGCCACTTCAGTTACGTGACAATAGTGGTAGAGTTGCTTGGCAGAATCCTCGACCATCTTCTACCATGTATTGTCGACCGATTAAGTTTATTTTCTCCAAAGAAACAACAGATTTTACTGTAATAGAAAGCAATAAGATTTTGGAGGAAATAAACCAATTGGTGCCAACAATAGGTAATATAGATGGTAAAGAGATATCAGTCAAACACGAATTACTGTTCACGATGATTGATGGTAAAGTGTGCAACGCTGTGACTGAAACATCGTCAGCACTTAAATGTTACATTTGTGGAGCTACTCCTAAATTTATGAATGATGAGTCTAGGGAATTTGTTGTAAATAAGGAAACTCTTGGTTTTGGTATATCTCCCCTTCACGCTTGGATCCGGTCTTTTGAATGTTTGCTTCACATAAGCTATCGTCTTGAAGTTAAGAAATGGCAACTTCGAGGTCAAATTGACAAAGAAAATGTGAAGCAACGTTCGGCTCGTATCCAAGAAAGGTTTAAGGTTGAAATGGGTTTAATTGTAGATAAACCAAAACCAGGATTTGGTAATACGAATGATGGGAATACTGCTCGTCGGTTTTTTGAGAATCCTGCACAGGCTTCAGATATAACAGGTGTAGATGTGACACTAATTAAGAACTTTGGCACTATCCTTAGAACTTTAGCTTCGGGTTACGATATTGATGTTGTTAAATTTAATTATTTTACACAGGACACAAAAAAATTGTATCTTAGTCTCTATTCGTGGTATAAAATGCCTGTTACTGTGCACAAAATTCTTGTGCACAGTGTAGAAATTGTGAGATCGGCTCTTTTACCTATTGGGCAGCTTTCTGAAGAAGCTCAGGAAGCGCGTAATAAGGATTATAGGAGGTTCCGGGAGCACAATACTCGAAAATATTCACGTATTGCCACGAATAGGGATTTACTTAATATGTTGCTAATTACATCTGATCCTGTAATAAATGGCCTTAGGGAAGTGCCGAAAAAACCGACGAGTAAACTTCCTTCTGAGGTTTTAGAATTAATTATACCCCCTCCTGTAAATGTAAGGTCTAGTGTAAGTCATTGTAGTTCTCATAAAAATATGTCAGATTATATGGTAGATGATTCTTCAGAAGAATTTAGTGATGCAGAATAAATAGAAGTTGTAAATAATATTTTACTAAAGTTTTTTTAAGCTGTGTACCTTATCTAACTTTATTATAAGTTGTCAACATATTGTTTTTTAACTGCATATTTTTTAAGTAAAAAGTATTGTTATTGAGTAGGTAGTAATAATGCCCTATTATGTAATTAGAAGCCAAGTCCTTAGTAGCACAATATTTTATGACTATTGTTATTTTTTTTCATTGTTATTTTTTACCTGTCTGACAATAAAAGATTAATTGCTATTATATTTTTTTTTTGTTGGCACACGTGACCCTACTTCCTGTTTTTTGGTGTCATATGCGCTAATACCCCATTAGAATATCATAATAAAGCCGTACGAACTAAAAAACCTCAATAAATAATTTTGTCCAGCTAGCATGTTCTAGACGAACCACAGTGAATTGGTAGTTAAAAACCAAAGGACTTTTTAAAATAGTATCTCAAAAAGACTCAAGTAAAGTTAAAAGTAACTGCTTGCTTCTACAAGTACAAAACAATACATTGTATTGTATAAACTGCGAACTGCCAACAATCCGTCAGTCTACCGGCGGTTTCGACTGGTCTTGACGGCGTTTTCGAATCTTCGTTTCGCGTCGACGACATGAAAAATATCATACAAGTTTGTGAAGGGTCTTATTCGCTAGACGACTGATATAAGATGTCCTTTGTTATTTCCGACGTTTCGGCTAGATTCCTACAATCGTGGTTGTGGTTAGTCGTGACGGAGACGTCGCGTCGTTATAAACCGGTATGATGTGGTTTGCAAGTCACCGACATGTTAACCTGCGAAAAGTAGATTTTATTATATAAGATAATAGTAGATCTATTGCGTAGTCAACAGGATTATTTTTTATTTAAAGGATGCTATTCTAAACAATTTATAACTGTACGTAACGACATTGTAAGGCAGACTTGCGCTGATTGATCCGCTTCAAAGTCAAAACTTCGTAGAACTCAACCAGTGCCACTAAGTACGCCGGACATCAATTGAACGCATTTGAATCTGTCTGGTATAACTGCGACAATGCTGTGTAATAGGCTGTTTCTCGCACCATAGATTACCGGATTGTATCAACCTACTATGTCGTTGGTGCTCCGGCTTTAGTGTGTACTCTTCTAATATGTGGGTATGCATGTGTGTTCTATACATCGTAGACCAGTGATTTATCAATTAGCCATCGAATAACCCTTGTTTGTGTGGGTTTTAATATGGCTTGCGGGCTCGGTGCAGTATGTTTTGGTACTTCAAAGCATCGATTGATGAATAAGGCTTAGTAATAGCTGGGATGTGAATATTTTTGTTGTGTTTTTTTTATTATGTTTGACTATGAGACAATCATAGGCAATGGTAGTTTTTTTACGAAACAGAATCTTGTTTCTAGCAACTGCTACAATAACTAATCACTGGCCATCTTGCTGACCTATTGGTCAACTGATAATTCTGAACGCGAAGCTAGATTTGGTGCCCATCCTGTACTATGTATGGGTGCAATTTATCCATAAGGAATATAAAATGATGTTAATTCGTTATCGAAATACCATAGTTTGGGCTATGGTGAATATGTTGCAATCTTATGGCTATCTGTATTACCTATAAAAGATATTTTGTACTAATGTTACACGCCCTCATCTAAACAACTATGAATCATGCGTATTATAGTCATGCCTACCATTATCGAATAACAAAGATTGTTGCACAAAAAAAGCAACAAAAGTACTGTTTAGAAACCAGTTGATTTCGTTCGTATACGACCGAAATATTTTATTTTATAAGTAAGCGTCGGGTCCATTGGAATGCTGCGTCGAGCTGCGGAGCGTGCCATCAGTTCAAATGAAATTTTATCCTCAAATACGGAGCAGCGGTGAGGATCCGGTTAGGATGCAGGGAATGAAATGAAGAATGCATGCCTTCTACCTATTTTGAATAATATGGAGGGAGAAATTCAAAACAAAATAAAAAATATCGCAATGCGAGCTGGTATTCCACGCGTACCTATACAAAATATAAGTATAATAAAGCAAAAAAATATGTAAACTACCTACTAATATTCAATCATGGCTTTGCCTGCCCTACTCTTTCAATCTTTTATTACTCCCTTACAAGCATATTACAAAATCATTCCTTTGTGGTGCCTGCATCTTAAAAGGAACCCGCTGACCAAATTTCAAGTGTCCAGTTTCAGTAGTTTGTGGAACATTTCTTTTTTGTGTTAAATAAGTAATTTAAAATAACCTCTGTTGTTCTTCTGTCACATTTAGACTGGTTTACAACAATCGTGGTCGCCGTTAGTCACGATTGAGATGTCTAGTCTTCAGTAGTTTGGGCTCTGCGATTATATGTCAGCCAGGATAAGCAATTTTAAATTTGAAAATATGATGATGATTACGATTTCATATGCATATGCATACCCATATTTAATATACATATATCCAGCAGAAGACTACGGCAGCCTGATGATGATGATGATACATATATCCCCACTTCTCAAAGTGATGTTTATAGAGTAATTGTTTTAAATCAAAGGAAATAGCTCTTTATTGACAGTAATTTTGTAATCATGGTTGGGGAAACCTTGCCGAAACGTCAGGGCAATTATTCAGTTGTGACTCGTTACATAACTTTGTAGTTTAGTTGATATAAATATATGTCATATTTTAAAGAAACTCAAAAGAACATAAACATCATAATCATTTATTAAAATATTGGATTGCTACCCTAAGCAATCCCAGCTTGTACCGATTTAAAAAAAAAGTTTGTTTCCATTAAAATAACTTGCTAAAAATTACCATATTATTACTAAGAAAGTTGGCTGAAAGTTACCCAATGTTGACATGTGGTACAATCAGCTCAAATGAAACGAAATGCACCTGCTGTTTTTACATTGCTCAATAATAAAGCATGTATATAAGACGGCAATAGGCTCGCCCCCTATTACGTGGGAGCTAAAAATTCATGGCGAAATGTGGGTGTAATGTTACACCTCTGCCTACCCCTTCAGAGATACAGGCGTGAGTTAATAAAAGAAATAAAAAAATGTATATAAGACTAAATGGAGGCAAAGCAAGTCAGCAAAGCATATAGAAAATAAATAGGTACAACAGTTTATTTTGGTTCAAATTTTATTTGCACTACAAAGGAAAACTAGGTTTAGCTTGAGACGCCTAGCCTGCAATCGCGCTCGGTATGAAATACAAATAGAGTTTAATTTCAAAGTGGTACTCGGGTCTATTCTGTTATAGTAAAGCCTACTCCGGAACTAGCATCGTCATTGGTTTCTTGTTTCATAATGTAATAGAATATTTAACATAAATAGAGCCTATATGCAGGCATCATATTGTTTAGTTTTCGTATAATAAACTTAAAGATTCCGTGTGTTTTTAGTAAGAAATCTAGACAGTATTTGCCAACACTATTTCAATCTGACGTTAGAAATTACGTGGAAATTTGTAGTCTATTGACACGTCAGACTAAAGCCTACCTTTTATAGCCTACTAGAAGATGACCGCACATATTTTTTTAATTTAACTGTTTCTGTCCGATTTCGTGGGATTTTCGGGCAATCCCTTTCTAGTGCACCCCTACGGTACCCAAGAAACATACATGCCAAATTTCTACTTCTTACGCCTAAAAATTTGGGCTGTAGCTTGTCTGCCAGTCAGTCAGTAACGCAAAAATTTTATACAGATGTCGCTCTGCAACCTCCTATCTCCACACACACAAAAACCATAGCATTGCGACGCAACGTAAAAGGACGAACAAACACATTTATAATATTAGTAAGGGCTCAACAGTCAACCAGGTAATCAGCCCCAATACCTCCGAAACATCATTCGTCTCTGTTCAATAAGGCATCCACCATTACAGACGTCATCCAACTCCATTAAAATGAAACAGCACACGCGCCGCCACCGACCTGCATCTCATCCATAACATGTTTTAATGCATTGGACTAGCTTTGAAATTCTCGCAATAGGCCGCATAATGGCTGGATTGGATGGGTGAGCTGACTGTGAAATAGAAGCAAGTACCGTAGTTGTGGGTTCATGTTAATATGCATGCAAAAACTGCAGCAATAAACTTACTTTCTTTCTTTATTTTTCTTTCAGTGTAATTAAAAACTTAGAAACAGTATTGTATTTTGTTTGGTATTGTATTTTGGACAGAAAGCCGCTGCAATCAAGACTTCTCATAAAAAAATTATAATCTCTTCCTGTCTCTTCTCACTCTATCTCTTTCTGACTCCTGTCACTCTGCCTGCCTCTCTGTTTCTCTTAAACTGTAATTTAGGCCAACCATGTCAAAGGCAAAGCCAAGGCGCTGCCTATCTTGAGATGTAAGGTATTAAGTCTTCTAATGCCCTGAAGTTTCTCTAGCTACAGTACCATTCAAACCGGAACATAGTACTGCACTTTTGAACTTAATAACTTGGTGGCAGAATAACTTAAAATACAGAATACATGCAAGAGCTAGACAAATGAACAACAATATACATAGTAACAGCACAACATTGTAACAAGTACAAACTACTTGAATCCTTCATCCGTTCGTTATACGCGACGTTTTGCCAAATTCAACAGACTTTAAATTGATTCTAGTACGTTGTTTGGGAACCACGATTAACCAAATAATGAACTCAGTTTGCCACTGTGCGAATAAAGTTTCACTTTTTTCTTTCGGCTTAAAACTACATCGTTCATCCTACCGATCAGGTTATAAATTCTACACTGATTTGGCGATGTATTAACAAATATTAAATCGACTTATAATAAAATAATGATATCGAATAGTACAAGTAGTGTACTACTAACATTTTCGAAGCACTTAGTTGCTAAAATACTTTAGAAGTAAAAGAGCAATTTTAGACTTAAACTCATATTTTAATTTGGGGTTAAATATACCTAATGACCACCATGAAATGCTTTGATACCCTTCGTTAACCAAAAATATACTTAACACCAGAAAAATAAAGTCTAAAATGACAATAGTAGGTACTAGCTATTATTTTAGTCACGACTGCACTTCAAATTGTATTCGAACACCAAATGTAGTAAATGTATAAAATCATCAAATAAATAGGTAATGTTAGGTTCTCTTGTGACCAAAGTAGGTGGTGTAACCAAATCCAATTTATGTGTTGGTATTTCATACAACTAACAAAAAATCTTTGGTTATAATATTACATTAAAATGCTGGTTTAATTTTGGTGATCATTTACTACTTTTGGGTACAATGCACAAAGATTTATTTGGAGTCAATTTGTTTAAATAGGATGGCGAAATGTTAAAACTTTGGTTATAATTTTACATTAAAATGCGGGTTTCATTTTGGTGATCATTTACTATTTTTGTCTGTTATATGTTACTATATCTGGTGGTAAGTTAAACATACTTAAGCCTTTTTATTTATCCCTATTCCACTACATATTTTAACTATTTTTCGAAAATATTCCCAGTAAATACCCTGATTACTGCATGAATTAAATTTAGCAAATTCGGTGCCAAAACACACGTCTTAAACCATAATGTTCCACGTTTCGACTCTATTCACATTGTCGCGAAAACTGTTTGGCTAATCGTTTATCGTCCAATATTTGTGAGTACACAATTTAAATGCAAAAGCATATGCAATGTACCTATAGTAATTTTACTAAGTCCTGTGTTATAAAATGTTGCTAATAATACGAAATTTTAATTTGTTTATATTTACCTCGAAGTTTCGTCAATCTTCTCGTGACCATGGCTAGTGTAACCTAGTTGGCTTGTTAGTTTATTTCTGATGCTGTATAGTTAAATAACATAATTATTATTAATTTTAATATGACGGTGTACACGTTTCAAAGTATTTAATACTAAAATTATCTCCAGTTATGGTGACACTATGGGAATCGTTGTAATACAGTCCATCTGTCTGTCAAAGTACACAGTTGGCAGACTTTACATCGTCTTTCAAAAACATTATTGGCAAGTTTGGCAACTCTCAGATATGTTGGTTTCCCCAACGTGTTTTTTTCACATTTAGTAAGCGATGATAACTACAATTTTACAGCTTGAGCAACAAGATAAAAATGATAATTAAAATAATGAAACGCACGAGAATAACCATCCCTAATTCTTTTACAAAAATAAATATTACATATGGCTAATAAATCCATTCAATCACTACGGAAAAATTGTAATACCAAATCTCAGTTGCCAGCCGACCAAATAAGAAGGTACGGTGTCGAAAATATATCTTTGATAACGCATTATAACATGTTATTCAACCCGATGTTTAGTCATACACACAAATTTCCCGCCCTTAAGTGGCCTCATTCCAGACGATATTTGCTCACACTCCGTTAAATACGACAAGGCGATACATCCCAGCATACTGCCAAATCTTCAGAAGTTTCAAACAGTTGTTTACGACTCGATGTTTCGTATAATGAACAGTCTTCGAATACTGTCTGTTTGTCGAAGTCCGCACTTTTATGTCACCCAGATTTGCGGTATAAGTTTTTATGATGTGTTCCGAATATTGTAGGGTTTAGTTTTGTTAAGTTATAAAATGTTGCAATGCTGTAATCTTTGTTTACGAATGTGAAGTTCTAGTTTGTTAAGCGCTATGAAGATTAAGAAGAATTGAGCAGTGCAGGATTCAATACCTACATTCAAATTGATAGTACCATCTTTCATTTTCTACCAAAAATTGGACTAAATCTTTTTTTTTACGTAGGTACTTAATTTTCATTCATGAGTAAAGTTCGTTACTTTGGTAATCATAAATACCCAAAAACCTGAATTTATCTACAATTACAAAATAAAGTATGACACATCACTTATAAATAAAGATGAGATTTCGTGATGTAATAAGCAGAAACTGTAGGCAAAATATTTGTACAAACGTATTTCATCCAATAAATATACAATTAACAGCTATTTGATTCCAAAAAAAAACAATTAATGGCTGCAATTGTGACCTTTAAGAGCGAAATAAATTAATATCGTCGGTAACCACTTACGAACGGAAAATATATGGCCAGCGATGGGAAAAGCTCAGAAAATTACAAAAGAAAATAATAACCGGCGCTCACAAAAGCAATCGCATTTATGCTGGTATTCCGTCTAAATAAATACATACGCCTGTTACGGTATGAATATAATATAAGTATTTCTTGAAAATCACTATTACTCAGATTTTGTGAAATCAGCGCTCATGCACACACAATACACATGCATCAAAAGTAGAACTTCTTACCATGGTAACATTTATATAATTTTGAGCGTGTGTTGTATACTTGCTATAAAGAGAAGGGCTTAAACGTGATCAAAGATACTTTTGAATTAATGTACGGAACAAAAAGCCCTTGCGAATATTAAGCGAGGGCGATACTAAATAGACTTTCATTTACATGTCACTTTGTCAGGTAAAGGTAACTATTTCGATAAAATCTCTAATCTTTCAAAAGACTTCAGATATTTGTACAATTAAAGTAGTCTCTTTAAATGTTTCATGCCAAGAAAATATATCTTGATGCAGTGTTATTTTTTTTTCATGAGGAGGTATTTCAGCAACAAATAAAAAAAAAAATTGTTTTGCAATTTAATACCTCAGGTATTTAACTGCAAAACAAAATTATGACATTAACTATATTTTGTGGACTTCCAAAAAAATAAAGTAGTATATAAATTAACTACACCAGCAACAATAAGTAAGTAGGTACATATCCCTTTAACATTCTACCCCATCCACTTTACAATACCCCATAACTTTTAATAAGAACACAACCGAAAATAATCATTTTATTACTGTAAACACCGCCATTACCACCCTCGCTTTGATAAAAACATATTCATTCGCCGGTCATTTCACTAATGTTCCGAAATCAGACCGGCACCGCGACACGTACCTAATAACATCGGTTGGGGCAATAATAATGTCCAATAACGCCCTTTTATGATTTACTTTTGTGGCCAAACATACGAAATAAAATCGTATGTGTTATTTCCATGGTCATTACATAAACTATGGTGATAGAGAGCCTTGATAACGGTTACAGCAAATGGGGTTTACTTTTGTGTATGCGGGTTAATGTTTCGATACCAATATTGGTTAACAAATGTTTGCACAGTTTTGGGTTGGATGTCTTTGTTGGGATTTTTTATTGTTAACTTTGTTGCCAATTTGTTGGCGTTGTTTTAAGACAAATGTTTTGGTGACATAATTGGCCTGCACTATAATAGAAGTCAACAGTACTATTGCTAGTTGCTTTAAGAATTGTGACCTCAATGAAAAGTAGTGTGAATTAAAAATGTTGTTCATAGTCTGAATTTAGAAGGTAGTTAGAGACTTGGTGATTTACCATTAATGGGCCGGCTCGATGGGGTAAGTGCGACCCTCTCACAGAGTATTAACGTAGTCTATAGGTACTATTGCATTTCGTTCGGTGAGTGAAATTGTCGGAGGCTCCATCCCTTTCACCTTCACCTTCATGCCGCTCTTTCTCCAATTTTTTCCCAAAAGTTTGACAACGTGTTTGTGACTCCTCCGGTATTGCTCGTGTCTATGGGCGACGATGATCGCTTACAGCCTATCATAAAACAATGTTATTGATCCGTTTGATCTCCGCACAATGTAGGACGTAAGAAACAAAGGAGATCACCATCTTCATACAAATTTGGGCTAATTCTAAAAGTGGCGGCCAACTGAAATAAACTTGAAATTATTATAGAATAGTACGAAATAAACAATTTTTATTATCACACTAAAGTTCTAAGTGCAGTCTGTGAGTAATATTCGAAGTCAAAAATCTGATCTGTTAGTGAAATAAATCCTAATAATTGTCATATTTCGCCTAAAATAATGTGCAAGATGCAATTTAAAAAGCTATTCGGTAATGGCAGGTAGTAGGCCAAGAGCGAGATAGAACTAAACGCAGCATCTATAACACTGTCTCGCTGTAATTCGCACTGCGCTCACCGCGTGCGCTGCTTGTTCCCTCTTATTCTTTCAGTATAATGGCAGAAAATACGGCTGCTGATCCCATTTAATGTGCATTGTGTGGTACATGGGATTCCCCATGTACCACACAATACACATTAAATGGGAATGCATTTGCAAGCCTCCTTTTTTTAATGCATGGTTGGATCTACTGACCACGGTGTTCCCTAACGGCGAGACCACGAGAATTGCAGTAAGCATCACGTCATAGACCGCAATCCTACCAGGGTAGGTTCACTGTTGCTGCCGTCATATTTGCTAATCATTATTTATGGACGCGCACGTGGACACGGCGACGACACCTCAGCCAACTGGCGGACGGTGAGCAGTCCTTAGGGCTGCCATCGTGTCCACCTCCCGCTCCGTCGTCTCCTTGAGTAGGATGACTGCATCACAGAAGGAGACGGTGACGTTCCAAGACATCACGCACATGCCAAGGACTGGGCAGGGAGCGAGGGTACGACCGTGACAATTGACGCGACCAGATCATGGCGCAGCGATGCCTAAGCGGGGCATTCCGCCAACGCATGCAGGGCTGTGTTCTCGACAGGGTTGCGGCTGCTGCCACAATTGTGACATCTGGGGGTTTCCTCCGGGTCTTTCCTCTACTAGTAGGTATTGGCCGAAATAACCAGGGACGGAGTTGCGATACCCGAAAAGTTCGAAGGCCGCGATGCGACATCTCACCTTTCCTGTCATAGACATTTTTACTGAAGATTTAGATGATATTTCTATGTTTGGTCAAGAGGATTAAAAAAAAAAATTACTAGTTCTACTGCATTTTAAGGCTCACGTATTACACATGAGACTGAAAACGTACAATTGACCACCCTTAGACCTCTTTCATTTATACTTTTAAGAAAACAGAACTGCTTAACTATACTTTGAGGCTATATATTCAAACCGAATTATTGTTTCGGAGAATTGACTTAGAACTTTGGTATAATAGTAAAAATGTTATAAATAGTGTGTTCTATTAAAATATCACAACTTTATTGATTGGCCGGCAAAATAAAAATTAGCACAATTTGGGTGATCTCATTTGGCGTCCTTGAGGAGTGTAGGACTTTTTTATTTTTTTTTTGGTGTCGGGTTGGAAAATCCTCATGGAGTCCCTCCGCCCTGGGGGAAGGACGAAGGGGACTGTCCAGACTCTTACTGACTAAAAACCAACCCGTTTTCCTCACGTACCCGTGTGTCGGAGGGTAGGGTATCGCTGAAGCATTCCTCGCTACCCCCCGACGGGTATTAGCCCGCTAGATAGTCAGGCGGGCTCCAAACAAAACCCCCTTGGCGGCGGAAGAAGGTGTTGGGCTCCGCCGCCAAAACACCCAGCGGTCGCAGAGGATAGGGAGGACGGCAACGTAACACCGCATCTCCTCTTCCTCTGCGGCCCCACCGCGACGCAACGATGGTGCGCCCCCATTTGGTCGCGGGAGATAGGGCGCGCGGCAACGCAACACCGACAGGCCTCTCCTCCCGCGACCGCACCCGACTGCGAGGGACAGAAGAACTGTCCCTCGCACCCGCCCCTTTGGACGCATCCTGCGCAGGCCTCCGTCAAGCCCACGCGGAGCGTCCCCTCCTGGATCCCTCTTAGCTTCACCGCAGGTGACCAATCCACGGTTACTGAGCCCCCCCACCACGACAAGGTGGAGATCTCACGGTGGGGAGGAGTGTAGGACTGCACTTACTGGGAAATTCCCAAAATTACCAAAGGAAACGGTTAAAAAAGATGTTCTAACGTAGTTGCGGGCATCCTCTAGTCATAATAATAACATTTATATCATAGCAAGTACTATATTGATAAGAGTATTATTTTACATCTGAGCTACTGGAATATGAAATCATGTTCATGCAACGCGAATAAAATTCGCCTTTTGCAAACTGTAACAGTAACATAAATTTACATCAAATTTCAATTGTACTGACGAGATTGAATTACGTGATCACGCGATCGCCTATGAAGGTCACAAAAAGACAGTCATAATATCATTCATAACTAAAATCGTAATTTTGAAGCTCTCATTTTACATTAATGATCCACTAAAACCAGTACGTTTCCTACCCCCGAATCAAAATATTAAAAGCTTATAACCTTCGCAAACAAAGATCTCATTACCGAAAACTAAGTTATGGGTGCTAATGAACAAATCAAACTTTAATATAAAGGTAGGTTGTTATTAAAACGGTTTATTTATATAAAATGTAAACTGTCGAACTTTAAACAAAGGCTTTACGTTGTAAAGTGAAAATTAAACAAAGGTTGTATCTATTTAGATCGAAATATTCGTGTTTGTGAACTGGAGTTTTAGTTTTCTGTTTTTGGCTTGTGTTTTGTTCGTTGAGATCGTGTTCTGGTGTATGTTCTTGTTACACTTTTTATTTAATTCTGTTGTAATTACGTTGGCTCTACTGTAGAATTATGTTATCATGTGTTTTACTACGTTTTCCTGTCTTTTGTTCCAAATCACGTACCGGTGAGTGGGGGTAAGTCGGAATGGATTTTTGATCAGATAAACAGTGTTGATTTAAAACTGTTGTGAAACAAAACGATATAAGTCAAATGCATAAAATGATGTATTGGGTTAAAAAGTATAGTCAACTTGTTTCTATAATGTTGACAGCAATCTTTTTGAAACAATATTTTATGAAAAAAACATTAGTGAAATTGGTCTTCAGAAAAAATATATGTAGGGGAAAGATGAAAAGCTGAAGGGGTAAGATTGAAATAATGACTAAAATCATTATGCTTGTGTGGTGATCAATAAACCTTCTGCTTCAATAACCTACCTAAATAACTTAAAAATCAGTTACATTTAAAAATCGCGTTCTAAATGCAAGAAAAAATAATTTATCAAAAAATATATATCGACCTTACTCCGTTAAAACGGCTGGCAGTCAAGGGTTCTCAACATGTTATGGATATTAAAAGAATAAAATAATCATGCTCATGCATGACTGTCCAAGTCTAACTCGGGTCGATAAATAAAACACACGTTTTCATTTAGTACCACGTAGTGTACATTATAATTATTTTTATAAAATAAATCACGACAGCAGAATACAATTAAACATTATTAAAAATATTGTTTCAAAGGAGGTAATTCCTAAACATCACAGTTAAATATAATAAGTACTACTTTTAAAAATAAAATCAACCTCTTAGCAACAATATAATATTTTTCTTCATCAGATGAGTTGGTAATTCCGCAAAGTAACTACAATATAAAAAAACACGTACTCGTATTTTGGCGTACCTTAATAATTAATAAAAAAACCGGTCAAGTGCGAGTCGGACTCACGCACCGAGGGTTCCGTACAAACCTGCAGGTATATATAATTATTTAAAAAAACATGAGATGTAACTAAAAATTTTGGATTTTCAAATTTTTTCCTATGTGCTATAAAACGTCGCTTTATGCAAGATTTCAAGATGCCAGATCGACTGGAAATACCCGTTAGTTTTGACTTGAGCATTTGATATGCATTTCAATTTTCTACACCAACTGGTTCATGAAGAAAGGGTTAGCACCTTTAAAATTATTAAAAACATTTTAATTATAAATGATGTAACTAAAAATTTATGGATTTTGACGACTGGTTGGCGCAGCGAGAGTGTAAGCGACTGCTACGTCGAAGGTCGCGGGTTCGATTCCCGCACAAGTCAAACATTTATATGCATGAACATGGATGGTTGTCTTGGTCTGGTTGTTTCTAATTATAATATGTATGTATTTACAAAAAAAAGTATAGAAGTATGTTTATCCATTATCTAGTACCCATAGTACAAGCTCTGCTTAGTTTGGGACTAGATGGTGATGTGTGAATGTGGTAGAATATTATATTATATCATTATACCCCAACGGGTTCATGAAGAAAGGGGTAGAACCTTTAAAATTATTAAAAATATTTTAATTATAAATGAATTAACTAAAAATTTATCGATTTCGCAATTTTTCTTTATCTGTACTATAACAGTTTGCTTCGTGCTAAATGTCAAGATTCAAAGTTCACGGGAAGTACCCTGTAGGTTTTGATTCCCTCGAGTAGTTGCGAGTTTGAAAATATGTTTAAATTACTGTTTCTGTTGATTGCGTTGACATAGAATTTTGATTTTATTACAGCTTAACGGTGTTATAGACTTGAGTATTTGGTTAGCGATATTCCATGGTTTAGACTAAGGTCAGTTGATTAACAAGGTACTGATGCCCTGTAGTGACTGTCAAAGATCTTCATGACAACTGGGACCGACGCCTTAACGTGCTCTCCGAGCCACGGGACAAGCGATAAATAATAATTCATCAGCCCTGAGTATTTGATATGAATTTCAATTTAATAACTACGCGTTCATGAGGAAAGAGGTAGTAACTTTAAAAATTTAAAAATGTTTGTATTATATTATGTAACTAAAAATTTAGATTTCTGGAAATTTTACTTTAATCTGTGCTATAAGAAGTGGCCTTGTAACCAAACTTCAAGATTCTAAGTTCATGGGAAGTACCCTGTTGTAGGTTTTGATTTCCTTGTGAGTTTCGAAAATTTGCGAGAATTTGCGGCATAAAGAGCTGTATCTTTTGATTGCATTGGCTTAGAATTTTCATTCTGTTACAGCTTAAAGATATTATAGATTTGAGAACTTGATATGAATTTCAATTTAATACCTCTATGCATTAGTAAGGAAAGGGCTAGTAACTTTAAATTTCTTTTTTTTATTATAATAATATGATGTAACTAAAAAATTACGGTTTTCGCAATTTTTCCTTTATCTCTGCTATAAGACGTTAGTTCGTACCAAATTTCAAGAATCTAAGTTTACGGGAAGTATCCTGTAGGTTTTGATTCCCTTGCCAGTAGTTGCGAGTTTGAAAAAATAGTAAAATTACTGTTTTTTTTTAATGCCTTGAGATAGAAGTTTGATTTTGTTACAGCTTAAAGGTATAATAAACCCCAGTATTTGACATGAATTTCAATTTAATAACTTGACGCGTTCATGAAGAAAGGGGTAGTAACTTTAAAATTAATACAAATATTTTTTTTATATGAATTAACTAAAACTTTACGGTTTTCGCAATTTCCCCTTTATTTCTGCTATAAGACATTGCTACGTACCAAATTTCAAGATTCTGAGTTCACGGGAAGTACCCTGTAGGTTTTGATTCCCTTGCGAGTAGTTGCGAGAAAATATGCGGCTTAAATTGCTGTTTTTTTTATTGCGTTGACATATAAGTTTGATTTTGTTACAGCTTCAAGGCATTATAGACATGAGTATTTGATATGAATTTCAATTTAATAGCTTAACGCGTTTATGAGAAAATGGTAATAACCATAAAATTATAAAAAAAAAAAAATTGATATGATGTTACTAAAATTTTCCGGTTTTCGCAATTTTTCCTTTATGCATGCTATAAGATATTGATACGTACTAAATTTCAAGATTCTGAGTTCACGGAAAGTACCCTGTAGGTTTTGAGTTTCGAATATTTGTGGAAATTTGCAGCATAAACGACTGTATCTTTTGATTGCGTTGGCTTAGAAGTTTGATCTTTTCACAGCTTCAAGGAACAGTAGATTTGACAATTTGATATAAATTTCAGTTTGATACCTCCACGCGTTTCTGAGAAAAAGGGTCTTGACAGACGGACGGACAACAAAGTGATCCTATAAGGGTTACGGTTTTTCATTTCGAGGTACGGAACCCTAAAAATAACAACACTTTCTGCACTCGACACTCTTGCCTTTCTAAACGTTAGCAAACAGTACCTACTATTATAATTACTGCCAAATTGACATAAAAATTCTAGATAATTGTAAAAAAACACCGTTCTTGCGATCATCAGAACGCAAGAAATTCCTGGAAACTGAAGAAGATTGAGAGCCCCTGACCTTTTGTATGAGTTTTGTAGACGGGGTAAGATGGACAGTCTTATACTACCATCTTACCTCGTTAAATTTTGCAGGGGAAAGTTTAAAAGGCACTATAAATCTTAAAATACGTGAAATATACTAATCACCATATTATAGAGCATATTACATTTCAAATCTAATTATGAATATCAAAACTAAATGTTTGTTACTTCCCTTTGTAAGGAGATACAGCGAGCGGGGTAAGATTGAAAAACTCAATTTTACGCGGGAAATGTAATGTACGGAAAAATGTCAAATAACACACGAGTACCCTCACTTAGCGACTGACGCACACTGCGGGGCGGGGCAAGAAATGAAGAGAGAAATGGTGTCCACAACGATATTGCCAGCATTAAAAGAATTCCCTGATATTCGGCGTTATTATATATTTTTTATCTTTCCCCGTTTTTGATCTTACCCCTAGTCACCTACACTTTTTTTAGGGTAGAATGCATCCCTATACTATATCCTACACCGCGCGTATGGTATGTTAAAATAAAAGAGCGTGAACAAAATAGTGAGAAGCAACGCGCAACCTCATTGAAACTAAGCCCGGCTAGCCGTTACAAAGGACTTCAACTCAATGCTGAAGGACAAGACAGCTGTTCTTTTAGCTCTTTCTACTACTATTTCATTCAAATAAATCTTCTCATCAATATAATTCGTCTTACTTACGATTCCCGTATTGAGATATACATCAAAAGCACACAATCATAAAAATCCAATAGCAAATATAATACGACGAACATAAAACTTAAATCGGCTACCTAAACCAATAAAACGAGCCGGCATGTAGCAAATTGACTTAATTCCACCTTTTATCGAATTAGAAGCCGATATCTGCCGATTACAAACGGAAGGCTCCTGGGTTTTGTCTTTGCCTCGCCCCGGACCGTAATTCTTCGCATAGAATCGTTAATTTAAAACTAAATGCTTCGAGCTCGCAGCAATAGATTGCCGCATAAATAACTTTAAAGGAAAAAAGAGGGAGGCAGGGGAGAACGTAGAAATTTATATTCGACGTAACTTTGGCACAAATTTTTGGGTAAACTCGAAATTTAGCAGAGTGCTCGCCCCGATTGGTAATTCATGAGGATTATACAGCTCTCCCGTAATTCGAGCATTTATACGTTGATTAGTTGGAAAAGATCTACACGGAAAAAAATCTTGAATAATTCATTTACGTTAAAGATAGATTTAGGTAGGTAGTAATCTCGAAATTGAATGTTACTTAACGAATGTTCGATTACACAAAATCGTCTGGATATTTGTGCCAACGATGCTTTTTTGTAGATTACCTGTTGTCTTTGGAGGCTTTTTCTTTGAGAGAAATACTTTGTTTAATTAGTATTTACTTAGGTAGATTTAAAAAAGATTTTGTTTTAAAAGGTACATCAAAAATATTTATGGCCGTTTGTTGTGCTTAAGATACCCAGCATCTGAAAAGATTTATACATTAAATAGAGATTTGGATGTAATATTTTTGTTTAATAAAATGTCAGTTTAGTCAATGGCTTTTGTAATTTTTTGATAAAGTAATGTTCTGTCTGACTCTAACGCTAAATCATTGTAACATTCAGATCAATAAATACTACAAACACATGGCAGTTAGCCTTTACATTGTGTAGGTCCAATAAAGTGTAGGAATGTTTCGGATCATTATTAATGGGACTTTGCCGGCCGTGGACTTATAAGGTAATATTTCATCGCATCTGCCCCAATAAGTCCACAACGCATGGTTATG
The DNA here is from genome assembly GCA_944739405.2 of Euclidia mi. Lineage (NCBI taxonomy): Eukaryota > Metazoa > Arthropoda > Insecta > Lepidoptera > Erebidae > Euclidia > Euclidia mi. The sequence continues at coordinate 92,247,062 of OX123181.2, read as the reverse complement.
TTAAAACAAAACTGGTCCCGACCAACTTCTTTTTTGAATATTTTAGGGGTCGGAAAAACTGAAAGAGGACTCTGAAAATGTTTTAGGATGATAAAATATCATTAAGTCTATAATGTAAATGTTATAATATAATCCTGAACAAATGTAATGTCTGAATACTTGTTGTTCTATAAATGTAACATCATAAGCCTTATGAAACGTAATTTCATAATTATTTACTTGTCAGATTTTAATATTGAAAAATAAACGGACAGCAAATGTATAGGTAAACATTTGAAATCTTCAATGTCATTTTACTTTTTATGACACGGTTTATGAAAAAATCTGTTCATAAAAATCCGAAAAAGTTGTATTTTTATGCTTTAATATCAGTAATCCTAAAGCTGGAGTAACACAGTTCTGTGTAACTTTAAGTTGGGCTGGACACAGGTTAGTTAAAAGACTTCAACATGGCTGTTCAGAAAATTATGAAGAACTCACAGACATTTTTTTTAATATATTTTTTTTATTGGTTAGCAAACCTGGATACAATCTTGTTTGGTACAGTGTTAAAGTTATGTGCTTACAGTTTGTATATCTAAGATGTATCCTACTACAGGAATTCTCACGATGCTCTTCTTCAGCGTTAAGCAAGCACTATTTAACGACTCAATACGCACACAACTTAAAAAAGGATGAAATTTGCGACCAAGACCCTCTGCATAGCAATCTATTAGTGACTTCACTTGGCTATCCCTTTCTATGCAAAGAAATTGTCACCTCATAAGCAAACCTTGTCATCTCTTTACCAGCCAAAAGTTGTGTTGTCCTTGAGTATAATAATGTTGTGTTGTTAACAAATAACGCTATTTGAGCTTTATTTCCTCTATGCCCCGTGAATGACTAATACCTCAATAAAACAAGCACACCATGTCCGTAGTGCACTCGTAAAACTCTCTAAGACATTACAATACGAAGTGGGTGCTCAGACTAACTTTAGGGATTCCCACCTTCCTTGTAATATTATTACACATAACATTTTAGTTAATCTCGTCTCAGGGTACTTAAATGTAGTAGAGTCTTGACCGGACCGGGCTTATCATCCTCATATGATCGTTCTTCTTCTTCTATCTTAGTCTTAGACTATGATGAATTATAAGATATTCACGTCTTCTTATATTTTATATCTATTTTTAATTTACACTATTTAGATAACTTATTTAAAATACTTACAATATTCTATTAGTAATCTTTACGTGAATAATAAAAGTAAAAGTTATTTAAACGCCTACAGAATCATCAACCTTAGTACGAACTGACCAGATTTCTCGTCCCTTTCTCACGGTGAGTAATAAGTATTTATGTGCTACACACAATAACCCATTAGCGCTGGCTGTTACGCGCCATAGAACCTAATGGACGTTACTTATGTACTTACTAATTACACTTAGCTAGTCCTCTGTAGTAAATACCGGATTTATTCACGTTTTATACGATTAAAGGATGTTATTACAGGGCTAATAAAAGGAAATAATAATACAAGGAAAATTGCCTTCGGTTTCTCTTTGTGTAAGTGAGTTTCCCTATTGTGAAATAATAATAATAATATCGAAAGTTAACGTACATGTAGGTATATCTTCATCAGATTACAACCTTAGCAGAAAATGTATTATAGTAAGTATATAGTTCATAATCAAACTGATTTACTAGTATTCTTAAATATAGGCCTTTTAAATATCATACTTGTCACACGTAGATTGATTTGTTCTTGGTGGTACTCGAACACACGACATACGATCCACGTATCATATCATCACATCATGTATTTTAAGGCAGTGTTTTTCTGAAAAGTATGTACTCAGCCCATGATATAGAAGCTACTTATAATATTTATTTTATTTATATAAAAATAATAAAAGTATAAATAAAATATTACATATTATTTGTGTATTTGGTACATTCTAGTAATACCGTACAGAACTTATCTTTGTCATCTTTCGGTCCCTTTGACCAGTATAGCCGCTTGTTTGCCCGTGTTATATAGCATATAACAAAACTCAAACACTAAATTGCCCGTGTTATATGGCATATAACATCGCATTTCAGTCTACTTTGCCCGTGCCATGTGGTAGATGACATGGCACCGCTCGCCAAATTGCCCGTGTCATACTGTATATGACATGGCTCCCGCGGTGGAAAGAGTGAAATGTACTCGTCTCTGTCGCACTAGGGCTTAGTTTGTATTATGTATCCCGTTTCTACGTCAAATTTCCCGTCATACTAATCCCAGTCGAGTTTCAACTCCATAGAGAAATTAAAAAAAAAACGTTCGTTGTCAATGTTGTCATTGAGTGTTGAGTCGGTGCAATGTGCGGAGTGTATGAGTGTATTTCTGCTGTTTTTAGGGTTCGGTACCTCGAAAGGAAAAAACGGAACCCTTATAGGATCACTTTGTTGTCCGTCCGTCTGTCAAGACCCTTTTTCTCAAGAATGCTTGGAGGTATCAAACTGAAATTTATACTAAATACTCGAATCTAAGGTTCCATAGAGCTGTAAAAAAATCAAACTTCTAATCCAACGCAATCAAAAGATACAACCGTATATGCTGCAAATTGCAGCATATTTTCAAACTCGCAAGTGAATCAAAACCTACAGGGTACTTTCCGTGAGCTCAGAATCTTGAAATTTGGTACGAAGCAAAGCCTTATAGCACATATAAAGGAAAAATTGCGAAAACCGTAAATTTTTAGCTACAGCATATAAAAAAATATTTTTAATAAATTTAAAGTTGCTACCCTTTTCTCTTGAACGCGTGGAGGTATTAAATTGAAATTTATATCAAATACTCAAGTATATAACACCGTTAGGGTGCAACAAAATCAAGCTTTTATGTCTACGCAATCAAAAGAAAGAGCAATATAATCATATTTTCAAACTCGCGACTACTCGCAAGGGAATCAAAACCTACAGGGTACTTCCCGTGAACTCAAAATCTTGAAATTTGGTACGAAGCAACGTCTTATATCACTTTTAAAGGAAAAATTGCGATAACCGTAAATTTTTAGTTACAGCATATAAAAAAATATTTTTAATAAATTTAAAGTTACTACCCCTTTCTCTTGAACGCGTAGAGGTATTAAATTGAAATTCATATCAAATGCTCAGGTATATAACACCGTTAGGCTGTAACAAAATCAAACTTCTATGTCTACGCAATCAAAAGAAAGAGCAATATAATCATATTTTTAAACTCGCGACTACTCGCAAGGGAATCAAAACCTACAGGGTAGTTCCCGTGAACTCAAAATCTTGAAATTTGGTACGAAGCAACGTCTTATAGCCCAGATAAAGGATGAGGAAGGCTGAGGACCGTGTGCTGTGGTGCATGTTTGGAGAGGCCTATGTCCAGGAGTGGACTGCGATAGGCTGATTGAGATTGAGATTTCAAATAATTACATAGTCTTCAAACCTTTTTGCTAATTATTCTGTACTTTATAATTATTTTTGTAACAGATTTCTAGGAGACACTAAAAGCTTTGTAAATCAATAACTTTGATAAAAAATCTTACCATCATTCATCAGCAGACTTTTTGCAAGGCTGCTGCAAGGCTGGTATAGGTATTTAAGTTATATTATAAAATAAGCGATATATGTTAATATAAAATAAAGGATGACTGATTACAAACGACAAAGACCCCTTTTTCTATAATTTATGCTCCTCTAGCTTTCCATTCTGTAATGTTATGGATTTCATTTGGCAATAAAAATACCATAACTATGACTGGTGAACTTTTACTTATATACCTACAGGTTTGTACGGAACCCTCGGTGCGCGAGTCCGACTCGCACTTGACCGGTTTTTTTCTGTTAAATTTAGTTTTATTCTTTTAGATGTATTGTGTTTATCAAGGTATGTAAATAACTAACACGTATATATAAAAAAAACAGCATGAAATATAAGATTTGACTTTTTTCGAGACCTTAAGTAGATTTTGGCGCGCAACAGTGATTTTACTGAGAGCATGGGAACTGTTTCAGAAATGTTCATATTACTCAGAAGTGGTGAATGCTATCCCTATGATTTCTTATTGTTTTAAAAGAATATAAGGGTGTCCGATCATTTGACAAAAGCAAATGAAAAATTTTCATTTAACAAATAACATTTGACAAAATTATACTTGATAAATTTATTATTTTACAAACTATTGTTTAATAAACTACTCATTAGACAATATATTTACTTAAAAAAGTTATTATGCTAAAACATTAATTTACAAATTGATTATTTTTTTAAACATGTTATTTGGCAAAATGACGTAAAACATAAATAACATTTGACAAAATGCCTTACTTGGTAAATATTTTAGTAACCAAAATCTACGATAATACAACAATCTCTGTGTAGGGTCAACTGAAACAATGGCTGGTTAGGTTAGGTTAGAACTGCGACCCCAACGCACGAGCCGAGCGAGCGAAGCGAGCGTACCGCGGCAGCGGCCGGTGAGTGCCAGAACCGAATTCTACTTATTTCGCTTAATTCAGGCAGTGTGTATTTTTTTAAAAGACTTAAGTTTCTATGGAATAAGTATTAATACAAAATTATTACTTGCCTATAAATAATCTGTCCAAGATGAAAATTGCAACCATGCAACTAAATATTTTCAAAATTTCGCGTAAGTATTGGTTAGAAATTAGTTCTTTTTAAAAACTAATAATTTATCTTCTAACTTTTTGTACAATCACCAATTTGGCAAACGAATTATTTAGTCAAATGATTATTTTTAAAATAATTATTTAACATTTTAATTATTTTCTAACTAAAACATTTGCGAAACCTGTATTATGTCAAATGATTGTTTTTAAAGTAATATGTTTGCGAAATGAAAGTTTGTCAAATGATTAGTTTTTCAAACGTTGTTTGTAAAATGATCTTTTGTCATACGTTTTTTGTCAAACAATAGTAAACCGAATATAAGACTAGTTATTTAGTGTTTATTTAATTTTATGCTTAAAAATTTTATTTGTGCATTATATGGCCTTATCAAATTTAACATAAATTACGCCGCGCGGCGCCAGATAATGGTTTGGAATCAGAGGCCTGTAAATTCATAAATATGTATGAACAAGTGTACTTTTTTATTTCTTATCTTATTATCTATTATATAAGTAACGTAATTAAATATTAAAAACGATATGTCACCGCTTTAATTTTTTAGGTATGAACTTATAAATACAAAGCGAGCTCTAAAACGCGCTATCTCAATTTTAAACGAGCATCACTCTATACCAGAGTCGTAATCTAAATAAACAAAGATAACATTGTATAGTTAGTTTCATAACAAACATAAATAACACTTGACAACCTTTCAAAACAAATTGAGTCACAATGACCGATTGTGTGAAACCCGACCCGCGCGCCGAGGTGATAAAAACGCGCGGGGCACCGCGGGGTGGCTAAGTGTTTATCATCGGGCGTTAGATCGTTATCGCTTTCAAGTGGCCGGGCAGAGGGGCCGGCCCGGGTTGCGGCGCGGAGCAAGCAAGCGGATATTAGTAGTTACTTGTAGTCCAAGTGGCTGGATATTGTACCCTAAATCTAAATGACTTAATCAAGTTTCAAGCAAGTTATGTGTATGTTACCCAGCTATGATGAAAGTTTTGGTGTTTTTCTGCTCACAAAAGGTCGTCAAAATATAAATTTACCCAGACTCTAAATAAGTGCAATAAGACTAGAAGAGTAACTAGATTGAAATGATTTGCTTTCAACTATAAGAGCTACACTTTCTCAAAAATAAAATCTGCTTACAACTAAATTCAAAGTTTAACATACAAACTGTCTGTATGTAAATCTTGTACACCAAAGCAACGGCGATCAAAAGGCATCACTCTGATAACTGCGGACGTAAACATGACACGCGTTTCATACGAAAACACTCAGCATTTCACATCTTTCATCTAGACGTGCTAAGCGGCTATTTTCAGAAGAACCCTTCAACGCACACATTTTTCAAACAACAGAAACAAAGTCGTGGGCGGAAAGGTTCATTGCAATTTGGTCGGGTTGCTTGAAGACATGTATCGCCTGCGGCGGACAAACCTCCTTTGTCCGTTGAAAGAAACAAAAAATTTAGCCAAAAATGCGATTGTTTTCTCGCTTTTTGATGAGTCCCATTTTTCTTAAATTTTGAATTTTTAATTGAAAATTGAATTTTCGTTTTCTATTTCGTCCAGTGTGTCAAGGGCAAGACTTCACTTTTAAAACAAATCAAAGACAATATTAATATGACATTTATGTGTTCTATTTGAATACCAAAATTCTCAGTTAACATCATTAATCAAAATCATTGAACGAAAATAAATAACAGTTTAGATAAATTTCCGTAAAAATATAATATCGTGGTAAAAGGAATTTAAAAGCTAGACTTAAGACTTCCCATACGGTTTCTTCAAGAAAACATGAACAAAAAAAATATTTACTTACATGTAACAATACCTGCTTCAAAAATAAGTTTAGAGAGATAATAAATAATTATGTTTCCACATGAAGCTAAAGAAAACCTAACCAAGTAGGTACTTCTTAACACATTCACACGTTATATTATAGCTACCTACGCCTGACGCGTTGGTTACTTTGACAAATACAAGAAACATATCAAGTTAACGTCTACATACCAGACATCAACAAAACTTCCAACCAATTTAAATTTCACCTTTAACGCTCATCACTCAATGTACAACTCCAAATATTTTTCAAGTCACTCATTTCACCCCAAACAGTAATTAGTTGCAGAAGTATCGAACAAAATATCTCCTAATGAGCAAGATGGTTGAGCAAACTTAGTGTAAGACCGGCGAACTAAAGCGTCTGGTAAAAACTTGAAAACTGCAAAGTGGGGTACGTCAAAACTTATACCATCTGTAGCACGCGATAGTTGGCGAGCATTTCTCACGTTTGATTTATAAACGCAGTACGAGATGGTGGAAGCAAGGAAAACTGCGGGAAAACGTCGAGAAAACCACGAGAAAATCTGGAAAACCGCACTACAAATGCACGAGTGTACAAATAAATTGGAGTACCTATGCGATTTTTCATTGTTACTGAATACTTTAGAAACGTTTTAGTTGGGCTTATAATAAAATACATTTTTTAAAGCGATGATAAGGATTTTTCTAATATCGTAACATTTACATACAAGTAAAACGAAAATTTATGGATACCATAAAATGTAAAATTAGTGAATAGTTGCAGCGGTAGAAAAATTTAGTAATATACAGACGTACATAATCCATACTAATATTATTGATGCGTTGGCTCATTTTCACGCTGCAACGGAGAGATGTCGTAGTATCATTTTTGTGTATAGAGATAGAACGACACTAAAGAGTGAAAAAGGCTTAATTTGACCGCGATAGCCGACTCTGGGCGGCGCTGAGAGCGAACTCTAGGAATCCGTAGGTATATATCAAATTATTGCGTTAATGTCTGACTGACAGTCAAGTCATAGCCAAAAATATTGGGCGCAGAAAGCTGAAATTTGGCATGTATAATATTGTATATTAAATTCCTTGAGGACCGCAGAGGTGCACTACGAGAAACTTTTGAAAATTTTCACACATTACCCCTAACGGTTCCGACACGCGGTTGGAACCGTTAGTGACGTCTAGCTCTAAACAATCGTACCTACTTATGTATATTTTTAGCATTATAAAAGATTCGAAAGCATGACCCCTACCCTACGTGACTATTTAATCGTTAGAACATTTTGGTCCAATGTTAAGCCATTAGACGTAACTTAACAAGGGTTTGAAATGTCAAGGCTATATAATTGATTGTTTGCGCCAAATCTAGTTAGTTTGTTTCTACTAATCCTAGTTTTAGTACTACTGAACACGACCGGCAACTGCCTAGCTTTGAACATTAGCTGTTATTTTATTATTCAAAATATTTTAGCAGCTAGTTAAGTTTGTTAACCTTGAATTGAAAGAGAACTATTATATTCTACATTGAGAGAAGAATTGAATTGAAAGCTTTATTTTACATTTGAAATCGTAAAGTGTGTATTATTGTACTCTTTAATAAGGGAAAATAAAGTTTTATGCCAAATCATAGTGTAGATATTATGGTCATAATATAAGCAAACGATTTGAAATATAATTTGACCCGATCTCTTCTAGAATATGTTAAAATAATGTTTGTTTTTAAATTCTTGCACGCACCTGTTTCAAATTCTTGTCAATTTAAGTAGGTTTTAATTTTTATTTTCTATTTATGCTATGGGTTACTACCTTTTGCCCGCGGCTTCATGCGCGTTAAAGTCGGGTTGATCCAAATCTACTTTCAGTCTCAAGTTGTGTGAAGACACTCCTGATTATTCTTAAGAGTTCAGAAACTCTACCGGGTAGCAAATAACTCAGTCAGTATACATACATATCTACCGAAAGGTACATAATAACATCACCTTGCATACAGATAAAATGTCAAAGCCATGTTCCAATACATGTCCAATATATATCTATAAACTCTTTCGCATTTATAATATTAGTAGACAAAATAGTTTCAGCCGTTTAAGCGTAGTATATATCATTAGTTTATATATGGGAACAATGTAATCACCGTGCCCAATATGACAATATGTATGATGTGACAGTACTGACGGATAAACGATGGCACATGCGCAGCACTCAATAATTCAGCGCATGTGTTCTTACTTCCAAGAGGTTAATTTGTGCCGTGCAAACTTCTACCCTCCCTACAATCCCTCCCAGTTTAATTTTTGCAACTTATGGTAGCCTATGTCCGTCTCCATAGTCCAATATATCTCTATATTAAATTTTAACAAAATCGGTTTAGCCATTTTAGCGTGGAAACGGAACATACATACATACATACACACTAATAATAATAAGTAGGAATATGGATAGATTTTAGTTATATTTGAATTTTTGCGCCAGTTTTTCTGCTCCCTTCATGGTTTTCTTTTTAGTCACATTTAGACACCAAAACCTTAACCCTTTCAGGACCATAAGGATATGGGACTATATATTATGATAAAAACTATACGAAACAGTTTACAAGGCATCAAATAAACATAATTTTAACTTAAAATATAATAAAATGTTTTGGATTTTTTGGAATTCTTTGGGACACATGTCCCTATGGTCGTTGGTGGTACTTTTTGTTCTAATAAATAAGATTATACGTTTTAGAGATTTTATCAATATTTGAAATTTGCAAATTTATTGCAGAAAAATTGTTTCTTTATCGATAGGTATACAATTTAAAGTAATAAACTAGTAGTAATTAGGTAGAATCCAGTGAAACATTTCCATTCATTAGTCTAGAAAAGTTCTATGGCAGCGATAGCCGAGTGGATATAGCAACAGACTGCCATGCAGAGGGTATCAGGTTCGAATCCACAGCGCGCACCAATGACTTTTCGGAGTTATGTGCGTATTGAATTGTTAATTATCGCTTATCCCGTGCCTCGGAGAGCACGTTAAGCTGTCGGTCCCGGTTGTCATGAAGATCTTTGACAATCGTTACAGGGCGTCAGTACCTTCTAAATAAACTGACACTAGTCTAAACCATGGAATATCGCTATCCCTTCCGGTTGTGGAGGTCAGACAGTCAGTCGCTCCGTGGAAAAGCTAATATTCAGCCAAATCCGGTTAGACTAGAAAGCGGACCCCAGACTGAAACTGGGATAACGCTAAGAGAAAGAAGAAGTCTAGAAAAGTTCTACTTTGCAACACAATGACTATGTTTTCGGATTTCAATTATACATTGAATAAACTGACACATCTCTTCCAAAAGTTTGGTTATCAATGGGGTGCGTTAGAAACTGTCTTCCTCTGACAGATCTGGGAACAGACTGAACTTGATATTGTAGTACGAAAACGGTTTCTCTGTCAAGCAGCATGACGTTCCCGTCATGCTGCTTGACAGAGAAACCGTTTTTCCAACTTGAACTTGTCTGAACTGTAGGTTAGTTTTGATTTTATCGTGAAGCTTTGATCATACAGTATGCGCATTATTCACTGAGATATCTAAGAGTCCCAAGCCAACCTCACCTGCAAGTGGTGCACCTGCCGATCAACGGACGAGGCTCTGGCAAACAAAATGTCCCAATAAGCGGCAATAGGCTCGCCACCTATTACGTGGGATCAGAACACTGGCGAAAAGTGGGCGTTTAATATGCCTCTGCCTACCCCTTCGGGAAACAGGCGTGAGTCTATGTATGTATGTATATCTAAGAGACCAAAACAATATCGAAGATAGTATTTTATTTTCAATCAGCAATATATTTCATAACACTATGAGATCAACACGTATATGATCTACTCTACTACGTAGATATTTTTGTTATATGTGATAAAATTTTAGGGCATTTCACTTTTTTTCGCTGATCTGGGTTTGCGTCGTCTTCCAGTGTATATGTCTAAAGGTTTCAGAAAGTTGATCAATAAGTATATTCCTTTATTTTACATCAACTTTACGCACGATATACCCCAAAACTTGTGGTGGACATGTCCCGCTCCTTATGTCAATGCTGTTTTCGGAAGATGTTTTCACTTTGTTCGAACGATTCTATGTACCAAAGAGAGTCAATACATTAGCATCAAATATATGAAAAATCTGTACTTCGTAGCCATTATATTTCACATCACAAAAATCACGAAAATTATTTAGCACGTATGTTCCTTAGTTCCACTTGAAATCTGGTTTTTGATTACTTTGTGCTCCAGTTATGGGTAAAAGAGTTGTAGACGTCGATGGTACAGGTGCCAGACTTCCAGAATTGATTCCTGAAATTGAACAGGCAAATCTTAAATTTCATCATCAGAAACATCAGAAACCCCTTGATCCTGTATCAAACTCCTTTGACCTTTTTCGTCAAGGTGTAAATCATCTTCTTCATCACTATTATCATCCATCAAAATTCATTGAAGTACCTACATCATCCTTGGATTAAAAAAACTGAGATAATCTGCCAAATTATCAATAAAAATGAAGATAACTCACAAAATCATCAGTTGAATAAGTTTATTATATATATTTATTACAAATAGTGTCCCTTCCGGACCACTGGGACACTGGTGTCCCTTTATGTTTATTATGTCTTATAACTATAAAAAACATAAATAATGGTTTTATTAATAAAAGTAATATAAACTCACTTACGAAGCAATAATTATAGCACAACAAAAAACAATATAAAACATTTTGAAGTTCCTAAAAACTTTAGAGAAATAGGGCAAGTGCGCGCTTAGCGAACAGTCATATTACAATTTTAATAGAAAATATATCGTACTACCTAGGTTATACAGACAATGAAAAAAATATTAATAATGTGTTTAATAACAAACAAAAAAATCATTATTGGTAATAGGCTTCTTAATTATTAATATATTTTCAAATTATGTGCTAGGGACACATATGTCCCTTGGTCGTCAAAGGGTTAATTTATCAACCTTCTACCATCGTTCTATACTTGACAAGATAATGTTTTATATGTCCGCTAGTAGAAAATAGCTCATTCTCGCTTTTTTCCTAGCCATATATGGAACTTCAAGGAAACGCCCAAAGCCAGTTGTATGTGGTCTATTTGATACGTGTAAGTAAGCGCTTGCATTCACTCATACTGATGACCGTCATCACAAGTTCGGCTGAATCGCGCTGGTATGCTTTTTGTAATAATATATTATTACAAAAACTATCTGACACACATTTGCTTTTGATTTCTTCTGTATTATCTATCGGTAACTAATCTTTCAAAAAACCTTTACGGTTCTGTCAATATTGTCAAAATGACTTAAAGTGCTGAGCTTTCTGAACTAATTTATTAAACGCTGTTTCATCATCGCTTTAAAAATCTGGCCCTAAGTTGACTATCTCGCTCGACGAGATATTATATTATTTTCGCCACCACTAAATAGGTACGTAACACAATCCGTGAATACGGTTGGTGTAATTCATGCTGCAATGTAGGGGTAAATTTATTTCATTAATAGATATTTCACATTAATTGAATTTTCTATGTAATTACGCAGTTCAGACCCTTCATAATAATGTTTGTAAATGTTAGTAGGTACGTGCACTAATCGCAAAAGTTTGGCAACTGACTACGTATATCATATTCATGAAATGTGTAGAGCGATACCACTATACTACACCATATAACGTAGTTATGGGTTCGGATATTTCGTGACTGTTTCAAGCACCATGATCACATCACGGCTACAGACGCTTCTATGATCACGACACTATAATTTTAGCATTTTAATTACAGAGTGAATGACCACGAAATTCTCAATACTAGTATGGCTTTACATGCTCCACAGATGTAGACGGTAACGCAGGGTTCAGATTTTTGTTATTCCTTCTAAATAGCGAGATATTTTTTAGTGACATAATGGTGCTACGTCATTGTTACGCTATCGCTACGGTTATCGCCACTGGGCCTATAACTTCTTAGTTATGACCCATGGTTACTACAAACTCGCATTTCTGCAGCATGTCCTTTGGTCCAGTAGTAGAATCTTGGATCCTGGCTCAATACCACCACACGACGTTTGGGTTTGAAGAATCGTGAAGGATATGTGTGAGGCTCCTCTTAACGTCTTCTCTGTAAAACCAACATGGTTTTCTCGACTTATTTATTAGTGTCGGTCACCAGAATCTTCTACATTCGTAGTCCCTTCATATTTTGGGGTTCACTCTAGCGGGCCCAGTTGATATGTTAATAGATATATAAGTCATCCCAAGGTTAATACCTTGATGTATAAGTCATCCCTTATAGACTAGAAACAGTCCTCAGATAGCTAAAATATAACAAGCAGATAATTAACTAATATGTGTTCTTTAGTCGAAATAGCTTGTTACACATGAAGCTTTATAATACATCTTGGATTAAAACGAATATTCTAGACCTATATACACGTTGGTAGAATATTTAACTATCATATACGTAAGCTTTATATCTGAAAGATCAAATGAAGGGCACCACAGGACCATTGGGCAGCTAGACTTTGAAAATAAACGAAAGGGATTAATCTATTATTTTGAAATTCAATAGTTAAAGGATAAAAAAATAAAATGCACGTATTCGAATTTAAATAAATGATTTTAAGGCTACGTATTCTACATTTCTTTTAGTTATTCTTGTTAGAAGATTTATTTTTATTTATTAAATAATTTATCTATTTTAAATAGTAGCCGCTACATTTTTCATCCTATCTTTCTATACAAAGACTCCATATTCTTCTTTCCAAAATATGTTATCTTTAAAACCTACATACTGCCTAGTGGCAGGGAAATATTCATTTTCCGATTAAGTTTGTGAAGGTAAGCAGATGTATAGATATTTGTTACTCTTTCACGTAAAATTTGATTTTAAACATTTTAAAAATCACTTCACAGTAAAATAGTTTACTCACCAGAATAGGACATGGACTAAGTTTTGTCTCGATAGCCAAACCCCACGCCGTGATAGCGAGTTGAATAACCACAGTACTTGCAGTGAGAATGACTTAGCAGATAAACTCTACATCATATTGTATGTCTGACTCGAGCGTCACATCCAGTAAGAACTTATTATTTGCCCGTAAATGAATACTGTCAAATAAAATAATATTATTATCCTGTTGTCCGTGTGGTGACGGATTAAGAATACGGAATGTCACCACCCCATATCATCCCGTGGGTGTCGTAAGAGCCGACAGAGGGAGCATATTATGCAGAGAACAGCACTGTAAGAGAAAGAAAACTTGATACAAACCCTATACCAACCCGTTTGGCCAGCGTGGTATAGGCCAATTCCTCCTTTCAAAGGAGAGGCCTAGTCCAGCAGTGGCCTGTTATAGGCTGATGATGATGATTATCCTGTTCTCTATAAAAAATACGAGGAAATAGGTAGTAGAGCCGTGCTGATTTCACTATGAATGGACCGGCTCGGCTGGAGAAGTAGTTCCCTTTCACAGAATATCGACTCAATGCAACAGTATCTGTACTTTTGCGTCTCGTTCGGTGAGCAAAAGTGTCGGAGGCCGTCTCTTCTCCTGATCTCTCATCCCGCTCCTCCTTCAATTCATTTTTCCCAAAAGCAGATAAAATGCGGCGGTAATCACTTACCATCAGACGATCCGTCTGCTCGTTGGCCACTTATTACATAAAAAAGACTGTAAATAATGTTAATACTTGTATGTAATAAGTGATATATAGGTATTTCATCAGCTTTTAAAGAACCGATACCACTCAGCTACTAAATAAAATTCTTTCACATAAGAACCTTAAGAACCTAAACTTCCAGAGAAAGTTTATCCTAAGTATACGCGATCCATTAGCAAAATACGAGCAGCAACTATGTCGATAGCCAAGCTTATAAACCACGCAAATACATATACTAGACCGATACCTCTTACAAAATATATTTTTATCTTTAGTTTTGTAAGCATTCATGCATTTTATCCGTGTGGTAACGAATTAATAATACAAAGCGTCACTAAGCCACTTCATTTAGTAGCTATCGTTGACTTATGAAAATACTCGAAGACAGTAGTATCTTTACGAGGAGACGGAAAACTCAACATCAAACACTATGCTAACCCGTCTGGCCAACGTTGTATCATCATCGTCAGCCCTTTATACTGTCGCACTGCCAGGCACGGCCCTCTTCTCACTATGAAAAAGTTAAGGCCATAGTCCACCACGATGGTCAAAAGCGGGTTGGCAGACTTCACATGTCTTTCAAAAACATTATGGCGAACTCTCAGACATGCAGGTTTCCTCACGATTCACCTTCACCGATTAGCAAGCTATATTTAACAATTTAACATGCACTTAACTCCGAAAAGTCATTGGTGCGTGCTGTAGATTCAAACCCGAGACTCTCTGCGTAGCAGTCTGTCGGTCTCTCCACTCGGCTATCGCTGCTGATACAGTGGGCTAATGACGTGGTATAGTATGCTAAATCCCCATTAAGATTTTTTTCTAAAGACAACTTCCGCACTAGGACTAAATCCTGTGTCGCGGGGGACTGTACAAACATACAACTAACGGTAACTGAACACCCAGACTCGAAACAACAATTTTCGTGTTGACAAGTGTTGTCTCGTGTGGGGATCGAACCCACAACACTCGGCGCAGTGTCAAGCGGTGAGGCGGCCGCTTAAACTACTACACCAACTGTGCAGTTACAACGCAATGTGTTATTGTGTACCTACCCTAAGGAGATACACATTGTCCTATAAGATTCCGTTCTGCATCAAGTCGCCAACCATAATTCATTACCATGCAATGGCAATCGTGTTCAGTAGAACAAACCCAAATGATTACAGAGCCATACCCCTTCATTACGCATATTTAAATGTGCCAAAGTAAGTACAAGAGTACGAAAGGTCCTTAATGTAAGGTACTTCAGAAACTTTTAATATACGCGCCACTAATAGAACACGCGCCAACTTTTACACCAAGTTAAACCATACGTTACACACGGTCAAACAAATTTGCGAACAAGTTGGATCAGCCAATATATTTTTTGGCCGATCCAACTTGCGATCAAAAAAGGCGCCGACAGTCACAACCGGTTAGTCTTCCTTTTGTACATTTATTTAATTGTTGGGTTTTCATCTTAAGACGTGAACTCCATCGTAAATTATTACAATATTGTACTACAACTAAAAAAATACAAATAAATGCAATGTCCTTGCTGAATAACTGGTTAGTCTTTAAAAGTGTGATTTTGGTATAAGATGTTTCCTGTGACCGCAATTATTTAACTTTTTGCAACGTACCTATCAAATTCCTTGGAAATACAAATGCCATCAGCAAGACTATTGGCGTAAATATGTATATGTAAATGCCACACACGGTCACCATCCAAGTGGTGACCTGAACAAGTGTTGCTTAATTTTGCCGATCTGTTACGAACGGCAAGCCAAGTCTCGCTATGTCCGCTACAGGTAACAGCAGAGCAGTGCCAGTTTTCTGGGCATCAATAGCGCACGATTTGAGTACTTTCCACAGCTTACTTTTATACGAACAATTTGCTCGTTAGCCATCTTTATAAATATCTGTTATCAAGAGTATGTACCATTAGACTACTCTATGTCCTCAATTCTGTTTGATACTCACCGATCTATTCTTAGTATAGGAAGGATAGCCAGACATCACTAATCGAACGTAGGTGTCATTACGGCTAGTCTATCAACCCCACTTATAAGTTAATAGCCACTGATCTATTCTAAGCATAAAAGGGTTACAGTGTAAGTAGAATAATAATCATAAAATTCAAATGAAAGATGGAACTTGGCATTAATGAATATAAGTTATTTTCAGCTCACATTCTAATTCATTTTGGTTACAGGGTAATACTACATTAGGCTGGAGGGAATATACGCGAAACAAATAATATAATTGCTAAGAGACGGCAAACTCGTCATCAGACCATAATATAGCAACCCGCGCCCGTGGTAAAGTAGGCCAAATCTTCTATTGATTCACAGCACTACTCGTTACTGGGAAGTCAATTAGAGGAGGCTTAAGTCCAGCAGTGCACTGCTAAAGGCTGCAGAGGTAATATTTATGAAGGCCAACAAGACAATATCCATTTTCATATTCTGATATGGGTTACTAAGGCTATGAGAAGAAGCTTTTCGTTGAGAAACCTCGTATGTAAAACCTCTTAGAAAAGTGCCCCAACTTTTCTACGTGTTCACTCGTTTGGAAATTAAAAACATGGCTTTTGAAGTTCTGAAGAGGCAAGTTAACTGCTTTTACCTACATCTTCAAGTTTTAGGATATAGCCTTGAAAAGTTATAACCCCGTTCTATAAACAACGAAAGTATTTTTAAAGTTTTACCCTTTTGGGAGATCGTAAAAATCGTTCTGCAGTCTTCGATGTTTCCTGTTTAATAGATTGTAAAACGTTTATTGAAGAGTGGCTTTTAGTACATAACCTAACTACATACTTTTTATTGTAATAAAACCGTTTAACAAAAATGTTTTTTATTTTATTTTATTTTAAGTTGTTAGTTTTCTTGTTAGTTCACAGTGTGCCCTATTCTACCAATCAAGCCCTTTCATTCGATACCCATATTAAGGCATTTGTGAAAAATATGTACTTAATCCGCCATTTTGTGGCGGAAGCCATCTTAGATTTTTCATAGTGAGCTCTATTCTACCAATCAAGCCCTTTCTTTTGATACCCATATTGAGGTATTTGTGAAAAATATGTGATCCGCCATTTTGTATCGGCGGCCATCTTGGATATTTCATAGTGAGCTCTATTCTACTAATCAAGCCCTTTCTTTTGATACCCATATCGAGGTTGTCGTGAAGTAATATGTGATCCGCCATTTTGTATCGGCGGCCATCTTGGATTTAAAATCATAAGGAATATATATTATTACGTTGTATTGTCATCAAGATTAAGAGTGTGTACCAAATATCAGATCAATCTGTCATCAGGAAGGGGGTAAAATTCCAATTACTAAATTTGACCCAAACAAACAAACAAATAAACAGGTCAAGCTTAAATAAAACCGTTTAATAAAAATGCAGTTTCGATCTAATGTCAGTGTAATACTTATGTCATAAATGGTATTAACTGATAATTGAATGATATAGTGAAGTTGGTGCCACCAGAAGATAGACTTTTTGTAAACACACATTCAGGGCTTAACAATATTTGTTTCCAACAGTTTTGTTTTATATTTTATGTTTTAGTGCAGTTTGATACCTTTTTAACGGTACTTTTTTTAAAGGTCTTTGACTTTATATATTATTTTTAAATTTACCCGTTTTGGCCGATCCCGTGGACATTTCGGGAAATCCCTTCTTAGTGCACCCCTACGGTCCCCAAGGAACAAACATGCCAAATTTCACCTTCCTGCGCCCATTAGTTTCGGCTGTAGCGTGTCTGTCAGTCAGTCAGTAACGCAAGGATTTTATATATTAAGATTATCTATGTCTTCCAGTCGTATCCACAAAAATTTAAATTTGAACAAAAATAAACATATTTGATTTTGTGTAAGAGTGGTCAAATTTTCCTTGAAGAATTTTCATTAATTTGGCGATTTCTTTTTGTATTTTTTTAACACGTAAGTAAATTCAAGACAATAATAGAGTGCCATGTATGTCAATGATAGAGTACAAACAGGATACTCTATTATGGACTCGATTTGATTGTACCGCTTTAATAGAGCTACAAAAAGGTCCGCGATGTTATATGTCTATATTCCAAGGATAAACCACAATAACCATATTTTGCTTTTACAGATTACAATAAAATGATGGGTTTTTTTCCAACCTATTTTAAACAAAACAGTTTTAATCCTTATTAAATTAAATACGTTAGATACGTTAGGCATTGAATGTAGATCGAAATTGCCTTTTGCACTATATGTCTAATGAGCTATCGCAAAAAAATGTTCTTCGCTGTGGAAATGCATTTACGCACGTATGTGGGGCTCGACGGCTGGAGTGCAAAGCCGACTAAAACCATAGCGCATACTTCAACGTCATTATGGGGGTGCCAGGGGGTCGCGTTAGCATTCTACCCTGACACCCCGGCGGATAGCCCGAAGGCCACAACCACCTTGGTGGCGGATGATGGTGTTGGGCTCTGCCGCCAAAACACCCAGCGGCCGCAGAGGATAGGGAGGACGGCAACCTGACAACACCGCATCTCCTTTTCCTCTGCGGCCCCACCGCGACGCTTTCCTAGCTTTCCTAAAATATTAAAAAATTGTCTACAAATGTGATATATTACTAGCAAGTACATCGCATTAAAATATTGAAATATTTTAGGTTGTGTTTGAATGAAAACGTCAAAATGAACTTAAACTAACTTTTTTCCTAAGATATGTAAATGATAAACATTTCAATGAAGTAAAACCAAATGTTGACATTCCAGGTTCCAGTACCACAAAATGTTAAAAGATCCTGTTGACAGCACATCATATCGATAAAAACCTGATCCATTCACATATTAGTTTCCAATGACACGTACCTATATACCGTTGCGCTCATTCGATTTGACATTATTTGTGTTTGACAGAACTGTCGCTAAGTCACTTAGTAGAAATTCTTTGTTTACAAAAAAGTCTTTGTTCTCGTGGCACGGACTATAGATCGTAAATTGAAAGAAATGTCAAACTACATATATACCTACTAGAGGACGCCAGCAGCTACGCCTGCATTTTTTTTATTTACCCGTTTTGGCCGATCCCGTGGGAATTTCGGGAAATCTCTTCTTAGTGCACCCCTACGGTCCCCAAGGAACATACATGCCAAATTTCATCTTCCTGCGCCCAATAGTTTCGGCTGTAGCGTGTCTGTCAGTCAGTCAGTAACGCAAGGATTTTATATATTAAGATTATGTCAGCATCAAACTTTATTTGTCAAATTAATAAGGACATGAAACTTCATGTCATTATTAATTTGACAAATAGATCAGAATACCAATCAGAATCTGAATACCAAAAAAAATTAATCATAATACTAATTGTAAGTCAATTGAAAATCTAATCACATTTCGGTCAGAAAACAGATATCAAATAATAAGAGAGTTGAATATGACTTCATCACCATATCAACCGAAAGACGTTCGCTGCTGGACAAAGGCCTCCTCCAAGGGTGTCCACAAGGACCGATCTTGAGCCACTCGCATCCACCCGCTACCTGCGATCCCAACAAGATTGTAAGTCCATCTTGCGGGAGGCTTACGTTTGCTACGACGTCCAGTGCGTGGCCGCCACCCCAGAACATTTCTGCTCCAACGGCCATCGGTTTTTCTGACTATGTAACCTTCCCACTGCCACTTCAGCTTAGCTAACCATAATAATATAATAAAATAATGTCCTTCAGTTCGAATTTTGGCCGCGACCGCCAGTCTGATATGAGACTAGCCAAGTGCGCAGGACATATTATGATAGTGCAAGGGAGTGCAAACACAAGTGCACTCGGTATTCATTCACTATCATCATCCAAGGGACGGCACAACGAACACGACCGGAGACAGATTGGGCGCAAGACTAACGGCTTAACATGTTTTCCACGGCACAGGGGTGTAACACCGCTAACTGACTGATTCCGAACTTCTTTTAGATAATTCATAACAGCAAAACCCAATATCACTTTCTGTTCGACCCGGGAATCGAACCCGAGACCTCTCGATCCCGGACACGTCGATGACCACAGAGGTAGTTGCCATAAATGGGTTTACGATGACAATTTTTTAAACTATATGAAAACTGAAAAAAAAATCGATTTAAGCGATAAGGTCACCTAATGCTCGCCACTTAAATGTTAATATTGCTGTACAATAAAAAAAAGTTATTTTGTCAAAAATAAAAAAAGACATGAACATAATTTGTAATGGAAGTATAAATATTTCGATTACAGCAAAACGGCAAAACCAAACAAATAACGACACAATTCAGCTACAATTAAGTTTATTAAGGCCTAAAATTGTACTTAGACGAAACATAGTCTCTCTATCTGACAAATAAGATGTGGCAGATTTAACCTCTGTCCGAGCAAATACTATGATACTTTGGCCGAGTCACGTTTTTGTTCTACCCAAGCTCATTTTACCTGAACCTAGATCTAAATCTAAATTATACCTATTCCTACCTACTCCCTCATTTTAGTAGAGGACACCTAGCAAAAAAGGGGACCTAAAATCAGAGTTCAAGAAAAAGGCTTATTACGACATTGGAGCTACATTTCAACACGGATTTGAGTGAAGCAGTAATTTGGGGAAAACTCGGGGCGAAACTCGTGGGTTCAAGTCGGTCCGGTGGGATCAGAGATGGGACACGGCGGGAGATTTGCCTCAGAACAGGTTGATGAATGATGCCCAATGTTGTAGGAATGTTACCGTTACGGGATAATTTTGTTTGGGAAAGTTTGGACATATAATATTTTTTATTGAAAAAAGGACATATGTACATTCTTTCAATATTTTTTTTATTGTAGAATAAAGTTAAGAGCGATATTAAATGAACATCGGAAAACGACGCGTAAGTATAGAAGTTTTTGAATGCAGCAAATCGTATTTTGGTCCTCATATTATTGTTTTTATCTGAAGTACCTTACTGAGGAACTTTAATATAAATATAGGTTTCCATAAAGTTATAGTAACTTATAGCAACGTGTCATCTAATGATTAAGAATACTGAAATCTCAAACATCATAATCATGCTTATTCTTTCTCAGTCCTGTCTGAAAAGCGTTAATGGTTCGTGTTTCCCAACTTAGTACTTTAACATACGACTAAAATACATAGGTACAATTATTTAAATCTGTCGCACAATGCATGACCAGCGTGACTTGATTATATCCTTCTATTATGTACTAAACCACTGAATACAAATAAATTAATAGCCACTTTCAAAGGAGAAGTATTTCCAAATGCATTTCAACCAAAAATAACAACTTTCATAAATAAACGTATAACTGACAGATCATATTTTGTACTACGTTTATATTGACACTAAAAGATTGGCATTCATACACGTAAGAGCTTGCTCTGTATTTTTATTGGCGCATAGTTTATTTAGATTGCCGATTCGAATGAAGATATGCGAGAGCACGAACGGCATCGAAAAATGTTAAATGAACCAATTTAAATATTAAAAGTATATGTTTTAAATGTATTGAATGCTAAAATTTATGCGCAGCAATAACGTTATTTGGAATAATTTGGCTTAGGTATATATTTTTGATGTAGATAACACTTTTGCCGTTATATTGTCTCATAATGCTATGGTATCGTAAATTAAGAGAGGTGTATGGCTGTATTATAAAAGTACGGTTGCAGCGATAAATATATTATGAATATTTTCACCTAAAACAAAGTTTGTTGTGGTACCTAATAATAATAATAATATAAGCTTATTATTACAGTTCACATTATAACTCCAAGTCGTAGCTTACAAAGTTTTGTAAATAGCGTTTACTATATCCATTGTCAATTCAGTTCGTCAAACAGATCATTATTAAATTTCAATGCATTCTTAATAATGTACATTGGTTACTAATATGTAAATTTAAATACACTTGGTCGACTATAAGGACATATTTTACATCTCTGTCGATTTTTTTTCAACTAATATAATGTTATTAGACAAAACTGAACACGAGATTATCATTTTCAATGTTTGCCTGAAATTTCTATGAAGAAGTGTTTAAAGATTTAAGTTTAACATAATAATATTTAAATACTCTCAACTAAAACCTACTTATAACATGTTTCTCGCGTCTCAATCATAAGTGTATCAATGTTATACACCGTTGCCCATTTTGAGATATTTTACTTCTGTATTAGACAAAATTTTGTTATGTATAACTCGAATTTGAATGAATCCATTACTAAGCAACCACTGTCCAGTCATACAGTTATTAGTCGTTTACAAACGAAATGGCAGCCATAGCGTTTAAAACAATAATAATGAACGATTAGGCTGACCTTCAGTTTGGTTAGTCAGTCAATAAAAGCAAAATATCGTACGAAATAAAAGCAAAATACAAAAACCATTTTACAAAAGTATTTAAAAAGTAGAATTATAGGGCAATTTATTGTACTATTGAACCAAAACTGCATTTATTTTTATTTTTGTTCGCCTGCTTTGCATTATCACAACATGGCGCTTGCAACAATGCCGAAATATCGGTTACTTCAAACATAGGTACGTGGTTTAAATCCCGAAAGACAATTTAAAATATGTTTAAAATGACCGCGTAAGTTTAAATTCCAAAAAAAACATCCACTGCAGAACATAGGCCTCCTAAATGACTCTCAACACGGAAATTATTAAATTGTGGAAGCCAAATATATAATCTATAAGATAAAGATGAAAAGAACCTCTCTAGGTTCGCTCTTCCTCTGGAGCGCGTGAGGTTTGTAAGAATATAAGCAATCGTTCTGTTCAAATTTCGTACCCAATACAAAATCGCCTGTCCAGTATCATACCTAAGCCCTGGCTTAACAAACGTGAGGTGAATAACTAGGTATTCCCTTAAATAATGTAGCATTCAAACGTACCGTGCACTTAGCGGGGTTAACACGATTTAACTTAAATAAGCTAAACTAACAACACAAGGACTGCAATCTCGAAGTAGACAGTATCGAGTTGCAGCTGGTGAAAATGTTTAATATCGTTGGTTGATGTGAAATTTCTTGCTAGTAGCGGAATGGCATTATCGACCAGTATGTAAGAGTAGGTCGTGAGTTTGAGAAATAGGAATATTGAAAAAAATATGGAGTTATAGCTCCGAGTATTTTCAGGTTAATTTTGGCTTATCATCCGTGGACCATTATCTAAATATACGTCATTAAACGTCCAGATTGGAGACATCCTAAAAACAGGGCAGGTAAGAAGTACCCTGAACAGAAGAGCATGCATGAGGAATCTGATGGGAGTGAATGAAGCAAGAGAGATATGTCAGGATCGTTGCAATTGGCGTTCCGTAGTCTCTGCCTACCCCTCCGGGAAACAGGCGTGAGTCTATGTATGTACGTCATTATAATATATTAGAAATCTACTGAAAAAATACTATTTCAATCAATGTGAACGCGCTACGTTCGTTGGCCCAAAACAAAAAAGTTCTAAACATACAATAGAATCACCCAATACTCTACATTTTGACCTTTGAATGACAACCTTAATCAAACTCATTTCACCCAAAGTTGAACACAAATTTAAAAGTTTGTATACTTAAGCAAGTACTCAACGGCAACGTGACGAGACCCATGGTAAATTAATACAATTTGTGTAGGCAAGGTAATTTGTTACACCATAAACATCGGACGTGAGGTGAAAACGTGATTATTTATTTACCAGATAAACCTGCCTCATAATATGGTGGTTTGATTGTAATTACTTGACTACCTTTTTTAGAGGAAGTATTTTCTTAAGTCAAATTATGTACGCATTGGGAATATCAATGTATTGATTAGGTTAAAATCATAACCATGGCTTAGTATTTTAAAGCACCGGACACACTGAGGGCTCAGAGTTCTGAGCTTCGCTCGTTCCTTCACCAAATCAGTTTGATCGCCGCGGTATAACTGATTTTGTGGGTATACGATTTTAGACACCACCAGACACCACCGTTCCGCATACATTACAGCGAATGTGGCACGCAGAATTCGTCATTCTGACCGCTAGTATGACTGACGCCGAAGGGTAGATAACGTATCGAAAAATTTGAGATGTCCATGTACCTTTATTGACATAGATTGCAGTTTGTGTTCATTGTTATAAAAGGACATCATTCAGGTCTCGAACATTTTTTTTACTACTACAAGAATCGTCTACAATTAGTAGTTAATTTTTGCACTTTCAAACGCAAACAACAGCCTAGGGGTTAATTATAGACGATTCTTGTAGTAGTAAAAAATCATCAGGACATTATTTCCCATAATAATCTAGCGTTATTTTTTTCTGGCCGGCACTTTCATTTTTGGGTACGAAATGAATGATGTCCTTTCAAAAGCTTAGTACACAAAAATTATTATGTATATGCTAGAATAAATAACTGACTATTTCGCACCTTACAGAAAGCACACTTAACTACATAACATTAAACAGTAGTGCGTACTACTATTACTTTATGTATTTCGTTACAAAACATAACTTATTCTAGGGTACGAATTTTAAGCCAAAACATTATTTTTGTTTCAGTGCTTTATATGATCATAAAATATTTGTTACATAAATGCGTGTATAACGCATTTATGTAACAAATATTTTCTTTTTCTACCAATCAAAGGCCTCATACACCTACAAATATTTACATCCACTTTCCTAGGTAAACAAACGTGACCCAATAGATGTTTATTAACAATTTCCTAAACTATAACACAAGCCCTTAAATATATGATGTCAATAAAAACCGACCGACAAAGTATGGTGCGACTATTTTATTATTTACGCATGGCCTTTGCCCGCCAGCCCAATCATACATTTGATATCGACTAACACAACTACGGCAAGTTATTCGACTAAATAACAGTTTAAATTCAATATTACTTACCGGCCGGAGTAAATATTTTACTTATTGGGTTTATTTTAGTTATTGGGTTTCGGGTATACACGGTAGATTAATTTTAAATAGCTTCTTAATTGTAAACATACATACATACATACATAGACTCACGCCTGTCTCCCCGAAGGGGTAGGCAGAGGCATATTAAACGCCCACTTTTCGCCAGTATTTTGATCCCACGTAATAGGTGGCGAGGCTATTGCCGCTTATCGGGATATTTTGTTTGCCAGAGCCTCGTCCGTTGATCGGCAGGTGCACCACTTGCAGGTGAGGTTGGCATGGGACCCTAAGTTCTTGGTGGGAACCCTATGCACCCTTAATTGTAAACGTATTTGATTATTAGCTGTTACCTGAGTTTATAGTTGTAGTTACAGAATCACTTCATTTTAAAACAAACTTTCTCTTATTACATACATATCGTCACGCCTTTTATCCCCGAAGGGGTAGGCAGAGGTGTATTTCTACACCCACTTTTCGCCAGATATACTTTAGTCCCACGTAATAAGGGGCGAGCCTATTGCCGTACCGGGCACATTTCCAGACACCGTGCTGCTACTGAGAATTTCGTGACAGAAAAACCCAATAACACTGCCCGACCCAGGAATCGAACCCGGGACCTCCCGATCCCACGCGCACATTTATGCCGCGAGACCAACGAGGCAGTCTTTCTCTTATTAATGAAGATTATTAAACAGTTTTTCTGAGGGCTCACGTGATAAAAGGAATAAATTTAAAAAAAACCGGTCAAGTGCGAGTCGGACTCGCGCACCGAGGGTTCCATACAAACCTGTAGGTATATAAGTAAAAGTTCACCAGTCATAGTTATGGTATTTTTATTGCCAAATGAAATCCATAACATTACAGTATGGAAAGCTGGAGGAGCATAAATTCAAGAAAAGGGGTCTTTGTCGTTTGTAATCAGTCATCCTTTATTTTATAGTAACATATATCGCTTATTTTATAATATAACTTATATACCTGCAAAAGTCTGCTGATGAATGATGGTAAGATTTTTTATCAAAGTTATTGATTTACAAATTTTTTAGTGACTATTAGAAATCTGTTACAAAAATACTTATAAAGTACAGAATAATTAGCAAAAAGGTTTAAAGACTATGTAATTATTTGAAATCTCAATCTCTATCAGCCTATCGCAGTCCACAGCTGGACATAGGCCTCTCCCAACACGCACCACAGCACATGGTCCTCAGCCTTTCACATCCTTTATCTGGGCTATAAGATGTTGCTTCGTACCAAATTTCAAGAATTTGAGTTCACGCGAAGTACCCTGTAGGTTTTGATTCCCTTGCGAGTAGTCGCGCGTTTGAAAATATGATTATATTGCTCTTTCTTTTGATTGCGTAGACATAGAAGTTTGATTTTATTACAGCCTAACGGTGTTATATATCTGAGTATTTGATGTGAATTTCAATTTAATACCTCTACGCGTTCAAGAGAAACAGGTACCTAGTAACTTTAAATTTATTAAAAATATTTTTTATATGCTGAACCTAACTAAAAAAATACGGTTTTCGCAATTTTTCCTTTATAAGTGATATAAAACGTTGCTTCGTATCAAATTTCAAGATTTTGAGTTCACGGGAAGTACCCTGTAGGTTTTGATTCCATTGCGAGTAGTCGTGAGTTTGAAAATATGATTATATTGCTCTTTCTTTTGATTGCGTAGACATAGAAGTTCGATTTTGTTACAGCCTAACGGTGTTATATACTTGAGTATTTGATATGAATTTCAATTTAATAACCTCTACGCGTTCAAGAGAAAGGGGTAGTAACTTTAAATTTATTAAAAATATTTATTTATATGCTGTAACTAAAAAATTACGGTTTTCGCATTTTTTCCTTTATAAGCGATATAAGACGTTGCTTCGTACTAAATTTCAAGATTTTGAGTTCACGGAAAGAACCCTGTAGGTTTTGATTCCCTTGCGAGTAGTCGCGATTTTGAAAATATGATTAAATTGCTCTTTTTTTTGATTGCGTAGACATAGAAGTTCGATTTTGTTACAGCCTAACGGTGTTATATACTTGAGTATTTGCTATGAATTTCAATTTAATAACTCTACGCGTTCAAGAGAAAGGGTAGTAACTTTAAATTTATTAAAAATATTTTTATTATATGATGTAACTAAAAATCCACGGTTTTCGCAATTTTTCCTTTATAAGTGATATAAGAAGTTGCTTCGTACCAAATTTCAAGATTTTGAGTTCACGGGAAGTACCCTGTAGGTTTTGATTCACTTGCGAGTAGGCGCGAGCTTGAAAATATGCTTATATTGCTCTTTCTTTTGATTGCGTTGACATAGAAGCTTGATTTTGTTGCAGCCTCGCGGTGTTATATACCTGAGTATTTGATATGAATTTCAATTTAATACCTCCACGCGTTCAAGAGAAAGGGGTAGTAACTTTAAATTTATTAAAAATATTTTTCTTATATGATGTAACTAAAAATTTATGGTTTTCGCAATTTTTCCTTTATATGTGCTATAAGGCATTGCTTCGAACCAAATTTCAAGATTCTGAGCTCACGGAAAGTACCCTGTAGGTTTTGATTCACTTGCGCGTAGGCGCGAGCTTGAAAATATGCTTATATTGCTCTTTCATTTGATTGCGTTGACATAGAAGCTGGATTTTGTTGCAGCCTCACGGTGTTATACAGGCTGGCGCTACCATAGGGGCACTTTTTGAACAGAGGCATAGCGTACAACATTCTGAAGCCTTGTACCAAAAATCTATTAAATCGGTGCAGTATTTTAGCCACAATATCGATTTTAAGTTCCGCAATTTTTGCACATGCTTTGAATTCCACATAGCTGATACAAAACGGTCAACGACCCTACATTGCGCGCCGCGACTCACTACGATGCGGGTGCCGACTCGACGCCGCGCGAGGATTCCCGCATATCTTCGAGGACGCGCGAATGTTTTTTGTCAGGTTCAAGCATTTATGCACTTTATTGTAAAAAAAATATAGTTTATTTTCAAGTGCGTTATTAAAATCCTCTCCGCTACGCTCCGTTTTATCTGCGCTGAGCCTAACTTCGGATGACGTCGAGGCGTCGCATCGGAGCGAGTCGGGGCGTGCAATGTAGGGTCATTGACCGTTTTGTATCAGCTGTGTGGCATTCAAAGCATGTGCAAAAATTTCGGAACTTAAAATCGATATTGTGGCTAAACTACTGCACCGATTTAATTGATTTTTGGTACAAGGCTTCAGAATGTTGTACGCTATGCCTGTGTTCAAAAAGTGCCCATATGGTAGCGCCACCCTGTATACCTGAGTATTTGATATGAATTTCAATTTAATATCTCCACGCGTTCAAGAGAAAGGAGTAGTAACTTTAAATTTATTAGAGATATTTTTTTATATGCTCTAACTAAAAATTTACGGTTTTCGCAATTTTTCTTTCATATGTGATATAAGACGTTACTTCGTACCAAATTTCAAGATTCTGAGTTTACGGGAAGTACCCTGTAGGTTTGATTGACTTGCGAGTAGGTGCGAGTTTGAAAATATGCTTATATTGCTTTTTCTTTTGATTGCGTTGACATAGCAGCTTGATTTTGTTGCAGCCTTTTGGTGTTATATACTTGAGTATTTGATATGAATTTCAATTTAATACCTCCACGCGTTCAAGAGAAAGGGGTAGTAACTTTAAATTTATTAAAAATATTTTTTTACATGCTGTAACTAAAAATTTACGGTTTTCGCAATTTTTCCTTTATGAATGATGTAAGACGTTGCTTTGTATCAAATTTCAAGATTCTGAGTTCACGGGAAGTACCCTGTAGGTTTTGATTCCAATGCGAGTTTGAAAATATGCTGCAATGTGCAGCATATACGGGTGTATCTTTTGATTGCGGTGGATTAGAAGTTTGATTTTTTTACAGCTCTATGGAACCGTAGATTTGAGTATTTAGTATAAATTTCAGTTTGATACCTCCACGCATTCCTGACCAAAAAGGGTCTTGACAGACGGACGGACAACAAAGTAATCCTATAAGGGTTCTGTTTTTTCCTTTAGAGGTACAGAACCCTAAAAATGGTGGTGATGTTATCTGCCAAGTCTTGTTTTAGAAATTTCGAAAAGTGGTTAAAGTGTCCTGATAACCTTTTATAAGGCTTATGGCGATATCCTTAGAACCAAGTAGATTCCCTTTAGTGTTCATACCAAACGAAGATTCATCAGAGAGTAATGTACAACAGAAATCTCGCTAAACTAGCGACCAAAACTTTCATTACGCCTAAATAACTGTCATTTGAAAAATAATATAAGCCAAGATCGATCACAGAAAACTGTAGACTCTTCGTACAGTATACTACAAACTATCTACATATATTTGAATTTTTATTTTATTAAACAAAGCGTTGTTCTTTTTGCTCGCTTTTCAATCTAGGAGAGACATACCAGTAAATAATAACATGATATAAAAGTACAATAAATACCAATACCTATTGAACAGTGAGGCTGTAAAAATACAACAAGAAAGCCTTACATAACCTTTGTAGTTTATTCACAGACAAATAGTCAAACAGAATTCCCGTTCCTATCTACGTGACTAGGCGCAAGATGGGACGCTTAGCAATAATAAAATCGCTGCTAGGTAGCTCCATAGGGATTGTTTCGCCAAATTTGGACTAAGGAATTAAATATAAATTCGGGGTGAAAAGGGGTTGGACAATGCCCCATGATTGTTAGTCTGTGGCGGCTAAGATGCCGCGTTTGTAGAATTTTGGTATTTATTAGCTTTGTTTTACTTTTCGTTTTATTGAGTGTAATGTGGCTGGCCACGCTATTCATTAGGCCATCAATGGATAACGCGGACAGAGACAATTTTGATTTTCAAACTGCATATTTGTACCTATAACAAACTGGACGTCTGATCAAAACTATAAAAAACTGCCCATTCAAGGGCTATTATTATTGAATAAGTGCTTAATTTTCTGTGCGCCAAAATATAATTCATTTATATGTAAAACAATGGAACACAAAGTCATTAGGCATTTAATAGCAGTGTAGAAAGAAATGGGAATAAAATAAGTAAGACCTGTCGAAAAAACCAAGTCAAAGAAAAGAAGCGAACTCGCAGTATACAGCTAGCTATTTGAAAAGATTACAATCACCGAACATTTTAGAGCCCAGGCAGCTAAGTACTTACTAAATGTAGAAAATTACGGAGCAATATCTAGCAAAGACTGGAGGCAATTCGTTTTATTTGAAACATAAGCTTCGAAACATCCGCGCCGCCTTACCCACTCAATATACAGTTCGCGTTTTTGTTATTCTAGAACATTCTTAGAGTGCCTGGTACAGTAGTATAGGAACTGAAGCAATTGTGGGGAGATGTTCTCAGTGAAGTAATAGCTGTATAATGTACTAGCTTTTGACAAGGTTTGTCAAAAGCTTACAGTACATATTTGTAGGGCTCGCTTGCCATGAACAATTGTACAAGACACCGTTTGGATGACTAACCGCGTGGGGCATGTGACGTCGTGCCCCGGCGCCCGCGAGCCTCGCTACGAGTGACGCACAGCAGTGGGCCGCCCCCTCGCCCACTCCTCCTCGCCGGCCTTATAACTACCGGGGACACACGAGGTTTCGCTCCTTTTTGCTCCGGCCAACACGACCAAGCTGAGTACCTCATCCCAAGACCTGTGAAGTGCCAACGTACCCCCCACGCCCTGGATAATTGTCTCATCGGCTAATCTCAAGTGTCAGTTTTTTTTGTATAATTAAAGCCATTGTGTAACTGGAATATAACGCGAGTTTAAACTTTCCTGGTGATATTTTTTATTTATTTCCCGTAAGTCAACCTTATTATCTCTCTTTAATTGCTCGGCGAGTGATCGATCCCAGATACCCCGTGGAAATCAATCACTCGTGCGACATTGGCGCCCAATGGAATTTTTAATTATATTTTTAACCCTTAAGGTGCGATCAAACTAAAGGTAAAGTGCCACAAGTGCGAAAGGTCACGTTGCTGCAAATTTTCATTGGCATAGGTTACAGGAAAAAAAAAATTATGACACCTGAATATAATTATATCACATAAATTGCATATCATTGTATTGGTCATAAAATCAGCTATCATAATAATAACACGAATTACTACTAAATACTCACTTTTCTGGCAAAACAAGCTTACAAACTTAGAGCTTTGTTTTTTTTCACTCGTTCACACAAACATTTCATCACATATTAATGAATTTCATTACTTGTTTGGTTCATAAACACAAAAACATTATCACATATACCTTTAGGTTTTCACACAATACATTATTTATTTGTAACAAACGAATCTAACGCCACTAAAAAAATTATAATCCGAACGCGTAACAAAAAGTTTGCCGTGCCAGGCAGCCATGTTACTGTTACGAACACTGTGGCTGTGAAATGAACAACAATGCTAGTATTTAGTTGCTAAAATATGTTTTCAGATAAATAATCTGGGTACTTTTATGTCTTTCATAACTATTAAAAGAATATTTATCATAAAACACTTACGAAAATAGCGAGTTTCAAGAGTAGAAATAGCCCTTCTAAAAAGTTTTTGCCTTTTATCACTGTATTTCTCGTCTTTGTCACGCATAATGTCACTTCACAATTAATATTTATTTCTTTCTGAGTAAATCTATATAAGTATCTTTATAAAATATTCACCGGTTTCTTCCACAAGACAACTTTTATTATAAAGATCGCGGAACAAAACACAACAATGGCGGACGCTTTCGCAACTGAGACACAGATAATTATATTTCAATATCACCCTTCTAAAACGATTTAGTTGCATAGAATATGAACTATTCTAATAGTTATTACTTTCGTTTCTTGGTTTAAGTAAAACAAAACGTGAAAAAACCGCGACCAATTGAACGATTTTTAATTGAGTACGACCGTGCGTGCCTCAAACACTTTGGACCACCAAAATTAGAGCACGACCGTGCGTGCTGTAATCACTTGGGGGGTTAAAACGTAAGTTGGCACTTTACAGGTGAGTGAAATAATTTATTTTTCTCTTGTATATTTTTCTCCTGTGTGTGCATATATTCTGGTATGGTGAATTGCGTACAAGTACAGTTTCTATCTATTTTGGTTGGCCATAAGCAATTTAACTGTGTAAATAACATAACGGTGATTTAATTAACGTCGGTCTAAAATCACGTTCCACCGCGGGTAGCGTGTCGAGCCGCCAACCGGTTCTAACCGCTTAGCCGGCGGCACAAAGGGTTTCAAGGTGTCAGAATGCCCCAATTGTAAATCTAAGTCGACCCCTACAGTTTCAAAAAACTAGTTAACAAGGATTGTGGAAAATCAAATTATACAACTAATTGTAAAAAAACAGAGTGGAATAATTGGTTGGACTTTTTAAAAAAATTCTTTAGTAGCTATCATATATCCTCAATCCGTAATTCTAAAGTAGAATTTTTACTTTACGTTACTCTAAAATTAAACGGAATACCTACCACTGGTCT
Organism: Euclidia mi; assembly: GCA_944739405.2. Classification (NCBI taxonomy): domain Eukaryota; kingdom Metazoa; phylum Arthropoda; class Insecta; order Lepidoptera; family Erebidae; genus Euclidia; species Euclidia mi. The sequence continues at coordinate 92,214,537 of OX123181.2, read as the reverse complement.
TTTAGATTCTGGATCTTGCGTTACAATTTTAGGTAATAATTTGCATAACTTATTTTTGAAAGACGATGTTTTGGATAAATCGAAACCTTTAAGGTTAATAACAGCTGGCGGCAAACGATTTGAGTCTTTGGGATCGGTGTTTCTACCCTTTGAGTTTCAGGATAAATTGATTAACTTAGAAGTTCATGTTGTACCTGGGATTCAAAATTCCCTTATCCTTGGCATGGATTTTTGGCGAAGCTTTGGCCTATTTCCTAACAAATTAGAGTCTGTTTTGATTGTGAACATGTCTGACGCTCAAGTAATGGAGTTGCAGGCAGTTCCCCCTACACATCTTGTTTCTTATGATCATCTTACAGTCGACCAGAGAGCTACCGCTGACAACATTATTTCTAAATTTACCGATATTTCATACGAGAAGCGGGGTCTCGGTTGCACAAATATTATTTCTCATTCAATTGATACAGGTGATTGCCCCCCTATTCGGCAAAGATTTTATCGCATGTCTCCCGATAAACAAAGAATCTTAATAAAGCATCTTGACGACATGCTCTCAGAGGATGTTGTTGAACGATGTGAAAGCCCGTGGTCAAACCCGGTCATTTTGACCCCTAAGAAGAATGGTGAACTGCGTTTCTGTTTGGACAGTCGTAAATTAAATTCCGTTACAAAAAAAGATGCTTATAGCTTGCCTTATATTTCGGAAATTTTAGATAATCTGAGAGATGCTAAATACTTGTCTAGTTTAGATTTGTCTAAATCTTTTTGGCAAACATTAATTAAAGAAGAGGACCGTTGCAAAACAGCCTTTTATATTCCTACGCGTGGCACATTTCAATTCAAAAGAATGCCCTTCGGTCTTACGAATGCGCCAGCTACTCAACAACGATTAGTTGATATTTTATTTTATGGTCCAGAATTTGAAAATAAGGTTTTCTGTTTTATCGATGACATAATCTGTATAACGTCCAGCTTCAACGAGCATATTACTCTTTCATTACGCATTCTTAATAAACTAAAAAGCGCTAATTTAACAATTAATCTCGAAAAATGACAATTTTTTAGAGATAAACTAAAATATTTAGGCTATGTTGTCGACTCTAGTGGATTGCATCCCGATCCGGATAAAGTAAATTCAATGAAAAATTATCCCACTCCTTCTAATAGAAAAGAAGTACGTCGATTTTTAGGCGCAGCCTCGTGGTTCAGGCGTTTTATACCGAATTTTAGCTCTATTGCTGCACCCTTAAATAAGTTAACATCTCAAAGTAAAAACGCACCTCCATTCTGTTGGACGACAGAGGCTAATGAGGCGTTTAATAACCTAAAGAATTGTTTGATTTTCCTCGGTGTTGGCTTGTACTGACTACTCGCAACCGTTTGAAATACACTCAGATGCTAGCGATTTTGGACTTGGCGCGATCCTCTGTCAAAGGTTAAATGGTGAGGAAAGAGTCATAGCGTACTATAGCAAATCACTCACTAAGCAAGAAAAAAATTACAGTGCCACAGAGCGCGAGGCCCTGGCTGTTCTATCTGCTATAGAACACTGGCGTTGTTATGTTGAAAATGGTAAAAATTTTATTGTTTACACAGATCACGCTGCTTTGAAATGGTTCTTGACCTTAAATAACCCTACTGGCCGGTTAGCCAGATGGGGAGTTCGCTTATCTTCCTATAATTTCGAAATACGTCATCGTCGGGGTTCCGATAACGTTTTACCTGATTTTCTGTCTCGCTTTTTACCCGTTTCTGCTATTGATAATGATATAAATATAGATATTAATTCTAATCAGAATTTACCAGTTTCTACTAATGATCCTTGGTATTTAAATATCTATAAAGGCTGTTTAAGTTCTCCGACTTCCTTTGTTAACTATCAAGTAATAAACAATAAATTGTATTGTTTTAAAAAAACATTAAACCCTCTCACTAGAGAATTTCAATGGAAAGAGGTTATTCCGTCTGACCAAAGAAATGACATTCTAAGGGAGAATCATTCTTCGCCCACTACTGGACATCTGGGTATCTTTAAGACATACAAACGTCTCGCACTTAATTACTTTTGGCCTGGTATGTACACCGATGTTGTCAATGTCGTCAGTTCATGTGAACCTTGTATCACCCATAAACACCAAAATCACCCAAATTTAGGTCTAATGGGAAAACCCAAATCATGTCAAAAGCCCTTTCAGACGATTAGTATTGATTTGATTGGTCCATTGCCTCCCAGCAGAAAACAAAACACTTTTATATTTGTGGTCAGTTGTTGTTTCTCTAAATATTGTTTTCTTTTTCCCATTAAACGGGCAACTGCAGAAGTGATAACAAAAATTCTCGAGGAAAATGTATTTTTGGTGCATGGAATTCCATCTACTATTGTTTTGGATAACGGTAAACAATTTATTAGCGCAACCTTTAAAAGTATGTTGTCAAAATATAAAATTCCAAATTTGCATTTTACACCGTTGTATACTCCCCACGTTAACTCAGTTGAACGTTACAACAAAACCATTATGACAGCTATTTCAACTTTCATAGAATCTGATCATCGAATCTGGGACACTCTAATCACTAAAGTTCAATTCGCCCTTAACTGCGCAGTTAGTGAGGTTACTGGTTATTCTCCTAATTTCCTTGTTTTTGGTAGGGAGGTCATAACATGTGGTTCTCAGTATATTGACAAGGAATTTAATTCCAATATGGTGCTTGAACCACGGGACGGCTATGCCGAAACTTTAGGCTACTTATCTTCTATTTTCGAGAAGGTACATTCAGCTCTGTTGTCGGCCCACCAACGAAATTTTTCATCTTATAATCTTCGCCGTAAACCGGCAGAATTCAATGTCGGTGATATAGTTTGGCGCAGAACGTTTCTACTTAGTGACAAGGATAAATACTTTAGCAAGAAATTGGCGCCTAAATTTATTAAATGTAAGATTGCCTCAAAAAAGTCACCTCTAGTATACAAACTTAACGACATGGCCGGAAAACCTTTAGGCGAATGGCACATCAAGGATTTAAAGTTGATTAATTACAAAGAATAATAAAAGTATAAAAACAACAATGTAAGACGCATATCTATGCGGAGTCATAATTGCCTGCATAATTATTTGTGAAGGCCAACAATGGTTCTTTTGTTTTCGAGTCGAAGCTCACAAGATAATGCATTGTGTTGTGTTAATGATTTATGTACACATGCTAACATAAAATGAATAAATGTTTCAGTTTTAAATTGTAATAAAGTTTATTACATGTAATATTGTTACAAAGAATCTGTTGTTTATCTAACTATCAGTTATGGCTCAGTGGTTAAAAAGTTGTTGTCGGATCGGTCTGTGGTTCGATTCTCGCATGTGTATTTTCTTTCCGCAAATCTATTTGTTGAAATGCATCTTGATTGGCGTATTGTTTTTCGCCGTGCCTTGTTCTGAAGTTCTGTTGTTATTCTTAATTCTGTATAAATTCCATAACCAAATTGTTATTATAGGTACTTTATAAACATTCAGGGTGATTAACCGTGCGTCGCGAGCTCGGAACAGTCGAATAGTAACTACCATTTAGATCGTACCTACCTAGTTGTCGTTATGACGCACGCGCGTTCACTCAGCGACGCGCCGATAAATAAATGCCTAACTAATGATTCACCATTGTTTACATTCAAAAGGTGTTTACTGGTCGTGTTGTAGTTATTAATTAGAGCAAAATATTTATTAGTTTCTTTCCTTTGACATTGAGCGGTCCGTTCGTGTCTGCGGCTTATATTATTTTTGTTCATCTTTACGAAAAATCTGTTGTTATACCTAACTATATTCAAAAAGTTTACTTATCTAGTGGCAAAGGCCGAACCCAAGATTTATAAGTCGTAGGGCTAGATCAAGTTTCTTATATCTATAAATCATTATTACCTAATAATTACCCTAAGCGCTTCTCCATAGATTGTTATCTTTAATATTAAGCTATTACACTGGCCTCGCCATTTACATGTAGGTATGTGTGATGAATTATGAATGATAAATATTTATGTTCAAATTCAGACTGCCGTTGTACGCATGAAGAATGCAAGCATGGGTCATTATTATTTAGGTATCCTAATTAGCGTATAGGGTTGTCACTTGTTCAAGGTACTCATGCCCTTGTTTTCTCTAATTTCAGGGAGTATCTTCAGGGCTGCTACGCCCGTTGGGCTAGGGAATTTTCCTTAGGGAAAATCCCGGCCTAACTGGGGAGGGGGGTGTGACGTCGCGCCCCGACGCCCGCGAGCCTCGCTACGAGTGACGCACAGCAGTGGGCCGCCCCCTCGCCCACTCCTCCTCGCCGGCCTTATAAATACCGGGGACACAAGAGGTTTCGCTCCTTTTTGCTCCGGCCAACACGACCAAGCTGAGTACCTCATCCGAAGACCTGTGAAGTGCCAACGTACCCCTCACGCCCTGGATAATTGTCTCATCGGCTAATCTCAAGTGTCAGTTTTTTTTGTATAATTAAAGCCATTGTGTAACTTGAATATAACGCGAGTTTAAACTTTCCTGGTGATATTTTTTATTTATTTCCCGTAAGTCAACCTAATTATCTCTCTTTAATTGCTCGGCGAGTGATCGATCCCGGCTACCCCGTAGAAATCAATCACTCGTGCAACAGGCATTTACAACAGAGCACCACCGCCCAATTCTATCTCCAGGACAAGAATTGTTAGACCATGTCGGTGTCCTTCGAGCGATCTGAAAACTGTGAGACCAGTGTTGGCCACACACTCACACGAGCAATAATGAAGACTGGCTGGTGAATCCCAGCTCCCTTATGTCCCTTGTCTATTCTGCAATACCGCTTCTGAAGAAGAGTATGCAAAATTTCATAACGTCGGCTTGGTTATCTTTTTACGCGTTGAAAATTCTTCCATATTTATAAATTTAGAAATGACTTTATGACAAGGGCTTGGATTTTATTTATGGCAATCGGAAGTTGAGGACAATGCAGCCAACTTTCAGACTACGGAAATAAATACCTGTGTAGTTAACACTATTGAGATGGTGAACTTTTCTTGCTTCGTACCAAGGGAAAGAAAATGTTTTGTCACTGAAAAAGAAGAAAAATAATAATAATCTTCCCTAAATACACCATCCCCAACTGCAGTTTATAGGCTGTACAGTCACTTCAAAAGAAAGGAACATCAAAAATCGCATAACTCCTAATAGAACTTCTTCCAAAACAGATATAATTTATGACATGAACTAACACAAGAACAACGAACAAACAAACAACAAAGATGTGTAAACAACAAAATAGCCCATTAATAAACAAATGGTACTCAAACAAATAATGGTTTTATTATACTTGTAAGGGCGCATTTTGTTTTACGCGCTCCCCGTTACTTCGTAAAACTTAATCTTAAGTGAGTTCAAAGTTTGTTTAAAGTTTCAACTTGAGTGCATTAGCGAAATGAGGTGATAAAAATAATTATATTAAGATGGAAAAGTTTTTCAGCGTTATTTTGGTGAACTGTAGTTTCGTTTGAAATGTTTCAAGAAAGTTTTGTGACGAAAATATATACGAATAAATAAAGTAGCATTTATGAAATACACCTTAAAATTTAAATTTTCAAAGGGCCACTGAGTTGAGTTCATTGTAAAAAGAGCTAGCTAACTTGTTTCTCTGTGGGGTCGCTCTAAAGTATGCTAACCGTGATTCGCGTTCCTACGTCGGTATGTTTGACATGGATAGGCTTTGAATGCCCAGAACGAGTCACACAACCCCCTTCTTCTAGCGCCAAGAGGCGTAGTTTGACATTCCACCAAAAAGACACAAAAGGTTTGTTGCTCCATAATTTTTCGTCACCACGGCTGGTGTACCCCATGTCGTCACGTCGGGGCAAATACAAGGTATTTCACATTTATTATCAAATTATTGCACGATATAGACCCGTTACATGAATATTATTTTTTATTTATTTAAAGACTCACGCCTGTATCCCCGCAGGGGTAGGCAGAGGTGTAATATTACACCCACATTTGATTTTTTAGGTCCCACGTAATAGGGTGCGAGCCTATTGCCGTTACCGGACACATAACCAGACTCCGGGTTACTACTGAGAATTTGGAAAAATCCCAGTAACACTTTTGCCTGACCCGGGAATCGAACCCGGGACGTCCTATCAGCAAATGCATACACTATCCACTGTACCACGGGGGCAGCAAAAAAATAAATATTAGACTCGTTACATTTATTACCAGTACTATAAATCAGATTTTTGCGAGATTGCTGCTGGTGTTAACTCTATGAAATCGGCAAAATGGATCGCTGCCTTTTCGCCGAGAATTGTTCAGCCGATTATCACTTGCCAACCAACGTTTCGCCTATTTTTCACTTTGACGACTAACGATTGTCAAAGTTTTGTATTGAAATTGTAGTGTAGAGATGGCCCCATATATTATATAAGCCATGTAATCTATAATAAAGAACAGTATTTACTCAGCAACCAACGCCTTTCAATACTCTCCTCTACATGGCGATCCTGCCAGTTCGGGCTTTGTTTTAAATTCCACTACCAAATATGGACTAGTCGCGCTGGTGAACTTTGCACCTAAAAGTTATTCTGTGATATTCGTTGATACCGAGTCTAAACAAACATTGAAAATGAAGAAAAAGAAAAGAAAGAAATGTTCAGTAGTGCTGGTGTTTTAGTTTCCGTACTTAAATACTGTGTGCTTTGATAATGATCAAGCCCAAAATCTGCGTTGTGGCTCTACATTGAGATACCGCCGAAATCTGCCAAATATGATGGCAGCAGGATGATGACAATATGATGGAGTACTGGTGCAGGCGGTCTGACACAGCCACAATAACCTTGGGCCCTGGCCCATGTGATAGCCAAGGTATGGAAGACCATGTGACCGTCTCGCGTTAGAACACGAGACTATTACGCCGTGTTAGTGATGTGATGGTGATGCAACGATTTTTTTTTTCGGAATTGTGTGTGTGTGTGTATTTTTACAGCAAAGAATGATTTTTTAGATCAAATTATGCGTATTATTAAGTTTATTAAAGAGTTATTTCGTGTGTTCATTATATATAGAGCACCAAGTATAATATAATCTTTTCTTTTTGCTATATAGGTAGGTATGTATGTTGCGCCTGTTGCAATCTGTATAATATGTTGGTAAAACGATAAATGTGCTATCCTATATCTAAATATGTATTGTTTAAATAGAATTATATGTATAAAACACATTTTTATTATAAACATAGAACTTAGAGCAGTTTCAAAGCACATTCTTTTAGATAGATATGGCAAGACAATGTAAACATATCGGATAGTCGTTATGCCGTCATCGAGTGTAGAATTACGAATTACTGGAACTGTTGCCACCCGCGCGAAAGCTAAAGAATTATGCACCTAGGTAATATCTGGAGAGCTGTTTATAAATTTTATGTTGCTAAAAATAGAACTTTGATATTAAATACAGATGTTAGTATGGTTCAGTAAAATAAATTGATTGTATAGTGTGTTAAGTGATAGGGGATTACGATTTAAAATATGGTATTGTTTGTTTTGTTTAGATTTTATTTGTTGGAAATTATTTGATACATAAAGTTTGTCGTATGTATTGGTCTGATCAACCAAATACAATGCAGATTTTTATAGATCGAATAATTTATTTGGAGTGGAAATGTGTGTCGTGATTTTGAAATGTCAGATAATGTATTAAATATATAATAGGTACACATGGTAAGGTACAGGTTTAGGGTAATGACCTTCATATTCGATCATGGTGTAAATAAAGTTTCTCCGTGAGATTTGTTGGTGACAAAAAGTGTCTTAAATATTCACTCTAAACTTTATTATTATTATATAAAATATTATGCGCCAAGAGAATACGCATGGCGCTTGGCGCATAATATAAATCATATTCATTTATATTCATAAATGAATATGATTTATGAGAATATGAAATAAATATGAAGATGAAATAATGTGCGCTAAGAAAATGTAACAGGTACCGAGTAGTCCTGTATGATATGATTATGTACCTTACAATTTAAATATGGTTATAGATGATAAATATTGAATAGGATGTGTACCTATATATTACGAATGAAGGATAGGTACGTCTATGTAATAAATAATGTACGAAGAGATAGAATTGTTGAAATAGGAATTTTTGTAAAGATTTTATTACTATGTGTGAAGATAATTATTTTCATAAAAATGAGAAAAGTTAATTTAAATTGTTATAAAATAAATGTTATATTGCGTTATCAAATCAAATATTTTCAAGGTGTTTCATGCCTGTGTTATTTTTTTATCAGCTGTTCTTAACGGTTTACCCGTTTTATTGTTTATTTTTTTATTGTGTAATATGGTGTTTTATAATATTGTATATCCATGTAAACAGCGCGCAACATAAAGAACATTTCTTTATTGTATACATTTAAAAAGTTACTTTATTTTCCTTTTTAATCACTCTTCTATTTATTCTGATTTGTAATGTAATTTTATGTTATGGTTAAAATATTTTGATTTATAAAATTATGGAATACAGAGATAAATTATAACTATTTTATTTTAACCTTTTATACTTTTGGTAATTCCATGTTCTACATTGTATTTTTATTTTTTTTATTTTTTTGTAGCGTCTTATTCTATATTGTTGTTATAAAAATCAATGTAATCAATTATGTAATCTTGATTTATGAACCATTGTATTAACTAAAAGACCTTTTATATTTACTAAAAGAAAAATATATATCTTAAATACGACTTATTTTATAATGACATAACTCATGATATATGTTTATTGGTAGGTTAAAAATAAAATAAATATGTGTAATTTATTTTATTTTTCCCAGGGGCGGAGGTGTAGTGTAGAGATGGCCCCATATATTATATAAGCCATGTAATCTATAATAAAGAACAGTATTTACTCAGCAACCAACGCGTTTCAATACACTCTCCTCTACAGGCAGGATCTCCGGCAAAATATATGAAATTATTCTCAATTTTATGTAAACAACTAAAACAAATCTCACTTTAACACGCTCGTAATAAATCAGCTTCACTTGTACTAACATGGGATGTAAACAAGACTTGGCCATCGATTTTAAATTATAGATTATGTACAGATTTGTATTTTTACATGCGTGAAATATTTGATGTTGTCACTTTCAAGCTAGTCTGGCGATGACATAACATCCGATAGTAGAGTTTGAGTTTTTTAAATCTTACTGGTTGATAAAACTCCTCAAGTTTGATATTAAACAAAGTATTTTTTGGTTCTTAAACTATTTTAAATGAATAACGTCCACATACTACATAATCATTTATCTTTACAAATCTTTGAGCGTTGAACACGATCAGTCGTTCTTAACTCACAAAGATTTGGGTATTGCGCTCAAATGAGTTCCAATTAGGTACTATACACCAAACAGCCGATTATTCCTTGTACCAACGTTTTACTGTTTCTCTGTTGCGCCCTGTAGTCATAATATCGTCAAAGTTAGTATCGCTTCAGAGAACTCAAAGAGAATGGCCGTTTCGACACCCCATAATGCCTTAAGTTTGGGAAAATGCATATTTCCCTCTCATTGAACTCAGCTATAATAATAAGCTCTATTAAGTATCAACACCATTGTGGAGAAAACACTGGATTGTAAGTTTCATTCGGAGAGATAGTCTTTTATAAAAATATTACTAGTGTTGTGCGTGTATATTGGCGAAAATGTTATTTCTTTTTTTAACTTTTACGTATATGTAGGTCCGGTGCCCACATAGTGAAGAGCAGCAGAGAGCATCTCTCACAGTCAAACTATATAGTTTAGTTTAGTTATACTAGACAGTATATAATTATGTATTATCAACATTGTTCTCATTTTAGAAATAGTCCAAAATTAATTTGACACCTGGTTGGCGCCGCGGGAGTGTAAGCGACTGCTTCGCCGAAGGTCGCGGGTTCAAGGAAAGTTCTCAAGCACCCGTTTATTGCTTAGTGTTGTCTTACTTCCGCAACAAAGGTACGATCGAAAGATCGGGAATTAGTCCAGATGCAAGCGTTGTTCAAACTGAGGGCCTAACCAAATGGCATTCGCTTCTGATTTCTACTTTCGCTAACGCTTGGTTGCCATGGCGACATAAGGAATTTCTTCTTCGTTGACCACGTGACATATCGAAAATCTATGTCAGTACCATACATTTTTGCACTAAGTAATTAGCGCATATCTCTCGAATGCTATTTGGCTAAGGGGGCTGGTATGCAGGTCAGGATTTTCGAAGAGCTTCGCGATGAACAGAGGCTCATCGCATCGAGGGCCTCGTGATTATAAGGGCACCAGGCTCGGAGCTTCGGCTTCGACTGACCCTGTAGTTGTTTTAAACGATATAATTATGGTTAACGGCCGAGAACGCTCGAGAAGTTCCACTACTTTTGTATTATGTAGTTTTATATTAATATTTTAACTAAAACCAAATAAACATTTCTAGCGATATCGCAGTAATCCTATTATATTTAAAGTGCCATCAAAAACATTAATTTAAAACATAAACTACGCAAATCCACACAATACTGAAAATCGTATCTCATGTTAACATGGTCACAAGGCTTATAACAACGTTTATAAATCCATATAAACACATTTTAATATTAAAAATACAATAGCATAACACAATAGGCGGTTTTTCCATAAACAAATCTTAGCTTCATAAAATGGCGGACACACAAAATGGCGGCGAAACAAAAGCATAGACAAAAGAATAAAGGTCTGGCTCTCTTCGTCCCTTTAATGAGGGTTTCGGTCATTTGAAGCTCATTTCAATGCAAATTCAAGGGTTTCATGATATTTAGAGGACTATGCAAATACGACCGAAAGATTTTGATTAACATTTATCAAGATACTAATAATGTTTCGTTGCTTCACCCTTGTGGTTTGTTAGCGGAGATGGAACGACGATTCGCCTTTTATTTGAAATTCTATTGCCTGACTGTGAATTAGAAGAATAAAATATTTTCTTATGAAACGCTATTCTCATGGAGTGAACATTGAAGAAAATAAGTAAATATAACCATATAGCTAATACGCGTTTTAGTTTTTCTATATTTAATTTAAAATAGTCTTTAGTTATCATGAAAATTAATTTCTACGCAATATGACGACCGATTGGCGCAGCGGGAGTGTAAGCGACTGCCACGCCAAAGATCGCGGGTTCGATTCCCGCTCAAGTCAAACATTTGTGTGCGTGAACATGGATGTTTGTCTTGGTCTGGGTGTTTCTATGTATAATATGTATGTATTTACAAAAAAAGTATATATGTATGTTTATCCATTGTCTTGTGAATGTGGTAGAATATTATTATATTATTATATATTGTTTGTTAGTTCTATATACCTATTTCTTTATTGCATGCTACATGTGATTAATAAAAGTGAACACTATCAGCTTCAAATGACGTGACCATATGATGTGATAATTGTTATTTAATAGGCGGTTACTAAATGCTGTTTGATACTCCTCGTAGTTTCGGGTTGGCATTCAAGCTAAGCAAGCATTTATTTTCCAATTGCCAACCGATTGGCAATCCACCAAAAAATATCAAAGTAAAATGTAATCTACCTATAAACTATTGCCTTGTAAAGTAACAAAGTACCTATAAAACTGTGTAACATTTTAAGCAGTTTAAAGCATTATTTATTTAAGCTCAAGCATTTTAACTGTTCTACAAATTGCAACAATTTTAGTTTAATATGCGTTATATTTTAGACTGCTTAAACTATTGTATACTTAAGAGGATTTGAAGACTATGTGGTAGAATTACGTGGGTTAATTAAATGTTTCAAGTGAGATTTAAAGCTCTCAGTCCAGGAAACAATGGAGAAGAGCATGGATTAAAATATTTAAGGAAATGCAGGTAAATTATATGTTTTGTTAACTGTTTTAATATAGAGTGTTGAATATTTTAAGAGGCGTAGGCAGTTTAATATATAAGTATAGCATGGAAAACACTGATGAGTGAGACTTTAACTTACGCAACGTAGTTTAATGTGTACCCACATAGTGACTGACGTAAAGTTCTGTAGGCGAAACGTTCATGGTTGAAAAGTTCATTGGATTAAAAGTTCATTGCTTAAAGATTATGTTGATCAATGGTTCATGGGCCAAACGAATGTTGGTATATCGTTGCATACTCTATAGCGAAGCACAGCGCTGTGCGTTTTTCACTGTCATAATTGAATCGTAAAACTTTGACTGCACGATTGTCGTAGTGGTCTAATCGGTACCGTTTGACACTGCGTTGAGTGCTGTGGGTTCGATTTCCGCACGAGACAACACTTTGTGTGATCCATAAGTTGTTGTTTCGAGTCTGGGTGATCATTGTGTCCATTGGTTCTATGTTTGTAAAGTCCCCCTCAATGCAGGATTTATGCCTAGTGCGGGAGTTGTCCTTATTCTATGTATAGTATGTATCTATTTACAAAAAAGTATATATGTATGTTTATCCATTATCTAGTACCCAAAGTACAAGCTCTGCTTACTTTGGGACTAGATGGTGATGTGTGTAAGTGGTAGAATATTATTATTAGATATTATTTGTTTCTATATCACGGCTATTCTTTTAACCTTTGATGCTAGAAGAATGACCGGCCGTTTGACAGGCGTTCACGGAGACATAGGTCCAACGCGCAAAGGCCCTTTGAGAGTTTTAATCTAGAATTTTATGGGATACCTGCTGAGGCGCCTCCATAACTGCACTATTAAGTGCAGTCGCGGATTAGCCGCAGCAGGTGCAAGACTATTACTACTTGTATGGAACCTAATTAATCTGGGCTATTGGGATGGTTGTTTCATGGATTCGTCTGGGTGAAAGTGAACACTATGGATGAAAAACAGGCAGGCAGTGACTCGCCAACTCACTGGATGGGCCCTCTTTAGATAGCCGCCAAGGCAAACAAACTTTACCATAAAGGCAACAAGAGGGCAACACCGGTGTGAGCGGCTAGGGGTGTGAGAGAGGAGGTGTAGAGCGGTGCGGCACCGGTTTCACCATCGCGTGCCTCGTGACAACGGAGGCCCGGAGCGGGTTTCCCCGTAATTACGCCCTAAAAAATGACACTTCCACTCCCGAGCAAATAGCACTTGCGGCTTCCTTCTGGCCGGCCGACCAAGGCAATCCAGAGTCGAGGGTCCTGTAGGCGCTCTTGGTAATCCACTCCAACCAGCAATAAAGGCAAGCCTGAGACGACCCTCTGAAGCATTCATTGGGGACCGCAGTTTCGCCACACACATTCAGCTCGCCACAAACCTGCCCTGCGGTTTGTAAGCTTTCTTTCTATCCTGTTATATATATATTGAGATTGCGTTAGTCTCATGATGAGGTTAACAACTGCCCTAGAGGGGTTTATTATTATTATTATTATGTGTTGTGCCCAATACCACACGAGGCAACACTTTGTATGATCCATGGGTACATTGTTGTTTTGACTATGGCCCGTTCTTTGTGTCCAATGATTGAATATTTGTGAAGTTCCTCATAACACACTACTGATTACTGGAGAGAAAGTAGAATTGTACCAAAAATATTACCTCATCATTTTGCGTGGTTTCCTTAGTAATTCTACAAAGATCAAAATATATAATTCTGATCTATGCTCCTGATATCTATCAGGCTAGCGAGGATATTGCCAGGCATCTGCCTGGCAATATCCTCGCTGGCTTCGTTTAAATTAATTACAGGATTGCAGGCCAGTGATAATGCGGCGATAGCCGAGTGGATATACCAACAGACTGCCATGCAGAGGGTATCGAGTTCGAATCCACGGCGCGCACCAATGACTTTTCGGGTTATGTGCGTATTGAATGGTTAATTATCGCTTGTCCCGTGCCCCGGAGAGCACGTTAAGCCGTCGGTCCCGGTTGTCATAAAGATCTTTGACAGTTGTTACATGGCGTCAGTACCTTCTAAACTGACACTAGTCTAAACCATGGAATATCGCTATCCCTTCGGGTTGCAGAGGTCAGACAGGCAGTCGCTCTGTGGAAAAGCTAATAGGTATTCAGCCAAATCCGGTTAGACTAGAAAGCGGACCCCAGATTGAAACTGGGATAACGCTAAGAGGATGATGATTGCAGGCCAGTGTTCCGTCCTCGGCCGCATTATTGAAGACTGTTGTCAAGGCGGATCGATGACTGGATATTCTATCCTCGTCCTGATTCAGTCTTATAAATTAAGGCGCTGGGTTTTATCTGTAACAAGATATGGAGCTTATATTAATGTTACAAGTTTTTGAGGTATGAAAGCATTGAAAATTGTATTAGAAAATTTCATACAAATATTTAGACAAGGGATAAAACACTTACAAGTAAGACGTAGAACTTTAAGCGGCCTCTTAGTTGCTTGTTACTGTATCGAGACTTGTGAGGCCGATATCTACTACTATGAGTGGACAGAATAAGGTGCAATGTTACCCCTGTCACATGCTTTATACATTACTGTACAAAGTTCCATGCATTCAATGCAAATGGATCTCATCATTTTACTGCTGTTATAATCGGCTTTCTGACTCTTTACGCAAACAATTAGACGCAAAGAACCTATTTTTGTAGTAATATTATGGCTTATACATCATAAATCACAAGGTACCATTTGTCACGAAATGCGTAACCCAAGCGGGTGGAGCTGCGGGTAAAAGCTAGTATTAATAATATTATATCCATCTGCAGCTTATCACATTTCATTTAATAAATCATTCACAGACTATCGAAGCGGAAGGAATCCGACACGAACATAGTCATCCAACATGACGCCAGCAATAAACATTTTACAATGCGATTAACACAAAACCACTGTGTGAAAACGTTGGTATATCAACAAATATAACCACAACGTAGCTACACTCATTACGTTAATTATAATCCACTTTGAGGGAACTGTTTAAAAAATAGAATGTTGGTAACACTGCGTCATTGTTGTGGCAACAATGCGACATTGGATGAATGGGCACGTTAACTGTTGCGTTTGCTGATTTTATTGTGGAATACCATTTAAATATTTGACTTCATTCCTCTGTTTTACTTTATCAAAATATCGCTGGAAAAATCTGTTTTACAAAATATCGCGTGATTTATATAATGTATATCTTACACATATCTGACTGTTAAAGTTTGAAGCATTACAACATACCTGTCACTTTAGGTTGCGAGGGTCAGACAGCTTAGTCATTTAAAAATGCTAATATTCTTTAAAAAACACGCTTTAGGCTCCAAGATGAAACTCGTGGACGCAAATAATCCGTACGACCACAGGGATTAATTTACGCGTGTTCTGAAAAGCATATTTTGTCAGCTTAACGTTATTTACAGTACCTTAGCTAACAATAAATCTACATAATTATTATAGTATACATTTTAATAATACTCGTTTTCCCCATAAATGCCAACCTTCTTTAAATTGCCATAGCCTCATAGAACTATTATAAATAATAAATCTTTAAAAAAATATTTAACTACTACTGTGGCTATGGACTACATGCGAGTCGCATCTAAATGATCAGAGTTTCTATTTAGAGTCGGACAATCAAATTTACTGCTTGAATAATGTAGTGCCAAGGAACATCGTACGCTATTTTGTTTCCAACACATACAAGTATATAAAACATGCAACTACGAATTATTGGAGGCGCTTGATGAGATAGTTATAAAGGCCTGCATCCATCGCCAAAAGTATCACTATCCATCTTATCAATCAATGTTATATCATACAAAATAATTTAGCGGTTCTTAATCGCGTAAACTTAACTTATTTAACGTATTAATACTTATTTGTTTCCGACATTTCGATCGTCTTGCACCGATCGTGGTCGCGGAGATACTGAGTCTCGCTAAATTATTTTGTACGATGTATACAAATCACGAAAGTTTAAAATCGATTAATCATGTGGAGGATAAAGGTGTGGTGTTCCTCCAACTAGAGGGAGGAGCCTCTAACCAAGCTGGGTGGTCGTGCTTGGTGGCCTGCAGGCCGACGGACATACTTTCGAACTTGTATATATGCCGCTTGTCTCGCGAAAGTTGATATCGCGGTTCAGGATTGTTTGAATATTTCCCGCCTTGTTAGTAGTCGTTGCTGTAGTGTGTCGTAGTAGTTTCGTCGTCGTTGGGTAGATGGCGCTGTGCGGGTGTTATGTAGCTGGCCGCTACATCACTCCCCCCCAAGACCGGAGGTCGTCCTTGAAGCTGATGGGGTCAGTTGTCGAGTGCCAGTGGAGTCTGTAGTCGCTTGCCGCAGTGTGCTTCGCAAGTCCCACGGTGAGTCGGGGAGAGGTTGCGAAGGTGATGTGCAGTCGGTGATGAGCAGTAGGCGATGAGCAGTGAGCGTTGAGCAGTGAGTGTCCCACAGTGAGTCGGGGAGTTGCTGCGTAGTGGCTGCGTCGTGGCTGCGTAGTGGCTGCGTAGTTGCTGCGGAGCGGTTGCGTAGTGGCACTGCTGCGTGTACGGGAGCGATGGGCGCTGCTTAGGAGGACCGTGTGTGCAGTGAGGTGTGCCGTGGCGCTGGAGAGGTTGGCTGGGGCGACTTGCTTGCTGACCATCAGGTGAAGTGTGTAGTGAGGCGAGGTGGAGATGACGACGCTGTTGCTGGATCTGACCGGTGAAGGCTTCATCAGATCACGTCGGGAGCTGCTGGTAATCTGACCGGTGAGGGTTGCTTCAGATCACGTCGGGGTCATCAATGTGGAGGATAAAGGTGTGGTGTTCCTCCAACTAGAGGGAGGAGCCTCTAACCAAGCTGGGTGGTCGTGCTTGGTGGCCTGCAGGCCGACGGACATACTTTCGAACTTGTATATATGCCGCTTGTCTCGCGAAAGTTGATATCGCGGTTCAGGATTGTTTGAATATTTCCCGCCTTGTTAGTAGTCGTTGCTGTAGTGTGTCGTAGTAGTTTCGTCGTCGTTGGGTAGATGGCGCTGTGCGGGTGTTATGTAGCTGGCCGCTACAATCATTATTAGATTGAAACGTTGTCGTTAGGTTAGTAGCACTAAAAGTACAGCCTTGTTTATCATCTTGTTTAGCACTTCTAGGCATAGGCCTCTTCTCACTATGAGAAGCACTATCTGAACAGTGAAGCGGCTTTTGAAGCACAGCCTTGTATATATGATCTGTGACACTTCTGTGCATAGCCCTCTTCTCACTATGAGAAGGGTATTTGGACTAAAGTTGCACTTATTTTAAAGGAAGTAGAGCCTTGCTGATTTCAGCTTGAATGGGCCGGCTCAACCGGGGAACTACTACCCTCTCACAGAAAATCGACGTAAAGTAACAGTACCTATACTGTTGCGTTTCGTTCGGTGAGTGAGAGTGCCGGAGGCCCTATCCCCTATTCCTTCTCCCTCATCCCACTACTTATCCTATCCCTTTTCCCAACCCAAGGGGCGGCAACGCACTTGTGACTCTTGTGGCAATTACCGCCGCCCATGGACACGAGCTGTTGCTCGTGTCCATGGGCGGCGGTAATTGCTTACCATCAGGCGATCCGTCTGCTCGTTTGCCGCCTATTACTATAAAAAAAAAATTTGTAGCACAGCCTTCTTTATCATCTGTGACACTTCTGAGCATAGGCCTCTACTAAATATAAGATAAGCTGTCCACCTAACTGGCCCAGTGTGGCTTTGCAGACTTCACATGTTTGCCGAGAATATTATAGAGAACTCGCAGACATGTAGGTTTCCCTAATATATATTTTTCTTCGCCGTTTAGCAATACAATTTCTAGAAGACATTGGTACGTGCCGTGGCGTGTGGTTGAAACACGAGACCCTCTGCGTTGGTCTCTCCACTAGGCTTTCACTGCATCAGTGTGATCATAGTATATATATATATATTTTTTTTTTAAACTAAATCATTCCAAATCTAAACGCAATCCTAAAACAGTTCAGTAAGGATCATCAGTTATTGTGTTCCACTGCAGTTTGCCGCCATGGGAGAGCTAGCTGAATGTTTCGCTATTGTAGTTTTGTTTTCTCTGTGAGGTCGCACAGGCGTTGGACTAACGAATGTCGGGTCATTCTCGGGTTAGCACAAAATATATAAAGTTTTTTTTTTGCCGCAGTTGCACCTGTTCTCCGGAAGTGGAGTTTAGACTTATAAAATGGACACGGTACCTGATTTGAAAAACTGTTTTTTAACATTTTAGATTATATAATCAGAATCACAGAATGCTCAAACACACGGTTGTATGCGAATGTATTATGAATAAACATCGTTATCGGGCGGGTAAAAATGGTGGCAGTGCGGTAGCGCACGGCAATAGGGTTGTCATACGTATGCGTCACGTAGGTGCATACATTTAATAAGCTTTTTCGATTATGTTATATCGTACAATACCTTTATTTAATTAAAATATATTATAGTTTTAAATGTTTTTTTAAAAGTATAGCTATATAGTATTGTATTTTTTTTCGTATTGTAATAACTTTTTCACTAATTACTCTTTACTACTTCAATGTACTTAATTTGAAAGTCAAGGCGAAATTATTTTCAAATATATTAAATTATTATTTCGCAGTCGTCATATATTGGATAAAATTTTTACAAGCATCTATATTAAAAATATGTTTTAATCTATTCTTTACTTTCATATTTTTGTTGTAATGTTAAAAAGTGTTAATATATTTAAAAAATTGGCAACACTAACATTAAGTGAAAAATTAACAATATAAACTTTTCAAATTATTTCACAAGTTTAAAATAAATACGTCTTTGTTATGTCAAATGAAGTCGAACGGTCATTTTCTTACTTAAAATGTTTTTTTTTTCAGCAGAAATCTTAAACTAACAGAAAGCAGTTTAAATAAGTTGTTGGTTTTTTATTCCAAGTAGACGTAAATATCTTCAAGGAATATTTTAACAAAAAATATTCAATAAAAAGTAATTGAAAAATATTTATGTGTTTCATTTTAAAATTATTTCTAACGAAAAACCTACATTTATTATTTTGTATTGATTTAGTTACGAGTGATTATTAAAATATAATTTAATTTTGATATTTTAATAAGGTACACAAGGACAAATTGAAATATAGATTCTTAATTACATAAAGATATCAAGTAATAACATTAAACTATTATTTAAAAAAAAATGTGCATGCTATATGGGTACGCGCGGCAACCCTAGTGTCGAATGCCACGACCTTGGCCCGCTGGATAACGATGTTTAATTATGAAACACATTTGCTTATTCAGCTCAAAATTGGAAGATAACTTAAGAAACACTTATGATCATAATACTGTAGTATAAGAAATAACATATTGTATTTTTTTTTTATTGACACCTTTTACTACATCATCAAACTTCATAAATTGTAGCTTGGAAGCATCTCGATCATGTCAGCTAGCAAACTTAAATACTGCATCATAATCGGTCCATTCGTACCGATGTTCGATGTGATGTGATCGGTTATTATGTACTGTCACACACACAATTCACTTATTTTTGTCTTTAAGTTATTAAACTTACTTTTTATTTACATAACACACAAGTCATACTCATTTATAAACTAGAAGAGTAGTTCTTGAGAAGTTGATAGCAATAGCACCAGTGTTAGGAAAAATAATATACTACGAATACTGAGTAACTTATTACAAATACTAGCCTCAAACAGTAAACAAAAAACGAACAAATCGCATCCAAATCTCCCTACATCCTCGTAAACCAACGGAGGCAGCTGCGTATTTCACTTGGTGGACCGTCAATTTACACAACGTTGATTTATACAGATAGCGTGTACGATACGTAACGCGTATGAGATACGCACATACGCGATACTATACTAGGTACCTATATGATACTACATACCTAGATGATAGGTACTACGTATATGCGATACGTATTTCGCGCCATTATGAATCTGTTTGGATGGTAAATAAGCTCTGGCTCTCTGATTTTCGTATTTGGAATATTTTTAGCGTGCCGTTAAGCGGGAAAATATTTTTCGTGTGTTCTGTTGCTTTGATTGCCAACAGGATGGAATACGGCGGTGTAGCGGCTTTTTCATTTTCAAAATGAGAGAAATGATGCAACGGTTTATACTTTAACTGTGATTCTTCATTGGAATGTGCTTGGTTGTTTTGCTTTTTAAACATGAGCCATGATAACACAGGCGAACTCGTTTTAATGAGATAGTAAAGTCTTTTAGTGAGTGTGTGTAACATAATTATTATATTTATAAACTTATAAAAAAAGTGCAGCAGTACATACATACATACATTAATTACGTTACATTACGTTTTAATGAGATAGTAAAGTCTTTTAGTGAGTGTGTGTAACATAATTATTATATTTATAAACTTATAAAACAAATGCAGCAGTACATACATACATACATTAATTACGTTACATTACATTTTAATGAGAAAGTAAAGTCTTTTAGTGAGTGTGTGTAACATAATTATTATATTAATAAACTTATAAAAAAAATGCAGCAGTGCTACCAATATTAGCATTCTGATGAAAAATAGGTAATATTTTTTATAAAAATGTCTTTGATTTTGAATGTTCTTGTTTTCCGTTCAATTAAATTACCACGACAGTGCTCGTCAATTAAATAGCCATATAATAGTAGAAATAATCGAAAATGCTGTAAAGCCACAGACTGGTAAAAAGCGTGGCATTTTGTCATTTTGTAAATACCTATCTATAACCTGTATAGAGTTCATTTTATTTTGGCATACAATGAACAAAACATTGGATACTACACTATCTAACGATAATGTTTTAACAGCCCTGAGAAACGACTCCAATTTTCCATTACATCAATCAGCTAAAACATGTATTCGCAATACTACAAATACTATCACCAAACTCAACATAAGCACTTCATAACTTTACCATCAAATTTTAAAGAAACCAATTTCTAAAACCAAAGTTTAGCTGCAGTAATCCAGTGGCTAGTGGGACGCTGTAAGCTTCTTACGTCACTGGATGACTTTCGTCGCCAAACGGTGAACTGAAAAGCTTGGTAATCCAAATGAAATAGATTGACCCCTTTGAGATCCTTTACAAAGTAATTTTAGGATAAAACGAGGACTAAATATTAGTTCCCAGTTTAGTTCGGGAGTTATGTGTGTAAACGTTATGTGTGGAGACTAATGCATTTTGTGTGAATCATCTGTTCCTTAAATTTACTGAACGAAGTCTGAAATTAGAAATAGCATAGCAGCAGCAAAACATCGCACAGCCAAAACTATGTTTCGCAAGAAAATGAGGTTTGGGGAGCGTAGAGTTGCACTAAGAAAGGGTGCACTAGGGGTTTTCTCGAAATTCTCACGTGATCAGGCAGAAAGAGTTAAATTTAAAAAAAAAGTAGTGAGTTTGAGTGAATTCTCTGGTCTTCTTTCTCCTAGCGTTATCCCAGTTTCAACCTGGGGTCCGCTTTCTAGTCTAACCGGATTTGGCTGAATATTAGCTTTTCCACAGAGTGACTGCCTGTCTAACCTCCGCAACCCGAAGGGATAGCCATATTCCATGGTTTAGACTAGTGTCAGTTTATTTAGAAGGTACTGACGCCCTATAACGACTGTCAAAGATCTTCATGACAACCGGGACCGACGGCTTAACGTGCTCTCCGAGGCACGGGGCAAGCGATAATTTATAATTCAATACGCACATAACTCCGAAAAGTCATTGGTGCGCGCCGTGGATTCGAACCCGATACCCTCTGCATGGCAGTCTGTTGGTATCTCCACTAGGCTATCGCTGCCTGAATTCTCTGGTATACATTAAAAATTATCTTACAAAATAGGAACATATAATGTTTGTATAGAAATATTCAGTAAAATATTCGATTTAAGAAGGATTTATGATATGGAGGCGCCATAATACGTAACAGCATGAATTAATTATTTCTTGCAAAGAAATTCCACGTTGAAAAGATTATACATACATAATCATATAAGAGGAATATTAATTAATGAAATATTAAACCACCTTCGTACAATTTACAAGTTGAATATTCCCCATAAAAGGTATGAAAAATTCTTTAGATCCTTTAAATTATTATCGTACTAAAGAAAAACTTTATTTCGCTTTATACAAGTTAGAGTCCTGCCCGTGGACTGTATTTAACTTAAATTAAAGCCTGAAATCTAAGAATACAAACTTTTGGTTTAAGGTAATTAGACTTCAGATAATGTTAGATCTAAGGCAAGCTTTAGGTAAAATTAAGTTTCAGATGTCTTTCTTTTTCTTTTTATGTGAGTGTGTTGCCAACTCTGGTGTCGGAGGTTTTAGACCTCCAACATAGCCTAACAATTCTTGTGCAACCAGGACCGACAGTTTTACATGTCCTCCGACGCACTGTAGAGCTCAGATTTCAATGTCACACGCGGTCACCCATTCAAATTGCGACCTATGCAAGCCTTACGTAACTATTCCGTCCTATTTCAAAGCAAAGTCACGCATATGAGGTGCAGGATCAATTTCAAATGTCAGACTGCAGTGTGTTAAACGCCTTCAATAGTTTATAGGACACTTACCGTGAATGTAAACTTGACAACTCTGTACCATCTCGTCTGGCCATTGTGATTATGTAGTCACTAGAGGATGCCCGCGGTTACCCTCGCGTTACTTAAGACTACTGCTCCACGCCCGTCGCTCATAGCGCGATCTTATAGCCTATAGCCTTCCTCAAGAAATGGGCTATCTAACACTGAAAAAAAAATTCAAATCAGTAGTTCCTGAGATTAGCGCGTTCAACCAAACAAACAAACAAACTCTTCAGCTTTATATATTAGTATAAGATAATCGCTAGCTAAGTGCTACTGTGAAACAAATTAGGAGAGGCCATTCGACAGTGGACTGCAAAAAGCTGTTAAAAACGTTTTATTTAGACTAAACATCTTTCATTTTACCACTAACACACTAAATTGCCCCGGCTGATATTTATGGTATGATAGAGAGGTCGTCGAAACAAAACGCGCTGAATGGAGCCTCAAAAACAAAGCCCAGAGCTTTAAATATTAAAAAATATATATATAACTTCTCTACCAGGCTTTCGTAGTCCAGTGCTTGGGCCTTTGTTAATCTACGTCACAATAGAATTAAGAGTCAATAGGAAGATTAGGCCTCCTATGTCACGCTGGCCAGATGGGTTGGTATAGGACGTTTTGTCAAGTTTGCTGTCTCTTCGCAAGGATATCAATAGCTTCGTCTATATTCGCCTAAATCGCCTTTTAAGACACCTGCTGAATAATAAAATTATTTGCCTGGAATTGAAATCATATTCTAAACATACCAGAGATAAGCCAATTTAAAGAAATATAAGATTTACCCAACTGAGTAGATGAAATGTGTATTTAGAGAAAAACTGATAAATCATTATTTTAGATATAGGCGACTTCTTAACATTATAATTATCACTATTTATTAATGGGTTATTTATCAACCATTATGTTTGGTTGGATACCAAACTTTTTAAAAGTACCTCTTCTCATCGCCAAAGCTTTACGACCATAACTAAAATAAACTGGCCGTCAACCGTCAAGTCAAAGCAAAACAAATATTCAAACCCTTAGATTAAGTAAAATTCATAGACCAATCATTTCATCCTCACGTCAGCCAACATTGCTATACAGGATGTTATCCATTAGTACATTGATGTTGCTATTGCGCTATTCCGTCGATAATTGGCACAGATAAGCGAACGGCGGGCAAACGGACAAACGACTAATTGCTGCGATAATCAGACACATTTGATGTACACAAATAACGTGCAATGTAGCAAGCTGTTTGGAATCTTGATGGAAATAAACAAGTTAAAATGCTATTCCCGTGGTGCTTATAAGAGTTTTAAAGTACCTAGTACCTAAGCGAAATTAAGAATTATACAAGATAATATTATTAAACGAGTCTTTAGAGCGTTTTAAAGGTGTGAGTAAAGTAGTTTGACTAACATAAACTTATTTAAAGTAGTCATACCACTTTTTTATGACTTACTCTTTGCTCCTTGACAGAGGTCACATAATATTTAATTTTTTTTTCAAACGCCCGCATTAGGAGCTAATCGGCGTCGAAGGGTCTTTTAAACATTCAATCAACAGACACAAACCCCACACTCGAAGGAAAACATTTTAGATCACGAAGTAAGAATGGAACGACAACGGCATTCAGCACAACCAAACCACTTTGTAATACGTGCAATGAAAATTTCCAAAAGAGATATCTGTACCTTGTTCTCGGGTCATCATCACCAGCCGCTTATACTGTCCCACTGAGGGGTACGGGCCTCTTCTCACTATGAGAAGGGTAAGGTGGACCGGCGTGGTGGACTAACAAGTCCACCACGTCGGCCAAGTCCGGGTTGACAGACTTCACATGTCTTTCGAGAACATTATTGAAAACTCTTAGACATGCAGGTTTCCTCACGATGTTTTCCTTCACCGGTTAGTAAGCGATAATTAACAATTTAATACGCACTTAACTCCGAAAAGTCATAGGTGCGTGCCGTGGGTTCGAAACCGAGACTCAATGCGTAGCAGTCTGTCGCTCCCTCCACTCAGCTATCACTGCTTGCGGGCAACAAGTGCCGATGAAATGAAATACTTCTTTATTTCGTGTAAACTTTGAAAGTACTTACGAAACGTCATTAAAAAGAAATATTTAATACAATTATTTTTGTGTGTCGTATTAGAACAGCTCAGTCCCAAGCGTTTTGGTCGTCTTTATAGTCAGATATTTTATAATAGGCTTTTGAACACAATTTCGCTTTTACAATAATTTTGAATTTGTTTATAGATAGGTCTCTTATATTATAAGGGAGCTTGTTATAAAAGCGTATACATTGCCCCATAAAACAGCTACTTATTTTGTGAAGATGAGTGCTATGAACTACGAGATTATTCCTGTGTCTTGTATTTACAGAATGTATATCACATTTTTACAAAATTTGTCAATATTTTTATGTACATATAGCAGATTTTCATAAATATATTGTGATACAACAGTTAGAATGTTTATTTCTTTGAACTTTTCTCTTAGAGAAACTCTGGGACTGAGGTTAAAAATTCCCCTTACAGCTCTTTTCTGCAGAACAAATATTGTATTTAGGTCTGCAGCATTCCCCCAGAGAAGAATCCCATACGACATTAAGCTACGAAAGTAACTGAAATAAACCATTCTAGCTGTTTCTAAATCTGTGAGGAGTCTAATTTTCTTAACTGCATAAGCTGCAGAACTGAGTTTGCCCGAAAGCCTTTCTATATGTGGACCCCATTGTAGTTTGGTGTCCAGCATAATACCTAAAAACATGGTTGTCTCGACGGGCTCAATCCTAGATTCATTAAGTTGTACATTGGTTGGCATATGTTTAACATTGGGCATTGAAAATTTTAAAAGTTTAGTTTTCTTATTATTAAGTAATAGATTATTAACATTAAACCAATTGACAACTTTAGAGAGTGCATTGTTTACTTCGTCAAAGTTACTCTGTCGTCGTTTAATATTAAAAATCAAAGAGGTATCATCAGCGAACAATACAATCTCATGATAATTCTTAACGTAATAAGGTAAATCGTTAATATATATCAAGAATAGAAATGGTCCGAGAATTGAACCCTGCGGGACACCCATTTTCAAAGCAGAACCTGGAGATGTCTTACCATTAACCTCGACCTTCTGGATTCTGTTGCCCAAATAAGAAGTCAGGAGATCGAGAGCTTTATTTTTAATGCCGTAATGATATAGTTTCCTGATAAGAGTATCATGATGAACACAATCAAAGGCTTTAGACAAGTCGCAAAATATACCTAACGCATCTTGCGACTTCTCCCAAGCTGCAAAAATACTTTTCAGTAACTCAACTGCTGCGTCAGTAGTTGAACAACCCCTCGTAAATCCGAACTGTTTCTTGTGAAGAAGATTATGTCTATTGAAATGACTAAGTAGCTGACTAAGAATTAGTTTCTCAAAAATTTTGCTAAGTGTTGGCAATACAGAAATAGGTCGAAAATTTGAGGGGTCTGATGTGTCACCAGATTTAAATAAAGGTGTTATTTTGCTATACTTCATTAAATCAGGAAATGTTCCAGAAGTGACACAACCATTGAACACTGTTGCAAGATGTGGAGCAATTAATGTAATAATAGACGAAACAGTCCTTACTGACAATCCCCACAGATCCTTTGTCTTTTTCATATTAATAGTTTAAAATTGTTTAAGAACATCATCTGTAGTAACAGCAACAAATTCAAAGGCCGTAACACATTCCGGCACGCAGTCTTTAAGCAGCATTTCAGCAGACATGGAAGACGATTTGAGTGACGCTGTAGTTACAATGGGTATATTAACAAAAAACATTTCAAATTCTGTCGCTACTTCCAAGTCCTCTGCAATACTCACATTATTAATATTTAGTAGGTAGTCACGACTGCGTGTTTTGGCTATACCAGTTTCGCTATTGATCACATTCCAAGTTGCTTTTATTGTATTTTCAGCGCTTGTTATTTTATTTTTCAAATAAATTGATTTTGCAGCATAACAAGCTTGTTTAAATGTTTTTGAGTATTTTTTTATATAATAAATAAAGGCTGGACTGGAATTATTAAAAGTTTTTTCATTATAAAGTTCATATAACCTAATCCGACTTTTATGAATACCTTCAGTTGCCCAATCACTAAACATCAGACGGTCAGTTACATTTAATTTTTTAGGTTTAAATACAGTAGAAAATTCATCATTTATCAATTTAAATAATGAATTATATAACTGATCCGGATGGTCATGAATAGGCAACCAACGCATTTTATTTGATAGACTATTTTTAAAAGTAATAATCGGTTTTCATTTATTGGTATAAAATTAATAATTTTACTCTGAATCTTAGGGCTTTTTCTTGGACAACAGACTAACTGCCCACAGTGATCAGACTGTAACATATTAATTAAGGATTTTTGTAAAGGCTTAGTGTTAACAAATATATTATCAATACAGGTAGCACTTGTGGCAGTCACTCTAGTTGGTTCTAAAAAAGTATGACTTAAATTGTAAGATTTAAAGAGATTTAAGAAATCAATTGATAAAGAACATTTCTCTAAAATGTTAATGTTGAAGTCACCACAAATAGCAACCGTTTTATGTCAATTATTAACTTTGCTTAGGGCATCCTCCATAATTATTAGAAAACTTTCAAAATGTGCACATGGAGGCTTGTATACACTCATAACAATGAACTGATCAAATTCGACACAAGATATCTCTATAACTCGCTCAACAGAGAGGCTCACAATATCAGACCTTTCTTTAAATTTTAAAAGTTTATTTATTATAATTAACGAGCCTCCTCGAATAAATTTTTCTCTGCTGAATGAGCTTGCAACCTGGTGGTTGTTGAAATTGAAAATGAACTGGTGGCTTTTTAGCCAATGTTCTGTAATACATAAAATATCAATATTGTTACCGTTCATGAACAATTCCAACTCTAACTCCTTACCCATCAACCCTTGTATATTTTGATGCACCAGGTAAATACAATTTTTTAAATTATTTTTTGTACAATGTATGATTGATGAAAGTGTGTTTTTATTAGTTATATTTAAATTTATCAATGTCTTGTCTATGTTATTGCCAGAGATTGACTCTATTGTCTCATAACTTAATTTAAAGGATTTGGAACAGATTCCAAGCTTATATTCAATGTCAAGTTAGACTGCTCAATAAAAGCAGTGTTATTAGCCAAATTTTTGGCTGTGTTATTAATATAATATGCTAGCGATGATGCTATTTGTCTTTGTATATATTGAATAGATAGCAACTATCACATGTCAAATAAAAACTTCTAATGAAAGCATTAGAGTCAATAAAGTCAATAAAATCATTGTATAATGTCAATGTATGTAATTTACAATTTAATTTATATCTATAGTCATTTTCGGCCTGTGGCAACAACTTACTGTAGGGAAATGCAAGTAAAATAATTTTTCTAACTTTTAGGTGTAATAATTGGTCGAAATACCTTTTAATAGTATTAAGATTTGCATTACCCCTTCTCCCAATAAATATGATTATTGTTGAATTAGGACAGTATGTTCTATTCAAGGTGTTTTGTAAAATATGTGAAAAACTTGCTCCAGGCATACAAAAGTTGGTAACGGTTTGACCTGTCCTTTGTCTCAACAATTGGCTCATGTTCCTACCTATCTCATCACTAAACATTATTAAATTGTTGGAGTTTGTCTTTGTATTGTGATATGAGAAGGAGGTGCTAGCATTAATGAAGCTGTTACTCATCACCGCTGACTGAGATAACATTGCAGAACTATCATTCAAAATGGTAGGCTGAGAAGAACTCGGGTAGGTCTATAATGAATAGACCTTAGTTGTGTTAGTTTGACTTAAATTGAAGTGTTTGAAGAACAATGGCTGCAATAAATAGTTTTAAATTTTCCTAAAAACATATGTATGTTAATGTAAATGGGTCTTAATCGTGTAAAATAAAACCTGGTGTAATCGAAGTCGTCGAAACGTCGAGTCATCAGCCTTCGCAGTCTACTGGACATGCATCTCCTCATTTGCTTCCCTAATATACGTTCTCGGGTAATCGTCTCAAATCACCGAATATGTTGTTATGCCTAAGGCATTAAGTCCGCCTAAGTACCACATTTTTTAGTGTAAGAAGTTAAATAAATAAATATGTTTCTAAAAAAATAATAAGACAATATCCGAGAGTAACAGATACATGTTAATAATAGTAACTTACAAGTTACCGCAAATGCCAAACGTGAAATAGGGCAGCTCTAGGTCAGCTAGACCGATGACCCAAAAAAGATTGACTAAATTCAGACAAATTTGAGGGCTACCTACACCTTCTTTCTGTTGTATCTCGTCTTATCAAGTAGGATGAAATAAAAGTGGAGAAAGGTAAATGTCCAGATGCTTAAGAAATGTCAGTAGAATACCAGACGGTTTTCAACACTTAGTGTGTGCAAGGTTCTAGCAAAAAAGCTATGTTTACTAAATTTTTCACTTTTTAAGAAGGTATTTTGTAATGTACAATGTCTAGTACAAAGTTCCGTATCAGTAGTTCAAGTTTTGGTCTGCACAATCAACTGTTACGAAAATATTTTACAAAGATATTCATCAGATCAATGAAGATATCTAACAAAATAGTTGTCAAAACAGTCAAACTAGAATAATCGACTTCCACTACAAAAGTAGTCTATTATACCAAACTTAAACACTTTCGACTTCACTCACATGTCAAATGAAAATCATTCCGCATTCGTTTACGTATCGATCAACAGTTGCTACACTACCGCATCTACTATCGTGAAGTCGAACCACTCTGAAACACAGTTACCATAAAAGCAAGCGGAAAATACTCTCCAATAAATAAGCTTCTAAAATATACAACAAAAGATATCGTCTTCATATCTCTATCGATATCGTAAAGCGACGCCTATTGGACCACAAAGCAGCTATGAATCCGCTATAAAATTATCAAACACCATGTAGGTAGTGAATCCTTTAGCGTTGTTGTGTTTGTGTTTGTCACAAACGGCAGCCCTTATTTATTTTGCAGTTCATCGGCGCTGCGAGCAAATTCACTCGCGGCGCGCTGCTCAGAATTAGGGTAACCACAAACGGGTGATTATGACGTATGGGTTTAAGAATTACGTTTCATGTTTTAATTTGGAAGTTGGATGTGGGTTGTATAAGTGGTTGATACTGTTTTAGAGGACTGCAGTAACATGTTTATATTTTCTCATATATCTTCTGAGCTAACTACCGGAATGGGATAAGTGAGGGATCATTCCATCATCTTGGTTCAGTCTAAATATACATTTAACTACCTTCTACTGGCGACTGCGCCACTCGCATGGTTCGTCGGATACATTTTAGACCTAAACGTGCTTAATGAATCACACCGTCCACTGCTGAAAACCGCATGAAAATCTGTCTAGCAGTTGTCGAGTTAATCGCACACCGACAGACGTGACGATAAAAATATGTGGCAAAGCCAATAAAAGAGCTCGATTGGCACCTACTATACCTACTTATTACTAATACTTATTTTTTGTCGTTGCTTTTAGTTTGCCAACTATCTTAGTTAGACTTAAACAATAAAAGAAAAAATATACTACCCTACAACATAATATGTTTGCTGTTTTGCTATTTTAGGCGAGGTATGGATGGAAAAAAATGTGATGACTGTTAAGACTTCTTACTTACTTATTTTGTCAAGCTCACATCGGATCACTCCGAAATAAGTCGAAATCTGACCATTTTTTCGGCAACGTATAATTGCGTTTGCATGTGTGCATGTGTCCCAACTTAGTATTATGCACATGGCGACCCTATCGATGATAAATACAGACTGTGTGTCAACTAAGGAGATGTCGCAGTAAGTTCGCGATATACAATCGTTTGTATTGCATCGTTTTACAGCCGATGGGGTGCCGATCCCATGGATAGGCTGAACTCGTAACCCTTGAGACAAAAGGCTATACCTTCAGATTTATGACAAACAAATATACCTATTCATTTACAGGCATTTATATGAATAAGTATATTTCTTTGTTAGAAAATTGTAACTAAGTCGCAATGGTTTTGCGATGCTGTACAGAGTTTTGTGGCTACAATCCTCCACTCTGGCTGGATTTAAACTATTCGAAAACTGGCGTAAAACAAAATAGTAGGAAAGGTGGCATCAATTTTGAGTAGGTATTTGAGGCAAGCTGAAAACTTGTCTCATAACTCTCTTATTATACCCCAACACGAAACTGCAGACCTGGCTGGTGAGTAGCGGAGCTAAATCAACCGCGATTTCTATTTTTTTCCAAAAATCTATTTAAGGCAACATGCAATTTTTAAATGTTGTAATTTAATGTGTTTAAAGAATTAAAAAAAATAAGCCAGTCGATTAAGTCGGGGCTATAACATTGCCTGGCGCGTGCAAAAATATTTTGCAAACAAATATAATAAATACGTTTGAGGCAACTTGAATCGTTATGGGTCATTTGCATTGCCTTTATTTTTTATTGCATTGCGCCTTTGCGCACTTAATGAAATAATAAAACGTAACCAAAAAGGTACGAAAAACGCAAAATTTTGCTAGTTCCAAAAACTGGGCAACAAATTAAATTCGTTCTCTTTAGTTTTTCGTTAATTTGTAAAAGGGCAGTGTTTCCTTATGAATGTAATTTTCTCTTTTGTGCGATGTGTGGTTTAATTAGATGGCGGTCGACGTTCAAAGCTCCGTTGCAAAAATTACAAGCGAAAGCTGTTTCAGTTTTGCTGGTTAAATGTTTAATATAATTAGTTGCAGGCTTTGAAACTAATGGTTTTATGTATGTTTATGCTAATTTAAAATAAAGAAGACGTGCAGTTTTATGTAAAATGATGGTAGTAATGATATTTTGGTTTGGAAGATGAAATAGCACTAATGCTACTGCACAAACTAGGGTTGATGAGGATTCCTCTTCCTCATACTCATGGTGCGGGAGATCCTCATATTTCTACAATTCCTCATCCTCATCCTCTAAAATTAAAATATAAAAATTCCTCATCCGCTTCCGCATCCTCCATCTAATGAGGAATTCATGAGGAATTGGTGTCATTTGTTTCACACGAAAATAAATCGTATTGCATTAATAAATAGCAAACAATTTAAATGTTACTTGGGGCGTAGGCTACGTAATACGTGTTGGTAGTTTCATCTTGCTCAACAAATCGCGCAATTTGTTGAGAGCATTTAAAAGAATGAAAGTATATACAAACGAATTTCGACTCGAAACGTGTCAGAGTAGTACACCACGTTTTACTGTTTTTATATACTTTCATTCGTTCATTTGCTTTGTTTACGGTCGGCCGGTTAGTTAATTTATTATTGTTAGTTACCGAATATAAGGGTCGGGCAGGGTAGGGCAAACGGGCCACCGACCACAGCCACTGGTGGCCAGCGACAGCCACTTAACACACTTTTTTCATATATTTTGTATAGACGCGCCGCACACGTGTGGCCGGTGGCGGCCACTCGCTACAGAAGTAAAATATATGAAAAAGTTTGTTAAGACGCTGTCGCTGGCCACCAGTGGCTGTGGTCGGTGGCCCGTTTGCGCCGACCCTAAGTTGAAAGACAAAGTTTTTGATATGAAACCAAAGTGTAGTGCTTTATGGACGTATTTCAGTGAAGTGGACACTGATACTGTTACCTAAATGTAAGGTATATCTTCTCTGATATTATTTCTTCCTCATCCGCATCCTCTTCCTCATTTATACATCCTCATCAATCCTAGCACAAACCATAATAAAATACTATTTGTTGTCAAAAAAAACTATTAGGTAAACTTTGAAGTATAAAATCACTAACACAATTTTAATAAAAAACAAATTAATGTCTCAATGCTCAATATATGCACTCCATAAGTTACTGGGTGCTACAATATCAAAATATCAAAACTTAAAAAAAAAAGTTTATTTGAGGTATTTCTTGCAGTTTTAGGGACTTATATAATGTCCTGGCTATATACTCTGGCATCATTACAAGTTCAAATTTTATCTAAAATTAAATACATGCCTAATAATATGGTTGCATCCAAATATTGAGCTAAAACGTCACTTACGCAAATGGTCTACTGCTCATAAAATTACTCTTTATCAGAATGATTCTACCTCAAAAGGTTATTTTCCAAGAATGCCAAAAAACTAAATTAACTTAATCTTCAATTTAAGTTCAAATTTGTTTTATCATTATCACATAAATAATAAAAAAATCCGTGTGGTGACGGATTAAGAATACGGAATGTCACCACCCCATATCTTCCCATGGGTGTCGTAAGAGCCGACAGAGGGAGCATATTATGCAGAGAACAGCACTGTAAGAGAAGGAAAACTTGATACAAACCCTATACCAACCCGTTTGGCCAGCGTGGTATAGTAGGCCAATTCCTCCTATCAAAGGAGAGGCCTAGTCCAGCAGTGGAGTGTTAAAGGCTGATGATGATGAATAAGGAATCTGGATAGATAAGAAAGTGGATCCCAAGCTCCAAGGTGAATGGCAGGAGACGTAAATATCTATACTTGCTACATCTGTCAATGTAACTTGTGGAGTACGTAAGGGTGTATTCAGATTGCCATGTGTGTGTGCCGGCCGCTCATGCGCCGCTTGCGATTTGTGCGTGGACCAAGCAGCGCATTCGCGGCGCGCTCATGATATCTGGACGCACCCTTTTATAGAAAAATTCGCTTTAGCCAAAGCCTATAGAAAGCGGTTCAATTTAGCTTATTTACTAGATAAGTAGTCTAGAGTGAAGCTAACATTATCGCCCACTTCATAACAAAACACTCGACACAACACATTCCCTCACTAAACCCAAAAATACCGTAAATAATTTCGCTAGCCCTACTTTCTTTGATAAAGTATTATAATGACCCACCAAAACGTCGCAGGATGAAAGAAATACCCTACAAAGTCTAGCCCTTTTAGTCGTAATTGTGAAGTTGAATTTTCATGTCGCTTTTAAGTTAGGCTGGCGAAATTCTACTGTTTTTTATACATATTTAACTTATTCAAATTGTCGAGGTTTATCTCTAATGATATTTTTATGTAGTTCAAGTAAAGTAAGTTAAGGCTTTTATGGTAATATAAAATACGGTGAGTAAAGTAGTTTTAAAGAGTTGGTGAAAAGACGGTTGGTGAAAGTCTATAGTTGGTGATTTTACGTACTACGTAGTAAAAGTTATTACTGTTAATATTATGCAATAAAAGTAAACCTTTTTCATAGTATTAGGGTGTCAAACGATCTGCCGCCCGCCTGATGGTGACCAACCCGTTATAGTACTTAAACGCTGATAAAGCCAATCATGCCAGCATTTCTATAAAAAGATGAGGTTAGCCTAGTCATGTTATCCTTATCTTTTTTATCTTTCTTGTTCCCTACTGGTAGCGCCATCTACCTTTCTATCGAGAATTAATCACATCAACGTCAATCGTTCTTCGCTTGCTTGTCCAATGCGAGCGATACCTTTGTTTCCGTCCCTGTCTATCCCATTCCCTAGAAGGGGCACGCCTTTTCGCTGATTCGTCGCCGCGTTCATCGACGCGAGAGACAGTCTAGAATAATCCGTGTCGCGACAAAGACAATCCGCACCGCCATTTTTTTTTTACCGCTCCCGGGATATAACGAGAACTAAACCACGTGCAAGTGTAGTGGAGTGATTCAACGCAGCTTCAGGATTCTCGAAGACACCAGGAGGCTGCCATTTGGGAAGAAGAAGACTGATGTGCAAGGTAGGTGTGCCCTCATCCTTCAGCATCCTTAGGATATCCTATACCCACTCACACTTTTCCTCCCTTACGTTACCTAGTTGATAAGAACCGAAATCCTTACAGTCCACTTTTCCCAAATCGCCTAGGAACATTCGGTTCGCCGAAACATTTTTTTTGGTCCTTCGAGCCGGTTTCATTTACGTTTTATACGTAACATCTCGTTATATCTCTATACTTAGGCAGTTATAGCACCTAGCTATACTCCTAGTCCATTTACATAACCGTCACATGGTTATTTCCACACGCATCAGTAGGTAATATACTTTTATGTAGCTACCTACTTACCCAATTATTATTTCTGGAACTATCATAGTTGTCTTGTAAATCTCATATTTCAAGCTCCTTTTAATTCCACCGCTTTAAAGTGTTGCCTACTTAGGTAAAATAATAGGTACTTTAGGTATTCTTATTTTGTTTTGTTCTCATTAGCTTATACTTACGTAAGCATGTCACAACAAAAGAAGCCACGCGTGTCGGCAGACAGAGAGATGACAATCTTACAAGCAAAACGCAATATTTTATTTGAGCGTATTCAAAACATTAACGAGCGCTCAAAGACCGCCGCCGCTTCTGATAGTAATAGGGATTCATTTCTTAGTTATTGTATGACAGTAGATAGTATTCGAACAGATTTTTTAGTTTTAGTTGTTAGACGATTATAACGCAAGATTGCTTTCTACTAATCCTGATGAAAAACCGAATTATCAGGCGTACACCTCATTCGAAGATCTTAATCGTATCATTAAGCGAATACAATCACAATTAGAGGGTAAATATTTGGCACAGCCCGTTTCAGCGGCTCGCAGGCCGAGATTACCGCTAATCGAGATTATGTCGTTTGACGGAGGTATACGAAATTGGCCGTTATTCTATGCGAGTTTTAAGTCCACAGTGCACGATAATGGTTCTCTGACAGATGCTGACAGGTTGTACTATTTAATAGGTAAACTGTTACCGAAGGCCCAGTCCGTATTTGCAGGTGTCACATCCAGTGCTGAGAATTATCATGTCATATTTCAGTCACTACATGATAGATATCAAGACACTCGCGTCCTAGCGTCTACCTACATTGATCAAGCTTTAAATCTTAAACTGTCCGGTGTCGCGTCTGTCGCGAATTTCCAGCTGTTTATAAATAACTTTGTTACCGCGGTTAATTCTCTTAGGAACTTGAAATTAGATGATCTTTCCGACTTTATATTGCTTCAACTCGCTTTAAAGAAGTTTGACACTGAAACAATTCGCGCATTCGAGATGACGGAACGCAATAATAAAATACCTACACTAGATAGTTTTATTTCGTTCATCAAAGATCAGTCGAATATTTCATAATACGCAGTCTAGTTCATCTAGCCCGTCTAATACTAACAACAGCAAACAAAGTTCGAATAAAGCGCGAAATAGCAATAATAACTCGGTCCCTAATTCGCAATCTTACGTAGCATGCTCGGAATCTAATAATAATAATTCACAGAAGTTTCTGTGCAGTAATATAGTACACAACCATTTCTATAAATGTTCCGCTTTTAATAATTTAAATCCGACTGCTCGTTTCAAGTGCGTAAAAGATAACAAATCATGCATTAATTGCTTAAGTATAAAGCATAAAACAAGTGATTGTTCTAGTAAGACGAGATGTCGATCATGTAATCAGCGACACCACTCATTGTTGCACTTCGATAAAGGTAGTCCGTTGTCGAGCCAAGCCTTACCAGCCAAGCTAACCTTGACACACTTACGTCTCAAGTGCAGGCCACGATAACTGCGCCTCCCACGACTCAGAATGAAATAACGTTGTGTACGACATCCATCGCGGCGGCGACGTGCACGCGCGGATGGCCCTCGCGCATCTATAATGATCCGCGCGGGGCCAAGCCGCAGTGTATGGCGTCCAAGACGGTACTGTTAGCGACAGCGCAAGTTATCGTTTATGATATTAATGGATCGCCGCACGTGGTACGTTGTCTACTCAATAGCGCATCTCAGAGCAATTTCATATCATTTGAATGTTTCAAACGCCTCGGATTGTGGAATAACTTTAAAAATACTAACTCAGTAGTCCAAGGGATCGGCAGTTCAGAAAAACATTGCAAGGGTTCCGTAGATGTTAAATACATTCGCGTTTTAATAGGGATATTTATTTTAACATTTCTTCGCTTATCGTGGAGCGTATTACGGACACATTGCCAAACGCTAATGTGGACGTATTGCTACTCACACACCTCGAGTCATTGCCGCTGGCAGACTAGGAGTTTGCGAAGCCGGCAGACATTGATGTTTTGATCGGAGCTGCAATATTCCCGCACTTGCTACTAACTAAAGTGGTACGTAGTGAGCAACATAACTTACCGCCCGCTATTGAGACAGTATTTGGGTATGTGATTATGGGTACCGTACCCACGTTACATACTTCTCAATACATAACGTCTTGCTGTTGTTCTGTTCTTCAAGAAAATAATATTGATTCTCTTCTCAAGCAATTTGGGGAGCTTGAAGAGGTTACCGCACCGCCCTCGATGAGCCGCTACCACTGTTCGTGACGACAGTGGCAGATACGTTGTGGCGTTGCCATTCTATGGTGACCCTTATTCGTTAGGCGACTCGTACGCTGCTGCGCTTAGACGTTTCCATTGTTTAGAACGTAAACTTGATGCATCACTTAAGTTACGCAGTGCCTATAATGACGTCATTCGTGACTACATAGATAAAGGTTTCTTGAGTGTAGTTGTAAACGACGAGGGCAATTCTCTTCCCTCGTATTATATCCCGCATCACGGCGTAGTTCGCGAAGATAAAACCTCTACTAAACTTCGTGTGGTTTTAGATGCTACTTGTAAGACTACATCGGGTCAGTCGAGTAATGACATTTTGCATGCCGGCCCTTATGTACAGGGTGATTTATTTAACATCATAATAAAGTTTCGTCTTTTCGAAATCGCTCTGTCAGCTGATTGCCGCCAAATGTTCCTCAATATCGGCGTTAGTGAGTCTGACCGTAGATTTCAACGGATTTTTTATCGTTTTAACAATAAGGAACCTTTATTTGTGTATCAGTTCAATCGTGTTTGTTTTGGACTCAAGTCTAGCCCATATCACGCGTTGCGCTATCAGCGATCAACTGGCGAGTTGTTCGCCAGTTGATCGCTGATGAAGGCGATCACTTTCCCGCCGCAGCAGCTGTTGCTATTTCCGCTTTGTATATGGATGACATTGTCTGTAGTGTCATATCCGCTCCGCTATCAATTTCGCTTTTTGAAGAGCTTATTCAGCTTTTCAAGCGAGGCCAGTTTGATCTTGTCAAATGGACAAGCAACTCTAAGGAGGTTCTCGCACGCATACCAGATTCTCATAAAGCTTCTCCAGACATTGAGTTTGAGAAGTCTGTACCACATAAAGTTTTCGGTTTACGCTGGGACTAATCCTGTGATAGTTTTCGGTTTGACGTCTCACCGCCAGATGATAAGTGCACCAAACGCACTATGCTGTCCACAGTGGCTCGACTATGGGACATAATGGGGTTTGTGGCTCCCACAATTGTGTACGCCAAGCTCTTGATCAAAGAGCTTTGGCTATCAAAGTGTGAGTGGGATGAAACACCCCCTGACCCTATTGTCACCGCTTGGGGCCAGTTTTGTATTGAGCTTACCGCGCTCAATCAAATTACTATTCCGCGTCATCTTGGGTTGGTAGATGGATGTACCATCAACTTAATAGGTTTCGCTGACGCCAGCAAGCGTGCTTACGGCGGAGTCGTATATCTGCAAGGCCGCATTGGTTCTAACTACTCGGTGCAGTTAGTTTGTGCCAAGTCTAAGGTCTCGCCTGTTAAAACCATTTCGGTTGCGAGACTGGAGTTGTGCGCGGCCCTTCTGCTGTCTCAGTTGCTCCGCAAGGTTCAAGACACAGTTTTGCCCCACTACCCTAGTAATAAAATATACGCATTTTCTGACTCCAAAGTAGTGCTCGCTTGGATTCATTCTTCTCCTCACCGCTGGCAGACTTGTGTCGCTAACCGCGTTAGTAAATTGATTGAACTTGTCCCCGCTACTTGTTTCAATCACGTCGCGGGTACTGAGAAACCGCTGATTGCTTGTCTCGTGGTGTCACTCCACTTAATCTTCTGCATTATCCATTGTGGCATCGTGGACCTTCTTGGATTTCCCATGATCCGTCAGAATGGCCCATGCAACCCTTTGACCACAGTGCAGAAGACAAAGATGTACCCGAACGGAAGTTTGTTTCTTATCCCGTGATTGCTGAGGTTGCGGAGTCTCCGATCTATGCACTTACACTACGCATGTCATCGTGGTCTAAGTTACTCCGCGCCATCGTTTATGTCTGTAGATTTCTTAGGCACCTACCTAAGGGGACTTTTGTATCAAGTACTGATATCAAATTCGCAGAATATAAGTTACTACGAGCTGTACAGGCTGTTCATTTTAGTAACGACATTCAAAATTTGAAAAACAATGTACCTTGGTCTCCCGCTATCCTTAGACTCAAGCCGTTTCTCGATGAACACGGCGTCATACGCGTTGGGGGTCGTCTGTCAAATTGGGATGAACCTTATAACTACAAACATCCTTGCATTCTGCCGCGTCATGATCATGTTGTCGACCTTCTTGTTGATTTTTATCACAAGAAGCACCTCCATGCTGGTCCAGAGTTGCTTATGTCCTTACTTAGGCATAAGTATTGGATTTTAGCCGCTCGACGAATAATTCGTCACAGAATACATAAATGTAACGTCTGTTTCAAATTTCGCCCGCGTCCGACTTTCCCTCCCATGGATCTTCCTAGCCAACGCGTCAATCAAGTTGATAAAGCGTTTACACATACCGGTTGTGATGGACCGCTGCAGTATACGCCAGTGCGTGGTCGAGGTGTTAAAAGCCGTAAAGCTTGG
The DNA here is from genome assembly GCA_944739405.2 of Euclidia mi. Classification (NCBI taxonomy): domain Eukaryota; kingdom Metazoa; phylum Arthropoda; class Insecta; order Lepidoptera; family Erebidae; genus Euclidia; species Euclidia mi. The sequence goes on along the minus strand of OX123181.2, from coordinate 92,175,334 downwards.
CTATGTATTTTTACATGCTTAACGACGCGCGCTACGCATATTGAAGTTGCGACAGATTTAAGCACGGTGCATCCTCCACGGTGCTCCATCATCCTTGCAGCCCTTAAACGATTTCTCTCACGGCGCGGCCCTATACAGTGTTTATATACGGATAACGGCACTTGTTTCGTGGGCGCAAGCTCTTATTTACGCGACCTCTATAAGTTTCTCAGCGAAGAATATCGTACTCGTCTTCAGGAAGAACTTTCTATAGATCATATTGACTGGAAGGTTATTCCACCAGCATCACAACATTTCGGTAGATGTTGGGAGAGCATGGTCAAAGTAATTAAAACACATCTCTTCAAAGTTATAGGTGAACAGATCCTCTCTTACAAAGAGCTTTTAACTGTCCTTGCACAAGTCGAGGCGCTGGTCAACTCGCGCCCGCTCACGGCATTGAGTAGTGACCCTGCAGAACCATCCGCGTTAAGCCCTGCGCATTTTCTGAACACAGTGCCATTATCGTTATTTCCGGCTCCTGAAGCAGACTCTTCAAGCTTGCTCCAGAGACGTACTCTGCTGGATAAACTCGTGCAGTCGTTCTGGCGGCGCTGGCGTGCGGAATATCTACACCAGCTTCAGGCTAGATCCAAGTGGAATAGTCCTGCATTCCCTATACAGGAGGGTACGTTGGTCGTCCTAATACATGATAATGCTCCGCCGCTTTCATGGCCGTTAGCCATCGTAGAGAAACTGCATACTTCCAAGGACGGTACAACCCGCGTTGTTACTGTGAAAACCGCGAAGGGGAGCTACGTGCACCCTGTTGTACGTCTCTGTCCGCTTCCAACTCAGTGAGATCTAGCCTGAAGTTGGATCTACCTCTTAGTTTAAGTATTTAGTTTGTAGTTTTCGCTATTATTGCATTTGTAGTTTTCGCTAAAGTTAATTTAGATTAATTTTATTATCATATCGCTGTCTTAGCCTATTGATGGGTTATGCGGTAGTACACCCAACATAGCTAAGTTCCATTTAATTTTTTTTAAAGGCAACCCTTTAGGGCCGGGGGGATATGGTAGCGCCATCTACCTTTCAATCGATAATTAATCACATCAACGTCAATCGTTCTTCGCTTGCTTGTCCAATGCGAGCGATGCCTTTGTTTCCGTCCCTGTCTATCCCATTCCCTAGAAGGGGCACGCCTTTTCGCTGATTCGTCGCCGCGTTCATCGACGCGAGAGACAGTCAAGAATAATCCGTGTCGCGACGAAGACAAACCGCACCGCCATTTTTTTTACCCCTCCCGGGAGCGGTAAAAAAAATGGCGGTGCGGTTTGAGAGATGCGGTATAATTTCGAATTAGTCCCATAGAAATTTGATTCAGGTAGGCCCAGTAGTTTTTATTTTATTAGCATTTTTTATTTACTTTCACCTATCCCGATGTCTGAAATAAAATCTCACAAGTAAATTTGATCCACTTCCCGGTTACTGATTGAGCTGAAATTCTGTATATGTATGTAAAATGGATGACAATGAAAAATTATAATGACATGGAGCTAATCTTATGATTGAATCGAAAGGTGGCCATAATGATAATGGTGACTTCAAGGACGTAAATCATGCGGTAAGGCCGATTCTTGACATCTATATCTTTTAAGGGGCGCAGCACCTTTTGTAGGTCTACCCATAACTAGTTGAGAATACAACAATACACTAAAAAGTATTAAATAAGAATAACTACGTTAAAAAAACGACATTAAAAACTAAAAAGTAAAAAATAATAAAGATTTAATATTAATTAAATAGTTCCTATTATTTATATGTGCTATTTACTAATAGTTTGAAGTTGGTGCCAAGCCTTTAACAAATAATAATATTTTAATCACTAGTTGAGAATACAACAATTCACTAAAAAGTATTAAATAAATAACTACGTTAAAAAACCGACATTAAAAACTAAAAAGTAAAAAAATAATAAAGATTTAATATTAATTAAATAGTTCCTATTATTTATATGTGCTATTTACTAATAGTTTGAAGTTTGTGCCAAGCCTTTAACAAATAATAATATTTTAATCACTTAAATGAATACGAGCAAATTAATACCTACCTACATGACTTCGTAAGTATTAAATTGGCTTGGCACCGACTGTAAACCTATTAGTAAACAGCATATATAAATAATAGATAGTATTAAATTAATTTTAAATATTTATTATTTTTTACTTTTTAGTTTTTGATTTGACAAGCCTCGGGCAATGTGCCTGTGCATACCAAGCTCAAGGCGCTTTGGTACACACTTAGTACTGAGTGCGTACCGAGCCCGACGCGTGTAAGCATAACTTACGATCCGACTGTTTCATCATCATCCTCTTAGCGTAATCCCAGTTTCAATCTGGGGTCCGCTTACTAACTAACCGGATTTGGCGGAATATTAGCTTTTCCACAGAGCGACTGCCTGTCTGACCTCTGCAACCCGAAGGGATAGCGATATTCCATGGTTTAGACTAGTGTCCGTTTATTTAGAAGGTACTGACGCCCTGTAACGACTGTCAAAGATCTTCATAACATCCGGGACTGACGGCTAAACGTGCTCTCCGAGGCACGGGACAAGCGATAATTAACAATTCAATACGCACATAACTCCGAAAAGTCATTGGTGCGCGCCGTGGATTCGAACCCGATACCCTCTGCATGGCAGTCTGTTGGTATCTCGACTAGGCTACCGCTGCCTTCCGATCTGTTTGTTTAAAGATAATATACTGTATAGATAAATGTATCTATACAACTTTTCTATTATCTATTCAGACCTCAATATCGAAACTAAAAGCACCGTAATATTACCGTGCTTTCAGTTTTTAGGGTGCGGGCTGCCGGATAGGTAGGATCTCAACAAAAAGTCACAAGATGCACGTTTTGGTTTAAGGTTCTCACCATGCCTCGTTTTTCCCCACATTAATTAGCGTCAACCACCCAAGCAACATGCAGAATCTACTAGCAAACTTACAGTACAATGCATTTTTACTATGAGACTTTTATTTCTCACCAAATTTACATACACTTGAAAATAAATAGAAGCAAAATCTTTATTTACTTTAAACAAGCGCGGTAGTGTTTTATATTAGTTAAATGTATCACAAATTTTATGAGATATAAGTGCTTTCATAAGATAAGCTTTAGCTATAAGATGTTATTTTTATGAACAATGTGAACAAACAAATTCGTACTTACGATCTTAAAATGTTCGCCGGCTAAAAGTGGCTCCTTGATAAATTTAAGTTTGTGTTTTTTTTAGAAAGTCGTAGGGATGTTAGTGTTATAACTTGTAAAAATCCCTTAAAATATAAGTTTACAAATGTTTGAAAATAAATCTGGTACATAAATTATTTAAGCTCTAAATCTAATACTAAACCGTAATAAAATAGAATACTTTAGGAACAATATAATAAAAAAAAAATATATTTATATCAAACATCTACCTTTACAGCTACAAGGTAAAACTCTTATATTTTAGGTTTTTTAGTACTCAGTAAAAGGCATGTTTTGTTACTTTATTATTGCGAAAAATAACGCATATAGTAAAAAATATTTGGGTACTCAAGATTGCCTTGTAAGAAAATTTACTATATATTATCAGCATTGGCAGAGTAAATTAAGTAGTAATAAACGGTAACCTATGTAATTGTGGTTACCTTTAAGTAATGGATTTCAATTGCGTAATTATGTGTGATTATAACGTTATAATTGCCGCCCTGATTCAGTAGGTATTTATAATTATTTGTGCATGACCCAACCAAATTTTTTGAGTTCCATGGCTTGAATCATTAGTTGTCATCGGTATTCTCTCGTTTTCCATAAATTCATTTGCACTAATATTGTTTGCCATAATCATCCCTGATCATAATATTTACTTGCACTATTATCATTTATACTAATCACGTTTGCCTTAACAACTCAACAGTGATAACTTTTATTTGCCATAAAATGACTTTCCATAAGCAACACATCTCATAATCGACTTTTGACATAATCAAAATTTGATATAATTATGAAAATAATACATAATGTTGCTAGGTCAAAATTAATTATCGTTAACACCCCGATTCAATGCAATCCGACTCGGATAGGTTAGGTTAGGGTTCTCTTTTGACCCTTAACCCAAAAATAGGAGCCCTGCGAAGCAGGGCTCCGTCAACTTAGTCCACATTCTTCACACTAGTTTCATAAACTGAAGTTGAATTAATTATCGTTAACAACCCGACTCAGTGCAATCCGACTCGGATAGGTTAGGTTAGATTAGGTTAGGGTTCTCTTTTGACCCTTAACCCAAAAATAGGAGCCCTGCGAAGCAGCGTTCCGTCAAATTAGTCCACATTCTTCACACTAGTTTAATAAACTGAAGTTGTTCAACTTAAGTTTATTCTCTATTTTCTTCTTAGGTTATTAAAAACGAAAATTATAGCAAATATATTTATGGATTTAAATTATTATGACACTTGATCGATTATGACCAATGGAATCAGTGAAAGTCATTTTATGGAATTTCACGATGATGGCAACTGAAGCGCTATTTCTAATGAAATTATGGCAAATATCAGTATGGCATATGAAATTATGACATTTTAAATTATGGCAAACATTAGTAAACCGTTGTCATCATCAGATGATATCACGTATCACTGCAAATTAATCTTAGTTGTTTTCGACATATGTTTGAGATAATAGTAGTTAGTATAATATACAAATACAAAAACATTACTGGCGAAATGTGGGTGTATAATACACCCCTGGCTACCCCTTCGTGGATAAAAGGCGTGAAGTTATGTTATGTTACAAATATACCTACTTATCAATGATATTCCCTTAATGAGTTTTTATTATTCATGATCACCTAGGCAACCAAGCGAATATACATTTTTGGAGCAACCATATAAAGCTGCAGCTTGGATTCTAAAAACACGTATATCTTGAACAATTGCTCACTAAGTGCAGTAACTCTTCTAGCGGATTAATGGTTCATTATTCTGCAGCCTTCTCAGGTACCTGTATCTTTACGGTTGTTGGTTTTACAACGAAGCCTTGCCAAGTTATTGGTCTTCAAACGTGGTATGTAATTGTGTTTCTTGAAATATAACGTGTCGTAAGAGAGTTCAATTGCTCGTGAGAAGTGTCTGTGGGGGTACGCATACCCGTTAATTTAACAGTGGTTGCAGTAAGTGCTTTTGAAGTGGATATTTTCACGTTCAACATATGTAAGTTCTTATATCTTTGACGTTGTAGCGAGGTTTCTCAAGACTTACGGAGGCGTGACGTGATATTAAAAGATCGTAACACAGCATTGCTCGTTTAAATGCTTGATGATTTACTCTGAAGCGTAGAACACCCATTTCATCTGGAATATTTAGGAAGGGAGAATCAGCGAGCATACACTAGAGAAACTGAAAATGTTCATGTAGTATATACTCATATATACGAGTCTCAGTCGACAATCTCGTGTTGTTGCATCCATGCCGTGAGAAAAGCTTTTAGGGACACATACTATGCTGCCGTTAATGGAACAATGTTGTTTTTCTATTGTGTTGTCACGATGAAAATGAATAATAAAATGATTGCAGTATTGGCGATAAGAAGTGGCAAATATTAAAACTAAAACCTTTATGCTGGTCATAAATGACTTACAGGAAAGTTTAACTTTGATCAAAGATTGCACAAATGACGTGGTTCTTCATGTGACCGCCTTGCCACTGAAAAATAAAATTGTGTTGATTGCCATACTGGACAACACTTTATAATTGTTTTGTCTAATAAGACAATGCCCGCAGTAGGCATAAATCCTGTGACGTGGGTGACATTATCACCAATGGATACAAAGTGGTATACTTTGTGTCCGTTGGTGATAATCCTCACCCGCATAGCAACAATAACACGCATCCAAGAAACAACAAACAACCATCTACGTAAGTAACATAACACCATCCAAAACTCATCGAATCATCCGCAACAACTCTAGGAGCCCTTCTATAGAAATAACGGGGTTAATCATTTCCCGTCAAAGCTCACCGAAGATATTCCACATAGTAGATAAACAGGGAAACAATGGCATGCCCGTGACAAAAAGCTTGATTGATTGAGGCTGCCTGGAGACGACACTGTGATCGATCAGCCATCATTACTGGTTATTATCGCGCGATATATTATCTACTGTGCTGCGGATACGTGACAAGAGACTGTGGTGTACATTCATTTTGTACCGTGTATTTTATTAATGGAATTAGGCACTAGATGTGAGTGTAAGAGTTGTTTGTGAGTAATCTGTTAATTCGACTCTCGTAATCTCGTCACAATGTGATGGTTATGAGCGCCAAATTTTCTTAGTAAACAAATGATTCTGACTAATATTTTAGCCGTTTCTTAGGAACAACTCGTAGATATAAAGGATAAGTTAGAAGAATCCATAGGTACTCAGAATTTTATCAGCATATTTTGCTTTAGTATATTATCAAAGGTTGATTACCGAACTAGCAGTCAACATTATAATTAAATAAGGTATGAAAATAAAATTCCGTGTAGAGGAAGCGCGTGAGGTTTGTAAGGATAGAAGCAAGTGGCGTTCTGTTGTCTCTGCCTACCCCGACGGCAAAATGGCGTGAGTATATGTATGTATGTATGAAAATAACAAATAAAACATTTTAGTTGTTGTTACTATATTTTACTTAATCGTTGCGTAACGTTTTCAGATTTTCCAAGTTAAACCTGGCCGAAACATAAATATCACACTTATCTAAAATTATTAGAATAAATAGACACAACATTTTTATATTTTCAAATTGATTGTTCATTAAAAACTAATACAAACTAGTTGTTCTACTCGTAAGCAATACATTCTGGCTGAAAAACTACACGCACCATTTCTTCACGCTCTGTTTAACAAAGATATTTCGACGTGGCCACTAGAATGATAAAATATAATATCACGGCCCAGGCCACAAAGTACTTGTAATATTTGCTACAGAGATTCCATCCCTAATAAACGTTATTGGTATTTTATTATTAGCCTTTATTATTTCGGAAAGAATCCGAATGTGATTGTGGTTTTATTAGAAACGTATTCTTTTAAATGCGTTTCTGATTTTGGGTTGTGCTATTATATTCCATATTTTTTTCGGGCTGCGATATTATATTCGAAATTGTTTTTCATTTTCCGCTTCGAATTTGTCGCTTCAAGAAATTGCAATATGAAATTATTGCAGAAGAAGTCATGATCGTATTAGCCTTACTTTCTGTGATCTCTGAAATATGTAAAGGTATAAGTAACATTTTCCCTGTTAAATTACATTATGATGAAATAAATATGATTTTTTATTTCTTTTCTCTTTTGACAACATCTTGTTACTGGTGAGAGGGTGGTGGAAATACCAGCGCTCCCAAAACGTTTCGTAATTTATTAAGATATGACAGATTAAGTTATTTTTACGCTTAATACTTACGTTATTTTTTCTTTTCTTAATACACCATGATATATGCAAAAATATGTCGATGGGCGTGAAGTACGACAAATCACCATGAGATGACGTACTTGCGAAATATTTCATGTGCATACTAATGACCTGATTCGACAAACTAGTTTGGTAGGCAGCGATGTACTAATGAATGGCAAATCCACGATGAGCACCACTGACTTTTCTTAGTTAAGTGCAGTAAATGTAAAATAGTTCTTTGCTGCCAAACTGTGAAGAAAAACATTGTGAAGAAGCCTGCCTGACTGATCTCGATAATGTTTTCAAAAACATGTGAAGTCTGCCAACCCATACTTGGACAGCGTGGTGGACTATGGCCCGAATTTTCCACAATGACTCGATGCCTATGCCCAGCAGTGGGACAGATAAAATAATAGGTATAGATGTATACTCTTTACGTTCAACATTTTAATAATATCTATGATAACAAAATACTTCTATACGTACGAGTATAATTTCCCTTTATAATGTAAGAAAATCGGATATAGTTCGTAATGAAATAACTTTTCCGCCTTGCAAAAGTTTTCAACAATTTTATTTATTAGAAAACTTTTAACAATATGCTGAAACTTTGTACAGTTTCAACTATTCAGTAAGTTCTTTCGATTGAACACTGATTTACGATATGTCGCTTATGAAACTTGGAAAATATATTTTTGTCAGACATAAATTAGTGTGGGCTCAGCATAAATATTACAGAATCGTGAATTATGACTTGTACGATTTTAAATTTGAACGATTTGTATTTTAATGTATTTTTATGCATATGAGTTAAGCGAATAGTGCTACAATTTTCTGCCAGCCAGAACAGGAGTGTTATTCACTGCCTATTTTTCCTTTTCAGTGGACAGTCTTACAAGTCAGATTATTATTATTTTTTAGGTTACTCTTGAACTTGAGGGTTCGATATCTGAAAGGGAAAACAAAACAGTTGTTGGTTTTTTTTTCAGCTTTATTGTAGATACCAATTATAATATACAAGATCAAAATACTTACATGCAAGTGCATAAGTAATTTTTAAATTAAAAGTTATTAAACAATCGGAATTTTAAAAAGATTCCCCAACAAAAGTGTAATAATGCATACACGAATCTCTGCTAAAGAAAATTTATACCTACTTTGCCAAACAGAAGATACGTTGCCTAAATTGAACACGCGTCGAAGACATAGGTAATGCTATTTACACTACGGCCGACGAATCATGGCGGGTCTGAAGCTAGCCTTTGCGAATTACCGCGCATGTATACTCGTGTAGAAAACTGTTATTGCCAGACATTATATAATTTATATACAAGTAGTATTTTATGATAAATGCACCTCACCTGACAATAGTGGCAGATATTTTAACCGGAACATAAAAAATATTAAACCAAGGTCTACAAACAGTACTGGATACGATGGTGTATCAACTAAAATACTGAAAACCGTGTCTAATAAAATATCAAATCCAATGAGCCACATAATTTTCGGTATTATGCAGGGAGTAGTTCCCACGGAATTAAAGAGGACCATAATAAAACGGCTCTTTAAGAACCATGATAAACATAGTATGACTCGTTACAGACCTATAGCATTGATTCCAGTCATATCAAACATATTTTAGAAGGTTATCCATAAGCCTCTTGAACAATCGTTAACAAAAGAAACATACTTGAATGCTGCAGTATTTTATTTTTTGAAAATTGCATTGACAAACATAGATCGAACGGATTTTTCTTTAGGTAGACGCATATTTAAAGCCGCAATTAAGAATGCGCTCGTGTTGTGTTCCAAATAAGTAGGTATTTGGAACATGGCACGCATGGTATGCGCCCATGAATAAGTATCCTAGGACAGATAGCATAGGACTTCTATAGATCACTAGAGGACGCCAGCAGCTACGCCTGCATTTTTTTAAATTTACCCGTTTTGGCCGATCCCGTGGGAATTTCGGGAAATCCCTTCTTAGTGCGCCCCTACGGTCCCCAAGAAACATACATGCCAAATTTCAGCTTCCTGCGCCCAATAGTTTCGGCTGTAGCGTGTGTGTCAGTCAGTCAGTAACGCAAGGATTTTATATATTAAGATTATCTAAACATATATGTTTTATATATTTGCATTATGATGAAAGTTTTATGACTAAAGTTGTAGAGAATTTAATGGGATATTTTTAACAGCGTATCAAAAATGTTATGTAACACACTAAAGTGAGTTACGCAAAAAAACTTTATTATTTCACTAAAATACTGACTTGCACAGCAAAAATACTATTTGTACACCAAATATGATGATCTTTTTACTAAATATCATTTGATATGAAAAGTTTCGTCCGCTCGGGAAACTTATCCACTCAGAAAACTTAATAGGTTATGTTAGGTTCTCTTAGCGGTGCAATTAGTATTTTTGATGGAAAATTAGTATTTTTGACTAACAGTTAAATACAACCCGAATTAAATTTGCAACAAAAATCTCGTTCACATATTCTTTGTGCGGCCAATAGTTTACCAGATAATCAAGAAAAACTATCTGCATCTGCACTCTTTCCAAGATGGCGTCCGAGGTAAGTCCCCATAAATTTGAATCAAGCTTTACAATAGCCCTTCCCACACATCTGTAAAATAAAATTGCATCGTCTGATAAATGCAACCCCAAATGTAACTTTTCAATGGACCATAAATACTTTTGTCATCGTCTGTACTCAAGACAGAGATACGATAACGAATACTAAGGTGTGACAGAGACACATTATATCGCACCGAAAACTTCAAAAGTAAAAAAGAGATGTCCAATGTACGTGTTTAACGCTCAATTAAATCGATTTTTATTGATGTCGATTAAAATTAATTGGAAAAAATATACGTGTACCCAATTACATATAAAGATTGAAAATGCGTTCTAACTCTTTTCATTTATGTCATCGTTAATAGATAACTGATATAAGTAAATCTGGTCTTTAAACTGAGACAAAATTTTATTAGATTGGTTTTTTACTAAAAACAAAATCTCACTATATTGCTTGGTTTAATAAATCTATTTCATTTTATACCTTATAGTATTTTTATTATTATAACAGAAATAAATGAATTCAAAGTCAATTATAAAACTAATCGATTTAAATTTTTGATTGAATAAACTATTAATTTGTATTTACATAACGTGCATCACTGGCCTAGACTACCGCCCCGCGCACCCCGCTTCTTGCCACCGTGTTTTTCCTAATAAGGATTACTGCGCCGCCTTCTGCACGAACTTCAGACTCGCCATCGTTAAAGCCGTACTGTAAGTGAACAATATGATAGCTTGTTGGAGTAGTCAATTATACATGCAGACAAACAAACAAACTTATACACGTGAGGGATAGCGATTGTCCCTTGAGATTGAGCTCGCTTTGGAAAGGTTAAGCATACAAATGAGAAGCACAGTTAAGATAGCCTAGTGGAGGTACCGATAGACTGACATGCGGAAGGCATCGCGTTCTAACTCACGGTAGGCACTTCTGATTTTCGAACTTAGTACACATTCAATAATTAATCAATATTGCCAGCACTTTAAATCTTCAGTACAGATTGTCATGATGATCTTTGGCAGTCGTTATGCGTCCTTGGCAGACTATCGATGCTTTCCCAGCGCAACGCCAATTTTACAGCATCAAGGCTGGCTTAAATTCATATCACAGCAGCTATATTCTAAGCGCAGTAACGCATCTTTCCTATTTCGAGTACCTAACCAAAATTTACACGTTCAGTTGCAAACTACACCTAACGAAGAAATATGTACGTGTAACAAAGTCCTATAACAAAGTTCTCACATAGAAAACGTTGTAAGACAATGTTTGATTACCATCCCAGTATCCGGGTAGCCCGTGTGTACCAGCTCTAATATCCGGAGGCCAGTGTGAGCCGTAATTACTCGGCTTATACTCGCGTCTGCTGTCGGTATTTACTCCGTGTGTGTCTTCCTACTGTATTGAGAGCTACGGGCATACGTCTGCACTGTCTTTGAATGTGTTCACCACATAATCATGGCTTAAGCAGAAATGTGTTCTGAAGGGCAATTCTCGTATTTTAACTGTATTTTGAAACTGTATTTTGAACGAAATGAGATTGGATTTTGAACCGACTCAAAACCGGTATTCTGCTAATTTAATGTCATTACCGTCTAATTTGACATAAATAGTTCGACGTTTACTCATAGTTTGACACTTTGTTCATTATACGTAAGGCCTTTCTCTCACGAAGCGACTCTCAAACGATTTGTGTTTTGTACTCGTATCCTACGCGTCGCTTGTCAGTAGCCGCCATACATATTCAGCTAATTTCGCACACGACGAGACGCTATGACGACGCGTTTGATGTCAGTCGCACGCTACCGTCTTGCTGGTCGCACGCTACCCGAGTAGTATATGCATCGCATTACAAAATGGCGGCGGAACAAACTTATATTATTTTTGTGCAGGAGGTAGAAAATTATCCATGTTTGTATAATTATAAGCTGTCTGTGTACGTAAGAAAAGATGTTACATAAAAGGCGTGGATTGATATTTAGAAAAAAACATCTAACTAAATTTATTATATTGCCAAGGAAGCGAAGCATGTGGGGTTATTAGATAGTTGGCAAGATAATTTCTCAGATTTAGATTCAAATAATAATATGACTCTATTGACATTCTATAAAAATGACGACTCGTCCCTCGACAAATGCCCTACAATTGATATTTTTTTCGATGTACGGATGCACCCGGAATCTTCTTTTATATTTTCGTTTGTTCTTGTAATATAAATACAGAATAAAACTGTCTTCATCGCTAGAGTCACTAGACATCGTCGTACGAATGTTGTTCTTCAAATCATAAAATATAGTCTCATTTGCGCAGCACCGTGTGCGGTAACGAGTAGCATACCAGTATTCGATCATGGTTTACATCTCAGCCCCGTAGCATTTGAAAAACTTCGTGAGAGAAGGGCGTTATAGTTACGATATCACATAAATACCAGTTAACTTAGGAGAATACCATTTGTAACATAAGTATTACACTGACATTAGATCGAAACTGCATTTTGAACAATTATAATTACTTTATAATTATACATAAAATAAACATAATTTTATAATCTATATGTAGCTAAATCTTATCTTAATATCTAAGTAGTATATGTACCGTAAAAAGAAATTATAAATTGAAAATATTTACAAGGTTTAGGCTTCGTAAAATGCCTCCGCATCAATGTCATCGGGTAACGTGCCCAGAAGGCTGGCAGCATTGCCACGCTGGATGGCAATGCTGATTCTCTGAGCAAAGAATAAACCAGGCTTCTGGTCACGTGAGACGTCGATTAAACGTTTCGAAATTACCCGAAATAGTGAACGAGCGCTCGGACCCCATGAGCCTAGCGTTTCCACCCCGAACGGCTCAAACACGTAATTACTCACTAAATTACTGTATTTGCGCCGTTTGAGGGTTTCCGCAGTTGCACCAGCAGCACAAGCATGGCCTCCCGTGCTTAGAACATGTGATGGCGCGAGGGTGTCTACGCAGGTTGCGTCCCACACCAAAGGCCTACCCATTTCCAAGGCAACAATGACATACCATCAGGTCTCTTACCGTCGTCGCGTACCAAACCATTTGGTTCAAGTACAGCTGGTACGCCAGACGTGACAAGAGCACGACGAAGTATGTCATTCATCTGAATGTAGAAGCGCTGGTAGAATTCCCCGTTACGCCCAGATGGGCGTGACGGGGAATTCTACCAGCGCTTCTGCTGCAAGATAGCCCATGGTGTCCGAGGCTATCGACGTCTTCTCCACAATGATATGGATGCGAAGAAACACACGAAGCACCTAAACGAAGACAAGTGGCGATACGGAACGTCTCATCGTCCAACATGGTTCCAGTGTTGGACGATGGTAGTGCCTGAAGCCACAGACCCGATTCCCATTCTCCCACAGCCAGCAAGCGAGCACGCTCTGCAACATTAAAAGTTGTATCTAAAAGACTTTTCCTTACAATGTCACAAAGCGGCGCGTCCTACTGTCTTTGGGAGAATAGGTTGGTAGGCAATTATAATTAGGAGAATAAAATTGGGCCACTCCTGTTGATAGTCATGGCATGCGCCATTTTACTTGCAGCAAATTGTGAGGTGTGTAAACTTTGATATAAAACACGCTTACTCAATTTTATAGACGTCCAAAGATGGTATCGAAGTTATGGACGTCCAAAAATATGAGCCAGCCTATATTGGGTGGAATATACTTGCTCGCTGCTTTAGTGTTGTGGTGGGAAACCTATCAAATATTTGAAATGAGTTTTTACTTTCACATACTAGTGCCACCATTGTGTCACCATTCTACAGATTTGCCCTGACGTTCTGGTGTGTTCATCCTGCGATTACGACGAGTGTAAACCATGTTGAAATGTCGGGATAATATAATATAGAGTTATTTTTTCGTGTGAGCGTGTGGCCAACTCTGGTGTCGGAGATTTCAGACCGCCCGAAGGCCACCGACATGACCTAACATCCTTATCCTTGGACAAGAACCGGGACCGACACCTTTACGTGCCCTCCGAAGCACGGTAGCGCTCAGATGTAAATGCCACACACGGACACCCAAGTGGTGACCTGTGCAAACGTTGCTTAACTTTGCCGATCTGTTACGAACGGCAAGCCAAGTCTCGCTACGAGCGCTACAATATTTTGGGATAGATAGAAATAAGGTCACAAATTATAAAATTACCTATGTATCATCTCCGTGTATAGTAATAACATTTTGTCATCATTGTGAGATAATTAACAATTAAACGCGCACATAAGCGCGAAAACTCATTTGAGCGCTCTGATATTTTGAGCTTAAGGACCTCTCGTAGGTTGTAGTCTGTTGGTCTTTCCACTAGGCTATCGCTGCTCTAACATATTATACATGTTATATACCTACTTACTAACGGCTGGTTTTAAATATTCAATCCATCCATGGATTTGGTGATTCGACCTACATGCTGGACATATTTTGTATGGATGTACAATCAAACAAGTCGGCGCTGGACCAGTTTGAAAAAGAAATCCCTTGGCTCGCTCATAGAGTCGAGGCACACTAGAAACTGGTTTAGTATACGAGTGTCAATGTGCGAGTAATGTAGCTCTGGAAGCAATGATGTCTTGCTGAGCGATTCTCGTCCTTATGGTGGTTCTAGTGGGAAGTTGTTCGACTGTACGCATGTACCTGAAATATAAAAAAATTATAGATCGAATATTGAATTAAGCGGTTAATCGGTAAAGTAAAAGGATTCTAGTCTAATTTGCTGCATCCTTACCACCGCATAATCAATAGCATTGGAATGATTTAACACTCCGTAATTACACGTAATGCCACCGCACTGCGGCAACTGATAACTTTTTGCAATGGCGAATGTACCGACGAACTGTGTTTTATTATGCCGTTAGTATGTTTCGAAATTAATTTGCGTGATAATGTAATGTATTAGTATACGTTGTGATTTATTCGAGCCCGCGATTGTTATATGGTGGGTTCTGAATTTTGGTCGGGTTAGAGTCAAAGCTATATTACGAATTCTATGGTCTATATTTTGTTTTTTCTTTTGTACTCGCGGTGGTACCTAACCTTATTGTGGCCCTTCCTGTCTGCCACTTTGTGGTTCGAGTAGTATATAGATTTATAAACGCTTTAGATTCCCTTATTTCTTTTTGTATTTCTCGATAGCTAACTAAAAACTCAAAATAATACTTTATTATTGGTCTCATTACTTAATTTAGATCAAAGACTCTTACAGTCAGATAATTATGCAAAAATCTTAAAGAATCCAGACAACATTTTTTTACATAAACCCTTGTATTAAGAAAATAAGTCTGGCTTAAATTACGACCTATTACATCAAACACAATCGTTTTAATTTCGAGTTCATTCGGGTAGAAACTGACCTGTAATCTTCAAATTTCAAACATCCCACCAACCTTGAATCAATTTCAATAAAAAATACCTAAGCCGGTCAAACCAAACAAACAGGCGGAATGAAATTGCATAAATATTATGTTCGAACAAACTATTCCCAGTTTCACTTTTCATTCGGACCACCTCCAGCCCGAAGTAATCACCGTTAGATATGTTATTGCAATCCAATATGAAACTGCCAAATGCAATCTGCTATCAATTGCACTCGATATGGAGAATTCTTTTACGAGCACTCTATATCTGGTATGTTGGATTGCATTTGGTAAAATGGGCAGGTAGGTACTAGTTGAATATTGAGAAAGGCGGTACTATTTTCAGCGATAGCATAATAAAGATACCAACAGACTGCCTAGCAGAGAGAATCGTTCCAATCCATGGCGCACACCATCGGCTTTTTGAAGCTATGTGCGTATGAAATTATCTCTTACGAAGAGGTAAATAACTTCAGGAGACCTGCATGTCTGAGAGTTCGCCATAATCTTCTCGAAAGACATATTGAAGGCTGCCAACCCGCAGTAAAAAGGGGCCGGTGCCCAGCAGTGGGACAGTTTATATACAGGCGATCGTCGCCTGTATATAAACTGTCCCACAAGTTACGTTATGGCCTATAAAAATAACACAAACAGAATTTAGAACATTTCCTGGAGATGCTTCAAGCGAGTAGGTAATAGTTTTACGCTTCTAAGAACACGCAATTTCCTCAAATTCAACAGTCAATATACATAAACTGTCGTTTAAATGCCAAATGCCTTTGACCTCGCACGTGGCAAATGACGTCATACATTACCACAAGTCTAAAGTTACGTACTCATTAAAGAGAGAACAGATGTGCGAGAAAGACATCTACCTACGAAGAAAATCACTTTATTTTCTTGACTTCGATCACATGCAATCAAATGTAGTTGCGTGATTTTTCCCATGGCTTATCTAACGGATGAATAGTAACAGTTAAATGAATGAAACAAATACTAAAAATACATACTTGTTTCCCTCACATAATAAACTAGAGAACGTCAGCAGCAACGCCTGCATTATTTTTTAATTTACCCGTTTTGGCCGATCCCGTGGGAATTTCGGAAAATCCCTTCTTAGTGCACCCCAAATTTGGCATGTATGTTCCTTGGGGACCGTAGGGGTGCACTAAGAAGGGATTTCCCGAAACTCCCACGGGATCGGCCAAAACGGGTAAATAAAAAAAAATGCAGGCGTAGCTGCTGGCGTCCTCTAGTTTTATATATTAAGATAATAACTTGCGTGTAGTAACTTCACCTATTTTAATCAGGATGAATTATATTGATGCAACAAAAAGTAGCATGCAAAGGCATGTCCAACTAACTTCAGAAGGACCGATCTTTGTGTGCTAATATTCATTATGTTCAGTTCAGACGTTTTGACGTGAAAACGCACTACACCTACACACGCATTTAAACCACTATAAAGAACTGAACACAGCCTAAAGGTACATTCAACCAACAACCCAACTAGAATGATCCAACAATTACTTTCACAGCTGCCTGTACGTTAGTTATCCTGAGTATCAAACTGGAATCTGATTATAATTGTCATTACGTAATGAGGTATCATAGTGTCATTCTTTGATTGCCATAGCGTCGTAATGGTGAATGCTCATTAGGAAATATGAATAAGTAAAGTGGGGAAGGATGTTGTAGGGAGCATAGTACATACATATATTCATGAAGTAAAAATTCCTTCCCCTGGAGAGGGTCGTGTATTTTTGATGGGACTAGCTTTTATTGTTGTGTGTGTGTGTGTTCTTTATTTCTTATTTTTTGCATGTGTTAGTATGTTGTGCAGGCTTTTGTTTTATGGTGGCAAATTATCGAATCGCTCCTAGGTCAGTAATATCGGTTACTTTATCTCAACTATATTATTCCTTGTATTTAAATCTCGGTTATCACTTCGTTCACAAGCCAAAATGCACATCCTTCGGTCCAGTTGCCCAGCTATATTTTTCAAGATATCGCAGAACATCACCAACGTTATAAATGTAATTTTTTTTTCGCAGTGGATTATCTAAACATTTTCTGCTATAAAGGTACTCCAATTTGTTTACAAAATATTGTAGAATATAATCAGTATCCCGTTTAAAATATTTTTTGTATAACTCTTAAGAAACCGAATAAGTTGGTATAATGTTACAATAAGGCGATTTGTATAATGCCTATCAGAACATAATAAATAAACATAAACCTACCTATTCCGAAAATAACTCTTACTACAAAACCACTTTTTGAATCACAGAAAAATCTTCGCTTCATAGAAAAGAAAAACTTCGAAGCAGCTGTAATGTATCAGACTGTTGAATTTATTTCTGACTTCGTTTCCTTCACAAAAGTTCTCCTAATATACATGTTAACTCTCGGGCAAAAACACAATCATTGAATTAAAAATACTCCGTATAATTAGCGAGCTCTGCTGCATTCTATTTTGTTACTTTATTGCTTTGTTGAGAACTACTAAAATGTTCAAAATATCTTGTATACTTTGTTGAACAATCCTCTAGCGGTTAATTAATATTACTAAATTCCTTATATTCGTGAACTAAAATTCTGAGTATTTCTGTAGTCGTTTATTTTGATTTCATAAAATATTTCTTCATATAGTATTTTCTTGGATTTACGCGAATGTTACACATTGAACGCGATAAAATCCGTAAACTGTAGTTTAATTTCAATATTTTTTCATAAACATGCAACTATCCAGGACATAATGTCCTCAACCCGATGTTGGTTCTTTCAAGATTTACAAGAGTTTCCACCAAGAAACCACAAAGAAGTTTCAAAAATTTTAATAGTGGCTTGTTATATGGGTACTATATCATTTTTCAGTTTTGAGTTCCATTGCATTAAATTTTCAAAAATAAAAACAATACACTTCAGTATTTAAAATGGTTAACTCAGCTTTATTTTTCTTGCATTCTAATTTCAAACAAGAAAGCTCAAACCATTGAAACCAAAATGGCTACCCTCGGTTATCACTCAGTTCTCAAGCTTCGGCATTTGAGCGAGCATCCTTCTGCTTGGTCCATTTATCCAGCTATCACATTATAACAAAGAATTCCGGAACAAGTGAAAATCCAGAAACATCGCGGGGCACTGCTTAGACACACCCATCATGAGGCTTAACGCCCAATGCGGCGTGATCCCTGATTTCCCCCGGGGTAGCGATACTGCGCCGGTTTCCGAGCTAGGAGTATTTGGATGTGCTATTTTTATTTGTTTGTTCGTTTTTTAATGGCTTGCGAATTTTACCAGCCATTTAGTTAATGAAGGTACAGTTTTCGATGTTTGTATCTTCTTTTTTCGATGCTATGGTGAAAGATATTTTGCACGCTTGATGCGGCTAGTTATGGTTGACACAGATTTACAACTTATATTTACAAAATAACCAAAATATTAGTTGTTAAGACTAAGATAGTTGACGTAACACATTTTATTTTGAGTCTTACTACATTTCACAAAATTATCGACATTTACTACCTATTTTGTAAACTATTTCGATTTGTTAATACTCTTTAAACTTGTTGTATTGTATTTCTATTCAAAATATTCAATTTTATTTTCTTAAAATTATCAATATCTAAATAGTTATAGCAAACTTATTAGAAATTGCAATACTCGATATCAATAAACTTCATAGTACGCAATAAAGTTTCTCTTACTTTCTTCTTTTTTTAAATACAACTCTCGCACTAGATATAGATCCTGTGCTACAAGGGACTTTATGAACATTCAATCAACACTTAAAAAGTATGCCAAGAGTTGTAACTGTAATTTCTGGAACTCACAACGTGTTGTCCCGTGCGAGAATCGAACCTACAACACGCAATGGTGGTAAGTGGCGAGGCGACCACAAAAAAAATTGTGAAACCTTATAAAGTTTGGCTACATAGATGTTTTTCAATCTTAACAAACAACTGACTTCACTAGACATAGCTATTTTCTTCTAAACTCGTTGCTTTCATGAAATATTTAATTCCGTCGTGCATGACGAGGGCCCGCCTTATTGCGTTTTCACTTGCCAAATTATATTAGAGTCCGAGATATTTTGATTTTTTAGTTTTACATGCAAATATGGAAATTTTAATAATAAGCGTCTAACCTGGTTGAAGATTCTAAATGGAATACAATTATTCAATATCTTAATGTATGTTAAAATAAAATCAACATCATCAGTATTGCAGTCTTCTCCTTCATCTGCCTGCCCTGTTTCCATATTATTTGGGGTTTGCGCATAATTTTTTTATCTTCCATTCTCTCCTATCACACGTCATCTGATTATTCACTCCCTTATCATGTCATCCTTCACACAATCCATCCATCTTTTCTTTGGTCGTCCTCTTGCCTTTTATCCCTCAATTGTCATATTTATCACTTTTCTAGTCACATGATTTGCAGGCCACTACATTGGCTAGTCCGAATCAGCAGACTTCACAGGTAATCAACAATATAATACCTGCTTAACTTAAAAAAGGCAGTGGTTGGCACTGTAGCTTAAATCAGTACTTTGGCTGGCTTTCGCTACTGAAAATCAGAATTATTAATCAGAAATATTTGAGATTGGGACTATGGTTATTACCTTTTAATACAAAATATTTGTCCAACATATTGCCAGTCACCGCTTTCATTACTAATTCACACGCTTGAAATTCATGCAGACCAATCCGTCTGGGTCTTGTTGAGAGACATTGCACACGTCTTATTACTGAATTAAAATATAGCTGTTTGCATGTAAATTGTATATTGCGCAGCAATTTACTACTTCTATATACATACACATCCAACATTATGCATTGAATGTTTGTTATCCATCTCCCACCATAATTCATTTGGGAAGTTATTTTATAGTTTTCTATAGATTTTTTTAAACTATCGATAGCGTGCCACGTTTTAATGACTAAAAGCACTTTTGTTTTCTTTTTTTGTTTTTCAAACGAAAACATTATGATAGAAGAAAACTTAACAATTGAAACGAAGTGCGCCAGATCAAAAAATAAATTGTAACAACTTTTCTTTTTCCTTGTGAAAATCGTACAGGACCTAAATTGACAGTTGCCAGGAGTACAATGTCCTAATATACAAAACGTGCTTTGTTGTTTTGAAAATCTGATTTAACTGACATCCTATTGCCACAGACGCAGTCATTTTATCCCTTCATGTTCCTATAGTTTACAATTTTCACCTTTATAAAGTTTCCTTGTGTCAGAATAATATTTTGCTGCTTTGACTATTACGCGCTCATATTCCTTAAAGCTTCACTAACCAAATCTTCATAATTCCATTACCTTTGGGTCGCGAAGTTTAATCGGCAATAACGCAAAGGCTATTTAAATTATGCATCTGGGTTAACCATTTTTAAATTAAATTAAAACACAGGACATATAGCCGTCTCTTTCTCACTTGAGTAAGTTTGGAGATTTTTAAACATGTTTCTATCTCGCTCGCCGTTATCGTATTTAAATTTGCATATTTAAAAAGATGCTAGCAAAAGCTGCAGTATCCTCTCATTTTGTATGCGTTTCCTATTTTAGATGGGGAAATATTTTTGCCGCAAAGAGGGGTGACGTTTGATCTCGGGGTGGAGATAGAGCGTTTTTAACTTGGTTTTACGTTTTGCTATATTTTGATACGACAAATTATGATAGGGGTAAAATGAATGCTGGTTTTAGATTGTAACAATTAAATGGTTTGTTTGCGTTACGGCAATTGTATAATTTAATATATTTAAGAGTACCTATTTCGTGTACGTACTTATTTAAATGGGATTAGATTTAGATATTTCTTTTCTAATACAGCTTACTAGATGATGTCCGCAGCGACACCCCTTCCTTTTATTTTCGTAAAATTCCGCTTAGTGCTCCCCTATGGTCCTCAAAGAACATACCAGCCAAATTTCGGCTACTGGCGCTCAATAGTTTTGGCTGTGAATTGTCCATCAGTCAGTGGCGCATTAATTTTATATTACAGATACGTCACGACATCCCATATGCTATATTGTGCTATAGCCGACACAAAAGTGGATGGAGCTACGGGCAACATCTAGTTATTTTCTGAGTAAAAATGACGTTTTTCTACGTGTTAGTACCATGACTACCACAGACTACTCTCACGTTACATACATTTTCATCACATTATTCATGCACCAAGTTTTAGGACGCTCTTGACCTTTTCTATTATTTCGTTATTATTTTACAAAGTGTATCACGTCAGTGTAGCTTATGTAATGCGGAGAAGTCGTAACTACACAACTCACATGTAGTAATATCAGAAACATCCATTGTATTTACTTTGAAGGTGTATGTTCAAAATAAGATACAATGAATTATACGCAGTCAACACCATGATTATATTTTGTTATCGGTGAGACCCAGCTTGACCATCCCAATAAATAGAAGAAAGCTGAATTAATAAAATTATCTTACATGGTATAGATTATTTTACGTCTGTTACTAATCGTAGAGTCTAACAATCAAAGTTTAGTCACAATGTCAAAATTACATTAGAAGTTGAAAACTGTAATTCAAAAGAAAGATAAAATATTAAAACCAAGAGTCAGTAAGATCAAAGTTTTGCGCGGTGAAGTTGCCTTTTCTTTTTTCAGAAAATCAGGGCTACACAAGATATTTTTCAAATCTCCGTGGAAATTTCAAAAGCCTTTTATCTACCTAAATTATGAGAGAGCGTCATACAAATTATGGAATACTTCTGGGAGAGGGAACAAGTAAAAAACGGCTTGGGTACGTTGAGAATTTACCTTTGTGCTGAAGTTGATGAGTCTTCGTAGACGGACACAGTATGGCAATTCCAAGTTTCAATTAAAAAGGAAACTCGTGAGAGTCATAGATGAAAAGTACCGACATTATTTATACGTCAGCAGCAAATCATAGGGTTGAAAGATTTTTCAATTCAGCTCATTTGTAAGTAAAATATCGAACTCGTTTATTTAAAAACGAAAAATGCAATTACATTTTGATTAAACTTTATATTATAATAGTACCTGTCAATCACAAGTAAGTTATCTTTCAAGGATAAATTAGACATAATTCGCTTTTCTTACAAACTAGCACACGATAACTGTAAATGTCACTGTAAATCTTAACAACCAGTTAACTTCCAAAAAACCATTACGCAAGTATTGAGTTCGATCATTCCCATGATGCTTTTGTCCATAACTTCCAGCTTTCAAGGGACTGGTAAAACAATGAGAGTTCTATAGTGCGTGCCTCTTGGACAGACTTATCAATGCATTCTCACAGAACCAAAACTAGTTAGATTACAGTCTATTTTTGCTTCTGATCGACCCAGACAAGTTTGTCAGAATTAATAAGAGATTAGCCTTGGGTCGGCGTTAACTATGAAGGTTGCTATAATATTGGTAAGTTACTAAGTGGTTTTGGGCGTTAAAAGATATCATCAAGGGTCGATCAGACCTTTGCAGATGTTTTAGGTACTTATTATTGGGTATTTTGTGTCCATTGGGGTTTTCACTTTGTACAAATATCACGTTACATAATCGCGATATTGCAAAAGAGCGGTTTGTTTTGTCTGTCGTACCTTATGACTAAATTTAATACAATCAATCGTGTGTTCTATGATGTTTCTTTTTTAGGAAAGCGTAGAATTCTTCGAAACCGAATAATAGTCGACGACTTGCCAAACATATTAAAAATCTTTTCCGATTATTTTTCTGCAAAACTTCTATTTCAGAAAAATTAATATGAGTAGAAAATTTGCGGAGATCAGAAAGAATTTAATACATTTTCTCATTACATTTTTGGGAGTTCCCTGCCCTAATTCTGCGGTGGTCTCATTACTGAGAAATGACTGAAGTCTAAGTTGAGTAGATAATACATTTGGAGTACCCAATTTATGAAATTACAAGGTCGTTTTCATTTTGTCTTCCATTACGCGGTCGGGCGAACATTGTACGAGGAACGGTTTTCGGTAAACTCTGCTTGTAGGCATTTCTGAGTTCGGGGTTATATTTGGTCAAATTATTATTCTCTTTTTTTTCACGTCAATGTTTTTGTTGTTTCGGTAAGATTGTGGGACATCATGCTGTTCGTTTTATTTAGGGTTGGCTAAATTTGATTACTGAACATAGATGAGAATTTTCGTAATTGATTTTTTTTTTCCGCATTTAATTAAGAATAACGACGTAAGGACTATTCGATATTGTGACTGTTTCTGAATATAATTATTAACAGGGGTCAATACCAGAGAAAATCTCTATCATTTTGATGCTGTTACTATTTAGTTTATACTATCTAAGTATTTTCCTGTGGTAAAAATGTCATAATATTGTATACAGGGAAAAATACTGAAAATTGTTATTTGTTCGCAAAGGAAAAAATATAAGGATAAACTTAGTATGTATGAAAACAAAGTTGGAATACAAAAACTTTGAAAGCAGAGTTTCCAATTAGAAAATGAAGATTTAAGATTTGCGTATAAAATAAATATAAGTAATCAATTTCGGAATTTTTCACAATACACTTTTGGAAACTCGTATAAAGCCCAATTTACATTGGTTAATTCATTTCTAAGATAAAAGAGCTGAAAGTTTCTATGGTGAGCTTACTGAATAAACACTTTTAACTTGCTCAATGCCAAATCCATTATGAACCTTAATTTGTTGTTCAATGGAAATTTTTAAACAGTCATTACTTTTCAGCAATTTATTTTCTTCAATCCGGTTATTTAAAAGATGAAATCGTTAAAATAAGTAAGTAAAATATTAATTTTAGAATGACTTTCACTAACCTATACTTAAATAACGGGTTAGGCTAGACATATGAGGATCTAACTCTGTATGAACTGTCTTTTGTCTGTCTGTATGAATACAAAAAAAAAATATATATATATTTTTTTAAAGGGACAACTAACGAATTACAAGCAGACATAGTGTATAGCACATTATAGTAGTGGCGTTTTGGTTGTCAATAATTTTTGCTTGCCGTTTAAGGTGATTGCGGCGAAATCAACTCACATTGAGGCAACTTACAAAAGGAACATCCAGACTCGAAACAAAAAGTAGTGGATAGCACAAAGTACCATGTGATAGTAGATATACCATGAGAGGATAGACCCAGAACATCAAGACCCGGTGAACATAATATAGCGAAGTGCAGCGGAAAGCATTTATCATCGTCAGACTATTGTCGACGTTATTCTCAGTTTGAAATTGTACAAAATCGCGCGGATCTGATCCGCATGCAGGCTGCCCGCATCCTATCATTTCATACATGTTTTTCCTTTCATGCAGGCATCACGCGCGCGGAACGCGGATTGATTGCGGACGCGCAGCTAGCGTGCGTGCTGTCCAGATGCGAACGACGATCTTCTGCCTTTTGTATTGTCTTTACTATGACGCGGGTCGCTGGCATGGTCAAAGTACGCATATAATCGCAAATGAAGGAATAAGAATTGATACAGCGAGAGTAGTGACTCTCGGTATCTTCACTAGGCTGTCGCCGCCAGTGGGCAGCGATAGCCTAGTGGAGATACCAACAGACTGCCATGCAGAGGGTATCGGGTTCGAATCCACGGCGCGCACCAATGACTTTTCGGAGTTATGTACGTATTAAATTATTAATTATCGCTTGTCCCGTGCCTCGGAGAGCACGTTAAGACGTCGGTTCCGGTTGTCATGAAGATCTTTGACAGTCGTTATAGGGCGTCAGTACCTTTTTAAAGAAACTGACACTAGTCTAAACCATGGAATATCGCTATCTCTTCGGGTTGCGGAGGTCAGACAGGCAGTCGCTCCGTGGAAAAGCTAATATTCAGCCAAAGCCTGTTAGACTAGTAAGCGGACCCCAGGTTGAAACTGGGATAACGCTAGAAGGATGATGACAGCGAGAGTCACTGGCGACACGCACGACACTGCAACGGCAAACGAAATCTTTGTCCTGCGTGTGGTCAGGAGCGTGTTATCATCACCCGCGTGCGGTCCAGATCCGCGCGCGGACGAAAATACGCGTGACAGGAAAAGTGCCCTTAATTATTGCATGTATGTGTGCGCGCGTGTTGTAAACGTTGGTTTGTTAATTGATTTTGAATATTATTTAAAATGAGGACAATGCCGATAATAAAATAACAGTGAAAAGTACGCTGCGCTGCGCTTCGCTATATGGACCCTTAGCGTAGAGCTAAATGGCGGATTGTGAAAACATACAGTTGATCATAACATTATTAGCTTCCAAGCAAAAACAACACAAATCTTAATCGGTGCATTCGTTTTATAATTAAAACGCCGCAGACAGTCAAAAAGACACATCAAACCTATACATCCTTTTTCATCGGTGTTAAAAATAATTGAGATGCATTGTGCATATAAATCCTTTTCATAATTCTTCAAATTTGATTTTTTTCGATGTAATTTAGTTTTCCCGGAATATAATAAGTGTTCAGATTGGAAAATATGGATATGATAAATAGTTTTGACGTGAATAACAGCTGTCATAATTATGTTTGTATTTGCGTATTTGCATAACTTAAAAAGTAGTCGATGAACTCACTAGAAACTTTAGCGAAGAAAAATTGTAATAAATTTTTTTTTATAATTCTTTTTCTACTATCGCGGCGTTAAAATATGTTATATGAATAAAGATCCCCGCTCTCTAGACGAGACTCTGAATATTAATCAATACTAGCTGGCACTGTCTGGTTTTTTCGACAGTATGTGAAGTAAGGCATATTATTATAACTATTAGAACTTATTTTATTTATTTATTTATATTTATAGTCTCACGCTTGTATCCTCGAAGGGGTAGGCAGTGTAAAGTAATAAAAGGGTGATTTGAGTCTGAATCAACACAATATTTTATTACAGAAATACAAAACATTGATCTGTATAACAACTGTGTTATCTCAATGAATACGTAAGATACAAGTATTGACGGGTCATCAAAAGTCTATTCACTTGTTCTTGTTTATCTTTTTTTTTTCAAACAGTAACCACAGTTGGCATTAAACCTACATGCAACAACCAAGTAGTAGTAGATTTTAAGAATTTAGAGATAAATTCTTCAGCCCCGTTCTTGAACTCAACTCTTGCAGCTTAGGACCGTATAACGGTTTTGTCAGCATGTCAGCCAACTGCTGCTCTGAGGAAACTTGCTTGATTGTGAAGTCTGCATTGTTAACACATTCTCTTACAAAGAAATGTACTTGGTACGCTTATGGTATTCATATTTAGGTTAATGTGCAAGTTTTACAGCTGATTCATCGTCAAAATTCAACAATGGTTTATCGGTCCTTATTAAGTCACTAAGCAGGCGATTCAATCATAAAATTTCTTGCGCACATTCGCTAGCTGCAATAATCTCTGCTTCTGTCTTCAACAGACTCTCTCGAATCTCTTTTATTACTTTATCGTCTTTTATTACTTTACATGCTACCATGTAAAGTAATAAAAGGGTAATTTGGGGCTGAATCAACACAATATATTATTACAGATATACAAAACATTGATCTGTATAACAACTGTGTTATCTCAATGAATACCTACGTAGGATACAAGTATTGACGGGTGATCAAAAGTCTATTCACTTATTCTTGTTTTTGTCCTTTTTTCGAACAGCAACCACAGTTGGCATTAAACCTATGTACATTCAACAACCAAGTAGGTGGTACTTCACAGGCAGAGGTGTATATTACACCCACATTTCACATTGAATTTTTAGGCAGCACATAATCAGAACTTAGTGGTAAAATAAAATAAAAAATCAATAAAAAATGTTTAACCTTTTTGTACTTCCTATGGCGGACATACACCTTATTATAATTATTATAATATT
The DNA here is from genome assembly GCA_944739405.2 of Euclidia mi. NCBI lineage: Eukaryota > Metazoa > Arthropoda > Insecta > Lepidoptera > Erebidae > Euclidia > Euclidia mi. The sequence goes on along the minus strand of OX123181.2, from coordinate 92,148,073 downwards.
TCAGTGATGGCGTGAATTACTTCATTATCTCGTTGACTAGACCATACAAGAGACCATAGATTTTCTTCAGTCAAAAGTCACGTTCCACATCATGATTAAGGCCTCCTGTACCTCAAACTAATTACGTCACAACACTCGATCGAATCGCCCGTCATTGGTCCTGCTCGAATTTCAAACTCAAGTAAGCTCAGCAATACGTCGCCACCGACGACGATAGCGTCCTTATTCGGCAGAATGACGTTTTCGAAGGCTAACGTTGGCGAGCGTTCGAGTGTAAATGATGTGCCAACGATGGAATAAACGTCAGTCGGCCACGATCCCGACGATGAGATGTACGAAGGAAGGATTGGAATAGGAATATACCGTTTTTCGGTGAGATCTTGTGTTGATGTATTGAAAAGTGGTTTTAGATAGACAGTTGGTGAAGGGAAACTCTATTTGCTCCTTGTCTGTTTGGCTGTAAATTAACGTTTGATGATAGGAGACTGACAATGTTTGTAGTATGACAGGTTAAAGACCAATTTGTTTACTCGTCAATAATAAGAATATAAACTCTCTCGTCGATAAAAGTAATTCAACTGAAACTTGCAAAAGGACTAGAATTACATCAGAAAAATAAATATTTAAATACACTACATAATGAAGTACTTGCCATTTAATTCAAAACATATAAGTACTTGTAAGAATCACATTTACAAAATGAGGTTTCAGAAGATCAATCAAGTTTTAGATAAAGAAATAATTCATTGGCAAGGATCCAAATAATAGCACCTGTAATAGCAATTTACCACCAAACTTGTTGTATTATGAAGCCCAACTTGGATAAAAAATAAATCATTATAATTATTAGGTATAATGGTCACCGCACCAACTCGCACTTTCATGTCCCAAAGCACACTCAATTTAAACGGGGTCTAGATTTATAACCATGATTTCAATCACTAAAAATCACTATAATATGACTTCAAAGAAAATATTTGTATAACCTCAAGTCTACACAAATATTGTGTGTGTGAATGTCATCAAGTATGTCAGCCACGCTAACGGTTACAACCAATTATTGATTTCATTTGCTTGTTTTGTTAATTCAACTAGAACCAATTTTGGATTCAGGATAGCCAAGTTTGAATCAGTACTCGGCAAAAACACCTGCGCGATTTGTACATTTATAATAGATGAAATACCATTTATTTGTCCGTGTGGTGACGGATTAAGAATACAGAATGTCACCACCCCATATCATCCCATGGGTGTCGTAAGAGCCGACAGAGGGAGCTTTTTATGCAGAGAACAGCACTGTAAGAGAAGGAAAACTTGATACAAACCCTATACCAACCCGTTTGGCCAGCGTGGTATAGTAGGCCAATTCCTCCGTTCAAAGGAGAGGCCTAGTCCAGCAGTGGACTGTTAAAGGCTGATGATGATGACCATTTATTTGACCTCGGCTCCGTCTCAGCCCCGATCATAGTAAGAATCAATTGGTTTTCAGTTGTTTTATGACCAAACGGTTCAAAGTCCAGTCAAAATAGACATTGGACTCAGACATAATTCACATACAGCTGAAAATTGGCAGAGACGTTAAATACATAATTATAAATAAAATGACAAAAGTCCCCATCGATCCTACTTAGTTCTGCATTTTTTATGGTTCAAGGTCAAACATACAAAATTTAGGTTTTTTTTTATTTTTCTCCAAATTGTGAATTTTATCGTGAAAATAGGTCAAGCAAAAATGTAGATCGTACAATTTTGTACAAAAATGGTCTTGACACTTTTCTCGTACGACTCACCATTCATGAGATATCGCTGTTTTAACGATTACAAAATTCATATTTGGCATAATATGCACACATTTCCTTATTGATTGAAAGAATGGTAATATAGCAAATCATTAAAGTGGAATAGGTTACAGCCAGGGCTATCGCTGCTAGTGGAGATATCAACGGACTGCTATGCAGAGGGTATCTATCGGGTTCGAATCCACGGCATGCACAACTAACTTTTCAAAGTTATGTGCGCATTAAATAGTTAATTATCATGTAACACAAACAATTTAACTAGGGAATTCAATATTCGAACTATAGATAGATCTGTAGATTTTAGATTCGTTTTTGACATAAGCTCCATACAAAATATGTCAAACACGAATCTCGAATCTCAAAATCCATGTATAGATCGAATTTTGAAAATGGCCGTTAATCACCACTGGAGATAGAAACGTTAAAATTGGGCAGTGGGTTCCTTTCGCGTAAGCACCCAGGTTCGTTAAACTCATCCACAAAATATTCGGGTTACAAGTTCTAATAAAAAATAGGTAAGCTTAATACTTATGTACTGTATTGTGCTCACATCGATAACTCAAGAATTCAGATTTTAACCTAAAAATCTCCGATCATAAGACCGAATCCCTGACACAGTGTTCAGCCACAATCTATAAATTGTCTTTTGCAAGTTAACTGCAAACTCATTCTGCGAATTTCACTTCAGTAGTGTCGAAGCATAGATTCTATCAAATAAAATCTATTTTCTAGTTTCGTTGCATTCGCAGTCGATTTGGACGGTGGACTGGATTTGGCTGCAGGATTTTAATCATCGGACACATTCTGGCTGCGTGTGATATAATATATTTTTTTGTGATAGACAAAGAAAAAGCGACTGATTGTTGCTTGTTAGATTTCACATATTAAATACATTGTGCTCATTAATAAAAGGTTATGGACTAAATCGACGGCCGGCTTTAGATATGTATTTATTTTACTAACATTAGCTCTTATGACCCGGGATTTGAAATCCCATCTACTTATATGTATATAATATTACTCAATTTACTATATTGCAAGCACATATCTGTATACGTATGTCAAATTCTTGCGTTTCCTACTGACTGACAGACAATTCACAGCCAAAACTATAAGCGCAAGAAGCCGAAATTCGGGATACATGTTCCTTGGGGTGCGTAGGGGTGAACTAAGAAGGGATTTCCCAAAATTCCCACGGGATCGAGCAAAAACAGATAAAATAAAAAAATAATAGCTGCGGGCATCCTCAAGTATATTAATAATAGAAAATGTAGGGTTCATGATCACATATTTCTAAAAATAATCAATAACAAAAGCTCACTCTTTGAATGCTTGTTTTTTGACTATTCCATATCTTTCTTTATTATTATCAAAATGTAATATTATGAGAAAGTTCTGGAAGGTAAGAAAATCCAAGTAAGTAACGTACTTAGCGCTTGGATAGCCACGTAGGATTTTAAGTGAGTTGCGTACGTGAGAATGTATTTATATGAACTGGTCCATTGCGGGGTAGATAAATCTCAACTGGAGTTTGTTTACAAGGCTTATTTTACAACGTATTTTAGCCTTGGTATCTGCTTACTGCAATGAATAAAACTTAAATAAAAAAGATGATAACAAGTATTTGAAAGACAGATGTAGTCTGAACAAATCTTTTATTACGTCGAAACGTTAAGATGGGCCTTAATCACCGCAGATTTGGGCCGAAATAAGACTGACATCTTTAAAATATCACCTTGTTAGTTCTCGCATTCCGTGTTCGTAAAGCAGATTGAGTTCAGTTAGTCCAACTACAATAAGTACAAATCCATATTTTAGCTAAATGTAAAATAATTTGCCAGTACTTGTTATGTTACATGAAATCCCATTCTATACCTACTCGGCGCTCGAATTCAGATCTTCTTGCCTCTCTCCTTAAACAAGAAACTGCTTACATAAAGTTATACACCAACGCATTCAATTTCATTAGATATATGATATCATGGAGCAGCGATAGCCTAGTGGAGAGACCGACGGACTGCCACGCAGAGGGTCTCGGGTTCGAATCCACGGCACGCACCAATGACTTTTCGAATTTATGTGCATATGAAATTATTAATTAGCGCTTGCTTAACGGTGAAGGAAAATTTCGCGAGGAAACCTACATGTCTGACAGTTCTCCATAATATTCTCGAAAGATATGTGAAATCTGCCAACCCGCACTTGCCCAGCGTGGTGGACTATGGCCATACCATTCTCATAGTGAGAAGAGGCCCGTGCCCAGCAGTGGGACAAATTATATACAGGGCCGATGATGATGATATTAACGATGTATTGGCTCATTAATAAAGGGAGCGAGATCTTTTCAAATAATTATTCTCAAAATAGTAGAGCCTTTCTGGTTTCAGTACAAAATAAGCCGAATCTTTTCCGTGTAGTGACAGATTAAGAATACAAAATATCCCAATTCATTCGATGGATATCGTAAGGGGCAAAAATCACGACATCAAACCCTGTACTGACCCGTCTGACCAGCGAAGTATAGTAGGTGAAATCCTCTTATTGACCCACAGTGATACTGTGAGATAACTTTAGAGAGGCTTAAGTCAAGCATATGACTATAAAAGGCTGTAAAGGAAGCTAGCGACTCTAAAGGAATATTACATTTAGTGGCAGATACTGGAGTGGCAGCCACGCACCGGGCGACGCAGCAGTGATAGCCCCTAATAAGTTGGGTCGATGTTCACATTAGACGTTGACAGTGGACGTCATTTGACTGAGATGATGAAAGGAATATTAGGTTAAGGTATAAAACTCGTGCTTCAACTAAAAACACTAATTCACCTGCGCAAGTATCAGTAATCGTGACAAAAAGTTGCCTATAAGTTATTTTGATATATAAGCTATATTACCGCAACTTTATCAAGGTCAATTAAGTAGTTTTTGTGGGCAAGATGAACAAACATACAATCTGAATTCTATACATACATGCCCACAAACTGTTGCATTTCGTTCACATCATTTACTGTTATAAGGCATATACCATAACTCGTTTAATAAATTCCAACGCACTTGCTAGAAACCGTTACCATGATATTAATATTTTCAATTACACGCTGAGCATGTTTTCATATCAACACATATGGTAGCGCCATCTACCTTCCTATCTATAACGAATCACATCAAGATCAATCGTTCCACGTCTAGTGCGAGCGATACCATATTTCCGTCCCGCTCTATCCCACTCCCTGGAAGAGGCACTGCCTTCGCCTGATTTGTCGACGCGATCGTGGACGCGAGGGACAGTCGAGAACATTCCGCTCGCTGAGAACGCCGTCTCGATACCGTACCGCACCGCACCGTTGTATGTGATTTATTACCGCTTCCACCAAGGAAAACCCGCTCGCGAATGGTGAATTGAAGTGAAAACAAGCAGCTGCATCACGAAACCACCAGGAGACTGCCCTACGGAAACGAAGAAGGTTGTATAAGGTAGGTGCCCTCCATCCTTGAAATATCCTATACCCACTCAATCACCCCTTAGCGTATCCATCTCCTAAGCGGCGAAGAACCGCTATCCTCTCTATACAGTCCATTTCCTTCTCCAAGTCGCCTAGAACCCTACGGTTTCGGTGTAAAGCCGAACCATTTTTTTTTATCCATACGAGTCGGATTCATTTACGTTTTTATACGTTATATCGCTATACCTAGGCAGTTATAGCACCTAGCTATACTCCTTATATATTCACATAACCGTCACATGGTTATTTCCGCCCGCATCAGTAGGTAAACTTTTATGTAGCTACCTACTTATTAAATTATTAATTCTGGAACTATCATAGTTGTCTTATAAATCTCATATTTCAAGCAACTTTTAGTTCCTCAGCTCTAAGGTGTTGCCTACTTAGCCTACTTAGGTAAAATAATAGATACATTAGATATTCTTATTTTGTTTCGTTCTCATTAGCTTATACTTACGTAAGCATGTCACAACAAAAGAAGTCACGCGTGTCGGAAGACAAAGAGATGACAATCTTAGAAGCAAAACGCAATATTTTATTTTTTATTTATTAAACTTCCTGCACAATACTGTACATAGGCGGACTTAATGCCTTAGGCATTGTCTAACAGTCTACCTTAGGGTGATGCAGAGATAGTTAAGGCAGGTATTAGGTGGAAGTACTTTATAATTGAATTTATATATAACTAGAGACTTTAGTAAATAAAATACATAACACACTTATACAATACACATAAATTTAATAATTAATACAATATACTATTTATAATATTATATATATATTAATATATTATAACATATATATTTATATTTATATACATAAATATTCAATAAAATATTCTATATACATACATAATCCTGTGATGATTACGATGATTCAGCCAATCAAAAACGTGGGTTACGTTGAATCCATTGACGAGCCTTGTTTTTAAATGTCCAGCGACTGTCAGCCGCCCTGACTTCCAGAGGGAGCGCGTTCCATAGGAGTATAGCTTGAACGTAGATGGAAGAATGTACAAGGCCAGAGCTATGTTGAGGACATAGAAGTAAAAGGTTGTGGGAAGAACGAAGAGCTTTATCATGCGAAGAGCATAAGTATTGAAATTTCTTTTTTCGCGGGTAGGTGCGCAAAAAAGTAGGACACATCCAAGTTTTCGAAAAATCATTTTATATTAATTTACATAAATAGTACGAATTATTATTAATTTATTTGGTAGTATACATATAGTAAAGTCAGTACTCACGTTTGTGGACACACAGTACATGTAACTCAACTAGTGTCTTATATCTAACACCACCTGCCAGCTGTTTGTACACTCACTTCACATCAAGAAAATTTTGGAACTATGTCTCAGCTCTCCGATATCCAATCTGCCTAGAGGGACTTGGAGGAATGCTTCATGAAGAGGATGGATGAATTAGAAGCACAAATACAAGGCAGTGGACCAGCCAAAGACACAGTGGCAAAGGTAGCCGAGGAGTTCCGCACTTTTAGGGAGCTTGTCTTCAAAATGTTGGGATTGCTTCGGAGCCAGATCGCCGATTGTTCTAGAATGTGCGATGTTATGGAAACCAGACAACGGCGGAAGGCTCTGATCTTCTCTGGTATTGCTGAGGTTAAGGAGGAGAACTGCGTCAACATCATAGTGGATATCCTTAACAAAAAACTAGGCTTGAAGGATATGACAGCATCTTCAATAAAGTCAGCGCACCGGCTTGGTAATTCTACCAATGATCGACATCGTCCCATTCTCGTCCGGTTCTGCAGCTACGAGCAAAAGTCGACAGCATGGAAGGCCAAGACGGGACTTAAAGGCTCTCAAATCTCAGTCAAAGAGTTTTTGACAAAAGTCCGTCAGACAACGTTTGCCAAGGCTCGTCTCCACTTTGGGATGCGGTCGTGCTGGACACAGGACGGCGTCATAGTTATAAAGGCTCCAGATGGTCATCGATGCAAGATAACTTCAGCGGATGAACTAAATACTCTAATAGCGAAGTATCCAAAGGTGCCTGGGAGCGAGGCGCAAGCCACTGGTAGCACTGGTAGTTCCGGGACAGCAAAACCTTCTAACAGCGGGTCTCGGCGAAACTAACTGAAGCTCTCAATGCGATATAGGTTTGATTCCCAATTGTTCATGTCTGTTAGTAGGTACATTATACATAGTTCACACGTTTTGCACTATTTATGACTCAGTACTTTGTTATATCTAATTACCAACATTAGTCATTTTTTCATATTGAATATTAGATAGGTATGTACCGTATAACTATTAATTTCGTTAGCCTTATATTAATTTACAATTTACACATTTTTTTATCAACTTTCGGCTTTCTTGGTTAGAATTTCCAATGCTTTATAATATGTTATTATTTTCCCGTCAAAGACTGAATTGAATTGGCACTTGTCAAATTTACATTTGACGTTTGTCAAATAGGATGATACGTTTAGTTTCTCCGCTAGATAGGCATAGATTCCAAAGCTGTATTTTTTTTTTTTCAAATGATGTTCCTACACATTTTGTTATCTTTTAGTTTTGACTATTATTATTATAATCATAAAATGTTAAGTGTACACTGGCGGGTGGTGCAGAGGTAAACAAGCCTAGCACGGGTTGGTACTTTGATAGTGTATATTGCGTATTTTGATATTTATTTATACATATTTTATTTGTTATATTATATTATTTATTGTTTTATTTATATATTTATTACTTATATTATAATGTTATCTGATGATGATGATGCATCCTTCCACTCCGCTAATGATTCAATTGAATCGGGTTCGAATTATAGTTTCTGCTCAGTGCCAGGTATCACACTTGGCGAATTCGTGCGTGATAAATTCAAATTACAACGGAACCGGCTATTAAATGTGTTTCACTTAAATGCTCAGAGTGTGCCAAGTCACTTTAGTGACTTACTCGAAGCATTTTCTAATGTAAATGTCCATGCCGTCCTGATTTCCGAGACATGGCTCAAACCTCACATACTTTCTACAACATACCCCCTTCCCGGTTTCGTGCTTATCCGGAATGACCGACCTGATAAGAGGAGAGGGGGTGTTGCTATATACCTTCGCAGTGAGTTCCTATATAAAATCATTGCTTCGTCTTCCTCTAGTTCCGCTCCTGCTGCTGAGTTCTTATTTATTGAGGTTTGTGTCAAGGGTGCGAAAGCCGTTCTTGGTGTTGTATACTGTCCGCCATCCGCTGATTACTTCTCCAGTATCGAATCGGTGCTGGAATCTATAGGGTCTGAATATGCACATCTCATCATAATGGGTGATTTTAATACCAATCTCCTAATTCCACATTCCTGTCGGTCCCGTAAACTTACCCACATAGTAGAATCTGCCAGTCTCCATATCTTACCCCTTTTAGCCACACATCACAACACTAATGGGGAAGATACCTGGTTGGATTTAATCCTTACTGCTGATCCTTCCCTTGTCTCTACCCATGGTCAATTTCCCGCTCCTGGTTTCTCCCATCACGACCTTATTTTCCTTTCGTATATCTTTAAACCACCCAAACCTCAGCCTAAAGTATTGCACTTGCGTAGTTCTGCCCGTATTGACTGGAATAAATTGTTAGAAGACGCATCTAATATTAACTGGCAACCTATGGTTGCAGCCACCACGGTCGATGATAAGCTTCAAGTCTTCAACAAAGCTGTCTTAGACCTTTACGACGCTCATGCTCCGGTCAAGCGAGTCAAACTGAAGCGCCAACCAGCGCCATGGATGACGGAGGGGATTCGGATGGCTATGAGGCGCAGGGACCGAGCTTTCCGGAAATATAAAAAAGATCGCTGTGACACCAACTGGGTCGTTTTTAAGGCTGCAAGGAACCGTTGCAACCAGATGATACGTAACGCCAAACGCCGTCATATACTCGAAAATATTTCATCAACTTCTGCTGCGGATGTCTGGAAGTTTTTAGGAACTCTAGGCATTGGCAGGCAGCGACAGATTGACCTGCCAAAAGTCTTTGGTTTGGACGATATTAATCAGCATTTCGTCACCACGCCTGCCTTGGATCGCCAAACCAAAGATCGGACGGTCAATTATGTCGCCAGTTTGCCACGGCCAAAGGTAAGTTCTTTTAAGTTTTCTCCTGTCACTGAGGGTGAGGTCAGAAAGGTTATCCTATCCATAAAATCTAAGGCTGTGGGTTGCGACAACATTAGTCGTCGTATGATTATCGCAGCCTTAGATGAATTCCTATCCCCAATTGCTCATATTTTAAATTTTTCACTCGTGTCTGGCGTTTTCCCCTCGGTATGGCGTAAAGCCTATATTCGTCCTCTACCCAAGGTTCCCAACCCCACTTTACCTAGCCATTTTCGCCCCATATCCATTCTTCCTTTCCTATCCAAAGTGCTCGAGGCTTGTGTCCACCAGCAGCTGACCCGATTTGTACATATTAATAACCTGTTGAGTCCTTTTCAATCGGGATTCAGATCGGGACACAGCACAACCTCAGCCCTCCTTAAAGTGACTGGCGATATTAGAGCGGGAGTGGAGGACACCAAGGTCACTGTGTTGGTCTTGGTAGATTTCTCGAACGCTTTTAATACCGTCAGTCACGATATCCTCCTCTCCATACTATCCCACCTTTCGATCGCACCTGAAGCTTTGGAATGGTTCTCATCCTATCTTCGTGGGCGTCAACAGTCTGTTCGCATTGATGAGTCCTTATCTCGTTGGTGTGATCTTGACTCTGGCGTCCCACAAGGCGGCATTCTTTCTCCACTTCTTTTCTCTCTATTTATTAATCTCTTAACTCACAATCTTCGGTGTTCGTATCATTTGTATGCAGACGACCTGCAGCTGTATTCTCAGGCGAGGGTTGAGGACCTAACACGGGCCATCAACGATGTGAACCAAGACTTAATGGCCATAAAGCATTGGTCTGATCAGTTTGGGCTATCAGTTAACCCGTCAAAATGTCAAACCATTATCGTGGGTGGTAACCGCATGATGTGCAGAGTGGATACTGCAGCTCACCCTCCAATCATCTTTGATGGGTTAAATATTAAGATCACTTCAAGCGTTAAGGACCTGGGACTACACATAGATAACACCCTTAACTGGAGAACGCAAGTCACTAACGTGTGTCAAAGTGTTACTGGGACCCTGCGATGTCTCTATCGTCTGAAGAATTTCCTCCCCTCCAAAACAAAGACTATGCTAGTGCAATCTTTAGTGTTCCCTGTCATCGATTATGGTGATGTGTGTTATTATGACCTGAATGCAGACCTTCTCAACAAACTCGACCGGCTTCTCAATAACTGCATTCGATTCGTTTTCAATCTTCGCAAGTATGACCATGTGTCTACTTATCGTTCTCAACTGAGATGGCTTCCCATTCGTCAACGCCGTAGCTTGCGTGCTCTCACTACTCTCTACTCGTTAATTCACTTACCCACTCCTCCAGCTTATCTTACTTCTCACTTTCAATACTTATGCTCTTCGCATGATAAAGCTCTTCGTTCTTCCCACAACCTTTTACTTCTATGTCCTCAACATAGCTCTGGCCTTGTACATTCTTCCTTCTACGTTCAAGCTATACTCCTATGGAACGCGCTCCCTTTAAGTTCAAAATATCGCATTCAAAATAGCTATGAACGATCAAAAACCGCATCTATGTATGACAGTAATAGCGAAGCATTTCTCAGTTATTGTATAACAGTAGATAGTATTCGAGCAGATTTTCATAAGTTGTTAGACGATTATAACGCAAGATTACTTTCTATCAATCCTGATGAAAAACCGAACTATCAGGCGTATACCTCATTCGAAGATCTTTATTGTATTATTAAGCGTATACAATCGCAATTGGAGGGTAAATGTTCAGCAGAGCCCGTTGCCCGCAAACCGAGATTACCGCCAATCGAGATTATGTCGTTTGACGGAGATATACGAAATTGGCCGTTATTCTATGCGAGTTTTAAGTCTACAGTGCACGATAATGGTTCTCTGACAGATGCTGACAGGTTGTTCTATTTAATAGGTAAACTGTCACCGAAAGCCCAGTCCGTATTTGCAGGTGTCACACCCAGTGCTGAGAATTATCAGGTCATATTTCAGTCACTACTTGAAAGATATCAGGACACGCGCGTCCTAGCGTCTACGTACTTTGACCAAGCTTTAAATCTTAAATTGTCCGGTGCCGCGTCTGTTTCGAATTTCCAGCTGTTTATAGACAACTTTGTTACCGCGGTTAATTCTCTTAGGAATTTAAAATTAGAAGATCTTTCCGACTTTATGTTGCTTCAACTCGCTTTAAAAAAGTTTGACACTGATACAATTCGCGCATTCGAGATGACGGAACGCAATAATAAAATACCTACACTAGATAGTTTTATTTCGTTCATCAAAGATCAGTGTCGAATATTTCATAATACGCAGTCTGGTTCACCTGGCCCGTCTAACACTAACAACAACAAACAAAGGTTGAATAAATCGCGAAATAGTAATAATAACTCAGTCCCTAATCCACAATCTTACGTAACATGTTCGAAATCTAATAGTAATAATTCACAGAAGTGTCTGTGCAGTAATATAGTGCACGACCATTACTATAAGTGTCCCGCCTTTAATGATTTAAATCCAATTGCTCGTTTTAAAAGCGTAAAAGATAACAAAGCTTGCATTAATTGCTTAAGCATAAAACATAAAACGAGTAATTGTTCCAGTAGAACGAGAAGTCGCTCGTGTAATCAAAGACATCATACACTGTTACATTTTGATAAAGATAACCCGTTGTCAAGCAAAGCCGCCAACCTTGACACACTCACGCCGCAAGTGCAGAACACGGTAGCTGCGCCTTCCACGCCTCGCAATAATGAGATATCGTTGTGTACGACATCCATTGCGCGGGCGGCACGCACGCGCGGACGGCCTTCGCGCGCTTGTAGTGATCAGAGCAGTGCTAGGCCGCCATGTATGGCGTCTAAGACTGTTCTGTTAGCGACAGCGCAAGTTATCATATATGATGTCAATGGGTCGCCGCACATGGTACGTTGTCTGCTAGATAGCGCATCTCAGACCAATTTAATAACGTTAGAATTGTTCAAACGCCTCGGATTATGGAATTACTTTAAAAATACGAACTCAATAATCCGAGGGATAGGCGGATCAGAAAAACATTGCAAAGGTTCCGTAGATATTAAAATACATTCGCGTTTTAATAGGGACATTAATTTTAACATTTCTTCGCTAATCGTGGAACGTATTACGGACACGTTGCCAAACGCTAATGTGGACGTGTCGCTCCTCACACATCTCGAGTCATTACCACTAGCGGATTCGGAGTTTGCGAATCCGGCAGACATTGATGTTTTGATCGGAGCCGCAATATTCCCGCACTTGCTACTTACTAAAGTGGTACGTAGTGAGCAAAATAACTTACCGCCCGCTATTGAGACGGTATTCGGGTATGTGATTATGGGTACCGTACCTACATTACATACTTCTCAATACGTTACGTCTTGCTGTTGTTCTGTTCTTCAAGAAAACAATATTGACTCTCTTCTCAAGCGATTTTGGGAGCTTGAAGAGGTTACCGCACCGCCCTCGATGAGCCGTAAAGATCTCGAGTGTGAAGAACATTTCCGCGCTACCACTGTTCGTGACGACAGTGGCAGATACGTTGTGGCGTTGCCATTCTGTGGTGACTCTTATTCGTTAGGCGACTCGTACGCTGCTGCGCTCAGACGTTTCCATTGTTTGGAACGTAAACTTGATGCATCACCTAAGTTACGCAGCGCCTATAATGACGTCATTCGTGACTACATAGATAAAGGTTTTTTGAGTGTAGTTGTAAACAACGAGGGCAACTCTCTGCCCTCATATTATATCCCGCATCACGGCGTAGTTCGCGAAGATAAAACCTATACTAAACTTCGTGTGGTTTAAGACGCTAGTTGTAAGACTACATCGGGTCAGTCGATTAATGACATTTTGCATGCCGGCCCCAATCTACAGGTTGATTTATTTAACATCATAATAAAGTTTCGTCTTTTCCAAATCGCTCTGTCAGCTGATTGCCGCCAAATGTTCCTCAATATCGGCGTTCGCGAATCTGACCGTAGATTTCAACGGGTCTTTTATCGTTTTGACAAGAAAGAACCTTTATCTGTGTATCAGTTCAATCGTGTTTGCTTTGGACTCAAGTCTAGCCCATATCACGCGTTACGAGTTGTTCGCCAGTTGATCGCTGATGAAGGCGATCACTTTCCCGCCGCAGCGGCTGTTGCCACTTCCGCTTTGTACATGGATGACATTGCCTGTAGTGTCATATCCGCTCCGCTAGCAATTTCGCTTTGTGAAGAGCTTATTCAGCTTTTCAAGCGAGGCCAGTTTGATCTTGTCAAATGGACAAGCAACTCTAAGGAGGTTCTCGCACGCATACCAGATTCTCATAAGGCTTCTCCAGACATTGAGTTTGAGAAGTCTGTACCGCATAAGGTTCTCGGTTTACGCTGGGACAAATCCTGCGATAGTTTTCGGTTTGACGTCTCACCACCAGATGATAAGTGCACCAAACGCACTATGCTGTCCACAGTGGCTCGACTATGGGACATAATGGGTTTTGTGGCTCCCACAATTTTGTACGCCAAGCTCTTGATCAAAGAGCTTTGGCTATCAAAGTGTGAGTGGGATGAAACACCCCCTGACCATATTGTCGCCGCTTGGGGCCAGTTTTGTATTGAGCTTACCGCGCTCAATCAAGTTACTATTCCGCGTCATCTTGGGTTGGTAGATGGATGTACCATCAACTTGATAGGTTTCGCTGACGCCAGCGAGCGTGCTTACGGCGGAGTCGTATATCTGCAAGTCCGCATTGGTTCTAACTACTCGGTGCAGTTAGTTTGTGCCAAGTCTAAGGTCTCGCCTGTTAAAACCGTTTCAGTTGCGAGACTGGAGTTGTGCGCGGCCCTTCTGCTGTCTCAGTTGCTCCGCAAGGTTCAAGACACAGTTTTGCCCCACTACCCCATTAATAAATTATACGCATTTTCCGACTCCAAAGTAGTGCTCGCTTGGATTCATTCTTCTCCTCATCGCTGGCAGACTTTTGCCGCCAACCGCGTTAGCAAATTGATTGAACTGGTTCCTGCTACTTGTTTCAATCACGTCGCGGGTATTGAGAACCCCGCAGATTGCTTGTCTCGTGGTGTCACTCCACTTAATCTTCTGCATCATCCATTGTGGCATCGTGGACCTTCTTGGATCTCCCATGATCCGTCAGAATGGCCCATGCAACCCTTTGACCACAGTGCAGAAGACGAAGATGTACCCGAACGGAAGTCTGTTTCTTATCCCGTGATTGCTGAGGTTGCGGAGTCTCCCATCTATGCACTCGCACTACGCATGTCATCGTGGTCTAAGTTACTCCGCGCCATCGTTTATGTCTATAGGTTTCTTAGGCACCTACCTAATGAGACTTTTGTATCAAGTACTGATCTCAAATTCGCAGAATGTAAGTTACTACGAGCTGTACAAGCTGTTCATTTTAGTAACGACATTCAAAATTTAAAGGACAATGTACCTTGTTCTCCCGCTATCCTTAGACTCAAGCCGTTTCTCGATGAACATGGCGTCATACGCGTTGGGGCTCGTCTGTCAAATTCGGATGAACCTTATAACTACAAACATCCTTGTATTCTGCCGCGACATGATCATGTTGTCGACCTTCTTGTTGATTTTTAGGGTTCCGTACCTCGAAATGAAAAAACGGAACCCTTATAGGATCACTTTGTTGTCCGTCCGTCTGTCAAGACCCTTTTCTCAGAAACGGGTAAAGGTATCAATTTGAAATTTATATCAAATAGTCAAATCAACTGTTCCTTGAAGCTGTGAAAAAACCAAACTTCTAAACCAACGCAATCAAAAGATACAGCCGTTTATGCTGCAAATTTCCGCAAATATTCGAAACTCAAAACCTACAGGGTACTTCCCGTGAACTCAGAATCTTGAAACTTGGTACGAAGCAACGTCTTATAGCACAAATAAAGGGAAAATTGCGAAAACCGTACATTCTTAGTTACATCATATAAAAAAATATTTGTATTAATTTTAAGGTACCCCTTTCCTCATGAACGCGTAAAGTTATTAAATTGAAATTTATATCAAATACTCGGGTCTATTATACTTTTAGCCTGTAACAAAATCAAACTTCTATCTGAACGCAATCAAAAGAAACAGCAATTTTACTATATTTTCAAACTCGCAACTACTGGTAAGGAAATCAAAACCTACACGGTACTTCCCGTAAACTAAGATTCTTGAAATTTGGTACGAACCAAGGTCTTATAGCACTGATAAAGGAAAATTGCGAAAACCGTAAATTTTTAGTTACATCATATAAAAAAAGTAATTAAAGTTACTAGCCCTTTCCTTATGACCGTTTAGAGGTCTTAAATTGAAATTCATATCAAATACTCACATCTATAATATCTTTAAGCTGTAACAGCAAAAACTTCTAAGCCAACGCAATCAAAAGATACAGCTGTTAATGCCGCAAATTCTCGCAAATTTTCGAATCTCACAAGGGAATCAAAACCTACAGGGTACTTCCCGTGAATTTAGCATTTTGAAATTTGGTACAAGGCCACTTCTTATAGCACAGATTAAGGAAAAATTCCATAAATGTAAATTTTTTGTTACATCTTGTACCTAATAAAAACTTTTTTTTAATTTTAAAGTTACTACCTCAGTCCTTATAAACGCGTAGAGTTATGAAATTGAAATTCATATCAAATACTCAAGTCTATAACTGCACCGTTAAGCTGTAATAAAATCAAGCTTTTATGTCAACGCAATCAACAGAAACAGCAATTTAAACATATTTTCAAACTCGCAACTACTCGCAAGGGAATCAAAACCTACAGGGTACTTTCCGTGAACTGAGAATCTTCTAATATGGCACGAAGCAAACTCTAATAGCACAGATAAAGGAAAAATTGCGAAAATCAAAAGATTTTATTTAGAACATATAATTAAAATAGTTTTAATAATTTTTCTTCAAGAACCCGTAGGGGTATAAAATTGAAATTCATATCAAATGCTCAAAAGCTCTCTCTATGAGAAATAAAGTCTTTAAACCCAAGTCAAAACTAAAGGGTATTTCCATTCGATCAAGAATCTTGAAATTTGGCATAAAACAACGTTTTATAGCACATAGGAAAAAAATTGAAAACCCTAAATTTTTAGTTACATCACTTATTTTTTTTAATAATTATATATGTCTACAGATTTGTACGGAACCCTCGGTGCGCGAGTCAGACTCGCACTTGACCGTTTTTTATCACAAGAAGCACCTCCATGCCGGTCCGGAGTTGCTTATGTCCTTACTTAGGCATAAGTATTGGATTTTAGCCGCTCGACGAATAATTCGTCACAGAATACATAAATGTAACGTCTGTTTCAAATTTCGTCCGCGTCCGACTTTCCCTCCCATGGCCGATCTCCCTAGCCAGCGCGTCAACCAGGTTGCTAAAGCGTTTACACACACCGGTTGTGATTACGCAGGACTACTGCAGTATACGCCAGTGCGTGGTCGAGGTGTTAAAAGCCGTAAAGCCTGGCTATGTATTTTTACATGCTTAACGACGCGCGCTACGCATATTGAAGTTGCGACAGATTTAAGCACGGTGTCATTCCTGGCAGCCCTTAAACGATTTCTCTCACGGCGCGGCCCTATACAGTGTTTGTACACGGATAACGGCACTTGTTTTGTGGGCGCAAGCTCTTATTTACGCGACCTCTATAAGTTTCTCAGGGAAGAATATCGTACTCGTCTTCAGGAGGAACTTTCCATAAATCATATTGACTGGAAATTTATTCCACCAGCATCACCGCATTTCGGTGGATGTTGGGAAAGCATGGTCAAAGTAATTAAAACGCATCTCTTCAAGGTTATAGGTCAACAGATCCTCTCTTACGAAGAGCTTTTAACTGTCCTTGCACAAGTCGAGGCACTGATCAACTCGCGTCCGCTCACGGCATTGAGTAGTGACCCTGCAGAACCATCCGCGTTAAGCCCTGCACATTTTCTGAACACAGTGCCATTATCGTCATTTCCGGCTCCTGAAGCAAACTCTTCAAGCTTGCTCCAGAGACATACTCTGCTGGATAAACTCGTGCAGTCGTTCTGGCGGCGCTGGCGTGCGGAATATCTACACCAGCTTCAGGCTAGATCCAAGTGGAATAGTCCTGCATCTCCTATACAGGAGGGTACGTTGGTCGTCATAATACATGATAATGCTCCGCCGCTTTCATGGCCGTTAGCCATCGTAGAGAAATTTCATACTTCCAAGGACGGTACAACTCGCGTTGTTACCGTGAAAACCGCCAAGGGGAGTTACGTGCGCCCTGTTGTACGTCTCTGTCCGCTTCCAACTCAGTGAGATCTATCCTGAAGTTGGACTTACCTCTTAGTTTAAGTATTTAGTTAGTAGTTTTCGCTATTATTGCGTTTGTAGCTTTCGCTAAAGTTAATTTAGATTAATTTTATTGTCATATCGCTGTCTTAGCCTATTGATGGGTTATGCGGTAGTACACCCAACATAGCTAAGTTCAATTCTACTTTTTTTAAAGGCAACCCTTTAGGGCCGGGGGGATATGGTAGCGCCATCTACCTTCCTATCTATAACGAATCGCATCAAGATCAATCGTTCCACGTCTAGTGCGAGCGATACCATATTTCCGTCCCGCTCTATCCCACTCCCTGGAAGAGGCACTGCCTTCGCCTGATTCGTCGACGCGATCGTGGACGCGAGGGACAGTCGAGAACATTCCGCTCGCTGAGAACGCCGTCTCGATACCGTACCGCGCCGCACCGTTGTATGTGATTTATTACCGCTTCCACCAAGGAAAACCCGCTCGCGAATGGTGAATTGAAGTGAAAACAAGCAGCTGCATCACGAAACCACCAGGAGACTGCCCTACGGAAACGAAGAAGGTTGTATAAGGTAGGTGCCCTCCATCCTTGAAATATCCTATACCCACTCAATCACCCCTTAGCGTATCCATCTCCTAAGCGGCGAAGAACCGCTATCCTCTCTATACAGTCCATTTCCTTCTCCAAGTCGCCTAGAACCCTACGGTTTCGGTGTAAAGCCGAACCAACATACATAAATGAAAATAGCTGACATTTCTAACTGTAGCTGATAAACAAAATTATAAGGTTTCGCGCCGTTATATTAATATTTATAAAGTATTCAGCAGTATGTGTTACTTTCGGTAACTACGACTACCTTAAGATCTATTTATGTATATAAATATTTCAAAATAGGTTTAGTTTATTTTTTTAAATTCCTACATACATAGACTAACGCCTGTTTCCCGGAGGGGTAGGCAGAGATTACGGAACACCATTTGCAACGATCCTGAATTACCTCTCTTGCTTCATTCACTCCCATCAAGTTTCTCATGCTTGCTCTTCTGTGCAGGGTACTTTTGACCCGTCCATTTTTTAAGGATGTCTCCAATCTGGTTATAGAACGTCCTAGGCGGTCATCTTATTTTTTTAAATATAAGTATAAAATACCCATTATTTATTTTTCCATAGTAATTTAGAGTACCTACTTGTTATGTTTAGCCGAAACTAGGTTTAACGTTAAACCTGTAATTAAGGTAAATCCACCATAAAGATATAAATAGCAGACCCCTGTTGATTACATCATCATCATCATCAGCCCTTTTATACTGTCTGCTGGGCACGGGCCTCTTCTCATTATGAGAAGGGTAAGGCCATAGTCCACCACGCTGGCCAAGTGCGGGTTGGCAGACTTCACATGTCTTTCGAGAACATAATGGAGAACTCTCAGATATGCAGGTTTCCTCACGATGTTTTCCTTCACCGTTTAGCAAGCGATAATTAACAATTTAAAACGCACATAACTCCGAAAAGTCATCAGTGCGCGACGTGGATTCGAATCCGGACCGTCTGCATAGCACTCTGTCGGTCTCTCCACTAGGCTATCGCTGCTTACATTTTGATTAAATTACAAACATGAAAATATATAAAAAATAGAGTCATAATACAAATAAATAAATTAAACAACATTAATTTTAACCTGTATTAAAGTAACATCTGTATACATGTAACTATGTTAAAAAAAAATCTGTTACTATCTGAATGACAGACAAAGCACAGCCGAAATTATTGGGCCCAAGAAGCTGAAATTTTGCACGAAGGTTAGTTGGAGAGCGTAAGAGTGCACTATGAAAGGATATGCCAAAATTCTCACAAAATTTTGTTAATTTGGGCATCCTCTAGTTACCTATAAATAACAGAATTATTCGAGTACTAGGTATAGTTAATAAAATATAACCTAAATCTTAGATTTTAGAATTCCAGAATTCCTCCACCTATAAATTGAAACCCTGAGTTCAACATATTTAAATGGCAGGATTTTGTAGGGAACTTGTGGAATATTGTAATTACAAGCCGGTTGCTGCTCGAGCAATAAATTCTAAGATATTAAGTGATTTATAACGCAGAGCCGGTAAGGTACAAAAAAACTTAGAGCTTTTATTAAAATAACCCGGCCCAGGATATAACAGATGGTAGTTTAATTACTTGCAAATAACTTTATTACGTATTCGTTAGTGTGACATATAGTGTTATCATGTGACTGTCTTGTCACTATCAATCTGTATATATAAAATTCTGGCGTTATTGACTGACTGATAGACAAGCTATAGCCAACATTATAGGGCACACGAAGCTGAAATTTGTCATGTATTTTCCTTGGGGAGCGTTGGGTGCACTAAGGACGACGAAGAAATTCCCACGGCGTCGGGAAGAAATAGTGAGCTCATTCTGTATTAATAGTGACACATATAATTCAACAATATTCGGGTAAGATAACTTTTACATTCAGGACAAAACCAAATGACACTGTCACCTCATTCATCCGTGACCCATTCATTCATCATTATCACCCATCAATTTTCATTGTTTAAAATGGACATCAAAATTTGTGAATTTAATTGACTTTAATATTTCTTTTTACTTGCTCCCATATTTTTTTGTGATTTATTATTTAAAGACTTTCAGGCACTACTCACTAAATTGGTATCCCATACGTCCCGTAGCGGTGAAGTCATGCCAACGCGCATAATTGACCGCGACCCTGCCGTTGACAGATATTGTTCATATCAAACCTTGTCTGTTACTTTAGGTGTTCCAAATTTTATTTTCTAACAAATACTCAAAGTCTGTAGCAGAAATAAACAATCCAAGCGTTTTCCAGCCAAATCTATAACTGGCCTAAACAAGTATCGTCCCGTCACACCCGTCGAAACGAAAACGGGACACAAAGGGGCACTCCGCAATCACGCTGTTTGTAAATCTTTCACGTACACACGTGAGTCGGAATATTGAGTATTGAGTCACACGACTGAATACCAAATAATAATTGTGTAGCGCTAAATATTGTGCTATGTGGAACTTGGAAATAGGGTGGTTTATACGAACGTAAACTGGGTATTAAGTGAGCGAATATGATGGTAGTCGACGGAAATAATAGAAGATTGCGATCAGATGGATGTGAGTGTAATTTCTGAGAGACTGGTGTTTCATATTTCATATATATTGTTTGTTGTTATTGAGAGAACATTTTCGATGACGATATCTTTACGGTTAACTCAATATTGATATTGTAAAATCTTTCAAATCATCTTCGAAACCACATATGTCTGTTTATTTCCATGAATTTAAACTTACGATTCTAAAAACAATTTCCCATTAAACATACTTTTCATATAATCTGGCGTGGTGTAGTGGTTAGTGACATTAATTTGTGGGATACGGAAGTACAAGTCTACCTGGTCACTCCTCAATAAAACACTGAGATTTGTTAACCACTGAATTTATTCCAAAGAGAATGGTACAACAACTAAGGTGATAGGAGGACTGACTTAAAAAAAAAAACGGTCAAGTGCGAGTCTGACTCGCGCACCGAGGGTTCCGTACAAATCTGTAGACATATATAATTATTTAAAAAAATAAGTGATGTAACTAAAAATTTAGGGTTTTCAATTTTAAAACGTTGTTTTATGCCAAATTTCAAGATTCTTGATCGAATGGAAATACCCATTAGTTTTGACTTGGGTTTAAAGACTTTATTTCTCATAGAGAGAGCTTTTGAGCATTTGATATGAATTTCAATTTTATACCCCTACGGGTTCTTGAAGAAAAATTATTAAAACTATTTTAATTATATGATCTAAATAAAATCTTTTGATTTTCGCAATTTTTCCTTTATCTGTGCTATTAGAGTTTGCTTCGTGCCATATTAGAAGATTCTCAGTTCACGGAAAGTACCCTGTAGGTTTTGATTCCCTTGCGAGTAGTTGCGAGTTTGAAAATATGTTTAAATTGCTGTTTCTGTTGATTGCGTTGACATAAAAGCTTGATTTTATTACAGCTTAACGGTGCAGTTATAGACTTGAGTATTTGATATGAATTTCAATTTCATAACTCTACGCGTTTATAAGGACTGAGGTAGTAACTTTAAAATTAAAAAAAAGTTTTTATTAGGTACAAGATGTAACAAAAAATTTACATTTATGGAATTTTTCCTTAATCTGTGCTATAAGAAGTGGCCTTGTACCAAATTTCAAAATGCTAAATTCACGGGAAGTACCCTGTAGGTTTTGATTCCCTTGTGAGATTCGAAAATTTGCGAGAATTTGCGGCATTAACAGCTGTATCTTTTGATTGCGTTGGCTTAGAAGTTTTTGCTGTTACAGCTTAAAGATATTATAGATGTGAGTATTTGATATGAATTTCAATTTAAGACCTCTAAACGGTCATAAGGAAAGGGCTAGTAACTTTAATTACTTTTTTTATATGATGTAACTAAAAATTTACGGTTTTCGCAATTTTCCTTTATCAGTGCTATAAGACCTTGGTTCGTACCAAATTTCAAGAATCTTAGTTTACGGGAAGTACCGTGTAGGTTTTGATTTCCTTACCAGTAGTTGCGAGTTTGAAAATATAGTAAAATTGCTGTTTCTTTTGATTGCGTTCAGATAGAAGTTTGATTTTGTTACAGGCTAAAAGTATAATAGACCCGAGTATTTGATATAAATTTCAATTTAATAACTTTACGCGTTCATGAGGAAAGGGGTAGTAACCTTAAAATTAATACAAATATTTTTTTATATGATGTAACTAAGAATGTACGGTTTTCGCAATTTTCCCTTTATTTGTGCTATAAGACGTTGCTTCGTACCAAGTTTCAAGATTCTGAGTTCACGGGAAGTACCCTGTAGGTTTTGAGTTTCGAATATTTGCGGAAATTTGCAGCATAAACGGCTGTATCTTTTGATTGCGTTGGTTTAGAAGTTTGGTTTTTTCACAGCTTCAAGGAACAGTCGATTTGACTATTTGATATAAATTTCAGTTTGATACCTTTACCCGTTTCTGAGAAAAAGGGTCTTGACAGACGGAGGGACAACAAAGTGATCCTATAAGGGTTCCGTTTTTTCATTTCGAGGTACGGAACCCTAAAAATGTGAGTCCGCGCTTATATACCCACGCTCGACACGAAACCATAGCGCGATTCAGCCGAGTGGGATAACCCCTATCTATGGAAGTGTTGGGTAAACTTTTTGCTTACCCTTACTAAAAATGCTTTAGATTTGTATAGGTAGGGTTATTTACTACCTATTTATCTAGTTACAGATTGGCCCAGGATATGACTATTATAACGCAATAGTGGATTAGCAGCAGCTGTGCCTGCTTTTAAGTTAATCGTTTCTTAATACCGTGGAAAATCCGGGAAATCCCATCTTAGTGCACATCTAAGGACCCCAAGATAAAGACAGTTTACTATCGTACATCAACCAAACCTATTACAATAGTCTCGTTAAAACCCCATGTACACTCAAAAATAATTTTGTTCCAAAGTTGTTATCGTGTAGAAACCAATGTTCTCATTGAAACACCTACATCCCGTAAGTACCAACAGTACTTTGTCCTTTGCCGATTGAAACAGGACACCAGTTCGTCTAGTTAAAAATTCATGGACGTTTGAAATAGAAATATGGCGGACGCATTTTTAGTTCGTTTCATAATAATTATGTGTGGGTTTGCGGTGTGCCTTTTGGATTTTACAAAATAAAACTGATTCACTCTAGTTTTGCTTGATTGTGGAAAGTAAATTATAATGCGGTATTTTTTATCTTTATGGGTTAACGTGTTTTGTATGTCTTTGTTTTGATATTGTAATGGACATTTGAAAAATTATTATTTATTTAAAGTTGAAATGTGTTGTAATGATTACAAGAAGCGGGTTCAGCAATGTATTATTACGTGTCGTTACAGAAAATATTGTTGAGCATTACTTGATACAGGTGGTAGTCAAAACGTCGTTCAAAATAATAAAGTTTAATACGGAATAAAAATGATTTAAACACTTTACTGGACTGGAGGATACATACTAAAGGGTTACTACTTTAGTTGTAAAATGTGTTAGAATTGGAAGTTAAAGGATTCAAAAGCGTTTGTAAAGCTTCCTGGAGTTGAGCAAAATACACCAGTAACAAAATATCTTTGAAGTGCTATGTTTCGTGAAATGTTATATGAAAAAGTACTTACATGCGAGTTATTTTGTAGCAACTAGTAATAATGCAGGTCGCAGTTTGATAAATCAATGCTTAACGAATATAATAAATAACTACCAAATACGATTTATGTAAAATGCGAACAGTCCTAATTTCCCTGTCAAATAAAATATAAAAAAATAAATTAAGTATGTCAGGTTTATCTTTAAAACCGATTATTTCACCAAACAAAGACGTCGAAATCTCTACAAGAAGCATATGATTGCTATGCAGGCAAGTCTTTCAGAACATGTTTGTAGAGTCAGCTCATATAAGTGGATAAGGCTTGGCTGTCGGTGGGAATTCTCGCTCAACCTGCGATACTATGTGGGCGATACCGAGTTCGAATGATTTGTTGAAGTTTACAGTCAAATGATTTTGAATATACAAAATATTATTGCTCACAGCTTCGCACGGTCTATTAAGTATAGGTGACCCTAGTCTATCGGCCATCTGAATAGATAAGCCATCAACGCTTTAATAAAAAGCCAACTTTTATACATATTTTATCCGCTTTCCAAAAATGTAATTATTCTAAATGTGTTTTCACTAAATAAATAAGTTCAAGTTGGCTCAACTTTTCCAGTGCTCTCTCATTTCGAATCTTTTTAATTATTAATGACTAACCCGCATTAAAATACGTTTTAGAAGACAAATTAATTCATACTTTTCATGTTGAGCTGTTTAATATTTATAAGAAAAATTGCCCGTACTGCGGCATAAGATTATTTTACAATTTAATTAATTGATTAGATTTATTTTTGAGTGTTTGAGTTTTAGTTGTCTTACGAGTTTTATTTCGATTTGTTTTCGGTCCTAGAATATTTTAATCTTAAGCTGAAATAAGTGATATTTTATAACATTATCATCACCATCGAAGCGTTCTCCCAGTTTTATTCATAATTTTCGCCTTGGAGCCCTGACGGCTTTTAGTCCAACCTGATTTGACAGAATGTTAGCTGTAATAATGAGTAGGTAAACATGTTATTTTTAACAAGCTTCTGCTTAGCAATTACAATACAAAGAAACTCAACTTTAGTCAATCCTTTATATCAAGCACTTGTTGAAATTTATGGAATTGGTAGCTAAACACCAAAGGACTTTTTAAAATAGTACCTATCTCAAAAAAACTCAAGCAAAGTTAAAAGTAACTGCTTGCTTCCATAAATACAAAACAATACATTCTATTGTATAAACGTAAAATACTACTGCATGAACAATTTAATACAGGCCCTTGCTACCACAAACCGTTTGAAACATAACCAAACACGAATAAACATTCCGGAAACCCTTTCTATAAACTTTCCGTCCAGAACTTTCAATATTGAACCGAGTGTGTGTAAAGAGGTTTACTCACTAATCCCGACGAACTGCGGACAATCCGTTAGCGACTTTTTTACCGGCGGTCGCGACTGGTCTTGGCGGCGTTTTTGAATCTTCGTTTCGCGTCGACGACATGAATACAATATATCATACAAGTTTGTGAAGAGTCTTATTTGCTAGTCAACGACGACGATATAAGATGTCCTTTGTTGATTCCGACGTTTCGACTAGTTTACTACGATCGTGGTTGCGGTTAGTCGTGACGGAGACGTCGAAATAAACCTGTATATTGTGGTCTGCGAGTCACATACATGTTAACCTGCGAAAAGTAAATGTTAGTATATAAGATAATAGTAGATCTATTGCATAGTCAACAGCATTATTTTTTTATTTCAGCGATGCTATACTAAACAATTTATAACTGTACGTAACGACATTGTAAGGCAGACTTGCGCTGATTGATCCGCTTCAAAGTCAATACTTCGTAGAACTCAACCAGTGCCATTGAGTACGCCGGACATCAATTGAACGCATTTGAATCTGTCCGGTATAACTGCGACAATGCTGTGTAATAGGCTGTTTCTCGCACCATACATTACTGGATTGTATCGACTGGTTATGTCATTGGTTCTCCCGCTTTAGTGTGTACTCTCCTTATATAAAGGTAAGCATGTGTGCTCTATACATCGTAGACCAGTGATTTATCAATTAGCCATCGAATAACCCTTGTTTGCGTGGATTTTAATATGGCTTGCGGGCTCGGTGCAGTATGTTTTGGTACTTCAAAGCATCGATTGATGCATAGGGCTTAGTAATAGCTGGGAAGTGAATATTTTTGTTGTGTTTTTTTTTTATTATGTTTGACTATGAGACAATCATAGGCAATGGTAGTTTTATACGAAACAGAATCTTGCTTCTAGCAACTGCTACAATAACTAATCACTGGCCAACTTGCTGAACTATTGGTCAACTGATAATTCTGAACGCTAAGCTAGATTTGGTGCCCATCCTGTACTATGTCTGGGTGCAATTTATCCATAAGGAATAAAAGAATTATGTTAATTCGTTATCGAAATACCATATTTTGGGCAATGGTGGATATGTTGCGATCAAATGGCTATCTGTATTACCTATAAAAAATATTTTTTACTAATATTAGATGCCCTCATCTAAACAACTATGAATCATGGCTATTATAGTCATGCCTACCATTATTGAATAACAAAGATTGATGCACAAAAAAAGCAACAAAAATACTGTTTAGAAACCAGTTGATTTCGTTCGTATACGACCGACAATTTTTATTTTGGTAAGTGTCGGGTCCATTGGAATGCTGCGTCGAACTGCGGAGCGTGTCACCAGTTCAAATGAAATTTTATCCTCAAATACGGAGCAGCGGTGACGATCCGATTAGGATGCAGGGAATGAAGTGAAGAATGCACGCCTTCTACCTATTTTGAATAATATGGGGGGAGAAATTCAAAACAAAATAAAAAATTTTGCAATGCGAGCTGGTATTCCACGCATACCTATACAAAATATAAGTATAATAAAGCAAAAAAATATATAAACGACTAATATTCACTCATGGCTTTGCCTGCCCTACTCTTTTAACCTTTTATTACTCCCTTACAAGCATATTACAAAATCCTTCCTTAGTGGTGCCTACATCTTAAAAGGAACCCGCTGACCAAATTTCAAGTGTCCAGTTTTAGTAGTTTGTGGAACATTTCTTTTTGTGTTAAGTAAGTAATTTAAAATAACCTCTTTTGTTCTTCTGTCACATTTAAACTGGTTAACAACAATCGTGGTCGCCGTTAGTCACGATTGAGACATCTAAAAGTCTACAGTAGTTTGGTCTCTGCGATTATAATTATGTCAGTCAGGACAAGCAATTTTAAATTTGAAAATATGATGATGATTACGTGTGACGTCGCGCCCCGGCGCCCGCGAGCCTCGCTACGAGTGACGCACAGCAGTGGGCCGCCCCCTCACCCACTCCTCCTCGCCGGCCTTATAAATACCGGGGACACACGAGGTTTCGCCCCTTTGCTCCGGCCAACACCACAAAGCTGAGTACCTCATCCGAAGACATGTGAAGTGCCAACGTCCCCCCACGCCCTGGATAATTGTCTCATCGGCTAATCTCAAGTGTCAGTATTTTTTGTATAATTAAAGCCATTGTGTAACTGGAATATAACGCGAGTTTAAACTTTCCTGGTGATATTTTTTATTTATTTCCCGTAAGTCAACCTAATTATTTCTCTTTAATTGCTCGGCGAGTGATCGATCCCGGCTACCCCGTGGAAATCAATCACTCGTGCGACATACGATTTCATATACATATAACCCATATTTAATATACATGTATCCAGCAGTGGACTACGACACCCTGAGAATGATGATGACACATATATCCCCACTTTTAAAGTGATCTTTACAGCGTAATTGTTTTAAATCAAAGGAAATAGCTCTTTATTGACAGTCATTTTGTAATCATGGCTGGGGAAACCTTGCCGAAACGCCAGGGCAATTATTCGGTGGTCACTCGTTACATAACTTAGTAGTTTAGTTATTAAAAACATAATATGTCATATTTTTAAGAAACTCAATAGAACATAAAAATCATAATCATTTATTATAACATTCGATTGCTACCCTAAGCAATCCCAGCCTGCACCGATTTAAAAAAAGATTTGTTTCCATTCAAATAACTTGCCAGAATTACCATATTATTTATTACTAAGAAAGTTGGCTGAAAGTTACCCAATGTTGACATGCGGTACAATCGGCTCAAATGAAACGAAATGCACCTGCTGTTATTGAATTTTAACGTGGACATATTACTGCAGAACGGAATCAAATCACATTCGTCACTCGAATAACATTTTTATTCAAATATTGGATTCGAGGATGAAGTTAATTGAATTGTAGTAATAGATCATTAAATTTATCGAAGGAAGGTAATATTTTGAAGCAGCAATAGCTTAGTGGACAGACCAGAATTTAACGGATTCAGAGGATCTCGGGTTAAAATCCATGGCGTGCACCAATAATCATGTAGTGGCCAAGAAATACTCAGTACAGCCAAAAAATCGTACACGAGTACTTACCATCACAAAAGCATATTGCTCAATAATAAAGCATATCTCTCTCAGTCTAATATCAGACTGAATTGAGTCAAAGCAAGTCCGAAAATAAAATAATAACTACAACACGTCTTTATTTTTCTTCAAATTTTATTTTCAGTACAAAGGAAAACTAGGTTTATCTTGAGATGCCTAACCTGCAATTGGTACGAAATACAAATACAGTTTAGATTCAAAGTGGTACCTACTCGGAACTATTCGTTGGAGTATTACCTACTCAGAAACAGGCATCGTCATTGGTTTCTTGTTTCAAAATGTAATAGAATATTTTGCATAAATAGAGCATATGCTCTGTTATGTATATATGCAGACATTATATAGTTTGATTTCACGTAATAAACTTAAAGATGCCATTTGTTTTCCAGTACGGAATCTAGGTAATACTTACCAACACTATTTCAATTCTGATATAAAGAAGTGCATTAAATATACAGGCTGACTACAGCCTATTGTTGAGAATACAAGCTGTAGTCTGTTGACAATACAGCCTGCATTTTATCCACACACAATAACCATGCCACCACATCCCTCCGGACGTGAAACCAGAAAAAACAAACACACTTTCGCATCTATAATACCAGTTCACACAAGGATTCACACAAATAATCAACCTCAATATCTCCCAAACATCTATCGCCCCTCTTCAATAAGGCATCCACCATTACCAACGTTATCCGACTCTATTACAATGAAACAGCACACGCACCGCCACCGGCCCGAATCTCATCCATAATATATTTTAATGCATTAGACTAACTTTGAAATTCTCGCAATAGGCCGCATAATGACTGGATTGGATGTGTGAGCTGACTGTGAAATAGAAACAAGTACCGTAGTTGTAGGGTAAATTCAAAATAGCAATGTATTATGTTAATATGCATGCAAAGACTGAAGTAATAAATTTACTTTCTTTCTTTATTTTTCTTTTAATGTAATTAAAAACTTAGAAACAGTATCAGTATTCTACTTTGGTCAAAAAGCCACTGCGATCAAGACTTTTCATAAAAAAATTATATTCTCCTCCTGTTTCTCCTCACTCTATCTCTTTCTGACTCCTGTCGCTTTGCCTGCCTCTCTATTTCTCTTAAACTGTAGTCGTATAATGCCCTGTAATTTCACTAGATACAGTACCATTCAAACCGGAACATAGTGCTGCACTTTTGAAGTTAATTACTTGGTGGCAGAATAACTTAAAATACAAGACCTAGGGAAATGAACAACAATATAGTATACATAGTAACTGCACAACATTGTAATTAGTACAAACTACTTGTATTCTTCATCCGTTCGATACACGCGACGTTTTGCCAAATTCAACAGACTTTGAATTGATTCTAGTACGTTGTTTGGGCACCCAGATGAACCGAATAATGAACTCAGTTTGCCACTGTGCGGATGAAGTTTCAATTTTTCTTTCGGCTTAAGACTAGATCATTCATCCTTCCGATCAGGTTGTAAATTCTACACTGATTTGGCGATGACTTAATAAATATTAAATCAATTTACTTCGTATGATAAAATAATGATATCAAATAGGTAGTACAAGTAGTGTTCTACTAACATTTTCGAAGCACTTAATTTCTAAAATACTTTAGAAGTAAAAGAGCAATTTTAGACTTAAACTCATATTTTTATTTAAGTATTCCTATTCCACTACATATTTTAACTATTTTTCGAAAATATTCCCAGTAAATACCCTGATTACTGCATGCATAAAATTTTGTAAATTCGGTGCCAAAATTACACGTCTTGAACCATGTGGAATAAACGCCTATAATGTTCCACGTTTCGACTCCATTCACATTGTCGCGAAAACCGTTTGGTTAATCGTTTATCGTCCAATATTTGTGAGAACACCCTTTAAATGCAAATGCATATGCAATGTACCTATAGTAATTTTACTAAGTCCTGTGTAATAAAATGTTGCTAATAATACGAAATTTTAATTTGCTTATATTTTACATCGAAGTTTCGTTAGTATTTCCGTGACCATGGCTAGTATAACGGTAACCTAGTTAGTTAGTTAGAATATTTTCTAGTTATGATGCTATAACATAAATATAATTTATATGACTTTGTACACGTTTCAAAGTAATTAATACTAAAATTATCTCCAGTTATGGTCACACTATGAGAACCGTTGAACACAGTCCATCTGTTGCAATATATCGTCGCCCCGGCGAAAAAAACATTTCTAAATTCTTAGAATCATTAAATAATATACTAACCAGTCTAGCTTCATTTAGAAATATAATAATTACAGGAGACATAAATATCGATATTGCACCCACGACAAAAGACAATAGAGCAGAATCTTATTTGAATCTTTTGGCCGCACATGGCATGTTGCCTGCCCATTGTTTTCCAACCCATACTCATACATGTCTTGACCACGCCATCCTCAAAACCAAACTTTCTGCAAAATGCTTTGTTGCACATACGACCATAACTGACCACTACACCGTTATACTTAGCTTTGATATGCTTCCCAATACCCATAAATCCGTAAAAAATATCAAAATAGTCGATTACGACACTCTTGACAAAGTCCTCAATAAAATAAATCTAAGTCCAATATTTTCAATGGGTGACGTAAATAACGCTGTTGACTTTCTTATTACAACCTTAAATAAAGAATTAGAATCTTGCACCAAAATCAGACGTACCCCCATACGTAAAAACATTCTAAAACCATGGATTACCAAGGGGATACTAAAGTGTATAAGAAATAGACAAAAAAAGATCCAAGTAACGAAATTCATAAACTAACCTATACTCGCTATCGCAATTTCACTAATTCTTTAATCAAAAAGGCCAAAAGAGAATATGAAAAAATAGAAATTAATAATGCCAAACATGACATAAAACAACTTTGGAAAGTCATTAAAACCATCACGTACACTAATAAAAACAGAATCCCAGCATTAGAATTGATAACCAACAATAACCATCTAGAATCAGCTAACGCAGTTAATAGATATTTTACTAATATTGGAAAAATCATTGGAGGAAACTTGCAATTGACAAACACACTAAACGTGAATGAACCCTATCAACTGGTGATCCAATCGCAGTCATTTGTACTTCAGCCGACAGATGTTTATGAAATAGACTTAATTATATCTCAACTCAAAAATGATTGCGCAATTGGTCTAGATGGTATCTCCAACAAATTTATAAAAAGATACAAAAGTATTTTAGTTGAACCACTTGTTTATATATGTAATTTAGCATTCTCGTCCGGCATCTTTCCAAAAGCATTCAAGCGAGCACTTGTTCATCCAGTTTATAAGGCCGGTGACAGAGACTGTGTGAATAATTATAGGCCCATATCCCTTCTTCCTGGCTTCTCAAAGATCATTGAAAAAGTTGTCAACAACAGACTAGTCAAGTACTTGGAAACCAAAAACTTGCTCTCGAATTCCCAATTTGGATTTCGCAGGAACAAGTCAACCGATGACGCTGTTTTTGAGCTTACAAATCATATAGTCACTAATATGGATAAAAAGAAAAAAGTATTAGCAATTTTTTTAGATTTAGCCAAGGCATTTGACACAGTCTCTGTCCCACTACTGCTCGGTAGACTGGATCGGATAGATGTGCGTGGAATGCAACACTGCAGTTTTTTGCCAGTTACCTCACAGATCGCTCACAATGTGTTCAGATAGATGGTGTACGTAGTCATGATCTTCCCATAGACATTGGTGTCCTTCAAGGAAGTATTCTCGGGCCAACCTTGTTCCTAATATTTATTAACGATCTTTGCCAATTAAACATATCTAGCACTGGAAAAATTGTCACATTTGCAGACGACACTGTATTAATTTTTAATGGCGATTCTTGGCGAGATACGTATCGGAATGCACAAGAGGGCCTAAATCGAGTTACTAGTTGGCTCAACTGTAACCTCCTATCATTGAATGTCGATAAGACTAAGTACATAGCTTTCCGATCAAATAATAGGAACCCGCATACCGAGGCATCTCAACCCATCTTTGCACATCTATGTTATAACCGTAATGTTACCTCTCCATGTACCTGCAAGGAACTACAACTAGTTGATACAATCAAATACTTAGGAATCGTACTTGACAAAAACTTAAACTTTCAAGCTCATATAGATATACTAAGTTCCCGAACTAGGAAACTAATTTACATCTTCAAAAATTTACGACATGTATGTGACAAGAATGTCCTAATAACAACGTATCTTGCCCTATGCCAGTCAATACTGATGTACTGCATTACGTCCTGGGGAGGTGCTGCTAAATCCATTATGATAAAACTAGAACGTGCCCAAAGGGCAGTGTTAAAGGTGGCACTTTACCTACCGTTCTTATACCCTACAACAGACTTATATCAAAAGGCCCATGTCCTTACAGTAAGGCAACTTTTTATTTTTCGACTAGTTATTAAGTCACACTCACTAACTAATTTCGATCCTCTAACTAATGCAGGGAAACGTAGGCAATATAAAATATATCAAACTGACATAATTTACAAAACAACGTTATCACATCGATTTTACTGCTTTTTAGGCCCGTACTTATATAATAAAATTAATGCTATTCTCTCTATTTACCCCCTTAAAACATATAAATTAAAAAAAGTATTAACAGAATGGTTACAAAACCTAACCTGTGACGATACAGAAAACCTACTTGCCACTGAGATAACAAAGCTAGCACATCTATCTATTTATTAAAATACATACGGACATACATACATGCACTTAGTCATACACACACACACGCACACACACACACACTCTCTCACACACACACACACACACACACAAACTCACAATCGCGCGCTCACACACATTTTGTTTTGCATTTATTTATATTTTATCTTTGTTTTATATTCAACTTAGACTAAGTACTTGTCATAGCAATGTGATCCAAGTTTATGTCCAGGAGGTGGGAGCCTGGTGATCTGTAACACAGGATTCTTTTCCTACAACAGACACCAGCATCTCACAAAGGAATTTTGTCTGATCAATATATTTTATTTCCTAAACTGTGTACCTTTGTGATGAGAGAAAATAAATACAATTTATTATTATTATTATATTTTAACTATTTTTCGAAAATATTCCCAGTAAATACCCTGATTACTGCATGCATAAAATTTTGTAAATTCGGTGCCAAAATTACACGTCTTGAACCATGTGGAATAAACGCCTATAATGTTCCACGTTTCGACTCCATTCACATTGTCGCGAAAACCGTTTGGTTAATCGTTTATCGTCCAATATTTGTGAGAACACCCTTTAAATGCAAATGCATATGCAATGTACCTATAGTAATTTTACTAAGTCCTGTGTAATAAAATTTTACTAATAATACGAAATTTTAATTTGCTTATATTTTACATCGAAGTTTCGTTACTATTTCCGTGACCATGGCTAGTATAACG
Organism: Euclidia mi; assembly: GCA_944739405.2. NCBI lineage: Eukaryota > Metazoa > Arthropoda > Insecta > Lepidoptera > Erebidae > Euclidia > Euclidia mi. The sequence goes on along the minus strand of OX123181.2, from coordinate 92,114,260 downwards.
GTAACCTAGTTAGTTAGTTAGAATTTTTTCTAGTTACGAGTATGATGCTATAACATAAATATAATTTATATGACTTTGTACACGTTTCAAAGTAATTAATACTAAAATTATCTCCAGTTATGGTCACAATATGAGAATCGTTGAACACAGTCCATCTGTTGGCAGACTTTACATCGTCTTTCAAAAATATTATGGGCAACTCCCAGACATGCTCGTTTCCCCAACGTGTTTTTTTCACGTTTAGTAAGCGATTATAACTATAATTTTACAGCTTGAGCAACAAGATGCACGTGATAATTAAAATAATCAAATCTATATTTTGTGACACTTTCGCAATGATAATTGCAACATTGCTGGCATTTTGGTACGTTTTCTCAAAGGTTCTCTTAAAACAACGATACGTACTGATATCCTATCATTACGAACCTACCGTTGTTATAAGAGATTTTTATTTTATTTATATTCTCACGCCTGTATCCCCGAAGGGGTAGGCAGAGGCGTAAATATTACACCCACAAATATTATTGTTTTAAGAGATATAACATAGATAGTATAATATTGATAACAGTATTAGTTTATATCAGAACTACTGGAATATGAAATCGAGTTCACGCAACGCGAATAAAATTCGCCTTTTTGCAAACTCTAACAGTAATTTTCAATTGTAGTGACGTGATTGAATTATGTGATCACGCGATCGCCTATGAAGGCCACAAAAAGACAGTCTTAATATCATTTACAACTAAAAGCGTAATTTCGAAGCTTTCATTTTATATTGGTCCACTAAAACCTGTACCTTTCCTACCCTCGAATCAAAATATTAAAAGCTTATAACCTTCACAAACAAAGATCTCATTACCGAAAACTAAGTTATGGATGCTAATGAACAAATTAAACTTTAATATAAAGGTAGGTAGGTTGTTATTAAAACGGTTTATTTATATAAAATTGATGGGTGTTGGTAAATATGAGACTATTATGGTTAAAATAATTTATTGATTGTGCACTTATACAAAATGGTGTTACACGGAATTGTAGCAGAGAGCAGAGAGACCTTAAGTCATAGACAATTTGATCATGAGCATTGCCACAGATTATACAAATAATATTACTAAGAATACACAGACTTATTATCGATATATTTATGGGAGGCTCGCAATTTATTACATTATTATTATATTGTAACACTCCTACCAAATTCGAGCCTGCTACAAAATATGTTAGGTATCACAAATGTATTTACACTAATCTTAGTTACAACATATCTTAAATAAACAATAGAACTAATTCAACTTAGAAATTCCAATTTTATCTCGCATTAATCTAAATTTATCCTTGGATAAGGCTTTTGTAAACATGTCAGCAAGCTGGTTGTTTGTATGAACATAATTTAAGCTAATAACATTTTCAAAGAATTTTTCTTTAATAAAATTATACTTGATATCAATATGTTTACATCGCTTGTGAAATACGTTATTTTTTATAACATTAATTGCACTTTGATTGTCCACATTTATGCACACACTAGTTTGTTTATATTCATTTAATTCACACAGTAATTGTTTCAACCAGATCGCTTCTTTGGTAGCAGCGCAGGCTGTCATAAATTCAGCCTCGGTAGTGGATAAGGCTACAGTTTGTTGTCGCTGAGATGACCATGTTACAGCAGCCTTATTCTTTATAAATACATAGCCAGTTATTGACCTCCTTGTTTGAACATCATTGGCAAAGTCAGAGTCACTATAACCAATCAATTCAGTTGTGTCTGAGTCACAACTATAACACAATTCATAATTTTTAGTTTCTTTCAAGTATTTTAAAATTCTTTTAACAGCATTCCAATGAGAATTGTTATAAGAATGTAAAAAACGACTTACTTGACTAACTGCAAACATTATGTCTGGTCGACTTACAATTGCTGCATGGATAAGTGATCCCACTGCCTCTGGCACACAGTTTGGTTTGTCCACTGACTCATCTGCCTTTATAAGTGTCACATGTGGGTCAGCTGGAACACTATTAAAATTAGCATTATTCATACTGAATGTGTTTAATAACTGCTCTATATACTTTGTTTGATGTATAAATATATAGTTTTCAGATCTCTCTATTTGCATTCCAACATAATTAGAAATAGGATATATCTTTAAATCAAAATGCTTCTGAAGGTCATTAACTACTTCAAGTAAAACAGTCTTTTCTTTACACATGAGGACTCCATCATCGACATACAGACACAGATAACATTTAATATTTCTGATCTGCCCAACATAAACACATTGATCTGCTTGGCATCTTACAAAATTGAATTTATTAAGAATAGAACTGAATTTTGTATTCCAGCATCTAGGGGCTTGTTTTAATCCATATAGAGATTTATGCAATTTACATACCAAATTTGGCTTGCAGTCCAGTCCCTCTGGTAGCTTCATAAGTATATTTTCTTTCAATTCACCATAAAGAAAAGCTGTGGTTACATCAAACTGCATAATTTCTAACTTGTGTTGTGCTGCAAGAGATAGTAATAATCTAATTGAGTCATACCTGACTGTTGGGGCAAAAGTTTCATCATAATCAATTCGTTCTTTTTGAGAATATCCCTTTGCACATAGTCTTGACTTATAGCGAATACCTGTTGGTTCTTCTTTGACACGAAATACCCATTTGCATCCAACCAATTTTGCATCGTGTGGTTTTTATATTAAACTCCAGGTTCTATTACGATGATGAGATTCTAATTCCTTTGCTATTGACATTTTCCAATTTTCAGAATCATCAGATGATATTGCTTCATTATAGTTCTGCGGAACTGAAATTGTGTCTACATTACAGCATAGGTAACTGTTTTCATGTTCATCCTTTTTGTTTGATAACTGTTTCTTATTTCTAGGTCGAAGGTTTATATTACAGACAGATGGTGAGCTTACTGTCACATTTGGACTATAATCACTGTCATTAGGGTCAGTGTAGTATTCAGCACTTTCAGCAACAGAGTTTATGGATTCTGACTCAGTAGTAGAGCTCTCGGATGAGTGATTTTCATTAGGTTCAGATGGTGAATCACACATTGACTCTGTCAGATCCACCGGAACAAAGTTTCTTTTGACAGTTGATTCTAAAAAGACAGCATCTCTACTCTTTATAACAGACCGAGACGGAGGAATCACAAATCTGTACCCCTTGGAGTTTTCACAATACCCAATAAATTTTGCTTTTTGTGTTTTAGGATCCCATTTCCTTCGCTTTTCCTTTGGAAGATGTATCATTGCATCACACCCAAAAACTTTTAAGTTACTTACATTAGGTTTCCTTCCAGACCATAATTCCTCTGGACTTTTGTAATTTAGTGACCGAGTCGGACTTCTGTTGATGAGATAGGCTGCAGTGTGTATGGCTTCTGCCCAGTACATCTTGGAAAGGTTGGCGTTAATTAGTAAGCACTTTGCTTTCTCCACCAGAGTTCTATTCATACACTCTGCCACACCATTTTGTTCAGGTGTATATGGTGTTGTTGTTTGGTGAGTAATTCCAGCACTTTTCAGATACTCACTGAACTGTGTGTTGACATACTCAAGACCGTTGTCAGAGCGCAGACATTTTATATTACATTCTAACTGATTTTCAGCTTGATTTTTAAATTCTTGAAATTTTTCTAAAGCTTCGGATTTCTTTTGAAGGAAATAAACAAATACTTTCTTGGAGTAGTCATCAATCAATGTCATGAAGTATTTAGCACCTCCCATTGACATTGTTTCCATTAGTCCACAGATGTCAGAGTGTACTAGCTCGAGAAGCTTTGTAGTTTTTGATTCACTACATTTTAGAGGCAAACGTGTTTGTTTTCCTTCCAAACATGTTAAGCAAATTGGCTTACCTGCTTTCTTGGATAGTTGTACACCTTCTGTGTTCTCTACCATTTTCTCCAAATCTTGAAAATTGAGATGGCCCATACGTTGGTGCCACAGAAAAATATCCTGGTTATCAACATCAGATATGTATGCTTGGTGATCATATATGTTTAATCTGTACATATTGTTGATTAAGCTGGCTGTACCAACTACTTCATTGTACTTGTTCAGAATTACACAGCCCTTACTATTGAACTTTACCTGGCCACCGTTTTTAATGACTTGGCTGACAGACAGGAGATTGGTTGCTAAGTCGGGCACATATAGAACATTCTTAAGTAAGATCCTCTTACACTGATCTTTATCATTATACACCTTCAGACTCAACTGACCGGAACTTTTCACTGGTAAACATTTGTTATTTGCTACTTTAATTGAGTTGATGATCGCTAATGTTTCATTTTCTAATATATTGTGCTTGGTCATATGCATGGAAGCGCCGGAGTCTACATACCAGGCATCACCGTTGCTCTCTGAAGCTATGAATGCAGCAGCATATCTTGAGCTTTCCTGTTCTTTTGGTTTATACTTTTTCTTCGGAGACTTGCACTGAGCACTCACATGACCGTGTTTGTTACAGCTATAACAGCGAGGCCCCTTGTTCAGCTGTTTCTTATAGTTTTTATTTTTGTAATTTACTGTAAAGGCTGATGTGTCACTGTCATTCAGTTTGACATCTTGTAGTATTTTGGCTTTAACGGAGTCAGCACTAATTTTCATACCAGAACTTTCTATAACGATTATCATGGGCTTGTATCTATCAGGTAGACCGGAGAGCAGCAATGTCCCGAGCCACTCGTCATCTACTTTAAATCCGATATTACGCAACTTATGAGCCGTGGTCATTATTTTGCTCACATACTCTTCTACATTTTGACATCCCACTAAATTTGTAGTACATAAATCACGGAGTAAACCCACTCGGTGTGTCAGACCAGAATCATCAAAGGCGTTGGCTAAGTTCTGCCATACTTCTCTGGCTGTTTTGGCTTCTTGTATGTGTACGTAATTTACAGAATCCACCATCAAAATAATTTTCGATTTCGCTTTGAGATCGCGTTTGATATCTGTCGCAGAGTCACTCGTTTCAATACAGTCCCATAATTCTTCGTGCTCAAGGTATGTTCTCACAGAAAATCTCCACGTCGAATAGTTTTCTCGACCGGTGAGCTTTTCTATGAGTGCTAATTGATTTCCAGAATTCATTTTCAACACAATTTTGAACAATGACTTGCAATGACCGCGTGTCGTATAGGTTATGAAAAAATCTGATCATTAAACTTTTGAAGTTTTCTTTGGTATTTTTATTCGTAACCTAGACTGCTGGGCCCATAACCTGATGGGTGTTGGTAAATATGAGACTATTATGGTTAAAATAATTTATTGATTGTGCACTTATACAAAATGGTGTTACACGGATTGTAGCAGAGAGCAGAGAGACCTTAAGTCATAGACAATTTGATCATGAGCATTGCCACAGATTATACAAATAATATTACTAAGAATACACAGACTTATTATCGATATATTTATGGGAGGCTCGCAATTTATTACATTATTATTATATTGTAACAAAAATGTAAACTGTCGAACCATAAACAAAGGCTTTACGTTGTAAAGTGAAAATGAAACAAAGGTTGTATCTATTTAGAACGAAATATTCGTGACTGTGAACTGGAGTTTTAGTTTTTTGTTTTTGGCTTGTGTTTTGTTCGTTGAGATCGTGTTCTGGCGTATGTTTTTGTTACACTTTTTATGTAATTCTGTTGTAATTACGTTGGCTCTATTGTAGAAATTTGTTATTATGTCTTTTACTTCGTTTTCCTGTGTTTTGTCCAAAGCCCATGCATTTTTTTTAAGGTAGACTGCATCCCTGCTACGCCGCGCGTATGGTTTGTTAAAATAATTATTATTCTTTTATTAAATCTTTATCCACAAATAACACGGACTCATTAAGTTAGTAACAATTTTACTTATATCTATGATAGTAACAATACAATGTAATAAATTTAAACTAAACGCGCTGTTATGCGTGTGAGTCACCACTGCAAGCTCATCACTGAGGTGGAAAGCTTACAGCTGTGACTCACATACACACAGTCGAGTCTGGACGCTACACAGCTTAGTATGATATTGGGGCTGGCCCGCACACGGCGCACCTGGGAGTCGCATCGCTTTCGCATAATTGTGTAAAAACAATCTACACGAGCGTCAGCAAACATCCCTGAGGCACTGCAAAACCGGGGCAGCCCCATCAATACCCGGAACGCGTTATTGTATTGGATTCGAAGATCACTGTAGGCTTTTTGAGTATAATTTACCCACAGGCTGCACGTGTAAAAAGATGTACAGTATGCACGAAAAAACGCTATTTTAACGGCTCGAGAACAACGTGCAAACCTGCGGGCAATCATATTAGCTCTTACCGACAGTGATCTTCATTCGCTTTTTATATCCTCATGATCGTTGAGGTCCACTGTCAAACAGTGCCCGAGGTATTTGAAACTAAAAACCCGCCCTAATATTTTACTATTCAACTTGATTGGGGGCACAGTTTCAGGTCATTTACCACCTGCTTCAAAAATCATGACCTCGGTTTTCTTCGTATTGTAAACCAATCCGTGCAGACCTGCGTATTCTTGACAGATGGCTAACAATCGCCTTAGACCACACACCGAGGCGCTCAGCAAGGCCATATCATCGCAATCTTAATATATAAAATCCTTGCGTTACTGACTGACTGACAGACACGCTACAGCCGAAACTATTGGGCGCAGGAAGCTGAAATTTGGCATGTATGTTCCTTGGGGACCGTAGGGGTGCACTAAGAATCGGGATTTCCCGAAATTCCCACGGGATCGGCCAAAACGGGTAAATTAAAAAAAAAATGCAGGCGTAGCTGCTGGCGTCCTCTAGTAACTAATATTATTAACACATACTCCATCGATATGACAACCAGCGTGCTCCCTGCTGAGCGCTTCGATCAGCTCGTTGACGTATAAGTTGAAGAGCGTGGGCGAACTTAAACCGCCCTGTCTGACCCCACACTCCAAACCATACGGCTCCGACAAAACGCCAGCCCATCGCACCTGATTGATCTGATTTCCATACCAATATTTAAATGTGGTTATTAATTCCTTGGGCATTCCAGTTTCTTCTAGTTTCTTCCAGAGAATATCGTAGGAAACCAGATCAAAGGCTCGAGAAAGGTCGAGGAAGCAAGCGTATACGGGTGTTTTCCTATCTGTGTAGTACTTGAGAAAAATAAAAGAGCGCCGATAAATAATAAAAAGTAACGCGCAACCACATTGAAACTAAGCCCGACTAGCCTCTACAAAGAACTCCGACTCAATGCTGAAGAACATTTAGCTCTTCCTACTATTATTACATTCAAACAAATAATCTCATCAATATAATTCGTCTTACTTACGATTCTCGCATTGAGATAGACATCAAAAGCAAACAATCACAAAAATACAATAGCAAATATAATACGACGAACATAAAACTTAAATCGGCTAATCGGCTACCTAAACCAATAAAACGCATGTAGCAAATCGACTTAATTCCACCTTTTATCGGATTAGAAGCCGATATCTGCCGATTACAAACTGAAGGCTCCCGGGTTTTGTCTTTGCCTCGCACCGGACCGTAATTCTTCGCATAGCATCGTTAATTTAAAACTAAATGCTTCGAGCTCCCAACAATAGATTGTCGCATAAATAACTTTAAAGGAAAACGGGGGAAGCAGGGGAGAACGTTGAAATTTATATTCGACGTAACTTTGGCACAAATTTTTGGGTAAACTCGAAATTTTGCAGAGTGCTCACCCCGATTGGTAATTCATGAGGATTATACAGCTCTCCCGTAATTCAAGCATTTATACGTTGATTAGTTAGAAAAGATCCAAATGAAAAAAAATCTTGAATAATTTATTTACGTTAAAGATAGATTTAGGAAGGTAGTAATCTCTAAATTGAATGTTACTTAACGAATGTTCGATTACACAAAATCATCTGGATATTTGTGCGAACGATGCTTTTTTGTAGATTACCTGTTGCCTTAAGAGGCTTTTTATTTGAGAGAAATACTTTATTTAATTAGTATTTACTTTGGTAGATTTAAAAAAGATTTTGTTTTAAAAGGTACATCAAAAAGATTTATGGCCGTTTTTTGTGCTTAAGATACCCAGCATCTGAAAAGCTTTATACATTAAATAGAGATTTGGACGTAATATGTTTGTTTAATAAAATGTCAGTTTAGACAATGGCTTTTTAACCGACTTCAAACAAAAAAAAACGGAGGAGGTTCTCAATTCGGCCGGTGTATTTTTTTTTTCGATGTATGTACACCGATGTCATCGAGGTTTCTGAACCAATTTACGTGATTCTTTTTTTGTTTTATGAGAAATAGTTTCGAATTGGTCCCATAAAAATTTGATTCATGTAGGCCCAGCAGTTTTTATTTCATGAGCATTTTTTTGTTTACTTTCCCCTATCCCGATGTCTGAAGTATGTATAATGCCTGCTGTACACATTTTTTGTGCACATATCAAAGGATCTTGGCGCGCTCCGCCAACAGCGTTCACACGTTGGCGCTTTTTTCATTTCATTCTCGCTCTTTAGCGGAGACAGTACTGTTGCGCGTGAATGATATTTATGTTCCCAAGTTCCTATAACGATGGCGGTGGCGTAGAGCAGCAATGAGTTTTACAATTTATAGAAATTGTGCCGAAATTGAACAATAATATATATAACTAGAGGACGCCAACAGCTAAGCCTGCATTTTTTTTTTATTTACCCGTTTTGGCCGATCCCGTGGGAATTTCGGGCAATCCCTTCAGAGTGCACCCCTACGGCCCCCAAGGAACATACGTGCCAAATTTTAGCTTCCTGCGCCCAATAGTTTCGGCTGTAGCGTGTCTGTCAGTCAGTAAGTAACGCAAGGATTTTATATATTAAGATTTTACTAATTTTTATGTTGCTTTTTTATTAATTTTTATTTTTATAAAATTAAAAACGAAGGAAGTTGAAAAACATATTTTTATTATGTACCACATTATTATGTTCAAGACTAACCAAAATTCCTATTATTAATAATAAGCTACCTATTTTATATTTCAGGTTAATGAAGCGTGGAGCCGTATGGCGGATAAAATTTAATATTAATTTTATCTGCCATATGGCTCCACGCCACTTGGTAGCGCCATCTACCTTCCTATCTATAACGAATCGCATCAAGATCAATCGTTCCACGTCTAGTGCGAGCGATACCATATTTCCGTCCCGCTCTATCCCACTCCCTGGAAGAGGCACTGCCTTCGCCTGATTCGTCGACGCGATCGTGGACGCGAAGACAGTCGAGAACATTCTTCCCGCTGAGAACGCCGTCTGGATACCGTACCGCGCCGCACCGTTGTATGTGATTATATAAACCGCTCGCAAGTGAGAGTGACGGTGAATTGAAGTGTAAACAATCAGCTGCATCATGAAACACCAGGAGGAAAAGAAACGAAGAAGGTTGTATAAGGTAAGTGCCTTCCATCCTTGAAATATCCTATACCCACTCAATCACCTCCTCCCGTATCCCTCTCCTCTTCCCTTATTCCTTTCTAGGCGACCCAGAACTCGCCCTAATACAGTCCATTTTCCTGCTCCAAGTCGCCTAGAACCCTACGGTTTCGGTGTAACGCCGAACCATTTTTTTTTATCCATACGAGTCGGATTCATTTACGTTTTATACGTTATACCGCTATACCTAGGCAGTTATAGCACCTCGCTATACTCCTAATATATTCACATAACCGTCACATGGTTATTTCCGCCCGCATTAGTAGGTAAACTTTTATGTAGCTACCTACTTATTAAATTATTATTTCTGCAACTATCATAGTTGTCTTATAAATCTCATATTTCAATCAACTTTTATTTCCTCAGCTCTAAAGTGTTGCCTAATTAGCCTACTTAGGTAAAATAATAGATACATTAGATATTCTTATTTTGTTTCGTTCTCATTAGCTTATACTTACGTAAGCATGTCACAACAAAAGAAGTCACGCGTGTCGGAAGACAAAGAGATGACAATCTTAGAAGCAAAACGCAATATTTTATTTGAGCGCATTCAAAATATCTATGCACGATCAAAAACCGCATCTATGTCTGACAGTAATAGCGAAGCATTTCTCAGTTATTGTATGACAGTAGATAGTATTCGAACAGATTTTCATAAGTTGTTAGACGATTATAACGCAAGATTACTTTCTATCAATCCTGATGAAAAACCGAACTATCAGGCGTATACCTCATTCGAAGATCTTTATTGTATTATTAAGCGTATACAATCGCAATTGGAGGGTAAATGTTCGGCAGAGCTCGTTGCCCGCAAACCGAGATTACCGCCAATCGAGATTATGTCGTTTGACGGAGATATACGAAATTGGCCGTTATTCTATGCGAGTTTTAAGTCTACAGTGCACGATAATGGTTCTCTGACAGATGCTGACAGGTTGTACTATTTAATAGGTAAACTGTCACCGAAAGCCCAGTCCGTATTTGCAGGTGTCACACCCAGTGCTGAGAATTATCAGGTCATATTTCAGTCACTACTTGACAGATATCAAGACACGCGCGTTCTAGCGTCTACGTACTTTGACCAAGCTTTAAATCTCAAACTGTCCAGCAACGCGTCTGTCTCGAATTTCCAGCTGTTTATTGATAACTTCGTAACCGCGGTTAATTCTCTTAGGAATTTAAAATTAGAAGATCTTTCCGACTTTATGTTGCTTCAACTCGCTTTAAAAAAGTTTGACACTGATACAATTCGCGCATTCGAGATGACGGAACGCAATAATAAAATACCTACACTAGATAGTTTTATTTCGTTCATCAAAGATCAGTGTCGAATATTTCATAATACGCAGTCTGGTTCACCTGGCCCGTCTAACACTAACAACAACAAACAAAGGTTGAATAAATCGCGAAATAGTAATAATAACTCAGTCCCTAATCCACAATCTTACGTAACATGTTCGGAATCTAATAGTAATAATTCACAGAAGTGTCTGTGCAGTAATATAGTGCACGACCATTACTATAAGTGTCCCACCTTTAATGATTTAAATCCAATTGCTCGTTTTAAAAGCGTAAAAGATAACAAAGCTTGCATTAATTGCTTAAGCATAAAACATAAAACGAGTAATTGTTCCAGTAGAACGAGATGTCGCTCGTGTAAACAAAAACATCATACACTGTTACATTGCGATAAAAATAACCGGTTGTCAAGTCAAGCCGCTAACCTTGACACCCGAGTACGTCGCAAGTGCAGAACACGGTAGCTGCGCCTTCCGCGTCTGAGGGCGAAGTATTGTTGTGTACGACATCCATTGCGCGGGCGACGCGCACGCGAGGATGGCACTCGCGCATCTATAATGATCCGCGCAGGGCCAAAACGCAGTGTACGGCGTCTAAGACGGTACTGTTAGCGACAGCGCAAGTTATCGTATATGATGTAAATGGGTCGCCGCACATGGTACGTTGTCTGCTAGATAGCGCATCTCAGACCAATCTAATAACATCGGAATGCTTCAAAGGCCTCGGATTATGGAATAACTTTAAAAATACTAACTCAACCGTCAAAGGGATAGGCGGATCAGAAAGGCATTGCAGGGGTTCCGTAGATGTTAAAATACACTCGCGTTTTGATAGGAACATTAATTTTAATATTTCTTCGCTTATCGTGGAGCGTATCACGGACGCATTGCCGAACGCTAATGTAGACGTAGCATCACTCACTCATCTCGAGTCGTTGCCGCTAGCCGACGCGGAGTTTGCGAATCCGGCAGGCATTGATCTTTTGATCGGAGCTTCAATATTTCCGCACTTGCTACTAACTAAAATAGTACGTAGTGAGCGATATGATTTACCGCCCGCTATTGAGACGGTACTTGGGTATGTGATTATGGGTACCGTACCTACGTTACATACTTCTCATTGTATTACGTCTTGTTGTTGTTCTGCTCTTCAAGAGATCAAGGTGGGTGCTAAAACTGTGTGTAAGATAAAGCACTAATTAGCTATGCTATGCTATGCTATGCTACGCCATGCTATGCTACGCTATGCTATGCTAAGCTACGCTACGCTACACTATACTATACTACACATCCGCTTTGTATATAGATGACATTGCCTATAATGTCATACCCGCTCCGCTAGCAATTTCGCTTTGTGAAGAGCTTATTCAGCTTTTCAAGCGAGGCCAGTTTGATCTTGTCAAATGGACAAGCAACTCTAAGGAGGTTCTCGCACGCATACCAGATTCTCATAAAGCTTCTCCAGACATTGAGTTTGAGAAGTCTGTACCGCATAAGGTTCTCGGTTTACGCTGGGACAAATCCTGTGAGTTTTCGGTTTGACGTCTCACCGCCAGATGATAAGTGCGCCAAACGCACCATACTGTCCACAGTGGCTCGACTATGGGACATAATGGGTTTTGTGGCTCCCACAATTTTGTACGCCAAGCTCTTGATCAAGGAACTTTGGCTATCAAAGTGTGAGTGGGATGAAACACCCCCTGACCATATTGTCGCCGCTTTGGGCCAGTTTGTATTGAGCTTACCGCGCTCAATCAAATTGCTATTCCGCGTCATCTTGGGTTGGTAGATGGATGTACCATCAACTTAATAGGTTTCGCTGACGCCAGCGAGCGTGCTTACGGCGGAGTCGTATATCTGCAAGTCCGCATTGGTTCTAACTACTCGGTGCAGTTAGTTTGTGCCACGTCTAAGGTCTCGCCTGTTAAAACCATTTCAGTTGCAAGACTGGAGTTGTGCGCGGCCCTTCTGCTGTCTCAGTTGCTCCGCAAGGTTCAAGACACAGTTTTGCCCCACTACCCCATTAATAAATTATACGCATTTTCCGACTCCAAAGTAGTGCTCGCTTGGATTCATTCTTCTCCTCACCTCTAGCAGACTTTTGTCGCCAACCGCGTTAGTAAATTGATTGAACTTGTTCCCGCTACTTGTTTCAATCACGTCGCGGGTTATCGTACTCGTCTTCAGGAAGAACTTTCCATAGATCATATTGGCTGGAAGTTTATTCCACCAGCATCACCACATTTCGGTGGATGTTGGGCAAGCATGGTCAAAGTAATTAAAACGCATCTCTTCAAGGTTATAGGTCAACAGATCCTCTCTTACGAAGAGCTTTTAACTGTCCTTGCACAAGTCGAGGCACTGATCAACTCGCGTCCGCTCACGGCATTGAGTAGTGACCCTGCAGAACCATCCGCGTTAAGCCCTGCACATTTTCTGAACACAGTGCCATTATCGTCATTTCCGGCTCCTGAAGCAGACTCTTCAAGCTTGGTCCAGAGACATAATCTGCTGGATAAACTCGTGCAGTCGTTCTGGCGGCGCTGGCGTGCGGAATATCTACACCAGCTTCAGGCTAGATCCAAGTGGAATAGTCCTGCATCCCCTATACAGGAGGGTACGTTGGTCGTCATAATACATGATAATGCTCCGCCGCTTTCATGGCCGTTAGCCATCGTAGAGAAATTGCATACTTCCAAGGACGGTACAACTCGCGTTGTTACCGTGAAAACCGCCAAGGGGAGTTACGTGCGCCCTGTTGTACGTCTCTGTCCGCTTCCAACTCAGTGAGATCTAGCCTGAAGTTGGACTTACCTCTTAGTTTAAGTATTTAGTTAGTAGTTTTCGCTATTATTGCGTTTGTAGCTTTCGCTAAAGTTAATTTAGATTAATTTTATTGTCATATCGCTGTCTTAGCCTATTGATGGGTTATGCGGTAGTACACCCAACATAGCTAACTTAATTCTATTTTTTTTTAAAGGCAACCCTTTAGGGCCGGGGGGATATGGTAGCGCCATCTACTTTCCTATCTATAACGAATCGCATCAAGATCAATCGTTCCACGTATAGTGCGAGCGATACCATATTTCCGTCCCGCTCTATCCCACTCCCTGGAAGAGGCACTGCCTTCGCCTGATTCGTCGACGCGATCGTGGACGCGAAGACAGTCGAGAACATTCCTCCCGCTGAGAACGCCGTCTCGATACCGTACCGCGCCGCACCGTTGTATGTGATTATATAAACCGCTCGCAAGTGGGAGTGACGGTGAATTGAAGTGTAAACAATCAGCTGCATCACGAAACACCAGGAGGAAAAGAAACGAAGAAGGTTGTATAAGGTAAGTGCCTTCCATCCTTGAAATATCCTATACCCACTCAATCACCTCCTCCCGTATCCCTCTCCTCTTCCCTTATTCCTTTCTAGGCGACCCAGAACTCGCCCTAATACAGTCCATTTTCCTGCTCCAAGTCGCCTAGAACCCTACGGTTTCGGTGTAACGCCGAACCACCACTATTAACGAAATGAAAAAAAAATCATTAATGACAACATTTAGAATGCATCACATTCTACTGTAGTACACATGTACGCGCACGTAATAATTAAACGCACTGTATAAATAAATAGCCGTGGCTGCAAGTGCTTCTACGTCCATCTTTGTCTAAGCACCAATGCAGAATGATCCGTCAGCCAATGTGTAAATAGTAATCTTGGCGTCGTATCATGTTGACCCAACATGCTGGGCTGGCTAGTTGGGCCAATATGTACAGGGGCTTTAACATTGTGACGACTGTTGTCATGTCAAATTGTCATCACTACAGTCACCAAGGACTACTGACGTCTACACAACAAACTGGCCGGTCGTCAAACATAATAATTAGCAAAAAGGTTTGAAGACTATTTCATTATTTGGAAATTACAGTTTTAAGTTAGATGACGTAAACACTCTGTCAAGTGTTCGCTAAATTCGCCACTAATTGGCAACTAGACGATGGTCGTGCCTGTAATATATGTGCTTTAAGTTCTGAAGGCGTGTGGGTTCAAATCCCAGTCATAACAGTTAGTGGATTTTGGTTTTTATGAAACTTGGAAAATGTTTATGAATATTTGGTAAATATTAAAAAAAAATATTGTTTAAATATTTTGAATAAAAATACATACATACATACATAGACTCACGCCTGTTTTCCCGAAGGGGTAGGCAGAGGCATAATAAACGCCCACTTTTCGCCAGTGTTTTGATCCCACGTAATAGGTGGCGAGCCTATTGCTGCTTATCGGGATATTTTGTTTGCCAGAGCCTCGTCCGTTGATCGGCAGGTGCACCACTTGCAGGTGAGGTTGGCTTGGGACCCTAAGTTCTTGGTGGGAACCCTATGCTTGAATTGGTTTGAAGTCGGTGCCAAATCAAATTTCATAAGCCTTTAAATTAAATTATTCACACATTTTCGTTTGTTTTTCTTTATTCTTCGTATTAACTGAAGCGGCTTATAATATTAAGATCAAATTGCTCTTTATTAGGTTTATTTATGCATCTTTATCTTTATAGTAGTCATTTCATTGTATTAATTTGCTCGTATTCATTTAAGTGATTAAAATATTATTATTTGTTTGAGGCATGGCACCGACTTCAAACCTATTAGTAAATAGCACATATAAATAATAGGTAGTATTTAATTAATATTAAATCTTTATTATTTTTCACTTTTTCGTTTTTGAAGTCGGTTGTTTTTAACGTAGTTATTTTTATTTTATATATTTTTATGTGGAAGAACGTAGGTTCTGTATTGGACATGTGAATGTCAAACATAATTATACTTCCTATGCGCGGGGATCGGCAACTACATTTACTCTTTTCCTAATAGCTGAGAGAGTGGGATCGACCCAGTATTAGTTGATTGAATCAGGCGTTACTTGGCGGAACTCCACTGTAACCTAGTGGAAGGAAAGGGGAACCCACCACGCGCCTTCAGATTGACCACCCCAACTGACTTGCAGTATCCCGCTGTATGCGCCGACTATGCTTTGACACGTGTTTCGCCTCTGCACGAGGCATCCTCAGGAGCGATGGGTTTCGACTGAATCATTGAGGGTCAGTCGCTTGGGGTGGTCAATCCGAGGGTGCGTGGTGGGTTACCCTTTCCTTCCATTTGGTAACAATGAAGTTCTGCCAAGTGACACCTGATACAATCAATTAATTTATCATTATAAATGTTATCATCTCTGCCCAAAAATTACTTATTCATTGTTGAGGTTTTTTCATGTAGTACCTACTACTACATCATTACTTTATGCATTGTGATGACCATAAAATTACCACTTTGCAACATTTTGATTACTCAAAGTCAACCTCAAATATGTTTATATCCATAAAAATGTTTAAATATTTTGGACACGTCAGAAAGTCATACAAATAAAACAAATAATAAAGTAACTTTACATGCATATTAACCAGTCACGTGGCGCTACTTGCATGCTGCCACCCGTCGCGTCTGGCGGGCCCTGCGCGCGGGGTAACCCGCGACGGGGGGGGCCGCTCCATTCTATTGTTGATTACTCGGTGATTTTAATGAATTTCTGCTAACATATATATATATTTAGATTCTTCATAAAGTTTCCTACAGATTGGTATATAAATATCCTTACGTAATTATACATTTTAATCATAAAACTGCTGAAAGTAAAGAAGGGAAAAAAAATTCAAATATAACGATCGACCGGTTTCCGGCCTCTCGCCAGTCAGGCACTTTTTTGACGCGGCCGATTCCCGGCCTCTCACCAGTCAAGTAGTTAACATAGTTGAGCATTGAAAAAAATGCCTGTTCAGAAAGTAGAGCCTCGTGAGAAGAATCAGGCAAGAAACTCCGGGCCACTCTTTGCTACGTCTTGATTCTATACAATTTAAAAACTTAGTAACTACATTGAATTTTTCATAGGTATATGAGCTGGTGTGTCTATAATGTTGTTGGCAATTAAAAAGGCTTTTTTAATAATAATAAAAAAGTACTAACTAGCATAATATAGACACAATAAGTCACACTCACATGAAACTTAACACTAATCAAACATAAGTAGCCTGTGGGACCGAGCAAATTAATCCCAAGCATTTTTATCTTCAATATAATCTAGCTGAATAGTACCCTTTTTGACAAAGTTTACGTTTTATATCTTTTGAATTTATTATAACTTAAATTTTGAATATTGCTTGGAACTTTATTGTAAAAGCGCACACATTGGCCTTGAAAAGATTTTTTTATTTTCTGTAGCCGGGTAGCCGGCACTACTAGCTTACTCTTATTTTTAGTATTCAAATTGTGGATATCACTTTTCTTTGAGTATGAGGCCTTGTTTTGGCATAAATAATATATTAGGTTGGAATAAATGTACTGGCTTGCAACTGTTAAAATGTTTATTTCCTTGAATTTATTCCTTAACGAAGCCCCATAATCCAAATTATAAATTGCTCGAATAGCTCTTTTCTGCAGAACAAAGATGGTCTGAATGTCGGCAGCATTTCCCCACAGGAAATGAAATGAAATGAAATGAAATGAAATGAAATGAAATGAAATGAAATGAAATACTTCTTTATTTCGTGTAAACTTTGAAAGTACTTACGAAACGTCATTAAAAAGAAATATTTAATACAATTATTTTTGTGTGTCGAATTAGAACAGCTCAGTCCCAAGCGTTTTGGTCGTCTTTATAGTCAGATATTTTATAATAGGCTTTTGAACATAATTTCGCTTTTACAATAATTTTGAACTTATTTATAGATAGGTCTCTTATATTATAAGGGAGCTTGTTATAAAAGCGTATACATTGCCCCATAAAACAGCTACTTATTTTGTGGAGACGAGTGCTATGAACTACGAGATTATTTCTGTGTCTTGTATTTACAGAATGTATATCACATTTTTTACAAAATTTGTCAATATTTTTATGTACATATAGCAGATTTTCATAAATATATTGTGATACAACAGTTAGAATGTTTATTTCTTTGAACTTTTCTCTTAGAGAAACTCTTGGACTGAGGTTATAAATTCCCCTTACAGCTCTTTTCTGCAGAACAAATATTGTATTTAGGTCTGCAGCATTCCCCCAGAGAAGAATCCCATACGACATTAAGCTATGAAAGTAACTGAAATAAACCATTCTAGCTGTTTCTAAATCTGTGAGGCGTCTAATTGTCTTAACTGCATAAGCTGCAGAACTGAGTTTGCCCGAAAGCCTTTCTATATGTGGACCCCATTGTAGTTTGGTGTCCAGCATAATACCTAAAAACATGGTTGTCTCGACGGGCTCAATCCTAGATTCATTAAGTTGTACATTGGTTGGCATATGTTTAACATTGGGCATTGAAAATTTTAAAAGTTTAGTTTTCTTATTATTAAGTAATAGATTATTAACATTAAACCAATTGACAACTTTAGAGAGTGCATTGTTTACTTCGTCAAAGTTACTCTGTCGTCGTTTAATATTAAAAATCAAAGAGGTATCATCAGCGAACAATACAATCTCATGATTATTCTTAACGTAATAAGGTAAATCGTTAATATATATCAAGAATAGAAATGGTCCGAGAATTGAACCCTGCGGGACACCCATTTTCAAAGCAGAACCAGGAGATGTCTTACCATTAACCTCGACCTTCTGGATTCTGTTGCCCAAATAAGAAGTCAGGAGATCGAGAGCTTTATTTTTAATGCCGTAATGATATAGTTTCCTGATAAGAGTATCATGATGAACACAATCAAAGGCTTTAGACAAGTCGCAAAATATACCTAACGCATCTTGCGACTTCTCCCAAGCTGCAAAAATACTTTTCAGTAACTCAACTGCTGCGTCAGTAGTTGAACAACCCCTCGTAAATCCGAACTGTTTCTTGTGAAGAAGATTATGTCTATTGAAATGACTAAGTAGCTGACTAAGAATTAGTTTCTCAAAAATTTTGCTAAGTGTTGGCAATACAGAAATAGGTCGAAAATTTGAAGGGTCTGATGTGTCACCAGATTTAAATAAAGGTGTTATTTTGCTATACTTCATTAAATCAGGAAATGTTCCAGAAGTGACACAACCATTGAACACTGTTGCAAGATGTGGAGCAATTAATGTAATAAAAGACGAAACAGTCTTTACTGACAGGAGAATACCGTATGACATTATACTATGAAAATAGCTATGATACAAGTAGTACAAGCCTGGCAGTGTCAATGTGAGTTAACTGGCGAATTTTTCTGACTGCGTATGCTGCAGAGCTGAGTCTATTCGACATTTTATTAATATGTGGCCCCATTGCAGCTTAGAATCTAGTGTAATGCCTAAAAATTTGGTGTTATCCACAAGATCCAACACATCATCCTTAACCCCTTTTTTTGGGTTTTTTTTATATATTTTTTTTATATTCATTTATTTATAAAACATATGTACATTTGGTGTTACATTAAAATGATTATAGTTTCAATATGTTAAGTCCGTTCAATTAGACATACAAATACAGTTCGTTTTCAAACTAAGAACATAATATAAATGAGAAACATATTAATCCTACGTACCTATATGCCCGATAATTATTACTCACAACATCAACTTGATAGGATAATACATTAGATAAAAACTATGATACCAATTAAAATATATAGATTCACATTAAATTATAATTATTTACTACAGTCAGAATATTAAAATTAATAAATATAAATGTTGCTGAATTAAAATATTATCATTAAAAGACATGTCATAATTATAAAATATACATTAAACATGATATATCTGGGTTTAAATGTCAGAGTCATTTAGAACATCGTCAACATTATAATAGCATTTATTTGCCAGTAAACTGTTTAACTTTTTCTTAAATAGATTTGCATTTAATTCTTTATAAGAGTTCGGCACCTTGTTGAAAATTTTCGGAGCCATACAAAATACGCTCTTTGACATCAACGCTGTCCTAGCGGTATGCAGGCACAATTTATTTTCACACCGTCGGCTATGTTCCGAAATCTGACACAAACGTGGAAACAGCTGTGGATTGGTTTTAACAAACAGAGCTAATTCTGATATATAAAGTGAAGGGATCGTTAAAATTTTGTACTTTATAAAATATGGCCTACAGCTATCCGTAGGTTGCAGCCCAAACATAGCTCGAATGCAACGTTTTTGTTGTTTGAATATTATGTCTTTATTTACTGAGTTGCCCCAAAAAATAATTCCATATCGCAGCACAGAACAAACAAGGCCATAATAAGCCGTAAGGAGCGTGTGGATGTCCACTACCGGTGCGAGTTTATAGAGGGCAAATGAACTGCTACTTACTCTTTTACACAACCCATCCACATGTGCTTTCCAATTGAGTTGTTTATCAATAATTAAGCCAAGAAATTTAGTGGTTTCTACGTCATTTATTTTGAGATTTTCATATTTAATATTTAATCGTCTGTTATGTTTAATCCGTTGGGAAAAGTGCATTATTAGTGTTTTGCTGATATTAATCTTAAGATTATTATTATCTAACCAATTTATAATTAAAGATATAGATTCATTGATGTCATTTTCATAATCATCTTGTTTTGTACACGGTATTATTACAGTGCTGTCGTCTGCGAAAAGGGTCATAGGGTGGTGAATAGCATTAAGCAAGTCATTAACATACATTATGAACAGCAAAGGGCCAAGCACGCTGCCTTGTGGCACTCCGTACGCAACATAACGCTCATTTGACATATATATAATTTCCCGCTTGGTTTTTACATTTATTCTTGATATAGTGGTGATTTGCTTCCTATTTGAGAGATATGTCGATATAAGACTCAGGACATTTCCCCTTACACCATAGTACTCTAACTTCCTTTTTAATATATTATGATCTACGTGATCGAAGGCCTGTGTCATGTCGCAGTATACCGCGCAAACCGGATTTCTTTTGTCTATATTTTCCATTGTTTTATATATATATTTTTCGAAGATTTTCGAGAATATTGGTATTAATGCAATAGGTCTGTAATTTGTTAGAAGATTCTTGTTCCCCTTCTTAAAAATTGGTTTTATTACCGTAGTTTTCAAAATATCCGGAAATATGCCAGAACTAATGCTTAGATTGAGTAGATAGCTCAAGTGCTTACTAATAAGATTACTTACTGATTTAATTATTTTCGTTGTTATGCCATCGTAGCCTACGCTCTTTGTATTTTTGAGGTTTTTTATTATTTTTTCTATGTCTTGGGGCACACTTGGGGGTAAAAATATAGAATCCTTTCTACTTTTTATAGTTGCCGTGGCACATTTAGTATTACTTTCAATGTTAACCATAGGAACTATTTTATCAACAAAATAATTGTTAAAACTATTAGCAATAACTTTTGGATCTTCAACTGTAGTATTATTTATATTTAATTTCAGAATAGTATTCATTGGTATATTGTACTTTTTACTGTTTATTATTTGCCATGTTGTTTTTGATTTATTATCAGAGGAATTAATCTTATGGATGTTTTGAGCTCGTTTAGTCAATCTAATTATCTTTCTAAATAGCTTACAATAATTTTTAAAGAGTATTTTATTTGCTGGCGTCGGTTTAAATCTGTAAGACCATAACAATTGTCTCTTTTTATTGCTACATTTTTTTATACCTTTTGAAATCCAATTAGTTCTGTTTGCAGTCTTTATAGTGACAATTTTAATTGGAAAACATAGATTGTAAAATAACTTGAAATTTTCAATGAATAAGTTACTTGCTTTGTTAGGATCCGTAGTGCCATAGATTTCGTCAAATTTTAAACTTTTCATACAGTTATAAAATTTTATCATGTTTGCCACGGAATAATCTGTTTGTTCCTTGCGCCAAAACTTTTGTGTAGAGGATTTTGACACCTGGCATTTTAAGACCTGTGCTGTGTGATCAGATAAAGCAAGTTCTATTATAAACGCAGTGCATGACGTGCCCAAATTGTGTGCAAAGTTATCAATACAAGTCTGACTAATTAATCTGGTGGGCTTTTCTATTGCTAAGGTTAAATTAAAGTTAAGTAGAAGACACTTTAGATCTAACGTAATGTTATTGTTTTTCATGACATCGATATTAAAATCGCCAGCTATTATTATGTTAACATATTTACGCTTACTTATTTCAACTAATATTTGCTCTAGTTTTTGATAAAAAATATTTAATCTATTCGGTATTGGTACTCTATATATAGCAATAACCACTATCTTAAAATCTGACAATTCAATTGCACAACACTCAAAGACACCATCTATAGACATTTTTGCAATATAAGCCAACTCTTGCCATGAATGTTAGTTTTTTACTAGTATACAAGAACCACCTCTTTTACTATCTGCTCTACCATAGAAGGCTGCCAAAGCGTAATTCGGAATGTCAAGATGATTTTGATGTCCTGACATGATAAAATGTTCCGTTATGCAGAGTATGTCTATTTCTTTTCTCTTTTCTGCAAGAGACGCTAATGAAACCGAGAGGGCGTCTGATTTGTTGAGCAAACCGGCAATATTTTGGTGAAGTACATGTAAGGTTTTAGTTACGAAAAAACATATCATCATTTTTATTTACATTTTCATTTTCAATACTAACAGGCGTTTTATTTAAAGAACTGGCAAACTCAATTACGTCCGTTTGGGTCGACTTATCAGATAAAATAGGCTTATTTGCACTCAACTTCGTTTGATTTTCCCTAGATCGTGCTTGATACCCGATAGCTAGTACTTCTTTGAGTATTATTTTGGATACATGAAGTACATATAAATAACGGCGGGGTCTACTTAAGCTAAAATTCATATCAGCATATTTCACATTTGTAAATTTAGAGCAAAGTAGTCTTAATTCATAATTTAATTTAGTTTCTCGAAGACATTTATTAAATGGTATCTCACATATTATAACATTTGTGTTCCTTGTTACGCATAGAAAGTTACTTAAGGTAATGTTAAAAATTGTGGGTGACCTATCATGCATACCACCCATGACAATAACATAATCTCTATGGGTTAGTGCGCTTATCTGCGTACGTTCAGTTACCAAGATATCCTGGAAAGTAGCGCCCGGTTTCCAGAAGCATGATACTTGGAAGCGGTCGCCAACCAATCGTTGTAGAGTATTCTGGATATGGCGTCCCTGGTCATCGGCAATAACAATAATCTTGTTCGTCGATATATTATCTTCCAGCGTTAAATACTGTGATGTTGTAGGTCCGTGATTGTTTGTCTGGGGAAGATCAGCGTTTTTCGGAGGTTTTATAGAGTTTTCAGTACTGGTACACATATTTATGTTCATTGCATTATTGCTGCTACTGTGTTCTTCCTTCTCATTAATTTCATATCCAGGGCTTGTGTTTACGTGTTTGACCTGGCTAATAGCGCTTTTTAACGTTGTAATGTGCTGACCCTTACGTTTCTTACTACGTCCAGGTGTCATTTGTATTATGCTGCCTGAAGTTACCTTCTTATAAGCGTCATTAATTTTTAAGCTTTTCTCTAGGTCTGCTTTAAGTCTAAAGTTCTCACTGTTTATATTTTCAATCTCTTGGTGTGCACTCTCAAGTTCGCTAGTAAGAGTTTGTATCTTAGCATGCAAGTCTAATACAGTCTGGTTATCGTTTACTGAGGTAACACTCATCATGGACGTGTCAAAAAATGAAGTATCCGTGTTTATGTCTTCAAGGGCACCAGTAAGAACTTTAACTTTGTTTTTATGCCTCAACGTTATATTGTTTGTATCCATTTTAACAATTAAGGTTTCTTAAAAGTTCTCGAATCTACTAATTTAGTAGTATTTTTTTACTATTGTCTATGATTGCAAAAATACTCGTATCCAAATCAAGAGCTTTTTGCGACGATATGTTTCTGAACGAATATTTTTATGTCAGAAATGTCATTTGCTCACTGTGATTGGTTAGTGTCTTCAGTAATGAATCAGCTAGTAGATGTTAACTTAAAAGATTTTCATTGTTTGAAATTTCAACAGTTTTTGGATTGTATGTTTATGTTTTTAGCACTTTGGGATACGTACTTGTATGTTATTGTTGTGTATTGGAGATAGGGGCGAATTCTTCTACGACTTCAAAACACTTTGTTTACAGTTTATAAGTTCTTGTATTCAAACTTGATGGTGTTTATTAGTTGCACTGTTATTGAGTCATTTGTTTAAATACGTGGTTTTTTTTTTTAAGATAACACTTTCACAGGTTTATTGTAGTGCACTGAACGTCCCTGTTATTATTTAGTTGTTTAATTTCTAGATATTATTTATTTTTAGATTTTAACTACGCGGGCGATGATTACTGGGCAAATGTCAACTGTGGGTGTTCACTTGTTTGACGTTAGGCATCAAAAATCGAATACATTTAGTTTTTAGTCTATTTAAAAGCAGGTTGTTAACCTCAAACCAGCGAACCACCTTTGAGATAGCAATGTTTACATCGTCCATATCAATTTGCTGTCGTTTTAATTTAAATAAAAGTGAGGTATCATCAGCAAACAGTACTATCCCGTGCTTGTCATTAACGAGGTGTGGTAAGTCATTAATATAAACTAAAAATAAAAAAGGACCGAGGATTGAACCCTGTGGGACGCCCATTTTGACTACAGACCCATGCGAACGCGTCCTGTTGACATTAACTCTCTGAATCCTATTGCTCAAATATGAAGTAAGAAGATGCAGAGCAGAACTACATAAACCATAGTGATGTGATTTCCTGATCAATGTATCATGTTCTACACAATCAAAGGCCTTGGACAAATCACAGAAGACACCTAAAGCATCATGTGAATCCTCCCAGGCATCAAAGATATGTTTTACAAGCTCAACACCGGCATCAGTCGTGGAGCGCCCCTTTGTAAAACAAAATTGTTTAGAGTGTAGAAGCTCGTTGTTATTAAAATAACTTTGCAGTTGGTCTAGTATCAATTTCTCGAAAATTTTGCTAAATGTGGGCAGCACAGAAATTGGCCTATAGTTGGTGGGGTCTGATGTGCTACCTGCTTTGTACAAAGGTATTACCTTGCTATCTTTCATAAGATCAGGAAATACACCACAGTTGGTTCGGCGTTACACCGAAACCGTAGGGTTCTAGGCGACAGATTTTTTGACATTCCTTCTCCAGAATGGACTGTATATAAAGGATGGCGGGTTTAAGTCGCCTAGGATTGGATAAGGGAAGAGGATGTGGAAAAGGATTGTGAGTAGGTATAGGATATTCCAATGATGAGGGGCACTTACCTTGTACGTCAGTCCTCCTTCCTTGCAAATGGCACCCTCCTGGTGTTTTCGGGATGAAGCTGCTTGATTCACTCCACTACACAAATCACTTTCACTTGCGAGTGGTTTTGTATAAGCGGTAATAATTATAGCGGAAGCTGCGCGGTGCGGTACGGTATGGCGGACACGTATTTAGCAAATCGAAAGTTCTGGACTCTCTCTCGCGTCGACGATCGCGGCGACCAATCCGCGAAAGGCGTGCCCCTTCTAGGGAATGGGAGACAGGGACGGAAACATGGTATCGCTCGCACTAGACGAGCGTGGAACGATTGACGTTGATGTGATTCGTTTTATATGGAAAGGTAGATGGCGCTACCATATCCCCCGGCCCTAAAGGGTTGCCTTTAAAGAAAATAGAATTGAACTTAGCTATGTTGGGTGTACTACCGCATAACCCATCAATAGGCTAAGACAGCGATATGACAATAAAATTAATCTAAATTTACTTTAGCGAAAACTACAAACGCAATAACAGCGAAAACTACAAACTAAATACTTAAACTAAGAGGTAGGTCAAACTTCAGGCTAGATCTCACTGAGTTGGAAGCGGACAGAGACGTACAACAGGGCGCACGTAACTCCCTTTAGCGGTTTTCACGGTAACGACGCGGGTTGTACCGTCCTTGGAAGTATGCAATTTCTCTACGATGGCTAACGGCCATGAAAGCGGCGGAGCATTATCATGTATTATGACGACCAACGTACCCTCCTGTATAGGGGATGCAGGACTATTCCACTTGGATCTAGCCTGAAGCTGGTGTAGATATTCCGCACGCCAGCGCCGCCAGAACGACTGCACGAGTTTATCCAGCAGAGTATGTCTCTGGAGCAAGCTTGAAGAGTCTGCTGCAGGAGCCGGAAATGACGATAATGGCACTGTGTTCAGAAAATGTGCAGGCCTTGACGCGGATGGTTCTGCAGGGTCACTACTCAATGCCGTGAGCGGACGCGAGTTGATCAGCGCCTCGACTTGTGCAAGGACAGTTAAAAGCTCTTCGTAAGAGAGGATCTGTTGACCTATAACTTTGAAGAGATGCGTTTTAATTATTTTGACCATGCTTTCCCAACATCCACCGAAATGTGGTGATGCTGGCGGAATAAACTACCAGTCAATATGATTTATGGAAAGTTCTTCCTGAAGACGAGTACGATATTCTTCCCTGAGAAACTTATAAAGGTCGCGTAAATAAGAGCTTGCGCCCACGAAACAAGTGCCGTTATCCGTATACAAACACTGTATAGGGCCGCGCCGTGAAAGAAATCGTTTAGGAATGACACCGTGCTTATATCTGTCGCAACTTCAATATGCGTAGCGCGCGTCGTTAAGCATTTAATTTACATAGCCAAGCTTTACGGCTTTTAACACCCCGACCACGCACTGGTGTATACTGCAGTGGTCCTGCGTAATCACAACCGGTATGTGTAAACGCTTTATCAACTTGATTGACGCGCTGGCTAGGAAGATCTGCCATGGGAGGGAAAGTCGGACGCGGACGAAATTTGAAACAGACGTTACATTTATGTATTCTGTGACGAATTATTCGTCGAGCGGCTAAAACCCAATATTTATGCCTAAGTAAGGACATAAGCAACTCTGGACCAGCATGGAGATGCTTCTTGTGATAAAAATCAACAAGAAGGTCGACAACATGATCATGACGCGGTAGAATGCAAGGATGCTTGTAGTTATAAGGTTCATCCGAATTTGACAGACGACCCCCAACGCGTATGACGCCGTGCTCGTCGAGAAACGGCTTGAGCCTAAGAATAGCGGGAGAACAAGGTACATTGTTTTTCAAATTTTGAATGTCGTTACTAAACTGAACAGCCTGTACAGCTCGTAGTAACTTACATTCTGCAATTTCAAGATCAGTACTTGAAACAAAAGTCCCATTAGGTAGGTACCTAAGAAACCTACAGACATAAACGATGGCGCGGAGTAACTTAGACCACGATGACATGCGTAGTGCGAGTGCATAGATTGGAGATGTGATGCTGGTGGAATAAACTTCCAGTCAATATGATCTATAGAAAGTTCTTCCTGAAGACGAGTACGATAACCCGCGATGTGATTGAAACAAGTAGCGGGAACAAGTTCAATCGATTTACTAACGCGGTGCGATCCAAGCGAGCACCACTTTGGAGTCGGAAAATGCGTATATTTTATTAATAGGGTAGTGGGGCAAAACGGTGTCTTAAACCTTGCGGAGCAACTGAGACAGCAGAAGGGCCGCGCACAACTCCAGTCTCGCAACCGAAATGGTTTTAACAGGCGAGACTTTAGACTTGGCACAAACTAACTGCACCGAGTAGTTAGAACCAATGCGGACTTGCAGATATACGACTCCGCCGTAAGCACGCTCGCTGGCGTCAGCGAAACCTATTAAGTTGATGGTACATCCATCTACCAACCCAAGATGACGTGGAATAGTAATTTGATTGAGCGCGCTAAGCTCAATACAAAACTTGCCCCAAGCGGCGACAATATGGTCAGGGGGTGTTTCATCCCACTCACACTTTGATAGCCAAAGCTCTTTGATCAAGAGCGTGGCGTACAAAATTGTGGGAGCCACAAACCCCATTATGACCCATAGTCGAGCCACTGTGGACAGCATAGTACATTTGGTGCACTTGTCATCTGGTGGTGAGACGTCAAACCGAAAGCTATCGCAGGATTTGTCCCAGCGTAAACGAGAACTTTATGCGGTACAGACTTCTCAAACATTGAGTCTGGAGAAGCTTTATGAGAATCTGGTATGCGTGCGAGAACCTTCTTAGAATTGCTTGTCCATTTGACGAGATCAAACTGGCCTCGCTTGAAAAGCTGAATGAGCTCTTCACAAAGCGAAATTTCTAGCGGAACGGGTATGACACTACAGGCAATGTCATCCATATACAAAGCGGAAGTGTAGTATAGTATAGTGTAGCGTAGCGTAGCATAGCGTAGCATAGCGTAGCATAGCGTAGCATAGCGTAGCATAGCGTAGCATAGCGTAGCATAGCGTAGCATAGCGTAGCATAGCGTAGCATAGCGTAGCATAGCGTAGCACAGCGTAGCACAGCGTAGCATAGCGTAGCACAGCGTAGCACAGCGTAGCACAGCGTAGCACAGCGTAGCACAGCGTAGCACAGCGTAGCACAGCGTAGCACAGCGTAGCACAGCGTAGCACAGCGTAGCACAGCGTAGCACAGCGTAGCACAGCGTAGCACAGCGTAGCACAGCGTAGCACAGCGTAGCACAGCGTAGCACAGCGTAGCACAGCGTAGCACAGCGTAGCACAGCGTAGCACAGCGTAGCACAGCGTAGCACAGCGTAGCACAGCGTAGCACAGCGTAGCACAGCGTAGCACAGCGTAGCACAGCGTAGCACAGCGTAGCACAGCGTAGCATAGCGTAGCATAGCGTAGCATAGCGTAGCATAGCGTAGCATAGCGTAGCATAGCGTTAGATAGCGTAGCATAGCGAAGCATAGCGTTGCATAGCGTAGCATAGCGTAGCGTAGCGTAGCGTAGCATAGCGTAGCATAGCATAGCATGGCATAGCATAGCATAGCGTGGCATAGCACAGTAGGGCGTAGCATAGCATGGCGTAGCATAGCGTAGCATAGCCTAGCATAGCGTAGCGTAGCATAGCATAGCATAGCATAGCGTAGCATAGCATAGCATAGCATAGCTAATAAGTGATTTATCTTACACACAGTTTTAGCACCCACCTTGATCTCTTGAAGAACAGAACAACAACAAGACGTAATACAATGAGAAGTATGTAACGTAGGTACGGTACCCATAATCACATACCCAAATACCGTCTCAATAGCGGGCGGTAAATCATATCGCTCACTACGTACTATTTTAGTTAGTAGCAAGTGCGGAAATATTGAAGCTCCGATCAAAAGATCAATGCCTGCCGGATTCGCAAACTCCGCGTCTGCCAGCGGCAATGACTCGAGGTGAGTGAGCGATGCTACGTCCACATTAGCGTTCGGCAATGCGTCCGTGATACGCTCCATGATAAGCGAAGAAATGTTAAAATTAATATTCCTATCAAAACGCGAATGTATTTTAATATCTACAGAACCCTTGCAATGTTTTTCTGAACCGCCGATCCCTCGGACTATTGAGTTCGTATTTTTAAAGTTATTTCATAATCCGAGTTATGAAATTGCTCTGAGACGCGCTATCTAGCAGACAACGTACCATGTGCGGCGACCCATTGACATCATATACGATAACTTGCGCTGTCGCTAACAGAACAGTCTTAGACGCCGTACATCGCGGCCTAGCACTGCTCTGATCACTACAAGCGCGCGAAGGCCGTCTGCGCGTGCGTGCCGCCCGCGCAATGGATGTCGTACACAACGATATCTCATTCTGAATCGTCTGAGGCGCAGTTATCGTAGCCTGCACCTGCGACGTAAGTGTGTCAAGGTTAGCGGCTTGGCTTGACAACGGGTTACCTTTATGCAAGTGAAGCAGAGAATGATATTTTTGATTGCATAAGCGACACTTTGCCTTACTAGAACAATTACTTGTTTTATGTTTTATGCTTAAGCAATTAATGCAAGCTTTGTTATCTTTTACGCATTTAAAACGAGCGGTTGGATTCAAATTATCGAAGGCGGGACACTTGTATAGATGGTCGTGCACTATATTTCTGCACAGACACTTCTGTGAATTATTACTATTAGATTCTAAGCATGTTACGTAAGATTGTGGATTAGGGACCGAGTTATTATTACTATTTCGCGATTTATTCAACCTTTGTTTGTTGCTGTTAGTGTTAGACGGGATAGGTGAACCAGACTGCGTATTATGAAATATTCGGCACTGATCTTTGATGAACGAAATAAAACTATCTAGTGTAGGTATTTTATTATTGCGTTCCGTCATCTCGAATGCGCGAATTGTATCAGTGTCAAACTTTTTTGAAGTGAGTTGAAGCAACATAAAGTCGGAAAGATCTTCTAATTTTAAGTTTCTAAGAGAATTAACCGCGGTAACGAAGTTACCTATAAACAGCTGGAAATTCGAGACAGATGCGGCACCGGACAGTTTAAGATTTAAAGCTTGGTCAAAGTAGGTAGACGCTACGACGCGCGTGTCTTGATATCTGTCAAGTAGTGACTGAAATATGACCTGATAATTCTCAGCACTGGGTGTGACAGCTGCAAATACGGAATGGGCCTTCGGTGACAGTTTACCTTTTAAATAGTACAACCTGTCATCATCTGTCAGAGAACCATTATCGTGCACTGTAGGCTTAAAACTCGCATAGAAAAACGGCCAATTTCGTATATCTCCGTCAAACGACATAATCTCGATTGGCGGTGATTTCGGCTTGCGAGCCGCGGCAACGGGCTGAGCCGAACATTAACCCTCCAATTGCGATTGTATACACTTAATAATACAATAAAGATCTTCGAATGAGGTGTATGCCTGATAGTTCGGTTTTTCATCAGGATTGATAGAAAGTAATCTTGTGTTATAATCGTCTAACAACTTATGAAAATCTGTTCGAATATTATCTACTGTCATACAATAACTGAGAAATGCTTCGCTATTACTGTCAGAAATAGAGGCGGTTTTTGAACGCTCGTATATATTTTGAATGCGCTCAAATAAAATATTGCGTTTTGCTTCTAAGATTGTCATCTCTTTGTCTTCCGACACGCGTGACTTCTTTTGTTGTGACGTGCTTACGTAAGTATAAGCTAATGAGACCGAAACAAAATAAGAATATCTAATGTACCTATTATTTTCCTAAGTAGGCTAAGTAGGCAACACTTTAGAGCTGTGGAATTAAAAGTTGCTCGAAATATGAGATTTACAAGACAACTATGATAGTTCCAGAAATAATAATTGAGTAAGTAGGTAGCTACATAAAAGTTTACCTACTGATGCGGGCGGAAACGACCATGTGACGGTTATGTGAATAGATTAGGAGCATAGCTAGGTGCTATAACTGCCTAGGTATAGCGATATAACGTATAAAAACGTAAATGAATCCGACTCGTATGGATCAAAAAAATGGTTCGGCGTTACACCGAAACCGTAGGTTTCTAGGCGACTTGGAGAAGGAATGGACTGTATATAAAGGATGGCGGGTTTTAGTCGCCTAGGATTGGATAAGGGAAGAGGATGTGGAAAAGGATTGTGAGTGGGTATAGGATATTCTAATGATGAGGGGCACTTACCTTGTACGTCAGTCCTCCTTCCTTGCAAATGGCAGCCTCCTGGTGTTTTCGGGATGAAGCTGCTTGATTCACTCCACTACACAAATCACTTTCACTTGCGAGCGGTTTTGTATAAGCGGTAATAATTATAGCGGGAGCGGCGCGGTGCAGTACGGTATGGCGGATACGTATTTAGCGAATCGAAAGTTCTGGACTCTCTCTCGCGTCGACGATCGCGGCGACCAATCCGCGAAAGGCGTGCCCCTTCTAGGGAATGGGAAACAGGGACGGAAACATGGTATCGCTCGCACTAGACAAGCAAGCGTGGAACGATTGACGTTGATGTGATTAGTTTTAGATGGAAAGGTAGATGGCGCTACCAACAGTCAATACACTTATTAAATATTAAAGCTAATCTGTTAGCAGCTAAAGCAATAATGGACTTGGTAATAGTAACGGAATTTCCCCACAAGTCTGCAGTCTTCTTTAAATTTATAGTATTAAAAGCTTTTATAACATCATTTGAATTTATATACTGAAATGAAAAATTACTATAGGTTGTACTCATGTTTTCTTTTAAAAGAGATTCCGCTGCATTGGTTGATGAGTCCAAAGATCTAGTAGTAATAACGGGGATATCAGTAAAAAAACTTTCAAACGCCGATGCAACTTTTGAGTCTGATGTAATAGTGTCGTTATCAATGTTCAAACTAAATTTTGAACTTTTACTTTTAACTTTCCCAGTCTTGCTGTTTATTATATTCCATGTCATTTTCATTTTATCGTCACTACTCCTAATCCTTGAACTCAGGTAAAGAGACTTAGCTTTCTTGCAAAGTTTCCGAAATATCCTAGCATAATTTCTAACATAATCCTGAAATTGTTCACTTAAATTAAAGTTTCTCTCGTCATATAGCTCATACAATCTCTTTCTACTTTTGTGAAGCCCAGTTGTTGCCCATTCACAGAAGGTTGCATTACCTCCAACTGTAATCGTTCTAGGTGTGAAAATCGAATTAAAGTCTGTACAAAACGCTTTGAAAAAGCTATTATATAACAAATTAGGATCACCTTCATCATCTAACAGTGACCAGCTAGTCATTAGTTTACTTTGAAACCTAGCAAAACGAGTTGCAGTTTTAGGTATTACATCTATATTTTGCCTAAAAACATTCTTACTGTTATCATTAAAGGAGATCTGCTGTCCACAATGGTCTGAGTCTAACTGTCTAATAATTTGCTTGTCTCTTACAATGATATCTGTTAATATATTATCTAGGCAAGTAGATGTAGAGGAAGTAACTCTTGTAGGCTCTAAGAATAAGTTCTTCAGATTATATGATAGAAACAGCGCTTTCAATTTTGTACTA
Source organism: Euclidia mi (assembly GCA_944739405.2). NCBI lineage: Eukaryota > Metazoa > Arthropoda > Insecta > Lepidoptera > Erebidae > Euclidia > Euclidia mi. The sequence goes on along the minus strand of OX123181.2, from coordinate 92,081,673 downwards.
AGACTACTATCCTCCAATAAATTTACATTAAAGTCACCGCACACAACAACATTTTTATTTATTTTTGCAACTTTGTTTAATATCTCATCCATAATACGCTCGAAGCTATCACACAATGCTGAAGCAGGCCTGTATACACTTATTACAATAAATCTCCTCAGTTCCACACAGGCTACCTCAATAGTTCGCTCAACAGACAGACTTACAATATCATGACGCTCCTTAAATTTAAGTTGCTTATTAAGTAAAATCATCGAGCCACCATGTACTGCTTGCTGCCGGCTAAACGAGCTTCCTACTATATGATTACTGAAATTGAACATGAACTGGTTGCTTTTTAGCCAATGTTCAGTGATGCAAAATATATCAACAGCATTACAGTTCATAAACAATTCCATTTCTAAATCTTTATTAATCATACTTCTAATATTCTGATGTGCCAATTTAATCAAATTTTTGTTATTATGTTTAAGTGTATTAGTCAATAAGTTACGAGTAATCTTATTATAGCTAGAGGTGTTCTCTATTGTCTCAGAATTTAATTTAAATTATTATTATTATGAATGTCAATAATGGAATCGTCATGTACTCTAACAGTATTTGGGTCACTGTATAAATTAAATGCTAATAATTTAGCAAGTTGTCGTTTAAAAGCGCGAAAAAGAGACATAGTATCTTTTGTTAAAATAAAATTACGTTTAATAAAAGTATTGGTGTCAAGGAATAAAATTTTGTCATTATGACGATATGTACTATTATATAATAATAGATTGAATTTACTTATCTGGTTGTTTTCTTTATCAGATAAGGTCTTTGAATAAGGAAATGCAGACTATAAAATTGCACCCCACTTTAGAACTTCTATCAGTCATTATATCCGATAAAGCTAGTATATCTTTCCTAGTAACTAGTAAGCTATCACCATACATAATAATAACTGTAGAATGTTTATTTAATTCTGCATGTTTTAACTTATTAACTAATGAAGACATTCTTTCTCCTGAATAACAAAAGTTTTGTAATGGACGGTTAGTGTAACTATCTATTAAGCTACCCAAACCCACTCCCAATTGGTCAGAAAACATCAATACAGTGTCATTACTATGAGTGTCAAGTGAACATATATGATTTGTTTGTAACAAGGCATCAGAACCGGGGTCATTGTATATTTTGTTAGGTTGTTCTAGTACTAGACTACTTTCTAAATCATTATTTAATTTTGAACAATTTAAGCAACATTTTTTGTTGGCTATAGAGAGTAGTTGTTCTAGATTCTCTCTACCAACTCTAGAAATCTCATCATATTTTAATATGTATTCTTGAGTTTCTTTCTGGTGTGTTATTGCCATTTTGTCGAGCTGTGCAGTCAGTTTTGATATCTGTGTTTGTAGCTCCTGAGTGTGCTGATCATATAATAATCTACTGCTGAGTAATTGTTAATTGCTAGCCTCAAGCTTCGACATCAATGACTCCTGTTCCTTAACCAAGTCATGGTTAATTTGTGATAATTTATTTACTTTATTTAGTTAGTTTCATTTCTCCAAAGAATGCTTTCGGAATGCAAATGCACTTAAATTCACTACATATTAAAAAATACACTTTTCATGCATGTATATTCGCGCAGTAGATACCCACGAAATCTCCAGACTCGAATCATCCGAGTGGCAACAACGGGGATTATTTTCAAAGAGACAAATCCACTACTTTCCAACCGTTTAACCGAATTATCTTCATAAAATCAGCCGCCGAAAGATGTCCACTGCTGGACATAGGCCTCCCCCAATGCTCTCCACATCAATTCGCTGCCCGTAATCCTTATCAAGATTGTCGGTCCAACTTGCGGGAGGATTATACCTCTGCTACGACGTCTCGTGCATGGCCAAATGAGCCCTACCACAGAAACCATCTTCGAATATTCGTATAAAAATACCTAACCATGGAAAACTGAAATCCTCCTCCATTTAAAATAAAAAAAACGGCTAACCAAATGACAATTTCACTGATTACACAAGAACACAAGTCATTCTAATTGGCAGTTCCAGGATGATTTCCAAGATCAATTGGTCATAACTGACTCAGATTCGGTTCGATGGTAACATCCTACCAATCTTACGTAACGTCAAAAACCTCTGTATTTATCTGGATAAAACTTTTTCATGGGGAAGTCAAATACAGGAGACCAGCCGTAAACTGTTTGCTTCAGCTGGGTCGTTGCGTAGGCTGCGAAACTTTCTTCCCACAACCACCAAGATTGCGCTTGCACAATCCTTGCTTCTCCCGATACTCGATTATGCCGATATCAGCTATCTTGATCTTAATGAGGACCAACTTGATAAACTTGAGCGTCTCCAAAACTTCTGTATAAGATTCATTTTTGGTTTACGCAAATATGATCATATATCTGAATTTCGATCCAGACTCAAGTGGCTCCCAATTCGTCGGAATACTCATATTCTTATAATAATAATGTATTTATTTATATGTTCAGCACCTATCATATCTATTGTATGTATGCCTACGTATGTATGTTTATTGAACAAAAACAATTTCTAGTAATCAGATACCTTTAGTCGCTACACCATCCTAAGGTAGCCTGTAAGAGATCGCACTCTGCGATAAGGCCGCCCTTGTGCATTTGATATGTATCAATAATTAATTTATTTAATTACACCGAATTTGTACCAACATTTGCACAATAAAGCAATTATCTATCTATCTACTTATTACAAAAATAAATCAACATTAGATATCTAATACAATTTATCGCGAACGTATTATTACATTACAATACCAAACCACAAACAGGCTGGAAGCCCATTTCAAATCGACAATTACAAGGCACAATAAATAATGCCTTTACTCATGTTCGATAAACGAAAAGCACTAAAACAGGGTGGTCAGTCACTAAATCAGTCATAATTACCGCCATAAATGTCCCGCGCTTTGTATAGCTAACACTGGGTTGCCATTATAAAATATGTTTACCCAAAAAATTGTGAAACGTGAGGCGAAAATTGAATTTCATAAAACTTCGTTACTATTTAGTTAATAAGTTACTTAGATTAGGTTGTCAGCTGTAATACAATTTTATTTTAGAAGCAATATTATATACAGCCCTTCGCAGAGTTTTTAAAACATTATCTATAGACATAAATAAAATTGGAGTGTCTGTTTGTAATATTAAAATAACCGCTTTTTGCTAAATGTATACACGGTACATATACCGAAATGTAATTTTTTTATTTTTTGCCTGACTGTTTGTTTTCGCTGATCTCTGGAACGGCTAGACCGATTTTGACGGGACGTTCACAGGCGGATAGCTGATGTTCCAAGGAGCAACTTCGGCTATAAATTAACCAGGTTTCGCCAGGACGCGGATCAAACCGTTTGAAACAGCTAGTCGTAAATAAATGTTACACTAATCAACAAGATCTAAAAAAAATATGTGGGTGTAATATTACACCTCTGCCTACCCCTTCAGGGATACAAGCGCGAGTCTAAGAGTCTAATCAACAAATAGAAATGTCATACCTATATTGAATCAAAAATAGTTATTAACCAATTATGAAAATCCCATTTCAAGCAAAAGCTACACCGATTCACGGTTAATAACAGAAAATGTATTCAGTTTATCGACACGATTTTTACAATAGCAACACTTGTCCTAACTCGTGGAATATCTGCGACAAATAAAACACACGATATTAGTGCGATAAAACAAATTTTATTGTTAGCTGTTAGCAATAATACACGATGTAACGTTGTTTCGTTTTAAGACCTTTTTGCGATCAAAGCTTTGATTCCACTGTTTTTTCCTGTCAGATTACAGATAAACAAAAAGTTGGGTTTAGCTCAGGCGGATATCCTTTTCTGACCTAGTTCTACATCTTTATTTACGTGACATGAATACGAAGGCAGAAATAAAGCTCAACTTTGATAATGAGCTGCAAAGGAAATATATTTGTTCCTCAATATCAAGTGTCAAAATATATAGCTGACAGCTGGACTTCATCGCGTACATGTCTTGCATAGACGTGTATCAGGATGTTCATTCACGATCAAACTAGCCGCAAGATAGATCACATTGAACAGAGTGAAAAGCTTTCTAATGCAATCAATTGCATTATCCAACCATAAAAAAAATAAATGGCAGCTTCAACTACGACGTTTAAAGAGACATGTCCCCGTCTTCACGCCTGTCCAAATCGTCATAGCAATTCCAACCACTTTTATCAGCGATTTAGACCCAAACATAAACGTCCCATAAATAGGTTTAATAGTAAATAAATCCAAAGAAATCGTTGGCCTATCTAATAACATTACAGTACCTCATACCGAAAGCAATTTTCCTACATCCGTTGGTCCCAAACATGTTTTCGTCCTGAGTAATAATTTCGGAGATATGATTTGTTGCCGCTGCTTGTTGTGGATTTGATGGACGTACGTTTAAACTAATATTTGTGTACCAAGGTGGCATTATGTGGAATTGTCTAATGGCTTTGAAAGGCATATGTCTCGGTTCTCGGGCCACCGGTGACAAACGAATGATTATAACATGGGTTGAAATTGTAACAAAGAGTAACAGAAATTGCAACGCAAATTAGAAGAAACCTGTCATCTGGTAATGAACTCAGATATCAGCCTTTACTGGGAACAAAAATCTTTCAAGCATAATTTTGCTTTAAGCTGATTGACCGATCGATTCCCATTCAATTTTATCATGCCCAAATTATGTCGCCAGAAACTTCGTAGATACATACTCGTATTCGAAGCTTTTATTTGCAAATGTCCCACATCAGAAAGCCGGTCGAATATTTAATACGCCCTTGCAGCCAATGTAAAAAACCAAAACGTATGAAAAAAATAGTAATTATTTTAAAAGGCTGTCAGGAATATTTATTGTGTTATACACTACCACGTTTTATACGCACACCCTTTGCACAATTATTCTGAAACAATTCAGCAATTTACATTTACAGCACCCTAGAGCAATAAATATATAGATAATAATGAAGCTATGCCTAAAACGGAACGGTATGCCTTCAATTTATTTTCTTTAAGTGAGTGAACCATTAGACAATATTGTGTAAGTAGGCTCATGATGGCAATTTAAAATTAAAGTTATCCTTTTTCTAGCTATTCCAGTAGGCATGGGCGTTTTCGGATTTTTACGCAAACCGATAAATGTCCGATTTCAGATTTTGAAATCGATTTCAAAAACCGATTTCAGAAATCGATTTCAGAAGCGGATGTCGGAGCATCGCTACGACATCCGCTACTGAAATCGTTTTCGAGCGTAGTTGCTAGTTGCGTAGACAAACGCAAACAATCGAATTCTTATTCTATTGCCATTTGTTTGTCTATTAGTACCTACGTAGCATCTGCTGGTGGTTTTTATTTAGTAATGGTTATGGTTGTAATTATGACGATTTTCCCTCATGCTTTACCTAGGCTTGGGACTAGCATAAAGTTCTATAAGCTCGTACAATTTACGCTGCGATTAGTCATACTCATAGATAAGTTAAAAAATTACACAACACGAATTGTTTCTATTTATATTTACAGTTTACAATCCTAACCAACTAACTACCTAAAACTAATTGTCAAAAAACTCGGTCGCGAAACAAACTAAAACTACACAACACGAATTGTTTCTATTTATTAACACTTTACAATCCTAACAATGTAACAATAAAACTTTTTAAATCCTATTATTATAACTTACACGAAAACCAAATATAGGTACTTAGTTTTTATTACGCGCGCACCGCACTGCACGTGTCACTTAGGTCAAGTGAACAAAATAAATAAACATCGATCAAGTCAAAACTCTCTAAACATAAATCCCTAATAACTATTAAAACTATTTGCAATTTTCAAAATAAACATTAAATAGTTGCAATCTGAATTAGATCTTATCGCTTCGATGTTTAGTTTTATTTTTTCTATTCAATCTGCTGTTCATAAAACCGCCAAAAACTAGGTGCGACTGGCTTGCTTGGCGACGATTTCACGATTCGCTTCATCTCTTTTGCTCTTTAAACGGATCACTAAGTAAGAAAGAAATGGATATGAAATTCGCTCTCTCTCTCATTCTAACTAAGTAGTCGTTGGGTAGAGTGAAAGAGAACGAACGAATATGAAAACTATCGAAAACGTAAGCTTGTAGTTTGGTTGCGCTTGCACTGCACCGTTTTGTTCGGATTAGATTGTTTGCGATATCGTGGTATTGTTTGGCGTTTTCTAAAATCGGTTTTCTTATATTGGAATATCGATATGATACGATTTCTGACTGCAATCGGATTTCAGTTTCTTTTTGATATATCGGTCTCATGCCTATATTCCAGAGTCTTTTATGAGCTTCTTATTTTTCTATGGTGTTTGACATACGTTAAAAAGTATTAAATAAAAATAACTACGTTAAAAACAACCGACTTCAAAAACGAAAAAGTGAAAAATAATAAAGATTTAATTAAATACTACCTATTATGTATATGTGCTATTTACTAATAGGTTTGAAGTCGGTGCCATGCCTTAAACAAATAATAATATTTTAATCACTTAAATGAATACGAGCAAATTAATACAATGAAATGACTACTATAAAGATAAAGATGCATAAATAAACCTAATAAAGAGCAATTTGATGTTAATATTATAAGCAGCTTCAGTTAATACGAAGAATAATGAAAAAAAATACGAAAATGTATTGAACAGAATGTGAATAATTTAATTTAAAGGCTTTTGAAATTTGATTTGGCACCGACTTCAAACCAATTAGTAAATAGCACATATAAATAATAGGTAGTATTTAATTAATATTTAATCTTTATTATTTTACCTACACTTTTTCGTTTTCGAAGTCGGTTGTTTTTACGTAGTTATTTTTATGAATTTTTTTGATCAAGTAATGTTCTGTCTGACTCTAACGCTAATCAGTGTGACATTAAGATCGATACATTCTACAAACACACATAACTGCCATTACAAAGTATAAGTCCAATAAAGTGTCGGAATGTTTCGGAACATTATTTATGGGACCATGGCCGTGGACTTGTAAGGTAATATTTCATCGCATCTGCCTCAATAAGTCCACAACGAATGGTTATTTTAAAACAAAACGGGCCCAGACAAACTTTTTTTGATGAATATTTTATGAGTCGAAAAAACTGAAGAGGATTGCTGTACTGTTAGGATGTGTGTGGTTTTGTCCGACGATAAACAACATTAAGTATATAATAAAATATAATTGTAATATTATAACCCCTTTTTATAGAATGTCTATGTCGCATAATTATTTAAAATATTAGAAATATTAACATATGGCGCCATTCGAACTTTATTTCCTCTAAACTCTAGACTTTTACTCCAATAACAGCTCAGCCAACAATACGTAGACACATTACACGCCACGGCACTTGCACACCATGTCCGTAGTTCACTCGTAAAACTCTCTGAGACATTACAATACGAAGTGTGTGCTCAGACTAACTTTAGAGATCCTCATCTTCTTTGGAACATTATTGCATATCAAATCAAAGTCACCTTCGTCCTGGCGTTATCCCAGTTACATCCAAGACTTTTACCAAGTCTACTTAGTAGTCAAACTAGATTTGACAGAAAATTAGTTTTTTCTTTTGTAGATCAGCTGCTGTCTAACCTTTGCAAACCAAAGGGGTAGGATATTTTATGACTAAGTGCAGGGGTCAGTATATTCGAGAGTACTGACTCACCATAAGGAGTAGCAAAGATCATAATGACAATATGGACCGAGGAACCAATGAGAATTGTAAGATATTCTCTTGTCATGCTCATGTATGTCCAAAACCCTTATCATCGTTGTCAACGCTCTGTAGTCCAATGCTGGAAACAGGCCTTTTTGATGGCACGCCACTGAGCTCAATTTTTGACTCTTTGTATGATTTGTGTTCTTCTTCATATCGAGAGAAGGGGACTGGTATCCTTAACAGAGATTACCCTATAATCTAGCTAGGTTGCCAGTTGCGATCGGTAAAACAATAATAAATGTTGCTATGCCGGCATTTTATACTGTTACTTTTTGTGTTGTAAATGTATCAATAAAGGATTATTTATTTTTATATTGAAATGCAATTGCTTACTGTTTTATGAATAAAAGACTTAAACTCTTTCTAACGCCTACAGAACCATCTTCCCCAGTACGAACTGACCAGATTTCTCGTCCCTTTCTCACGTTGAGTAATAAGTATTTATGTGCTACACACAATAACCCATTAGCGCTGGCTGTTACGCGTATAGAACCTATAGAACCATAGAATCTAATGGAACGTCCATTAGGTTATATGGTTCTACTTATGTACTTACTAATTACACTTAGCTAGGCCTCTATAGTAATTGCCGGATTTATTTACGTTTTATACAATTAAAGGTTGTTATTACAGGGCTAATAAAAGGAAATAAATTCAATACAAGGATAATTGCCTTCGGTTTTTTATTTGTGTGTGTGACTTTCCCTGTTGTACAATAATAATGATATCTTAGGTTAACGTACATACTTATAGGATAACGGACATGTAGGTATATCTTCATCAGATTACAACCTTAGCAGAAAATGAATTATGGTAAGTATATAGCTCATAATCAAACTTAAATACTAGTTCTTAAATATAGGCCTTTTAAATAAAAAAGAATCATGCTTGTCACACGTAGATTGATTTGTTCTTGGTGGTACTCGAACACACGATATGCGACCCACGTTTTATACAGGATGTTAGTTAGTCCCCCCGTGGGATCTCCACCTTGTCGTGGTGGGAGGGCTCAGTGGCCGTGGATTGGACACCCGCGGTGAAGCTAAGAGAGGTCCTGGGAGTGGACGCTCCGCGTGGACTTAGAGGGGCCTGCGTCGGATGCGTCCAACGGTGCGGGTGCGGGGGACAGTTCTGTTTGTCCCTCGCAGTCGGGCGCGGTCGCGGGAGGAGAGGCGTGTCGGTGTTGCGTTGCCGCGCGCCATATCTCCCGCGACCAAAGGGGGGCGCACCATTCGATGCGTCGCGGTGGGGCCGCGGAGGAAGAGAGGAGATGCGGTGTTGCGTTGCCGTCCTCCCCGACGAATGCTTTGGCGATACCCTACCCTCCAACACACGGGTACATGAGAAAGTCGAGGTGGTTTTTAGTGGTAACACCACATACTCCTCTCATTTCCCCAAGAGTCGAAGATCCGAAGGGATTTTCCACCTGTTTAAAAAAAGGATGTTAGAACTTCACTGTAATTACAATAAAGATAATTAGTTAGGTACTTTATTATTAAAAAAAATACTATAACTTGTGTTATAGCAAACAGAGAAGTCACCTACTTATAAATGATTGATTTTAGAAATTAAAACGATATTAGATGTATTTAGACATACCTAATAGTTTATGAATAATCAAAGTTTTACCCGATGTACGTAAATAGGTTTATGTTCACAACACAATAATACAACATTCGTTACCGCTTGTGTGCGGACTGCGGAGCGCCATATTAGCGCTGTTTATTGTTCGCCGTGGCGGCATCTTAGCGCTCCAGGCGCTCTGACAAGCTAATGAATTTGCAATATAGGTAGGTACATAAAATGATTCGATTTATTACATACATACATACATAACGTCACGCCTTTTATCCCCGAAGGGGTAGGCAGAGGTGTATTTCTACACCCACTTTTCGCCAGATATACTTTAGTCCCACGTAATAAGGGGCGAGCCTATTGCCGTACCGGGCACATTTCCAGACTCCGTGCTGCTACTGAGAATTTCGTGACAGAAAACCCAATAACACTGCCCGACCCAGGAATCGAACCCGGGACCTCCCGATCCCACGCGCACATTTATGCCGCAAGACCAACGAGGCAGTCGTATAGGGTTTGATGTCGAGTTTTCCGTCTTTACGCAAAGATGGTATTTGCATCGTGTTATCCCTTAGTCGCCTCTTACGACACCCACGGGAAGATATGGGGTGGTGACACTTGTATTCTATGCCGTCAACCACACGGCATTTATTACTCTTTCAAATATTGAAAACTGTGGCATCTATGTATTGTGAGAATAATTTATATAATTATATTATGCATAATCGAAAATCTATAACATAATCAGCCATAAAAGACTCTTATGAAAATAATTTGTGTAATAATTAATATTTCATAATCCTTGGCCATGGATGACTTTCTATTTTATTACGACGCTTTCTTGTACAAATCCTTCGTAGAACTTTATTTCTCTTATGGTCCATATTTTATTCTTCTAATTATATATTTATAAGCACAGAAACAATAACACATTAAACACAACAAGAATATAACCTTAGGTCCTAACTATATGTGCCCATAGTCACATGAAAAGCCTATTTGATTCAAAGTATTCAGTCTATATGTTATAGACTGAATACTTTGAATCAAATAGGCAAAATACTTTGAATCAAAACATGAAATTACGAACTCAAATCGGCGTATTACAATAACAAAAATATTTACGTAAAATTTCGTGCAGCGGAGACGCAAGCGACATGACCTATCTCTCACAGGGCTCATAGCCGAATGATGAGGTCTGGGCGGGGCGTAAACTAGCAACTGACACTCAGTGCACTGCTTATTCTAATAAGGTTTAAATTGCCAAAGCGTTTGATATATGGGATCTACCGAGCGTCAAAATCATAGAAGTTTGGCAGATTTTATTTAATTTTACAAAATATACACGTATAATATGAAAATAAATAGGGTAATTCTTTAGTTCATTAGTTTTCCTACAATATTATTAAATAAAATATGACAGTTTACGATCAAAATATTGCAAACAGTGAGACGAAAGATTATTTTCTGCCTCGTTTTTGTGATTTTTTTACCATGATTCTTTTTCACATACATGAAAAATTCTTTCAAAAGTCTTTTGTTCAGGCCTTTGACTTGAAGCTCGATTTTTTGCTAGTTTGTAATATGTACCGTTATGGCTAGTTGCGCGACGAAAAATTTGGTGTTTCACGGCTTCTGAGGTATAACAGCGCATATTAGTTATACTAGACAATATATATGTATTATCAACATTGTTCTCATTTTAGAAATAGTCCAAAATGAATTTGACAACCGGTTGGCGCCGCGGGAGTGTAAGCGACTGCTTCGCCGAAGGTCGCGGGTTCGATTTCCGCTATAGTCAAACATTTGTGTGCATGAACATGGATGTTTGTCTTGGTCTAAGTGTTTCTTTGAATAATATGTATGTATTTACAAATAAAAGTATTTATGAAAATGAGTAATAAGGAAAGTTCTCAAGCACCCGTTTATTGCTTAGTGTTGTCTTACTGCCGCAACAAAGGTATGATCGAAAGATCGGGGATTAGTCTTATTAGCAAGCGTTGTTCAAACTGAGGGCCTAACCAAATGGCATTCGCTTCTGATTTCTACTTTCGCTAACGCTTGGTTGCCATGGCAACATAAGGAATTTCTTCTTCGTTGACCACGTGACATATCGAAAATCTATGTCAGTTCCATACATTTTTGCACTAAGCAATTAGCGCATATCTCTAATCGAATACCGTTTCATAGACTAATATATTATACCTGGAAATACCATTTGGCTAAGGGGGCTGGTACGCAACGCAGGTCAGGTTTTTCGAAAAGCTTCGTGATTAACAGAGGCTTATCGCAACGAGGGCCTCGTGATTATAAGGGCACCAGGCTCGGAGTTTCGGCTAGTAGACTAACCCGGTAGTTGTTTTACACGATGTATGGTAAACGGCCGAGAACGCTCGAGAAGTCCCACTCCTTTTGTATTATGTAGTTTTATGTTAATATTTTCACTATACTAAAACCAAATAAACATTTCTAGCGATGTCGCAGTAATCCTATAATATTTAAAGTTCTTAAATATACCATGCCATTAAAACATTAATTTAAAACATAAACTACACAATACTGAAAATCCTATCTCATGTTAACATGTTCACAAGGCTTATAAAAACGTTTATAAATCCATATAAACACATTTTACTATTAAAAATACAATGGCATAACACAATAGGCGGTTTTTCCATACACAAATCTTAGCTTCATAAAATGGCGGACACACAAAATGGCGGCGCAACAAAAGCATAGACAAAAGAATAAAGGTCTGGCTCTCTTCGTCCCTTTAATGAGGGTTTCGGTCATTTTACGCTCATTTCAATGCAAATTCAAGGGTTTCATGATATTTAGAGGACTATGCAAATACGATCGAAAGATTTTGATTAACATTTATCAAGATACTAATAATGTTTCGTTGCTTCACCCTTGTGGTTTGATAGCGGAGATGGAATGACGATTCGCCTTTTATTTGAAATTCTATTGCCTGGCTGTGAATTAGAGAGAAAAATATTTTCTTATGTATCGCTATTCTTATGGAGTGAACCTTGAAGGAAATAAGTAAATATAACCATAGAGTTAATACGCTTTTTAGTTTTTCTATGTTTAATTTAAAATAGTCTTTAGTTATCATGAAAATTAATTTCTACGCAATATTTTGTTTGTTACTTCTATATACCTGTTTTTTTATTGCATGCTACATGTGATAAATAAAAGTGAACACTATCAGCTTTAAATGATGTGACCATATGATGTGATAATTGTTATTTAATAGGGGGTTACTAAATGCTGTTTGATACTCTTCGTAGTTTCGGGGTGGCATTCAAGCTAAGCAAGCATTCATTTTCCAATCGCCAACCAATTTGCAATCCACCAAAAATTATCAAAGTAAAATGTAACCTACCTATAAACTATTGCCTTGTAAAGTAACAAAGTAACTATAAAACTGTGTAACATCTTAAGCAGTTTTAAGCATTATTTAATTAAATTCTCAAGCATTTTAACTGTTCTACAAATTGCAACAATTTTAGTTTAATATGCATTATATTTTAAACTTCTTAAACTGTTGTATACTCAAGAGGATCTGAAGAATATATGGTAAAATTAAGTGGGTTAATTAAATGTTTCAAGTGAGATTTAAAGCTCTCAGTCCTGGAAACAATGGAGAAGAGCATGGATTAAAATATTTAAGGAAATGCAGGTAAATTATATGTTTTGTTAACTGTTTTAATATACCTAGATTGTTGAGTGCTGTAAGAGGCGTAGGCAGTTTAATATATAATTATAGCATGGAAAACACTGAAGAGTGAGACTTTAACTTACGCTACGTAGGTTAATGTGAACCCACATAGTGACTGTCGTAAAGTTCTGTTGGCGAAACGTTCGTTGGATGAAAAGTTCATTGTTTAAAGATTATGTTGATCAATGGTTCATGGGCCAAACGAATGTTGATAAATCGTTGCACACTCTATAGCGAAGCAAAGCGCTGCGCGATTTTCACTGTCATACTTTAACCGTAAAACTTTGACTGCACGATCGGCGCAGTGGTCTCAGCGGCACAGCTTGACACTGCGTCGAGTGTTGTGGGTTCGATTCCCGCACGAGACAACACTTTGTGTGATATAAACGTTGTTGTTTCGAGTCTGGGTGTTCATTGTGTCCGTTGGTTCTATGTTTGTAAAGTCCCCCGCAACGCAGGATTTATGCCTAGTGCGAGAGTTGTCCTTATTCCATGTATATTATGTATGTATTTACAAAAATAAAGTGTATATATTGTATGTTTATCCATTATCTAGTACCCATAGTATAAGCTCTGCTTACTTTGGGACTAGATGGTGATGTGTGTAAGTGGTAGAATATTATTATTATTTTGTGTTGTGCCCAATACAACACGAGGCCACACTTTGTATGATCCATAGGTACATTGTTGTTTTGACTTTGGTCTGTTCTTTGTGTCCAATGATTGAATATTTGTGAAGTTCCTCATAACACAGTATGATTACTGGAGAGAAAGTAGAATCGTGACAAAAATATTACCTCATAATTTTGCGTGATTTTCTTAGTAATTCTACAAAGATCAAAATATGTAATTTTGATCTATACTCCTGATAGATGCCTGGCAATATCCTCGCTGGCTTCGTTTAAATTAATTACATTATTGCAGGCCAGTGATCCGTCCTCGGCCACATTATTGAAGACTGTTGTCAAGGCGGATCGATGACTGGATATTCTATCCTCGTCCTGATTCAGTCTTATAAATTAAGACGCTGGGTTTCATCTGTAACAAGATATGGAGCTTATATATTAATGTTACAAGTTTTTGAGGTATGAAAGCATTGAAAATTCTATTAGAAAATTTCACAGAAATATTTAGACAACGGATAAAACACTTACAAGTACGACGTAGCACCTTAAGCAGCCTCTTTGTTGTTTGTCACTGTATCGAGAGTATTGAGGCCGATATCTACTACTACTAGTGGACAGAGTTAGGTGCAATGTTACCCCTGCCAGTTGCTGTATACATTACTGAACCACGTTCATTGTATTCAATGCAAATGGATCTCATCAACAACTATGCCTGTGTAAGGCATATTTTACTACTGTTATAATCGGCATTGTTACTCTTTACGCAAACAATTAGACGCAAAAAACTATTTTTGTAGTAATATTATGGCTTATACATTAAAGGTACCATTGGTCACGAAAGGTCATACCCTCGCGGGCGGAGACGCGGGTAAAAGCTAGTATTAATATAATATATCCATCTGCAGCTTATGACATTTTATTTAATAAATCATTCACAGACTATCGAAGCGGAAGGAATCCGACACGAACATAATCATCCAACATGGCGCCAGCAATAAACATTTTACAATGCGATTATCACAAAACCACTGTGTGAAAAGGTTGGTATATCAACAAATATAACCACAAAGTAACTACACTCATTACGTTAATTTTAATCCACTTTGAGGAACCTCTTTAAAAAAAAATGTTGGTAGCACTGCGTCATTATTGTGGCAACAATGTGACATTGGATGAATGGACACGTTAACTGTTGCGTTTGCTGATTTTATTGTGGAATACCATTTAAATATTTGACTTCATTCCTCTGTTTTACTTGATCAAAATATCGCTGGAAAATCTGTTTTACAAAATATGGCGTGATTTATATAAGGTTTATCTTTGACAGTAGTTGTGTAAGTCAGTACTTACACATATATGACTGATAAAGTTTGAAGTATTACAACATAGCTGTCACTTTAGGTTGCGAGGGTTAGACAGCTTAGTCGTTTAAAAGTGCTAATATTCTTTAAAAAAGGAGGCTTTGGGCTCCAAGATGATACTCGTGGACGCAATAAATAATCCGTACGACCAGAGGTATTTATTTACTCGTGTTCTGAAAAGCATATTTTGTCAGCTTAACCTTATTTACAGTACCTTAGCTAATAATAAATCTACATAATTATTATATTAGGTACACATTTTTATAATACTCGTTTTTCCCATAAGTGCAAACCTTCTTTAAATTGCCAAAGTATCATAGAACTATTATAAAATAATAACTATTTAAGAAAATATTTAACTACTACTGTGTCTACGGTCTATAACGCCACACATAAAGCTAAAATATCTCGAAATAACGCGTCGGACTACATGCGAGTCGCATCTAAATAATCAGAGTTTCTATTTAGAGTCGGACAATCAAATTTACTGCTTGAATAATGTAGTGCCAACGAACATCGTACGCTATTTTGTTTCCAACACATACAAGTATATAAAACATGCAACTACGAATTATTGGAGGCGTTTGATGAGATAGTAATAAAGGTCTGCATCCATCGCCAAAAGTATCACTATCCATCTTATCAATCATTATTATTTCATACAAAATAATTAAGCGCGTCTTAATCGCGTAAACTTAACTTATTTAACGTATTAATACTCATTTGTTACCGACGTTTCGATCGTCTTGCACCGATCGTGGTCGCGGAGATACTGAGTCTTGCTAAATTATTTTGTATAATGTATACAAATCGCGAAAGCTTACAATCGATTAATCATTATTAGATTCAAACGTTGTCGTTAGGTTAGTAGCACTAAGAGTACAGCCTTGTTTATCATCTCGTTTAGCACTTCTAGGCATAGGCCACTTCTCACTATGAGAAGGACTATCTGCGCTATGTAGCGGCACTTAAAGCACAGCCTTGTACATAATCTGTGACACTTCTAGGCATAGCCCTCTTCTCACTATGAGAAGGACTATCTGGACTGTGAAGCGGCACTTGAAGCACAGTTTTGTAAATAATCTGTGACACTTCTGGGCATAGCCCTCTTTTCAGTATGAGAAGGGTTATTTGGACTGTGAAGCGGCACTTGCAGCACAGCCTTGTAAATAATCTGTGACACTTCTGGGCATAGCCCTCGTCTCACTATGAGAAGGACTATCTGAACTGTGAAGCAGCACTTGAAGCACAGCCTTGTAAATAATCTGTGACTTTTCTGGGCATAGCCCTTGTCTCACTATGAGAAGGACTATCTGAACTGTGAAGCAGCACTTGAAGCACAGCCTTGTAAATAATCTGTGACATTTCTAGGCATAGCCGTCTTCTCACTATGAGAAGGATTACTTGGACTGTGAAGCGGCACTTGAAGCACAGCCTTGTAAATAATCTGTGTCACTTCTGGGCATAGCCCTCGTCTCACTATGAGAAGGGTTATTTGGACTGTGAAGCAGCACTTGAAGCACAGCCTTGTAAATAATCTGTGACATTTCTAGGTATAGCCGTCTTCTCACTATGGGAAGGGTTACTTGGACTGTGAAGCAGCATTTTAAGCACAGCCTTGTATATAATCTGTGACACTTCTAAGCATAGGCCTCTTCTCACTATAAGAAGGACTATCTGGACTGTGAAGCGTCACTTGAAGCACAGCCTTGCATATAATCTGTGACACTTCTGGGCATAGCCCTCTTCTCACTATGAGAAGGACTATCTGGACTGTGAAGCGGCACTTGAAGCACAGCCTTGTATATAATCTGTGACACTTCTAGGCATAGGCCTCTTCTCACTATGAGAAGAACTATCTGGACTGTGAAGCGTCACTTGAAGCACAGCCTTGTACATAATCTGTGACACTTCTAGGCATAGCCCTCTTCTCACTATGAGAAGGAATATCTGCACTATGTAGCGGCACTTGAAGCACAGCCTTGCACATAATCTGTGACACTTCTAGGCATAGCCCTCGTCTCACTATGAGAAGGACTATCTGAATTGTGAAGCAGCACTTGAAGCACAGCCTTGTAAATAATCTGTGACACTTCTGGGCATAGCTCTCGTCTCACTATGAGAAGGACTATCTGAACTGTGAAGCAGCACTTGAAGCACAGCCTTGTAAATAATCTGTGACACTTCTGGGCATAGCCCTTGTCTCACTATGAGAAGGACTATCTGAACTGTGAAGCAGCACTTGAAGCACAGCCTTGTAAATAATCTGTGACATTTCTAGGCATAGCCGTCTTCTCACTATGAGAAGGATTACTTGGACTGTGAAGCGGCACTTGAAGCACAGCCTTGTAAATAATCTGTGACACTTCTGGGCATAGCCCTCGTCTCACTATGAGAAGGGTTATTTGGACTGTGAAGCAGCACTTGAAGCACAGCCTTGTAAATAATCTGTGACATTTCTAGGTATAGCCGTCTTCTCACTATGGGAAGGGTTACTTGGACTGTGAAGCAGCATTTTAAGCACAGCCTTGTATATAATCTGTGACACTTCTAAGCATAGGCCTCTTCTCACTATGAGAAGGACTATCTGGACTGTGAAGCGTCACTTGAAGCACAGCCTTGTATATAATCTGTGACACTTCTAGGTATAGGCCGCTTCTCACTATAAGAAGGACTATCTGGACTGTGAAGCGTCACTTGAAGCACAGCCTTGCATATAATCTGTGACACTTCTGGGCATAGCCCTCTTCTCACAATGAGAAGGACTATCTGGACTGTGAAGCGGCACTTGAAGCACAGCCTTGTATATAATCTGTGACACTTCTAGGCATAGGCCTCTTTTCACTATGAGAAGAACTATCTGGACTGTGAAGCGTCACTTGAAGCACAGCCTTGTACATAATCTGTGACACTTCTAGGCATAGCCCTCTTCTCACTATGAGAAGGACTATCTGCACTATGTAGCGGCTCTTGAAGCACAGCCTTGCACATAATCTGTGACACTTCTAGGCATAGCCCTCTTCTCACTATGAGAAGGACTATCTGGACTGTGAAGCGGCACTTGAAGCACAGCCTTGTATATAATCTGTGACACTTCTGGGCATAGCCCTCTTTTCAGTATGAGAAGGGTTATTTAGACTGTGAAGCGACACTTGCAGCACAGCCTTGTAAATAATCTGTGACACTTCTGGGCATAGCCCTCGTCTCACTATGAGAAGGACTATCTGAATTGTGAAGCAGCACTTGAAGCACAGCCTTGTAAATAATCTGTGACACTTCTGGGCATAGCCCTCGTCTCACTATGAGAAGGACTATCTGAACTGTGAAGCAGCACTTGAAGCACAGCCTTGTAAATAATCTGTGACACTTCTGGGCATAGTTCTCGTCTCACTATGAGAAGGACTATCTGAACTGTGAAGCAGCACTTGAAGCACAGCCTTGTAAATAATCTGTGACACTTCTGGGCATAGCCCTTGTCTCACTATGAGAAGGACTATCTGAACTGTGAAGCAGCACTTGAAGCACAGCCTTGTAAATAATCTGTGACATTTCTAGGCATAGCCGTCTTCTCACTATGAGAAGGATTACTTGGACTGTGAAGCGGCACTTGAAGCACAGCCTTGTAAATAATCTGTGACACTTCTGGGCATAGCCCTCGTCTCACTATGAGAAGGGTTATTTGGACTGTGAAGCAGCACTTGAAGCACAGCCTTGTAAATAATCTGTGACATTTCTAGGTATAGCCGTCTTCTCACTATGGGAAGGGTTACTTGGACTGTGAAGCGTCACTTGAAACACAGCCTTGTATATAATCTGTGACACTTCTAGGCATAGGCCTCTTCTCACTATAAGAAGGAATATCTGGACTGTGAAGCGGCACTTGAAGCACAGCCTTGTATATAATCTGTGACACTTCTAGGCATAGGCCGCTTCTCACTATAAGAAGGAATATCTGGATTGTGAAGCGTCACTTGAAGCACAGCCTTGCATATAATCTGTGACACTTCTGGGCATAGCCTTCTTCTCACTATGAGAAGGACTATCTGGACTGTGAAGCGGCACTTGAAGCACAGCCTTGTATATAATCTGTGACACTTCTGGGCATAGCCCTCTTCTCACTATGAGAAGGACTATCTGGACTGTGAAGCGGCACTTGAAGCACAGCCTTGTATATAATCCGTGACACTTCTAGGCATAGGCCTCTTCTCACTATGAGAAGAACTATCTAGACTGTGAAGCGTCACTTGAAGCACAGCCTTGTATATAAACTGTGACACTTCTTGGCATAGGCCTCTTCTCACTATGAGAAGGACTATCTGGACTGTGAAGCGTCACTTGAAGCATAGCCTTGTATATAATCTGTGACACTTCTAGGCATAGGCCTCTTCTCACTATGAGAAGGACTATCTGGACTGTGAAGCGTCACTTGAAGCACAGCCTTGTAAATAATCTGTGACACTTCTAAGCATAGGCCTCTTCTCACTTTGAGAAGGACTATCTGAAATGTGAAGCGTCACTTGAAGCACAGCATTGTATATAATCTGTGACACTTCTAGGCATAAGCCTCTTCTCACTATGAGAAGGACTATCTGGACTGTGAAGCGTCACTTGAAGCATAGCCTTGTATATAATCTGTGACACTTCTAGGCATAGGCCTCTTCTCACTATGAGAAGGACTATCTGGACTGTGAAGCGTCACTTGAAGCACAGCCTTGTAAATAATCTGTGACACTTCTAAGCATAGGCCTCTTCTCACTTTGAGAAGGACTATCTGAAATGTGAAGCGTCACTTGAAGCACAGCCTTGTATATAATCTGTGACACTTCTAGGCATAGGCCTCTTCTCACTATGAGAAGGACTATCTGGACTGTGAAGCGTCACTTGAAGCATAGCCTTGTATATAATCTGTGACACTTCTAGGCATAGGCCTCTTCTCACTATGAGAAGGACTATCTTGACTGTGAAGCGTCACTTGAAGCACAGCCTTGTAAATAATCTGTGACACTTCTAAGCATAAGCCTCTTCTCACTTTGAGAAGGACTATCTGAAATGTGAAGCGTCACTTGAAGCACAGCCTTGTATATAATCTGTGACACTTCTAGGTATAGGCCGCTTCTCACTAAAAGAAAGACTATCTGGACTGTGAAGCGTCACTTGAAGCACAGCCTTGCATATAATCTGTGACACTTCTGGGCATAGGCCTCTTCTCACTATTAGAAGGACTATCTGGACTGTGAAGCGTCACTTGAAGCACAGCCTTGTATATAATCTGTGACACTTCTAGGTATAGGCCGCTTCTCACTAAAAGAAAGACTATCTGGACTGTGAAGCGTCACTTGAAGCACAGCCTTGCATATAATCTGTGACACTTCTGGGCATAGGCCTCTTCTCACTATGAGAAGGACTATCTGGACTGTGAAGCGGCACTTGAAGCACAGCCTTGTATATAATCTGTGACACTTCTAGGCATAGGCCTCTTCTCACTATGAGAAGAACTATCTGGACTGTGAAGCGTCACTTGAAGCACAGCCTTGTATATAATCTGTGACACTTCTAAGCATAGGCCTCTTCTCACTATGAGAAGGACTATCTGAAATGTAAAGCGGCACTTGAAGCACAGCCTTGTATATAATCTGTGACACTTCTTGGCATAGGCCTCTTCTCACTATGAGAAGGACTATCTAGACTGTGAAGCGTCACTTGAAGCATAGCCTTGTATATAATCTGTGACACTTCTAGGCATAGGCCTCTTCTCACTATGAGAAGGACTATCTGGACTGTGAAGCGTCACTTGAAGCACAGCCTTGTATATAATCTGTGACACTTCTAGGCATAGGCCTCTTCTCTCTATGAGAAGGACTATATGGACTGTGAAGCGTCACTTGAAGCACAGCCTTGTAAATAATCTGTGATACTTCTGGGCATAGCCCTCTTCTCACTATGAGAAGGGTTATTTGAACTGAAGTTGCACTTGTAGCACAGCCTTATATATATTTTATATAATCTGTGAATATTGCAAATGTGCAGCGATAGCCGAGTGGATATACCAACAGACTGCCATGCAGAGGGTATCGGGTTCGAATCCACGGCGCGCACCAATGACTTTTCGGAGTTATGTGCGTATTGAATTGTTAATTATCGCTTGTTCCGTGCCTCGGAGAGCACGTTAAGCCGTCGGTCCCGGTTGTCATGAAGATCTTTGACAGTCGTTACAGGGCGTCAGTACCTTCTAATTAAACTGACACTAGTCTAAACCATGGAATATCGCTATCCCTTCGGGTTGCGGAGGTCAGACAGGCAGTCGCTCCGTGTAAAAGCTAATATTCAGCCAAATCCGGTTAGACTAGTAAGCGGACCCCAGATTGAAACTGGGATAACGCTTAGAGAAAGAAGAAGAATCTGTGAATATTATAGAGAACTCTCAGACATGCAGGTTTCCCTAACATATTATATTTCTTCGTCGTTTAGCAATATAACTTTTAGAAGACATTGGTATGTGCCGTGGCACATGGTTTAAACACGAGACCCTCTGCAAAGCAGTCCGTTGGTATCTCCTCTAGGCTTTTGCTGCTTCAGTGTGTTTACAGCTTTTATTTTGATATATGGAAGAAGAAAAAATATTCCATATCTAAACGCAAAACTGAAACATTTCAGTGAGTATCACCAGTTATTTTGTTTCACTGCAGTTTGCCGCTATTTGTTAAATGTTGGCTATTGTAGTTTTATTTCCTCTGTGAGGTCTCACGGGCGTTGGACGAAAGAATATCGGGTCATTCTCGGGTTAGTTCAAAATATATAAAGATTTTTTTGCCGCAGTTGCACCTGTTCTGCGGAAGTGGAGTTTAGACTTGATAAAATGGACGCGGTACTCTATATTAAAATCTGCTACAGCCCTTTTTGATATTGTAGATCTATAATCAATATACTTGGTTGTATGTGAATGTTTTAAGAAGTGCATTTGCTTTGAAGATAGCTAATAAACACTAATGCCCAAAAAACCGAATAATGAAAAATATAAGTACGTCACATTTGTGAACCATTGCGATCACGTCAGTTTTCAAATAAAAAAGTGCATCATAAACGGTATATGCGTATGGAAGCTACAAAGCTCCAGGCAAAAACAGACACATCATAGTTGCCTGTCAGCGTCCGGTGCTAAAATATAACACTTATTTTTTGTTTTTCAACTTTATAGTTAAGCACTTACGTTGTATTTATACAGAACACCAACAAGTCAGACTTTTTCATAAATTAGTTACTGTTCTTACGAAGCCAAATAAAATACAAAAGCACTATTTTTAGGAAACTTATTTACTATCAGTACTAGTATAGATTTACTATGAATTTTATCCTTTAACGGTAAACAAAAAACTAAAAAAAACCGCATCCAAATCCCCATACATCCTCGTAAACCAACGGAGGCAGCTGCGTATTTCGCTTGGTGGACCGTCAATTTACACAACGTTGATTTATACAGATAGCGTGTACGATACGTAACGCGTATGAGATACGCGCATACGCGATACCATACTACATACCTATATGATACTACGTACCTCCATGATACTACGTATATGCGATACGTATTTCGCGCCATTATGAGTCTGTTTGGATAGTAAATAAGCTCTGGCTCTCTGATTTTCGTATTTGTAATATTTTTGGCGTGCCGTTAAGCAGGAAAATATTTTTCGTGTGTTCTGTTCACAGACCACCTACCCCACGAGACTTGCAATAGAAGGGCACCGTTGTCTGTCGCGCATGTGCGCAAATGCGCCTATATCCAGTAATGGCAATAACGGTTGTTTTGCAATAATGAATTATCCTGTTGCGCTATTATGTAATAACTGTTATTGTAAACTGTTGTCGTTATCCTGTTATTGTTTCACAAACACTGTAAAGAAAGCATTGGTCCGATATATACATTAAATATGTACTTCACGACAACGACAACGTCGACAACAGACAACAGTGACAACTGACAACTTGATAAGCCATAACAATAACAGGATAACTAAAATAATAAGATTCCCAAAAATAACTTAAGCAAGTATGACCTTTATTACGTTTCGTGAAAGATTATAATGCCGTAAGGTTGGCGCTGGTATAGCGGGGACTCGGCGAAACTCTAGCGCACGTGCGCCTATCGTCATCTCTCTCACACACTCGTGGTGTGCTTATTGCATGCCTACTCTTACCTATCCTGTTGTCATTTTAGCACGATAACAGCACGTGCGCCTATCGTCATCTCACTCACACACTCGTGGTGTGCATATTGCATGCCTGCTCTTACCTATCCTGTTGTCATTTTAGGACGATAACAGTTTATAATGATAACAGGATAACTCAGTATGCAATAACTCATTATTCATTACGCTCAAATAACGCATTACCTTAACTGTTATTGTAATAACGACCATTACTACCTATATCTTTGAGCACAAATCCGCGCTCGTTCAGTAGCGACCAGGAAACAGATACGTAAACTGCGTTTAAACTGTTTTAAAACAAAATAATAATATACGAAAACAATGCCGAATTGTGCTATAAAGTTGTGTGGGAGTAACAGTCAGAATAATAATTTAAAAAAAGATAATATCACATTTCACCGGAAAGTACAACATTTATTTTAAAATTATTTAACAGTACTGACCAGAGTTCTAGTAATAATAGTTGCTAAAAAGTACTGAATCAGTGGTTGTCCTTGTCTAACACGCTATAATTACAGACTATGTCTCTCTTACAATAAGACGCCACGTGTAAGTAGTGATGTGAAGAAAATTTACCAATTGTTCGATATTTATCGATTTCTAATACTGAGATTTTATTGATTTGAATAATTAATTTCAAATCAAAATTTAATGAATTAGACAGGTGACTGTAAATAAAAATACAGCCTGCAAAAAAGAATTGTTAAAAAAAGTCAAAATCATTTATTCATCTAGGTCACAAGGTGACCCCCCCCGTGGGATCTCCACCTTGTCGTGGTGGGGGGGCTCAGTAACCGTGGATTGGTCACCCGCGGTGAAGCTAAGAGGGATCCAGGAGGGGACGCTCCGCGTGGGCTTGGAGGGGCCTGCGCAGGATGCGTCCAACGGTGCGGGTGCGGAGGACAGTTCTGTCTGTCCCTCGCAGTCGGGCGCGGTCGCGGGAGGAGAGGCGTGTCGGTGTTGCTTTGCCGCGCGCGCTATCTCCCGCGACCAAATGGGGGCGCACCATTCGATGCGTCGCGGTGGGGCCGCAGAGGAAGAGGAGATGCGGTGTTGCGTTGCCGTCCTCCCTATCCTCTGCGGCCGCTGGGCGTTTTGGCGGCGGAGTCCAACACCTTAATCCGTCGCCAAGGGGGTTTTGTTCGGGGCCCGCCTGACCATCTGGCGGGCCAATACCCGTCGGAGGGCGGCGACGAGTGCTTTGGTGATGCCCCACCCTCCGACACACGGGTACATGGCGGAAGTCGAGGTGGTTTTTAGTGGAAACACCACATACTCCGGCTCTTATTTCCCCCAAGAGTCGGAGATCCGAAGGGATTTTCCACCTCGTAAAACAAAAAAAAAAAAAAAAAAAGGTCACAAGGTGACGCTTATGAACGTCAAATTTTAAAATTAATTACTTAATGCTTCTACATTTACTACCCATTCGCAAAACAATAGGTAGAACCACGAGAAAGAACGGGCAATAAAACTCGTGGCCACTCTTTTAATCGCCAGTGTTATGTTACATATTTTGTTTTTGTAAGGAGCTGCAACTGTTTCACATTGTAATTAATTACTTGTAAATAGTGTTACGCAATCTATCGGTGAATGGGGGTACTAGAAGAGATTGAATGTATCGGTGGTTTAAAGGTAATTCAGCTACTCTGTACTAGATGGCGTTGCTGTAATAAATATATGATAATATATATATAATAATGTAAAAATAGAGCACGAGCGAACGGAACGGACACAGTTACAATTGAATATCGAAGCGATCAACAAGAAGCGAAGGAAATAAGTCGGAAGTGTTTAGTGTTGTTCTAGTGGTGTGAATAGTTTGTTTTATTAGTGAAGTGAAAATTAAGTGTGTGTATCTAGTGTTATTGTGTTAGTGAATAAAGTGCAGTTTTTTCTGGCATAGTGTATATAATTTATCACGAACCCCAGCTCGTAACAATAGTAATTAGGAACATACATAATACTTAAATAATTAATGCAGATTAAGTGCTGTAGTAGCCTTCCAGTGTGAATCTTGTGTAACAGGAGCATCCACTTGGCAACTCGCGATCATGTTCAGAACTATGATGGAAATGTATGTTACAGAAAGTGACGGTAGGTATATGAATACACAAAATTTACAAAGATGTTAGTGTACAGCCCATGATCACGAGTTATCTTCATCTAACACAGTAGCATTTTTTTTAAATTAAAAGGAACAACAATGCAAATGTAAATGAAGTAAGTTGAATGACCTAATAATACATGGATAGTTATTTAAAAGAACTAGAGATATTATATAAAAAAAACTAAAAGGCAAGGTATCTATATAAATTCTGAATAAGTACAAAGATCAAGAGTTGTCTAGTGTAAGTGACCATCTATCCTTATCACTGAAATAATCATTAATGGTATAATAACCTTTCCTAATAAGGCAGTCTTTTAAAGGTACTAAATGGTAATTCTAAAAGACTTGGTATTTTATTGTATATACGAATACCTAGCCCAACAAAAGAATTATTAACTTTATGTAAACGATGATAAGGGACATATAACTTATGCCTGTTTCGAGTATTTATGTTATGTATGTCACTTTTTGTAGTAAATAAACCTATATTTTGCCTAATATACAATATATTAGCAAATAAAAATTGCGAGGCTACTGTAAGAATCCCTATAGTCTTAAAGCGTTCCCTAACAGTATCTTTTGCACCTAACATGTATATTGCTTGTACCGCTCGTTTCTGTAGAACGACAATATTCTGAATATGTGCAGCTTTGCCCCATAACAAAATGCCGTAGGACATGACACTATGAAAATAGCTAAAATACACTAGACGAGCAGTGTCGACATCAGTAAGTTGTCTAACTTTTCTAACAGCATATGCAGCAGAGCTGAGCTTTCCAGAAAGACATGCTATATGTGCACCCCATTGTAGCTTACTATCTAATGTAATGCCTAGAACCACTGTCGAGTCAACTGTGTCAAGTTCTTCCCTATCTAGCATAATATTAGGTCCCAGTTGTCTAACGTTAGGTAAAGCAAATTTAACGCATTTAGTTTTTTTAGAATTAAGTACCCGGTTGTTTGCTGTAAACCATTGTGTAACCTGTATAAGTGCGTTATTTATATCATCAAATTGATTCCTATTCCTGTCTACTTTAAAAATAAGTGACGTATCATCTGCAAAAAGTACAACATCACAGATGTTTTTTAAATAAAAAGGTAAGTCATTAATATATACAAGGAATAGAAAAGGACCTAAAATTGAACCTTGTGGAACGCCTAACTGTATAGGTAATTTAGAGGATGTAGTCCCATTTACATCGACGCACTGAAATCTCTGCCGCAGGTACGACTCGACAACAAAAAGTGCGGTTTCCTCTACGCCGTAGTGGCGGAGCTTACGCAATAGTGTGTCGTGATGAACGCAATCAAATGCTTTTGAGAGGTCACAGAATACTCCGATAGCATTTTTAGATGACTCCCAAGCATTATAAACGTGTTTTATGAGAGCAACACCCGCATCAGTAGTGGATCTACCTTTAGTAAATCCTTATTGATCTTTGTGAAGCAGACTATTTAAATTAAAGTGTCTAAATAGCTGCTTTAATAAAATCTTTTCAAATATTTTCCTTAATGCCGGCAAGTTAGGTATATTATTATTACAAGCTTTTATTTAGGTAGTTTCACCTGTTTGTCAGTAATCAAATCTTGCAAGTTGAATTTGATGCATTTCCCAATTACCGATTGAGCTGAAATTTAACACGCATGTATAAATCAGATGACAATATATAATTTTTTATTATGACTTGGAGCTGATCTGATGATGGAACCGGAAGGGATAGGAACTCGGTAGTTAAACGACACAGCCCATCGAGTTTGGGCTTGTTTCATTTATCTTGACGAGTACTTAGGTTCTAGGTGGTAACCAGGCTCTGATGATGGAGCTGGAAGATGATTATAGGAACTCAGTAATTAAACGACATAACCCCATAGAGTTTGGGCTCGTTTGATTTGTCTTGATGAGTAGTTTGGTGATAGATGGTAACCAGGATCTGATGATGAAGCTAGAAGGTGGCCATAGGAGCTCAGTAATTAAGCGACACAACGGTGTTGAGTTTGGGCTTGTTTGATCCGTCTTGGCGAGTATTTTGGTGCTAGATTGTAACCAGGGTCTGATGATGGAGCTGGAAGGCGGCCATAGGAATTTGGTTATAAAATGACACAACGCCATCGAGTTTGGGCTCGTATGAGCCGTCTTGACGAATAGTTTGGTGCTATATGGTAACCAGGGTCTGACGATGGACCTGGATGATGGCCATAGGAACTCAGTTAGCCCCATCGAGTTCGGGCTCGTATGATTCGTTTTGATGAGTGCTTTGGTGATATTCCTATCCAAAATCCTAGAAGCATGCGTACATAAGCAGTTGTCCATCTTCGTGCATCAAAACAATATCCTTAGTCCACTCCAATCCGGATTCAGACCTGGACATAGTACTGTACCTGCCTTGCTTAAAGTGACTGACGATATTGGGGCAGGAGTGGAGAATTCCAAAGTCACAGTGCTGACTTTGGTTGACTTCTCAAATGCCTTCAATACCGTCAGTCACGACGTCCTTCTGGCCATCCTTTCCCACCTTCGGATTTCATCTGTGGCGCTGGAATGGTTCTCATCATATCTTCGTGGTCGCCAGCAGTCGGTTCGCAGTGAGAAATCATCTTCCAACTGGTGTGAAACTGATTCTGGCGTTCCACAAGGCGGCATCTTATCTCCACTTCTTTTTTCACTATTTATCAATCTCATTACTCAAGAACTTCGGTATGCGTATCATCTGTTTACTGACGATTTACAGATTTATTCCCAGGCGAAAGTTGACAACCTATCCATCGCAGTTGATGATGTGAATCGAGATCTAGTTTCGATAAATGAATGGTCAGCGATTCGGGCTTCGGGTTAATCCCACCAAGTGTCAAGCTATTGTCGTGGGAAGTCCACGTATGTTGGCACGTGTTGACTTTACTTTACTACCCTCAATCATCTTTAATGGCTCTGTGATACCATTTAGCCCCTCTATTAAGGATCTCGGTTTGCACATCGATGCGACTCTAGACTGGAAAGTTCAAGTGTCAAAAGTCAGCAACAAAGTGGTCAATAATTTACGTTCTCTCTATCGCCTGAAGAATTTCCTCCCGATCAAGACAAAGATAATGCTTGTGCAAACTTTGGTATTCCCTGTTATTGACTATGGTGATGTATGTTATCTCGACCTGAATGCAGATCTGCTCAACAAACTTGACCGACTTCTCAATAATTGCATTCGGTTCATTTTCAATCTTCGTAAATTTGATCACATATCAAATTACCGGTCCCAACTGAATTGGTTACCAATTTGGCAGCGCCGCAACTTAAGAGCATTGACTACCCTTTTTTCTCTTCTCCACTCTCCTAACGCACCTTCTTATTTGATGCCTAAATTTAAATATCTATGCTCCACTCACACTAAGCAGTTAAGGTCCTCTAATAATCTTCTTCTTCTTTGTCCTTCCCATCGACCTAGTCTCCTACATTCAAACTCAAACTCAAACTCAAAATCATTTAATCATTTAGGTCACAAAGTGACGCTTAAGACCGTCAAATATTAAAGTTAATTACTAGATGATTCTACATTTACATTTACTGCCACGTTCGCAATGCAATAGGTAGAACCACGAGAAAGAACGGGCAATAAAACTCGTGGCCACTCTTTTTAACTGCCAGTATAATTCTTTTACATGTTATATTTGTAAGGAGCTGCAACTGTTTCACATTGTGAGTTATCTACTATTGCAAAAGTTAATAGTTATTGATATCATACTCAAGCAATAAATTATGTTCATTTAGTAAGCCTCCCAAAGTGAATATGGTGAAACAGGAGCATCCACTTACGTCTTTTGATGTAAGCAACTCGCGAACATGACTGTTCTGATCTATGGTGGAACAGTATGTTCCGAAAAGTAATGGTAGATATATGAACCTGCAGCAATTTACAATCTATTAGTTAGCAGTTCATGACCACGAGTTACCCTCACCTTACAAATCCGATAAATTATAATAAAAAGAGTAGAACAAGAATGCAAATGTAGTATAAAAGAGAATACGGTAATTAACTACACTATAAAACTGCCTATTGACCAAAAAAAAAAAAGAAATTGACCTAATAAAAGAATATTTATTTCCAAGCGTACTTGTCGTCAAGATACTCATTTAAACTATAATATGCCTTTAGTAAAAGATTATTTTTAACAATTGTCTGAAACGACCTTAAAGGCAAGTCTAAAATATTACTTGGTATTTTATTATACATTCTTATACTAAGCCCAATAAAAGAGCTATGCGTTTTGTGTAAACGGAAATATGGTACACATAATTTGTGCCTGTTCCTAGTATTAATATTGTGTATGTCACTATTCATTTTGTAAGAATTTATATGTAGTCGTACATGCATAACACTGGCATAAATATATTGTGATGCTACAGTAAGAATACCAATATTTTTAAATTTTTCTTTAAGTGAGACACTTGTCTTTAACTGGTAAATGGCTCTAACTGCCCGTTTTTGTAATATAAAAATATTTTCGATGTCAGCGGCCCTACCCCATAATAATATGCCATATGACATAACACTATGAAAATACCTAAAATAAACCAATCTAGCCGTATCGACACCAGTCAACCTACGAACGTTCTTAATGGCATAAGCAGCTGAGCTAAGTTTCCCTGAGAGATATGTAACGTGCGCACCCCACTGTAATTTCGAATCAAGTGTTGTTCCTAGAAATAATGTAGATTCAGATGTTTCGAGAACATCGTCATTTATACTAGGACCAAGGTTTCTGACATGCAGGCAGAGCAAACTTAATACATTTTGTTTTTTTGGCGTTCAGTACTAGATTGTTTACATTAAACCATTTAGTTACTTGAATGAGCGCACTATTTATTTCGTTAAAATGTTCCTTATTTCTATCTACTTTGAATATCAAAGAAGTATCGTCAGCAAACAGTACAACGTCACAAATGTTTTTCAAGTAAAAAGGTAAATCGTTTATGTAAACAAAAAACAAGAAAGGCCCTAGGATGCTGCCTTGCGGCACTCCTAAATCAACAGGTAAGCCACTGGATTTTGAGCCGTTTACTTCAACACATTGGATTCTGTCACTTAAGTATGACTTAATGACTTCCAATGCTTTAGTCTGTACACCGTAATGTCTAAGTTTGCATAAGAGCGTTTCATGGCAGACACAATCGAATGCTTTCGAAAGGTCGCAAAACACACCAATAGCATTTTGGGCATTCTCCCATGCACTGAATATGTGTTTAAGTAACGCTACTCCTGCATCTGTTGTCGAGTGACCCTTGGTAAATCCATATTGCTCACTATGAAGTAGGCTGTTTAGATTAAAATGTCTAAGTAATTGCTTGAGTATGATCTTTTCAAAAATCTTACTAAAGGCAGGTAGTATCGATATTGGCCTATAATTACTAGGATCAGTCTTACTGCCGGATTTGAAAAGAGGTATTATCCTACTGTGTTTCATAAGATCGGGAAAAACACCTGATTCAATACACTTATTAAATAAGTTGCTCAAATAAGGAGCTACTACATCAATTATACTTTTTAAAACCTTAACAGAAATGCCCCAGAGATCACCTGTATTCTTAGACTCTAGAGATTGAAAAGTACTTATAATGTCGGTAGAATTAATACAATGGAACGTAAATAATACATCACATTTTGCTACACTAGATTCTAATAGGTTTTCTGCGACTATAGCTGATGATTTTAATTCTCTAGTAGTAGTAATCGGTATGCTAGCAAAGAATTTATTAAATGTGTGTGCGACTTCTTTGTCATTATGAATTAATCTGTCACTATCAAATAAACTAAAACTATTACCTCTTAGTGTTGTCTTACCTGTTGCTTCATTAATAGCTCGCCAGGTTGCCTTAATTTTATTCGAGGATTGTTTAATTTTGTTCCTAACGAATAATGCTTTAGCTGTATTGCACACTCTTTTAAATATCTTGGAATAATTCCTAGCATACTCAGTGAAGTTCGAATCAGAATTGTATCTCTTCATACCATACAACTCGTACATCTTTGCTCTGCTTTTGTAAATACCTGCAGTAGCCCACTCACTAAAAGCTCGAGATTCCTTAACTACTTTCTCCTTAGTTCTGAAAATCCTTGTTAACTACATTAAATAAATTATTGAAATTTTCATTTGGCGAATCAATCTCCATTAAATCAGGACTCATAGCATTAATTCCAATCAAAATTTTATTCCGGAATTCATTAAACTTATGCCTAGGTAATGGCCTAACTAACACTTTCTGTATGATGCTATCACTATAATACGGAAACCGTGCTAATTGACCACAGTGATCCGAAGTTAATTCAGAACTAACTAATTTATTCGAAACTGTACAATTACTAAATTTATTGTCAAGACAGGTGGATGATGTTGCTGTAATCCTAGTTGGTTCAAGGAACAAATTTTTTAAATTAAATGATTTAAATAGATTTCAAAATCTACTAGTCATTACTGAATGATCAAATATATTGACATTAAAACACCACAAACTATAATACCTTTCTTATTGCTCCTAATTTTAGTAATTGCATCTTCAATAATTGATTCAAACAAGCTAAAGTTCCTTAACGGTGGACGATATACACATATGATAATATGCTGCTCAAGTTCTACACATGACAGTTCCACAGTGCGTTCTATAGACAAACTTTCTATGTCTTTCCGTTCTTTATATGTTAAGGTATTTGAAACAATAATCAAGGATCCACCATGAATAGCGTTTTTCCTAGAGAAGGCACTGTGTATCGTGTATTGCGAGTTATTTAAGAATTTAATTTGGTACTCTTTTAGCCAGTGTTCTGTAATACACATAACTTGTATACTGTGATTTTCTAAATATAAACTTAATTCTAAATCCTTGCCAGATAGACCTTGTATGTTTTGATGTGCTACATTCAGTTGAATTTGTCTACCCTTTGTCCTAGTCTTAAGTTTAGAGAACTTGTGTCAGTATATTCAATAGAAGAATTATTAAGATAGGAACTATTTACAGAAGCTAAATTCTTGGATACCCTACATGTACCTGTGTCATTTTGTAAATTAAATGCTAATAATTTAGCAACTTGTCTTCTATAAAATAGTGGCAGATACATAGTAACTTTGGTCAATGTAAAATTACTAATAAAATTATTTATGTCAAATAATAAAATAAAATCTTTACATTGCCATGTTAAATTGTATAAGCGCAAGTTGAGTTCATGAATATAATTATTCATTGTTTCATTTAAGCTATAAGAATAAGGCAAAGCAAGAGTTATAAATTTGCATTCAAATTTCCTATGAAGCGATAACATAACTTCTGTCAAATTAAATATATCCTTTTTAGTCACCGCTGGGCTATCACCATATGTGATAATTATTCTAGACTGCCTATCATATATTGTTGTATTTAATGTATTAATTAGATATGTAAACGAAGACCCTGGATAACATAGTATTGTGTTGTGTCAGCTCACAATTTATTAAACTACCTAAACCAACACCAAGCCTATCTGAGAATATATAAACTTTATTTGTGCCAGAATTCTTACCTAAAGAAGACTTACCTGTTCTAGTATTCTCTGAACAAGTACTTTTATCACTATCGCAAATAATCTGGGACTCACAACTGGGTAATGTTGGTTTTATGATATTCAAACAACTATTAGTATTTGTTAAGGCCTTTACATATTCTAAATTTTGTCTCCCCACTTGCGCAATCTCATCATATTTCCTAATATACTCCTGAACCTCATTTTCATATTGCGTGTTCATTCTGTTTATTTGAGATTGTAAGGAACTAATTTGACTTTAAAGATCCCTAGTATGTTTGTCATATAACATTTTGCCATTAATCAACTCTGCATTGTATTTTTCTAACTCCATTAACAAATCTGAACGCTCAGAAACTAAACATTTATATTGCTGAGATGTTATCTTAGTTTTCCTATATTGCTTTAGACTAAGAATGAGTTTCCTAATATGTTTATTTAATTTATTATACTTTCTATGCCGTTTCAGACAATTCATGTTTATTTTTAATTGTTTTGAATCTAAGCTTAATTTATTACCTACAACCTCTGAGTAAAGGTTCTGAGTTTTATTACTGATTAATATCTCTACAGTTTGTTCTAGTGATTTAATCTTAGTGAATGATTGTTCTAAACAGCATTCTAGTTCCCTAATGCGACTCATAGACCATGAATGGTCATCATTGCTAGCGGTCAATAAATGGATTTCTTCCTGTAACCTATCTCGCTGGGCCAGTGTGTCCATATACTCGATATGGAGTTCTGCGAGTTAAGCCTTCAGGTTGGAAACCCCATCGTTGACAATCCTGATGTCCTCTTCACAGTCTGCACGCTCCCTCAGTAGATCATTATTCTCCTCCTGGCACTTCTTTAATTCCACCAAGGTTACTCTCAGCTTGTTTTCTAGATACTTCGCTGTGGCCTTCCTGGTCATCATAGTGCTTATTGTGGAATGGCTCATAGCCAAGGATATGCCAAAGAGAAACATTCATCTTTCACTGTCAAGTCCATACATCTTTAGAACGCGCTCCCACTGGAGGTCAGGGCGAGCCCGAGCCGTGCTATCTTTAAATCTAGAGTCCGCAGATTGTTTCTCGAATCATTGTCTGGAGCTCTCACTAGTCAGTGGGTAATTGTCTGTCTGTCTTGTCGAATATATATATATATATATATATATATATATATATATATATATATATATATATATATATATATATATATATATATATATATATATATTCGATATATATAAGTTTTACTCTCAATTCTACACCTGCTACATCATCTCTGAACCATCTGAAGGTTGACTGGCAGAAATTGCCTCAGGCATTAAGTCCGCCTTATGCAAATTGTTTGCAGGAATGTTTAAAAAAAATATAGATGATTACCAGAGTATGAAGATTGAGCTGGAAGGTGGCCATAGGAGCCCAGTAATTAAGCGAAATAACGATGATATTATTATAAATTCACATTTCAAAATAAAAACTTTTGCTTGGATTATTGTTTCTTTTCTTGGCATTCTTGGATCAACTAAATGTAGGCATACCAAATGTGATTTATCGATAAACAATATTGACATGCCTACATCCCTATTACCCATCGTACGTGACGTCACCTGCGCCGCCCGCGTACGTCTCATTCCTCAAAGTTTGACAAAATAGTTTGCCTAGAAATTGGTTAACATTACGTGTCTCGTGGGGTAGGTGGTCTGTGGTTCTGTTGCTTTGATTGCCAACATGATGGAATTCGGCGGTGTAACAGTTTTTAGATGTTCAAAATGAATAACCATGATTCTTCTTTGGATTGTGCTTGGTTGTTTTGCTTTTTAACAT
The DNA here is from genome assembly GCA_944739405.2 of Euclidia mi. Lineage (NCBI taxonomy): Eukaryota > Metazoa > Arthropoda > Insecta > Lepidoptera > Erebidae > Euclidia > Euclidia mi. The sequence continues at coordinate 92,046,937 of OX123181.2, read as the reverse complement.
AGTCATGATAACACAGGCGAACTCGTTTTAATTAGACAGTAAAGTCTTTAAGTGAATGTGTGTAACATAATTATTATATTTTTATGTTTATAAACTTATAAAAAAAAGCAGCAGATGAGCAATATTAGCATTCTGTTGAAAAATAGGTAATAAGTACATTTTAAAAAATGTCTATGATTTTGAATGTTCTTGTTTTCCGTTCAATTATATTACCACCACAGTGCTCGTGCTGTAAAGCCACAGACTGGTAAAAAAGCGTAGAAATTTGGCATTTTGTAAACGTCATACATCGTAGAGTTCATTTAATTTTGGCATACAATGAACGTAACATTGGGTAATAACTCACTATCCAACGTGAAGTTAGAACAATGTTATATCAGCCCTGAAACACGACTCCAATTTTCCATTACATTTTTTTTTATAAACTCACGCCTGTGTCTCCGAAGGGGTAGGCAGAGGCGTAATAGGTATTACACCCACATTTCGCCACCCACATTTTTAGCTCCCACGTAATAGGGGACGAGCCTATTGCCGTTACCGGGCACATCACCAGACTCCGTGCTGCTACTGAGAATTCTGAATTCCATTACATAAATCAGCTAAAACATGTATTCGCAATACTACAAATACTATCACAAAACTCAACATAAGCACTTCATAACTTCGACATCAAATTTCAAAGAAACCAATTTCTAAAACCAAAGTTTGGCCGCAGTAATCCAGTGGCTAGTGGAACGCTGTAAGCTTCTTATGTCACTGCATGACTTTCGTCGCCAAACGGGGAACTGAAAAGCTTGGTAATCCAAATGAAATAGATTGACCCCTTGGAGATCCTTTATAAAGTAATTTTAGGATAAAATGTGGACTAAATATTAGCTCGCAGTTTAGTTCGGTAGTTATGTGAATAAATGTTATAATACGTAGAGTTATTTGTAAAAAGTAATTTTATGTGAATCATCTGTTCCTTTAATTATTTGGAAGAAACTCCAAATTAAAAATAGCATATCATAAACTTGTACAATAGATTACCTAATATCTGTGTATATAAAATTATTCCGTTACTGACTAAATTACAGAAAACGCACAACCAAAACTATTGTGCGCAAGATACAGAAAATTGGCATGTATGTTCCTTGTGGAGCGTAGAGGTGCTCGTAAAGTAACAGCCCGGAGTCTGGTGGTGTGCCCGGTAACGGCAATAGGCTCGCCCCGTATTTCGTGGGACTAAAAAATTCATGGCGAAATGTGAGCCGATTTCCCGAAATTCACACGTGATCGGGCAGAAAGAGTTAATTAAAAAAAATTATGTGTGGTTGTTGCTGCGGGCAACTGTAATAGCAAAAATCTACTAAACAATATTTTACAAAACAGGAAAATATATTTTCTTTAGAATTAAAATTTAATTTAAGTAGGTTATATCGTAATAAGGCGCCATAATACGTAACGGCATGATTAATATATTTCTCGCAGAGAAACACCACGTTGAGAAGAATATACATACATGATAAACTTATGTAAGAGGAATATGAATTAATGAAATATTCAACCACGTAATAGGTGGCGAGCCTATTACATGGTTGAATATTTCATTAATTCATCACCAATGAATTCAATCAATCAAAACACTGGCGAAAAGTGGGCGTTTAATATGCCTCTGCCTACCCCATCGGGGAAACAGGCGTGAGTCTATGTATGTCAACCACCTTCGTAAAAGTAACATGTTGGATATTACTTATCAATGGTATAAAAAATTCTTGAGATCATATAATTATCATCATACTAAAGGAAAACTTTATTTCTCTTTAAAAAAGTTGAAGTTCTGAGTAGTTTGCCCGTGGCCTGTATTTAACTTAAATTAAAGCCTGAATTCTGAGAAAACTTTTGTTTTAAGGTAATTAGACTTCAGATATTAGATCCAGGTCAAGCTTTAGAGTAAAATTTAGCTTTAGATGTCTTTCTTCTTCGTGTGTGGACAACACTGGTGTCGGAGTTTTTAGATCGCCCAAAGGCCTCCGACATGACCTACCGATTCTTGTCCTGAAACAGGAACCCGGACCGTCAGCTTTGGTTGCCCTCTGAAAAACAAAAACATTGCAAACATTGCTTTACTTTGCCGACCTATTACAAATGGCAAGCCAAGTCTCGCTATGACCTTCACGATCTGGTTTTAGATGACATACTGTAGCATGAGACGTGCCTTGCTTTGGCACGAAACAAAAAGTATTTACAAAGATATGGAAAACTCGACATCAAAAATCAAACTTATTGAAAGGCTAAAGATACTTTTTCTCATCACCATAGCTTTTTCATAACCACAACTAAAATAAACTGATCGTAAACTCCAAGCAAAACAGATATTCAAACCCTTAGATTAAGTAAAATTGATAGACCAATAATTTCATCCTCACGTCAGTTTCCAACATTGCTATACAGGATGTTATCCATTAGTACATCGGCATGTTGCTATTGCACTATTCCGTCGATAATTGGCTCAGATAAGCGTACGGACGGCGGGCAAACTGACAAACGACTAATTGCTGCGATAATCAGACACATTTGATGTGCAGAATAACATGAAATATAGGAAACTGTTTGGAATCCTGATGGAAATAAACAAGTTTAAATACTATTTCCGGTGGTGTTTATAAGAGTTTTTGAATAGTAAGCATAATTAAGAATTTTACCAGATTGTATAATTAAACGAGTCTTTAAAGCTTTTTAAACTTATTTAAAGTAGTCATACCACTTTTTTATGACTTACTCTTTGTTCCTTGACAGAGGTCACATCATATTTATTTCATTTTTCAAACGCCCGCACTAGGAGCCAATCCTGTGTCGGAGGGTCTTTAAAACATTCAATCAATAGACACGCAAAACCCACACTTGAAGGAAAACATTTGTAGATCACTAAGCAAGAATAGAACGACAACGGCATACAGCACAACCAAACCACTTTGTAATACGTGCAATGAAATATTCCAAAAGAGACATCTGTACCTTGTTCTCGGGTCATCATCATCAGCCGTTTATACTGTCCCACTGTTGGGTACGGGCCTCTTCTCACTATGAGGAGGGTAAGGTGTTAGTCCACCACGCTGGCCAAGTGCGGGTTGGCAGACTTCACATGTTTTTCGAGAACATTATTGAGAACTCTTAGACATGCAGGTTTCCTCACGATGTTTTCCTTCACCGATTAGTAAGCGATAATTAACAATTTAATACGCACTTAACTCCGAAAAGTTATAGGTGTGTGCCATGGATTCGAACCCGAGACCCACTGCGTAGCAGTCTGTCGGTCTCTCCACTCAGCTATCACTGCTTGCTCGGGTAACAAGAGCCGACAATGAATAGACCTTATTTGTGTTGGATTGACTTAAATTGAAGTGTTTGAAGAACAATGGCTGCAATAAATAGTTTTAAATTTCTCTAAAAACATATGTATGTTAATGTAAATGGGTCTAAATCGTGTAAAATAAAGTCTGGTGTAGCACACGTCGAAATCGAAACGTTGGTTCACCTTCGCCATCATAAGCATCAGCCTTCGCAGTCCACTGGACATGCATCTACACATTTGCTTCACTAATATACGTTCTCGGGTAATCGTCTCAAATCACCAAATATGTTGTTATGCCTAAGGCATTAAGTCCGCCTATGTGCCACATTTTTTTAGTGCAAGAAGTTAAATAAATAAATATGTTTCTAAAAAAAATAGACAATATCCGACAGTAACAGATACATGTTAATAATAGTAATGAAGCTATGTAATGAGTCTTACAAGTTACCGCAAATGCCAAACGTGAAATAGGACAGCTCTAGGTCAGCTAGACCGATGACCCAAAAAAGATTGACTAAATTCAGACAACTTTTCAGGTCATCGGGCTACCTACTCCTTCTTTCTGTCGTATCTTGTCTTATTAAGTAGGATGAAATAAAAGTGGAGAAAGAAACGTCCAAATGCTTAAGAAATGTCAGTAGAATACCAAACGGTTTTCAAGAATTAGTGTGTCCAAGTTTCTAGCAAAAAAGCTATGTTTAGTATTTTTTCACTTTAGAAGGTATTTTGTGATGGACAATGTCTAATACAAAGTTCCGTATCATTAGTTCAAGTTTTGGTCTGCACAATCAACCGTTACGAAAATATTTTACAACGATATCCATCAGATCAATGAAAATATCTAACAAAATAGTTGAAGCAGTCGAACCAAAATAATCGACTTTGAGTACAAAAGTAGTTTATTATACCAAACTTAAACAATTTCGACTTCACCCACACATCAAATGAAAATCTTTCCGGATTCGTTTACGTATCGATCAACAGTTGCTACACTTTCGTATCTACTATCATGAAGTCGAATCACTCTAAAACACAGTTACCATAAAAGCAAGCGGCAAATACACTCCAATGAACGAGCTTCTAAAATATACAACAAAAGATATCGTCTTCATATCTCTATCGATATCGTAAAGCGACGCCTATTGGACCACCAGAGCAGCTATGAATCCGCTATAAAATTATCAAACACCACGTAGGTAGGGAATCCTTTAGCGCTGTTGTGTTTGTGTTTGTCACAAACGGCAGCCCTTATTTATTTTGTAGTTCGTCGGCGCTGCGAGCAAATTCACTCGCGGCGCGCTTTGCTCAGAATAAGGGTCACCACAAACGGGTGATTATGATGTTTGGGTTTAAGAATTACGTTTCATGTTTTAATTTGGAAGTTGTATGTGGGTTGTATAAGTGGTTGATACTGTTTTAGAGGACTGCAGTAATACGTTTATATTTTCTCATATATCCGTTGAGCTAACTACCGGAATGGGATAAGTGTGAGATCATTCCATCATCTTGGTTCAGTCTAAATCATTGATATAAATAGTAAAGATACGGTCGACCGAACATTTGACGGACGCAGTACTTCACCCTACAAAAAATAAATAACGCCATCTATTAAAACTAGTATGAACTACGATGTAAATCGGCGTGGTCTGCTCCTAGACATAACCTTGTAAGAGCGGGATGAGGTATTTTTCAAGATACAAAAAATATACTTACTTACTTACTCCAATGGCTCATCGACCCAAAGTGTGCCTTGGCCTCCATTACGAGAGAACGCCACTTCACCCCATCTTTGGCCACTTCTCGCCAATCGCCAGCTTGAAGCGCCCCAAGATCTTGCTCCACAACGTCTTTCCATCGGTATCTGGGGCGACCGACAGGACGACGTCCTGTTGGTCGACCTACATACGCTCTCTTAACCCCACGTTCCTCTCCCATTCTCTCGACGTGACCGAGCCATCGGAGTCTGTGGGCTTTTATTTCCCCAATTATGTTAGGAATGGCTACGAGTTCCTCAATTTCGAAACTTTTTCGAATCCGCCAGCTCCCGTCAGTTCTCTGCACAGTCCCGAAGATCTTCTGGAGGACCTTTCTTTCTGCGACCAATAGCTTATTCTCCTCCTTTTGTGCTTTTCTCCTACAAAAAATATATATTTTTTAATTTTGCATTTGTTATGTTTTTTGACATTGGTGTATCCTTAAATTTTAAGAATGAATTAAAAATAATTTTGTACCTTATTTAATCTTATAGTAATATTTATTATTAAATCTTTTCATTTCATCGGCTACAACGCCCACCGCTGCAAAGTTATGTCACACTTTTACACGGCTTCGCGCCGTTTTTACCAATATGAAAGAAAATTGCTATAAATAATGTTAGAAGTTGATTTAATGACATATTTTTAAGTTACCGGTGATATAAAATGTGATCATATTTTTTATTTTGGTTTTTGTCGTAGTTCACGCAACCTTTCACGGCACAACTTGGCATTTTTGTTCGTAAAATTTACGACCACTCCCGATGACAGCTGATCGCTTCCTAGTTCACTTCGATATAGGGAAGAACATTTTAGGACCAAGTTCGAGGCGTCATTGTAACATGAGGTCCGACCAGTCTTTACGCAGTAATATATATGTCAATGGTATAAATATATATTAAACTAACTTCTACCTGCGACTGCGCCACTCGTTGGTGGTTCGTCGGATACATTTTAGACCTAAACTAGCCTAATGAATCACACCGTCCACTGCTGAAAACCGCATGAAAATCTGTCTAGCAATTGTCGAGTTTATCGTACTCCGACAGACATGACGATAAAAATATGTGGCGAAGCCAATAAAAGTGCTCGATTACCACCTACCAAGTATGGCATACAGTATCTTATTATTATATAATACTTATTTTTTGTTGTTGCTATTAGTTTGCCAACTATCTACAACTATTTATAAAACTAGACGACGCCAGCAGCTACGCCTGCATTTTTTTTTAATTTACCCGTTTTGGCCGATCCCGTGGGAATTTCGGGAAATCCCTTCTTAGTGCACCCCTACGGTCCCCAAGGAACATACATGCCAAATTTCAGCTTCCTGCGCCCAAAAGTTTCGGCTGTAGCGTGTCTGTCAGTCAGTAACGCAAGGATTTTATATATTAAGATTAGTTAAAATAAAACAATAAAAAAATACTACAACAATAATTATAATGTGTTTGTTTGTTGTTTTGCTACTGTTTGAAATAGAATTAGTTTTTATTATAAGTCAAATCGATTAGATCGATTGAGTAACATTTTGTTTAGTCTATTGAAAATTTCTGACAATGGTCACACTGAACTGTCACTTCCGTTCGCTTCCTTGAAAAAATACCTCGTTGTCGTCTCGTACGTAAAATATCGTCTTTTGAATTAACGCGAATTGAATTAAATTGAGTAAACCGTCTTGAATGCCGCCTGATCTAGTGCTGGCAACGGTAAATTGATTGTGAACTATTGATTGACATTTGTGAACATTGTGAATCCGGTATCGAGTCCACGTGCCAACGTGTCCTGAAAACGTCGCGTTTGCAGCTTAATAGCTAAGTATAAGATACTTCATTCATTTATTTTGGCCAATATACTTGTATGAATGTGTCTAATTTAGCTCAAGCCTGACATCAGCAAGGATATCGGGTAAGTGAAATATAATATTGATATTGATTGATTTCAATTCATCACTGTGCAACGCAGTGCATTGTGTCTGGATATATTGTCTATCGTGGTCAGGTAGATGTATTACACCTTCCACTGCGCACTTCTGATACACCTTCCTGCCTGGCTACGGTAATTCTAGACATAATCTTTGGTAGCAGAGCGTGGTTAACTGTGCCTATATTGTAAACTTGTATCTGAGCTAAGCATCTCATTTCTTAACAGGTTAACAGTGTTGTAGTGTTCTCAGGTCAGTATTGTCTAAAATACATAATATTTAATTGTATAAGTTGACCTAGATAATTCGAAACACATGGCATACATAACCTCAATCAGTAATTGTTGATTTGTATTGTTGAAAAATCTAACTTAAATTTGTTGTTGCAATAATAAGTCAGTTTGTTTGGATACATAACAGCTGTATGTATCAATAAATTTAGTAAATTTAGTTTATTGCATATATTCATAAACATTGTAATAATCAAATTTGACCTTGCATAGGTCGGCGGGTCACATTGATAAATCAACTTGATTAACCCTTGTTTTGTTGTAATATGCTGATAATATTGTTAGGTAACACATATTCTGTGTGTACTTACAGTTGTATATATTATAAATAACACAGTTAGTCTGTCTGTTGCAAATAATTAATTAAGTTGAAGTTTCAACTTTATTAATTTGTTATAGAGTAACTTTTGATAACTTTTGTGTTTGTTTCAATATACTGAAACTTTTAATTTTGCTGGGCAGTAAATACCTGTCACTTGCCTGCACTTGCAGTAAACAGGCTAATACTTTGTTGGTTTCAAAGAATTAAGAAAAATTAAGTTTTGATTGTTAATTTTATTTAACGCTTGTCCGGGCTCTTTTGAAGTTTGATTATGTCAGCTATCAAGGACTTGCGTGCGGCTGCTGGTGCTATTGCATCAGATTTGCGCTGGTTTGCCTCGGCCAGTGCTTTAGTGAACCGGCCTGATCGCCAGCTGGCCTTACTTCAAAGGTACGAGCGGATCGATGATCGCCTGGCAAGTGTGGAACAGCAGTTCCGCACTTTCAGCGCGTGCTGTCTTGAAGTGTCAGTCACTGATTTCACTGCTGACCAGCGAAATAAGGTCAGTGAAGACTATGCCCAGGTCTTAGACCTGTATGATGCTGTCTCCAATAGTGCAAGACAACTAGTTGCCGATAGGGAAGGGCAACCCGGCCTGAAGCAGGAACTTCCTAGGTCAGCACCGGGGCTGGTGAGTAGGCTCCCTACTTTGGACCTCCCCCATTTTGATGGCTGCCTAGGAAGCTACCTAGGCTTCGTTAATTTGTTCGACAGCCTAGTCAATGATAGGGCTGACCTTCGGCCGGCACAAAAGTTGGCCTATCTAATGTCGGTTCTGGATGGGGAGGCTAAGGGCCTCATCCAGCATCTGCCCGTGTCTGACGAGGCGTACCAGACGGCTCGGGACCTAATCACCCGTAGGTACCATAATAAGCGTGGCCTCGCCGTCACGCACATCGAGCAGATTTTGGGTTTGCCGACGCTCATCCGGGTCTCTGGGTTGCGCACCCAACTGTTGAACCCGCTTTTGGTGGCCATCAACGCACTTAAGTGCCTTGACCTGCCCGTGGACCAATGGTCCTATCTGTTGGTGCACGTTGTGCTGAAGAAGCTGCCTGCCGACCTGAGGTCGCGTTTTGAGCAGCGCTTTGGTGGGGATAGCGCGACCCATCTGCCCCCCTTTGCTGACCTGGAGAGGTTCCTGAAGGATGAGTGCCGGGTCTTGGACAACTCCGGTGGTGACACGCCGGCTAAGACGCAGCCGCCCAAGGTCAAGGAGCAGGCTCGCGTTCACACCCGAGCCAATGTTGACCGGCGCCCTACTCGCTTTGCGGTCACGCAGAGCCCAGCAGAGTGCTCCTACTGCAAGGTCACGGGGCACAAAACGGCCAGTTGTAGGCATTCTTGGACCTTCATGTCGCCTCTCGTAGGCGCATCGCGAATGCCCGCCGCCTTTGCTTCTCTTGCTTGGGGTCCCACTACCAGCGAGACTGCCCAAACTCTCGCCCCTGTCCTCACTGTGGAGGACAGCATTTGGACATTCTCTGTATGAATGCCAGAGAGGTTGGCCACTTGTCCAACCAGCCGAAGTCGCGCACGGGCGGGTGTTTTGAAGGTGGCAGCCGAGGCTCACCGGCGCGCAGCCGAGAGTCACCTCGCTTAATTGATCGCCGCTCACTCCGCTTGGAGAACCGTAGCGTGCGCACGCCTCCTCTCTCTCGCGCACCTGAATGTGCGACCGCCCAGCGTCACCAGCACCATGACTGCTGCCCCAGGTATTCCCCTCCTTTGGCGGAGCGTCCCCGCCTTGACTCGCGTCTACCTCGTTTTGGGCGGGTGCGTCATTATGACCCCTCACAGATGGCGCGCGGATCGAGTCATCGCGCTTTTGAGGACTTCAATCCGCACACCCATTTTGATTTGCCTGGTCCTGGCCAACGGTCGCCGCCCAGGCAACAATAGGTCATTGACCCCTGCCCTATGACTCCAACCTCCCCCATTGAGACCGTTATCCTACCAACGGTTGCTGTTAGGGTCTGGGGACCCACGGGGACCTCTGTTGTTGTCCGTGCTATATTGGACACAGGTTCACAAGGTTGCATTGTTTCCACTTGTTTAGTAGGGCAGGTTAAATTAAATATGGGTTCTTTTCCAAATTGTATACGGGGCATAGGGGACGTAGCCTCTAATGTTGAAGGGCAAGTTAAGGTTTTGTTTGGCCCTGTTGAATCTTCACACCCGAGAATTAAAACCTCGGCTATTGTGTTGAAGAATATTTTGGGTATGCACCCACAGAAACAGCTACCCGCTGCTGTGGTGAATTTGACATCGGGATTGGAACTGGCAGACCCCAAATTTGACACACCGGGACTAATCGACTTGTTGATTGGCTCTAATGTCCTCGGTGGAATTTTGATTGGTGGGAAACGGGTCTTGGTGCCAAATGGTTTGACTGCCATCCCGACCATATTTGGATTTGCTTTGATGGGACCTGTACCTAGGGATCCCCCTCCACCTGAACTTGACAATATGTTGGCTGTAGGCTCCGCTCTCTCTGATGCGGTTCAGAGGTTTTGGGAGGTAGAGGAGCCCCCTCAAGCTGCCCGTTTGAATCCAGAACATGAGGAGTGCAAGCTGTTCTTCCAGAACAACACTGGTTGACTCCGTTCTGGTCGGATCATTACGAGGCTACCCTTCCTGTCTGTTCGGCCTCCGCTTGGTGAGTCACGACCTTTAGCCGAAAAGAGATTGTTGGCTATGGAGCGTCGCATGGGTCGTGATCCGGAGCTCATACAGAAGTACATTGAGTTCATGAGGGAATATGAACAGTTGGGACACATGTCTGTGTCAAATTTGGATTGGCGTTCGGTGGAGCATTACTTTCTCCCGCATCATGCGGTATTGAAGCCATCGACTGGCAAGCTGCGCACAGTGTTTGATGGTTCTGCGCAGACTTCAACAGGCGTATCCTTGAACCAGTGCTTGCATTCTGGTCCCAAGTTGGTCAAGGACCTTTGTGACGTCATCACCAGCTTCCGACGACATCAGGTTGTCTTTGTGGCCGACATAAAAATGATGACCAGGCAGACGATTATCCACCCTGATGACCGTCGCTTCCAGCTGATCCTTTGGAGAGAGTCTCCTCGCGATCCCATGGTCGTCTACGAGCTCAATACAAATACGTACGGGTTAAGGTCAAGCCCCTACTTGGCAATACGTTCTCTTTGGGAGCTCGCAGACCGCGAAGGCTTAAGTTTCCCACGAGCCTCCGCCATCTTGAAAGACGATATTTACGTCGATGACATTTGTTCAGGCGCCTCCACAGCGGACGAGGCGATCCTCCTGCGGGACGAATTAATAGGTATTTTGGCCTCCGCTGGCTATGAGTTGCACAAATTGATTTCCAACTCACCAGCGCTTTTGGAAGGCTTGCCAGAGGATCATCAGCAAGATCCACATCTATTTGAGATTATTGACAACCCCGCCATGATGGCTGTTCTCGGCGTTCAGTACAGACCAGTCCAAGACATCTTTACGTATAACGTAGACTTGAAACTGCCTTGTTCTTGGACTAAACGTCTCGTGTTGTCTACTGTCACCAGAACCTTTGATCCGAACGGTTGGATCTGTCCAATTATATTTTGGGCAAAATGCTTCTTGCAGAAGCTTTGGACAGCAGGATTGACCTGGGACGAACCTCTGCACGGCACTCTTGTTGAGGAATGGACCTCTTTTATATCCTTACTTCCTGCCGTCAACGAGATCTCCTTGCCTCGTCCCATCCTTCCTCCCGGGAAGTACAAGGCCACCCTTCACGGGTTTTGTGATGCCTCGGAGTGTGGGCACGCGGCCGTGGTGTACTTGCGCACAGTTAGTGCCTCAGGTCAGGTTAGGGTTTCTCTGATCATGGCGAAGAGCAAGGTTGCACCCCTTCGAACATCTCTGACCATTCCGAAATTGGAGCTCTCGGGAGCAGCCCTACTTGTTGAATCACGTGTCCAGTACCTTGGGTAAAAGCATTTGCATTAATGGGACCTACGCCTGGACAGATAGCCAAATTGTTCTTTGTTGGTTGAAGGCTTCTGTCCACACCTTGGAGGTATTTGTCGCTAATCGCGTTTCCCAAATCCAGAAATCCGAAGTCAAACTTATTTGGAGACACGTGCCAGGTGAGCTCAACCCCGCTGATTGTGCCTCGCGCGGATGCTTGACGCCTAGTTTGATAGGTCATTCGCTGTGGTGGGGTCCGGAATGGTTGAGTCGACCAGAAATTGATTGGCCTCGAACGCCAGTTTTGAATACTTCTAATTTGCCGGGTCTACGAACACTCGCTCTTGAGAAGGTAGAATGCGCCTTCGACCCCGATTTCCTGTTGAATCGTTACAGCTCCCTCGACAAGTTGTTAGGTGTTACTGCTTGGATAAAGCGTTTTGTTTTTAATTTTAGGCACCCACAACAGAAACGTCTGACACCGTTTCTCTCACCACAGGAACGACAGGAGTCCCTCACCTTTTGGGTTCGTTCTGTGCAATTGGCGCATTTTGAAAAGGAGATTGCTATCCTTAAATCAGGGAGATCGAAACTATCGGGAGCTGTCTCTAAATTGAACCCCTTTTTGGACGAAACGGGTCTCTTGCGCGTTGGAGGGCGTCTCAAGAACGCCAACCTCCCTTACGGGGCACGTCACCCCCTTTTGTTAGCCTAGGACGGTCATTTGGTACGCTTGTTGGTAACTGACCGTCACCTTAAAAATTCGCATGCTGGTTGTAATGCCTTGTTGGCCATTTTGCAACGCGAATTTTGGATCTTGTCTGCCCGAAGAATTATTCGGAGTGTAGTCTTTCGCTGCATCCCTTGCTATAAGCTCAAGGCTTCTACCATGCAGCCCTTGATGGGGGACTTACCGGCAGATCGCGTAACTGAAAGCAGGACGTTTGACGGTGTTGGCACGGACTTCGCTGGTCCCTTTTTGGTGAAAACGTCGACACTTCAAAACAGCAAGACTGTCAAGGCCTACTTGTGTGTTTTTGTTTGTCTTTCCACAAAGGCCGTACATTTGGAGCTGGTCTCCTCGCTTACGACCGAGGCGTTTGTAGCCACATTTGACAGATTTGTATCCCGCAGAGGGCTGCCTTCCTTGATCCGTTCTGATTGCGGCACTAACTTCAAGGGCACTTATAATTATTTGAATGACGTTGTTAATTTCCTTGAAACCAACAAGGCTGATATAGGTGATAGGCTAGCCCGACGTGGGATAAATTGGTTGTTTTCCCCGCCAAATTGTCCACACTGGGGTGGTATATTTGAGGCCGCCGTAAAATCGGCCAAAACACACTTGCGCAGGACAATCGGTGAGTCTGTCCTTACATTTGAGGAACTCGCAACTGTGTTTTGTAAGATTGAGGCCGTTTTGAACTCTCGGCCATTGTGCCCGATCTCCTCAGATCCGAATGATTTGGAGGCCCTTACGCCGGGCCATTTTTTGATTGGTCGCCCACTTGTAGCCTTGCCTGAGTACCCCTATATTGATACGAGACCTGGTCGTCTCTCGCGTTTTGAATTGGTACGCCAGATTACTCAGAGCTTTTGGAAACGCTGGAATTTGGAATATTTGCACATACTCCAGCAACGCGTTAAGTGGACCGACAAGACCGATCCACCCAAGATTGGTGACCTCGTTTTGATCAAGGAGGCTAACCTTCCGCCACTCAGATGGCGCAGGGGGCGCATCCTTCGTTTGGTAACTGGGGCTGATGGGGTTCCCCGATTTGCTGAGGTCTTGGTGGACGGTTCGATTCTGAGGAGAGCGGTTGCAACATTGTCACGTCTACCAACCGATTAGCGGACCGGTAGGCCGCCGTAACATTTTGTTTAGTCTATTGAAAATTTCTGACAATGGTCACACTGAACTGTCACTTCCGTTCGCTTCCTTTAAAAATTACCTCGTTGTCGTCTCGTACGTAAAATATCGCCTTTTGAATTAACGCGAATTGAATTAAATTGAGTAAACCGTCTTGAATGCCGCCTGATCTAGTGCTGGCAACGGTAAATTGATTGTGAACTATTGATTGACATTTGTGAACATTGTGAATCCGGTATCGAGTCCACGTGCCAACGTGTCCTGAAAACGTCGCGTTTGCAGCTTAATAGCTAAGTATAAGATACTTCATTCATTTATTTTGGCCAATATACTTGTATGAATGTGTCTAATTTAGCTCAAGCCTGACATCAGCAAGGATATCGGGTAAGTGAAATATAATATTGATATTGATTGATTTCAATTCATCACTGTGCAACGCAGTGCATTGTGTCTGGATATATTGTCTATCGTGGTCAGGTAGATGTATTACACCTTCCACTGCGCACTTCTGATACACCTTCCTGCCTGGCTACGGTAATTCTAGACAGCTACTTTAGGAGAGGTATGGAAAGAAAAAAAATTTGATGACTGTTAAGACTTCTTACATATTTATTTTGTCAAGCTCACATCTTATCACTTCAAAATAAGTCAAAATCTGACCATATTTTTCGGCAACGTATAATTGCGTATGCATGTGTGCATGTGTCCCAACTTAGTAAAGCACATGGCGACCCTATCGACGATAAATACAGACTGTCAACTAAGGAGATGTCGCAGTAAGTTCGCGAAATACAATCGTTTGTATTGCATCGTTTTACAGGCGATGGGGTGCCGATCCCATGGATAGGGTGAACTCGCAACCCTTGAGACAAAAGGTAATAACTTTAGTTCTATGACTATATAAATATACTTACTCATACGTAGGTATGTATTCATATACAAACCGAGTATATTTCTTTGTTAGAAAATTGTAACTAAGTCGCAATGGTTTTACGACGCTGTGAAGAGTTTGGTGGCTACAATCCTCCACCCTGGCTGGAATTGAACTATTCGAAAACTGGCGTAAACAAAATAGTAGGAGATGTGGCGTCAATTTTGGGTAGGTATTTGAGGCAAGCTGAAAACTTGTCTCATGACTCTCCTATTACTGGCGATGCTAAGATTCTAACTAACGACTCTAGCGGCGAATTTGGAAGTTGTCCGGGTACGACACTTTTGACAGCTCAATACAATTACCACTATAACCTCGAAGCAAAGTTGTATTGAAAGCTGTCAAAAGTGTGGTACCCGGACAACTTCCAAATTCACCGCTAGAGGCGCGCGGATAATTTTTGTATCGCCAATACTAAGTGTACATCCTTGCAACTTGTGTACTGTCACAGCCCAACTCAATATGAATGGCAACGTCCGCCTCTCGATATTACCGTACCCGCGATTACACGTAACTGCAGACCAGGCTGGTGAGTAGCGGGCAAAATCAACCGCGATTTTTTTTCCTAAATGTATATAATACAACATTTAAACATGCAATGTTTAAATGTTGTAATTGAATGTTTAAAGAATTTTAAAAATAAGCCAGACGATTTAGTCGGGGCTATATAACATTGCCAGGCGCGTGCAAAAATATTTTGCAAACAAATATAATAAATACGTTTGAGGCAACTTGAATCGTTATAGGTAATTTTCATTGCCCTTTGTTGCACTGCACCTTTGACAAATACCTAATGAAATGTAAAACCCATATTTAACCAAAAAGGCACGAAAAACGCAAAATTGAACCAGTTCCAAAAACTGGGAAGCAATTTAAATTCGTTCTCTTGAGTTTTTCGTTAATTTGTAAAAGGGCAGTGTTTCCTTATGAATGTAATTTTCTCTTTTGTGGAATGTGTGGTTTAATTAGATGGCGGTCGACGTTCAAAGCTCCGTTGCAAAAAATACAAGCGAAAACTGTTTCAGTTTTACTGGTTAAATGTTTAATATAATTAGTTGCAGGCTTTGAAACTTATGGTTTTATGTATGTTTATGCTAATTTAAAAAAAAGAAGACGTGCAGTTTTGTGTAAAATTATGGTAGTTGATATTTTGGTTTGGAAGATGAAATAGCACTAATGCTAATAATAAAATACTATTTGTTGTCATAAAAAACTATTAGGTAAACTTTGAAGTATAAAATCACAAACACAATTTTAATTAAAAATAAATTAATGTCTCAATACTCAATATTTTATTGCACTCCATAAGTTACTTATGGGTGTTACAATATCAAAATATGGTATCGATAACATAACTTAAAAAAATGTTTATTTGAGGCATTTTATGCAGTTTTTAGGACTCATATAATGTCCTGGCTATATACTCTGGCATCATTACAAGTTCAAATTTTATCTAAAAATTAATTACATGCCTAATAATATGGTTGCATCCAAATATTGAGCTAAAACGTCACTTACGCAAATTGTCTACTGCTCATAAAATTACTCTTTATCAGAATGATTCTACCTCAAAAGGTTATTTTCCAAAAATGCCAAAAAACTAAATTAACTTAACCTTCGATTTAAGTTCTAATTGGTTTAATCACATAAATAATAAGAAATCTGGATAGATAAGAATGTGGATCCCAAGCTCCAAGGAGAATGGCAGGCGACCTAAATATCTATACTTGCTACATCTGTCAATGTAACTTGTGGAGTAGGTAAGGGTGTATTCAGATTGCCATGTGTGTGTGCCGCCGCTCATGCGCCGCTTGCGATTTGTGCGTGGAACAACAAGCCGCGCATTCGCGGCGCGTTCATCATATTTGGACACCCTATTATAGAAAAATCCACTTTAGACAAAGCCAGGTTCAATTTCAGCTTATTTACTAAAAATGTAGTCTAAAGTAAAACTCTTACCCCGCTTCATAACAAAACACTCGACACAGCACATTCTCTCATTATACACGAAAATACCGTAAATTATTTCGCTAGCACTACCTTCTTTGATAAAATATTATAATGACCCACCAAAAGGTAACAGGATGAAAGAAATACCCTACAAAGTCTAGCCCTTTTAGTCGTAATTGAGAAATTGAATTTTCATGTCGCTTTTAAGTTAGGCTGGCGAAATTCTACTGTTTATTATATTTAACTTATTCAAATTGTCGAGATTTAGCTCTAATGATATTTTATGTAGTTCAAGTAAAAAATGCTTTTATGGTACTATAATACGGTGAGTAAAGCTTTTTTAAAGAGTTGGTGAAAAGACGGTTGGTGAAAGTCTATAGTTGGTGATTTTACGTACTACGTATTAAAAGTTATTACTATTAATATAATGCAATAAAGGTAAACCTTTTTCATAGTATTAGGTTATCAACCGATCTGCCGCCCGCCTGATGGTGATCAACCCGTTATAGTACTTTAACGCTCATAAAGCCAATCATGCCAGCATTTCTATAAACAGATGAGTTATCCTAGTCATGTTATCCTTATCTTTTTATATTTCTTGTTCCCTAATATAACCGTTGGTAAGATTTTACCAGTACTACTCATATCACCAAAAGCGGCCTTTGGCACCTCAGTCTGTAGTCACACTTGGTGCTGAGCTGGCTACCAAAATGTATAGTATGCCAGTGCTTCCACCAAGCGGCAACAAACAATGAAATATGTAATTATTAAATTGTGGATGATGAAACATCTCTGTCGACGGTTTCTATATTTTAATATCTATTTGTTGATTTTACATATTATCTCAACCTGTCAATAGATATTATTTGATAAAGTTAAATTTAGTTTGTGTTTATTACAATGCATGCCGTTGGCATTCCAAAAATAATAGCAAATTATATGAATATTTTCATTACAGGATTAAAATTTGTAAAATATTTGTCTGTGGATTGACGTATGTCTATCCACATGCTAAATAATTTACAATTTGCTTTTGGATAGGCAAGGCCTTTGTTATGTAATGATTGCATCATGTAGGTATAGCGGTCATGCAACGAATACTGTATTGGTATATACGTGACACTTTCAGCACGGAAATGATATCTATAACGTATTTTAACTTCATACAATCGAGCGGAACGCGATTTATACTTACAAGCCTCAGGCAATGTAGCTGTGCATACCGAGCTCAAGCAGCTTTGGTACACACTTAGTACTGAGTGCGTACTGAGCCCGAAGCGTGTAGGTATAATTCACGATCCAACTGTTTGTTTTAAGCTAATATACTGTACAGATATATTTATCTATACAACTTTTCTAATATCTATTCAGACCTCAATATCGAAACTAAAAGCACCGTAATATTAGCGTGCTTTCAGTTTTTAGGGCGCGGGCTGTCGGATAGGTATGATCTCAGCAAAAAGTCACAAGATGCGCGTTTTGGTTTAAGGTTCTTACCATGCCTCGTTTATCCCTTCATGAATTAGCATCAACCACCCAAGCAACATGCAGAATCTACTATCAAAATTACAGTACAATGCATTTTTACTATGAGACGTTTATTTCTCAACAAATTTACATTCACATGAAAATAAATAAAAGCAAAATCTTTATTTACTTTAAACAAGCGCGATAGTGTTTTATATTAGTTAATTGTATCACATTTTTTATGAGCGATAAGTACTTTCATAAGATAAGCTTTGGCTATAAGATGTTATTTTTATGAACAAAGTGAACGAAACAAATTCGTACTTACTATATTCATGTTTCATACATCTTAAAATGTTCGCCTGCTAAACGTGGCTCCTTTAATAAATTTAAGTTTATGTTGCCTTTAGAAAAACGTAGGGATGTTGGTATTATAACTTAAGAGCTTGTAAAAAGCCCTTAAAATATAAGTTAACAAATGTTTGAAAATAAATCTGATATATAAATTACTTAAGCTCTAAATCTAATACTAAACCGTAATAAAATAGCATAGTACCTACCTATGTGGGTGTATAAACGGATTAGGTACTTTAGGAACAAGATAATAATAATACATTTACGTACTTACTCCGATGGCTCAGCGACCCAAATTGTGTCTTGGCCTCCGATATGAGAGCTCGCCACTTCACCCGATCCTTTGCAGTTTCTTGCCAGTTAATGACTTGAAGCTGCCGAGTTCCTCCTTAACTACATCACGCCAGCGATATCTGGGTCGACCAACCGGGCGACGTCCAGTTGGTCGGCCGAGATATGCTCTCTTTACGCTGCGATCATCTCCCATTCTTTCTAGGTGGCCTAGCCATCGTAGTCTTTGCGCTTTCGCTTCTCCAATCACATTGGGTTCAGCCATCAGTTCTTCGATTTCGGCGTTCCTTCTAATTCTCCAACTCCCATCAGGTCTTTGCACAGGTCCTAGGATCTTTCGAAAGATCCTCCTCTCCGCTATCAGAAGTTTTCTTTCCTCTTTTAGTCGTCCAAGCTTCACATCCGTACATTAGTATTGGTCGAATAACGGTTTTGTAGATTCGGATCTTGGTGCTTCTGCTGAGGAGCTTGGCCGCTAGCACTTTATGTAGCGCGGCACTGCATTGAAGCGCGTTTTGGATGCGAATATCTACTTCCTCTTCTCTTGTGTTCGTGTCTGTCACAGTACACCCTAGATATTTTAATTTAGCAACGCCTTTGTACACGGTATCTACTACGCGTAGGTTGTTGCGTTGGACGCGCGTGTTTTTGTACCGTTTCATAAGGAGATATTCTGTTTTGGCATAGTTTATTTTGAGTCCTACTTTTCCAGCTTCCGTTTCAAGAACCTCTGTGGATGGCCGAACTTCGTCCTTGGTTTCTCCCAGTAAGGCAAGGTCATCAGCGTACCCTATCACCCTATGCCTTCCATTCAGTTTCAGTCCAACATCTAGTGTTTGCACTCTTTTGACGACATATTCTAGAACTAAATTAAAAAAGTGAACACTTTGCGCATATTCCCATTTCTTCTCCATTATCTGCTTAAGGAGGAAAATCTGGTCAATAGTACTACAATTTGGCCAGAACCCACACTAATAGTCACCGAGGACTTTTTCCGCGTATGGTTCCAGTCTCTTTAGTAGCACGTAGGACAAAACCTTATACGCTGTTGGTAACAGAGCTATTCCTCGATAATTCGTGCACCTCTTCTTGCAGCCTTTTTTGTGGATCGGACAGATCACTCCCACGTTCCATTCGCATGGTTGTTGTTCTGTTTCCCACATCCTTAGTAGGACTTCATATAATTTTGATTGGGCCACACCACCTCCATACTTCCGCCGGTATGTTATCAATACCCGGAGCTTTATTGTTTTTCAGCCTAAGAATGGCTTCTCGACCCTCTCGGAATGTTATGGGTTCTACTGGGACTTCCGTGTTATTGTTAGTGCATGGAAGTGAATCGCTACATGGGCTACAGTTGATCAGTTGCTGGAAGTAGTTGCGCCATTGGATTTTGATTTCTTCCTTAGATGTTATCAGGTGGCCATCATCGTCTTCAAGGAGTTGTGTTGTCGGTTGGTAGCCTTTCTTCATAGCTCGCACTTCTTGGTAAAATTTTCTAGCCTCATTAGCTTTTATGAGAGTCTCCATTTCCTGTACCCTCCTTTCTAGGTGTTGTCGCTTTGCTCTTCTAATTACTCTTCTTGCCTCTGCTTTGATCTGATTGAACTTCTCTAACCAACGAGGCTCTTGCTCTGAAAGCATCTTATATTTCCTTCTCTCTTCTATTATGTTTTCACAATCCTGATTCCACTATTTTCTATTTTTTTTTCCTTTCTTAAGCCCAAGTTCCTTGCATGCTACGCGTTTTATGGTGTCTTTCATATTTGCCCAATTTTTATCTATATTGACGACTACAACTAATTGTTTAAAACTGTTACCCGTTGTTATGTGTAATTATACCGCTATAATTTCCTCCGTGTTAATACCTACCGTTATAATGATTCAGTATTCTTAATTACGTGTTTATAACCCAACCAAATATTAAGAGGATTTATTAAGTCAAGGTCCCCAGGAGGAAATTTTGAGATCCATGGCTTCAATCACAACCGAGACATTGCAAAAATTTATCATCATCAGATGATATCAAGTATTTTATTTGTTTCCGATTTACAAATGTACGATAAAATATACGATGTATGGCTGAGATAAGTATAATATACAAATACAAATATAAGTACATAAAAACGTTATTAACTTTATGAATTATTATTATTCACAATCACCTCGGCAAGATAGTTTATAAACATTTTCTAAGCTACCATATAAAGCTGCAGCTTGGGTTCTAAAAACACGTATATCTTGAACAATTGCTCACTAAGTGCCGTAACTCTTCTAGCGGATTAATGGTTCATTATTCTGCAGCCTTCCTAGGTACCTGTATCTTTACGATGGTTTTACAACGAAGCCCCGCCAAGTTATTGGTCTTCAGACGTGGTATGTAATTGTGTTTCTTGAAATATAACGTGTCGTAAGAGAGTTCAATTGCTCATGAGAAGTGTTTGTACTGGGGGTACTTATACCCGTTAATTTAACAGTGGTTGCAGTAAGTGCTTTTGAAGTGGATATTTTCACGTTCAACATGTGTAAGTTCTCATATCTTTGACATTGAAGTGAGGTTACTCAAGACTTACGAAGGCGTGACGTAATATTAAAATGTCGTAACATAGCATTGCTCGTTTAAATGCTTGATGATTTACTCTGAAGCGTAGAACAGCCATTGCTCCTAAAATATTTAGAGAGGGAGAATTAGCGAGCATAAACTGGAGAAACTGAAATTTTTCATGTAGTATTTACTCATTTATACGAGTCTCAGTCGACAATCTCGTGTTGTTGCATCCATGCCGTGAGCAAAGCTTTTATGGACACATACTATGCTGCCGTTAATGGAACAATGTTGTTTTTCTATTGTGTTCGGTCAAGATGAAAATAAATAATAAAGTGATTGCAGTATTGGCGAAAAGAAGTGGCAAAAATTAAAACTACAACCTTTATGCTGGTCATAAATGACTTACAGGAAAGTTTAACTTTGATCAAAGATTGCAAAAATGACGTGGTTCTTCATGTGACCGCCTTGCCACTGAAAAATAGGATTGTGTTGATTGCCATACTGGACAACACTTTATAATTGTTTTGTCTAATAAGACAATGCCCGCACTAGGAATAAATCTAAAACTAAATATGTTGAATGTTATCCTTTGAAAACAAAAGAAGCTGTCATAGTTGCCAACGAATTACTTCGTAATTTCATTTTACGATATGGTATTCCAAAAATAATAATTACAGATAAAGGAACTGAATGTATGTCTCAAATATTAAGCGAGATTTGCAAATTATTAGACATTTATAAATTTAATTCCACACCCTACCATCAGGAGACAATAGGTTTTTTAGAAAATAGACACAAACGTTTAGGTGCCTTCTTAAGAATTCAATGTGCAAACAATAAAAGTAATTGGAGTGATTGGATTCCTTAGCTTTTATTTGGTAAAATGTGTTATATAGCAAGTAATCTTCCATCATATATTGAGCCATTATGTAACTACGATAGTTATCCTTTAGAACCAATATACAGATTACAGAGAGCACAATCTGAAGCTGGACAGAATCTTTTGCAATGTAAAGAACGTCGAAAATTTATATTTGATAAAGCTGTTCACCCAATAATTTACAAGAAAGGTGATTTAATATTATTAAAAAATCAAACAGGTCAAAGGTTATACGAGTTATATAGTGGACCATATGAGGTAATTGAAGATTTAGAATCCAATGTAAAAATAATAAAACACAGAAAGGAATATGTAATTCACAAAAATAATACAAAATTGTTTGTTGATTGTTGATGAATAATATTTTCTTCAATTTTATAGTAAAACTAGAGGACGCCAGCAGCTACGCCTGCATTTTTTTTTAGTTTACCCGTTTTGGCCGATCATGTGGGAATTTCGGGAAATCCCTTCTTAGTGCACCCTTACGATCCCCAAGGAACATACATGCCAAATTTCAGCTTCCTGCGCCCATTAGTTTCGGCTGTAGCGTGTCTGTCAGTCAGTCAGTAACGCAAGGATTTTATATATTAAGATTACATTAATATTATAATCAGTTATCCTTAAGGGTGACCTTTTTTTTCTAAAAAGGGGGTGAAGTGTGATCTTTTTGATGGGAGGTGTAATGTATGATTTAATTGTTTAACCGTAACAATTTCATGCTAGCTGCAACATCAATGCACGTCACACTCAAGGATTGCTAAATAAGTTTTATGTATGTTATAAATAGCCGTAGTTGAATGAAATAAACGAATTTTCACTATTTTGATAAATCGAACAACATGTGTTTGACTTAACTCCATCTACATCACCAACACAACCTTTACACTAAGTAAAAGTTGAAAAGTATCCATATGTATTATATGTCCACTCCATATTATATTCTTTTCTCAAATTATTAATATAGTAAATTAGTCCATTGCTTGGCAATTTTAATAACTAACAATAGTATTTTCCATCTATTGCGAAAATTACTTGGAAAATTGTATATATTTTTCACCATTATTGATGAAAAGAAAAAGTGTCATCGGTGTGACAACTTCTTTACGTACAAGATAAACTTTACTGCTTATACAAAACAAGAAATAAGGAAAATTTTCTAGCTGGCTGGCGTGAGCAGCGGCGTGTAGCCTCCGCTCCGCTAGCAGGGCTGATGTGACGCTATGCCGGCCTCCGTCAGCGTACTGGCCGGCGGCCGAAAGCCGCCACCACTTACAATAAAAACTTACCTATCGACAGTGACAAAGTCAAGCGTTTGTGTTGTTGTTTTGATATTTTTGTTGTTATTTAGATAGTCTTTATTTTTAGTGAGTGATTTTTCAGTTTTATGGCTTATAACGGTGGCAAGGGTGATGATGAAATAGGTGCGGATCAACCTTGCACTTCGTCTACTCTGGTGCGCTGCCCCAATTGTTCCCAGGCGCGTTACTTTAAAGGTGAGCGGGGCCTAAAAGTACATTTTGGTGTAAAATCCATAAAAACCAGAATGTACTTTCTGGCCCCAATACATCCACACATACACACAACAACACAATAGTCTCCCCCAAAATTCCCTTTTGGCAATATTTAAGTCAATTAAAAAATTCAATTCCGGTTTTAAAGCGAATTCCCCGTGGTGCAAGACCTTCAGTGGCCCAAAATCTAGCGCAGTGCATAGGTCTTGTCACCCGGGAAAATTATATAACAGCTTGGGAACAGTTAATCACCTTTCCTTATAGAATTTTGCATGCACAGACAGACCGTATAACAAAAAAAAACACTTACATCAAAAATTAAAGAAAACTGTAATAATTCGGCATCCCATTTAAACCCCCATCCTCCTAAACCATACCGTAATAGCCCCATTTACCATTATGTAGAATCAAAACTAAGGGAAGGTGATATCAGGGGAGCCTCCAGGCTCTTGTTTAGTAGCGATGTGGTGGCGCCTTGCTCTGCCGACACACTCGCGAGTCTGCAAAGCAAGCATCCAACGCCAGGGGATAACCTCTCCTTTCCTGACCCACCTGACACAAACTCAGATTGTCTCAACGTTACAGCCAAGGACGTGGTTGCTGCCGTTTGCTCTTTCCAAAGCGGGTCTGCCGGTGGTCTCGACGGCTTAACACCACAGCACTTAACACCACAGATCTCGTGTGTGCGAGCGCCGGGGCTGCTGGGGACGCGCTTTTAAGGGAGCTAACGGCCCTAATCAACCTTATGCTCTCCGGCAATGTGAACGATGACATCGTCCCTATTTTGTACGGCGCCAATCTCTGTGCCTTGCGAAAGAAGGACGGTGGCATTCGTCCCATTGCCGTGGGGTGTACGTACAGACGTATGGCAGCCAAGATATGCTGTCGTTATTATTATACAAACTAAGGTAATAAATTCCAACCCCTGCAGCTCGGATTTGGATCCAAGGGGAGTTGCGAGGCTGCCATACATGCCCTGTCAACGTACCTTGGCTGTAATGGGGGCGAGGTTATCTTGAAGGTTGATTTAAAGAACGCCTTTAACTCAGTGAACCGGGACACCTTGTTGACACAAGTTAAATTTGAAACATCCAAAATTTACAACTTTCTTTGGCAGTGTTACAGAAACCCTTCAAAATTGATCTTCAAGGAAAATCTTCTGGAATCCGCCTTTGGCTGTCAACAAGGTGACCCTATCATCAGCCAGTTAAATTCAAAATTCAATATCTGGTACCTAGATGACGGAACCCTGGCAGGCGACGTACAGACTGTTTATCAAGATCTGGCTTTCTTGAAATTAAAATTTTCATCCATAGGCTTAGACCTAAATCCAACTAAATGTGAAATTTTCATAAACGACAATTTAAATAAATCCTCTATACTTTCCAAATTTCAATTTCTGACTCCCAATATAACCCACATTGAAAAAAGTTCTCTTCGCCTCCTTGGGTCCCCGATTTTAGACGAAGGTTTCGATACATTTATTCATGAAAAAATTCAAAATTTTAGTGAAATTTCGGACAGGCTCCTCAAAATTAACATTCATTCGGCTTTCACTATAATTCGGTATTGTCTTTTCGTGCCTAAATTTATTCACGCTATTCGAGCTTCGCCTTTTTGGAAAAATTCGAGCCTACTCATTGAAATGGACAAAATTATACAAACTACTCTTAGTAAAATTTTGAATATAGCACTGAATGACCGATTGTGGCTACAGGCGTCCTTACCTGTACGTTTTGGCGGCCTCGGTATTCGAAAAATTTCTGATGTTAGCCTACCAGCATTCCTGTCCTCGGTCCACAGCACTGCAGAATTAACCAGGAAAATCTTAGCACCAACACTGGTCGATTCTGAGGTGCCGTGTAAGACCGATGCCACGAATGCTTGGAGAAGAGCTTGTCCAAGCACTGAGTTACCCCGAAACCTATCCTCTCAGAGGCAGTGGGATGGGCCGCTTTGCAGCAGAATACGAGAAAACCTTCTTAGCACATCGTCTAATGCTGCAGAGCGTGCTCGCCTACTGGCTGTGGGAGAGTGGGAGTCGGGCCTCTGGCTTCAAGCACTGCCATCGTCCAACATCGGTACCATGCTGGACGATACGACCTTCCACATCGCGTCTTGCCTCCGTTTAGGCGCGCCATGTGTTACTCCACATCGCTGTCACTGTGGAGAGGCTGTCGACAGCCTTGGTCACCATGGCCTTTCATGCAGCAGGAGCGCAGGTCGTATTTCACGACACGGCAACCTTAATGACATTCTCCGTCGGGCTCTTGTCTCCGCTGGCGTTCCAGCCCACCTTGAACCTCAGGGCTTGGTACGCAACGACGGCAAAAGACCAGACGGTATGTCTTTACTGCCATGGAAGTTGGGTAGGCCTTTGGTATGGGACGCAACGTGTGTCGATACCCTCGCGCCATCACATCTTCCTAGCACAGCCGGTTGTGCGGGCGCTGCTGCTGCTACAGCAGAGACCCTCAAACGGCGCAAATACGTAAACCTAGTAGGGGATTACGTATTTGAGCCGTTTGGGGTCGAAACGTTGGGGCCATGGGGTCCAAGTGCGAGATCTCTTTTTAGAGACATCGCAAAGAGACTTGTCGACGCCTCGCGTGACCAGAAGGCTGGGTTGTATTTGGCCCAGAAGGTAAGTATCGCCATACAACGTGGCAACGCTGCCAGCGTTCTGGGCACGCTGCCAGTTGACGGCGATGTGGATGAATTTCATGACGCGCTCTAAATATTTTTTTTTTTCTTTTTCTGTATATATTTTTTGTATGTTCTGTATATATTTCTTTGTATAGTATTTTAAGACTTAGTTACGTTTAAAATAATAATAATAATATATAAAATAAAGTATACCTTTACACTTGTGACACACATAAAAATTTCTTTATAAACATGCAACTATCCAGGACATATTACCTTAACCCGATACCTTGTAATCTTGAAAGATTCACAATAAAGTTTCCACCACGAAACCGCTAAGGTTTAAAAATTGGAATAGTGGCCATATAGGTATTAATTTCTCAAATTTAAGTTCCTTTGCATTAAACTTTCGAAAATAAAAACAATACACTTCAGTATTCCAAATGGTGAACTCAGCTTTATTTTTCTTGCATTCTAATTTCAAACAAGAAAGCTCAAAATGTTGAAACCAAAATAGCACCCTCGGTTATCACTCAGTTCTCGAGCTTCAGCATTTGAACGAGCATCCTTCTGCTTGGTCCATTTATCCAGCTATCACATAATAATAAATAATGCCAGGACAAGTGTAAATCCAGAAACATCGCGGGGCACTGCTCAGACACACCCATCATGAGGCTTAACGCCCAACGCGGCGTGATCCCTGATTTCCCCCGGGGTAGCAATACTGCGCTGGTTTTCGAACTATGAGTATTTGGATGTGCTATTTTTATTCGTTTGTTCGTTTTTTTTTAATAGCTTGCGGATTTTACCAACCATTTAGTTAATGAAGGTACAGTTTTCAATGTTTGTACTAGTTGTGGTTGACACAGATTTACAACTTATATTTCGAAAATAACCAAAATATTAGTTATTAAGATAGTTGACGGAACACATTTTATTTTGTGTCTTACTTAATATGTTTCAATTTGTTAATGTTCTATGTTTCACTAAATTATGGACACTCACCACTTCGTAAACAATTTCGATGTGTTAATAATATTTGCTCCTTGGTTAATACTCTTTAAACTTGTTGTCTTGTATTTCTATTCAAAATATTCACTTTTATTTTCTAAAAAGTATCAATATCTAAATAGTTATAGCAAACTTATTAGAAATTGCAATACTCGATATCAATAAACTTCATAGTACGCAATAAAGCTTTTCTTATTTTCTTCTTTTTCAAATACAACTCTCGCATTAGAAATAGATCCTGTGCTACGGGGGACTTTATGAACATTCAATCAACACGTAAAAAGTACGCCAAGAGTTGTAACTGCAATTTCTGGAACTCATAACGTGTTGTCCCGTGCGGGAATCGAACCTACAACACGCAACGGTGGTAAGTGGCGAGGCGACCACTAAACATTTTGTGAAACTTTATAAAGTTTGGCTACATACATGTTTGTCAAACTTAATAAACAACTGACTTCACTAGACATAGTTATTTTCTTCTAAACTCATTGCTTTCATGAAATATTTAATTCCGCCGTGCATGGCGAGGACCCGCCTTATTGCGTTTTCACTAAACTTGACAAATTATATTAGAGTCCGAGATATTTTGATTTTTTAGTTTCACTTGCAAGTATAGGCAATAGGCTCGCCACCTATTACGTGGGATCAAAACACTGGCGAAAAGTGGGCGTTTAATAAGCCTCTGCCTACCCCTTCGGGGAAACAGGCGTGAGTCTATGTATGTATGTATGTACTTGCAAGTATGGAATTTTTAATAATAAGCGTCTAACCTGATATGCTACAATTATGGAATATTCCAGATGGAATACAATTATTTGACATCTTAATTCATGTTAAATAAGCGTCTAACCTGGTTGAATATTCTTAATGGAATACAATTATCTTAATTTATGTTAAAATAAAATCAACATCATCAGTATTTGCAGTCTTTTCCTTCAACTGCCTGCCCAGTTTCCATATTATTTGGGATCGGCGCCGAATTTCTTTCTCTTCCATTTTCTCCTATTACACGTCATTTGATTATTCACTCCCTTTTCATTCATGTCACCCATCACACAATCCATCCATCTCTTCTATGGTCTTCCTCTTGCCTTATATCCCTCAACTGTCATATTCATCACTTTTCTAGTCACATGATTTTCAGGCCACCTCATTGGCTATACCGACTTCACAGGTAATCAACAATATAATACCTGCTTAACTTAAAAAAGGCAGTGGTTGGCACTAGGCTTTCGCTACTGAAAATCAGAACATTGCTATTTCAGCTTCTAATTATGTTTATTACATTTTAATACAAAATATTCGTCCAACATATTGCCAGTCACCGCTTTCATTACTAATTCACACACTTCAAATTCATACAGACCAATCAGTCTGGGTCTTGTTGAGAGATATTGCACAAGTCTTATTACTGGATTAAAATATAGTTTGCATGTAAATTGTATATTGTGCAGCAATTCACTACTTCTATAAACATACACATCCAACATTATGCATTGAATGTTTGTTATCCATCTTCCTACATAATTCATTTGGGAAGTTATTTTTATAGTTTCCTATAGATTTTTTTTAAAATTATCTATAGCGTGCCACATTTTTATGACTAAAATACTTTTGTTCTTTTTTTTGTTTTTCAAACGACAAAATTATGATAAAAGAAAACTTTACAATTAAACGAAGTACGCTCAGATCAAAAAATAAATTGTAACAACTTTTCTTCTTCCTTGTGAAAATCGTACAGAACCAAAATAACAGTTGCCAGGAGTACTAATGTCCTAATACGCAAAACGTGCTTTGTTGTTTTGAAAATCTGATTAAACTGACATCCTATTGCCACGGACGCAGTCATTTTATCCCTTCAAGTTCCTGTAGTTTACAATTTTCACCTTTATAAATTTTCCTTGTGTCAGAATAATATTTTGCTGCTTTGACTATTTCGCGCTCATATTCCTTAAAGCTTCACTAACCAAATCTTCATAATTCCATTACCTTTGGGTCGCGAAGTTTAATCGGCAATAACGCAAAGGCTATTTAAATTATGCATCTGGGTTAACCATTTTTAAATTTCACTAAAACACAGGACATATAACCATCTCTTTCTCACTTGAGTAAGTTTGGAGATTTTTAAACATGTTTCTCTCTCGCTCGCCGTAATCGTATTTAAATTTGCATATTTAAAAATATGCTAGCAAAAGCTGCAATATCCTCTCATTTTGTATGTGTTTCCTATTTTAGATGGGGAAATATTTTTTGCTGCAAAGAGGGGTGACTTTTGATCTCGGGGTGGAGAAAGAGCGTTTTTAACTTGGTTTTACGTTTTGCTATATTTTGTTACGACAAATTATGATAGGGGTAAAATGAATGCTGGATTTAGATTGTAACGTTATTAATGGTTTGTTTGCGTTACGGAAATTAAAAAAAAAGAAATTCCCCTAAGTGTTCCCCTACGGTCCTCAAAGAACATACCAGCCAAATTTCGGCAACTGGCGCTCAATAGTTTTGGCTGTGAATGGTCTATCAGGGAGTCAGTGGCGCATTAATTTTATATTTCAGATACATCACGACATCCCATATGCTATATTGTACTATAGCCGACACAAAAGTGGATGGAGCTAAGGGCAAAATCTAGTTATTTTCTGAGTAAAAGTGACGTATTTCTACGTATTAGTACAGTGACATCTCTCACGTTACATTCACTTTCATCACATTATTCATGCACCGCGTTTTAGGAAGCTCTTGACCTTTTCTATTATTTCGTTATTATTATACAAAATGTATCACGCCAGTGTAGCTTATGTAATGCGGATATGTCGCAACTACACAACTCACATGTAGTACTACTAGAAACATCTATTGTACTTACTTTGAAGGTGTATGTTCAAAATAAGAGACAATGGATGATACGCAGTCAACACCATGATTATATTTTGGTATTGATGAGACCCAGCTTGACCATCCCAATTAATTGAAGAAAGCTAAATTAATAAAAATATCTTACATGGCATAGTTTATTTTACGTCTGCTACAAATCGTAGAGTCTAACAATCAAAGCCTAGTCACAATGTCAAAATTATATTTACATTAAAAGTTGAAAACTGTAATTCAAAAGAAAGGTAAAATATTTAAACCAAGTCAAGTAAGATCAAAGTTTTCCGCGGTGACGATGCATATTCTTTTTTCAGAAAATCAGGGCTACACAAGATATTTTTCAAGTCTCCGTGGAAATTTCAAAAGCCTTTTATCTACCTAAATTATGAGAGAGCGTCATACAAATTATGGAATACTTCTGGGACAGGGAGCGAGTAAAAAACGGCTTGGGTACGTTAAGAATTTACCTTTGTGCTGAAGTTGGTGACTCTTCGTAGACGGACACAGTATGGCAGTTCTAGGTTTCAATTAAAAAAGAAACTCGTGAAAGTCATAGATGGAAAGTACCGACATTATTTGTACAGCAGCAGATCATATAGGGTTGAAAGGTTTTACAATTCAGCTCACTCATAAGTGACATATCGAACTCGTTTGTTTAAAAACGAAAATTGCAATTACATTTTGATAAAACTTTATATTATAATCTTACCTGTCAATCACAAGTAAGTTATATTTCTAAAGACAATTTAGACACAATTTGCTTTTCTTACAAACTAGCATACGATAACTTTGTATGTCGCTGTAAATCTTAACAACCTGTTAACTTCCAAAAAAACATTACGGAAGTATTGAGTTCGATCATTCCCATGATGCTTTTGTCCATAACTTCTAGCTTTCAAGGGACTGGTAAAACAATGAGAGTTCTATAGTTTGTACCTCTTGGACAGACTTATCAATGCATTCTCACAGAACCAAAACTAGTTAGAATACAGTCCATTTTTGCTTGTGAGCGACCCAGACAAGTTGGTCAGAATTAATAAGAGATTAGCCTTGGGTCTGCGTTAACTATGAAGGTTGCTATAATATTGGTCAGTTACTAAGTGGTTTTGGGCGTTAAAAGACATCATCAAGGGTCGATCAGACCTCTGCAGATGTTTTAGGTACTTATTATTGGGTATTTTATGTCCATTTAGGTTATCACTTTGTATAAATATCTCGTAACATAATCGGAATAATGGAAAAGAGCAATTTGTTTTGTAGGTCGTACCTTAAGCTTAAATTTAGTACAATCAATCGTGTGTTCAAAGATGTTTCTTATTAAGCAAAGCGTAGAATTCTTCGAAACGGAATAACAATCGACTTGCCAAACATAATAAAAATCTTTTCCGTTTATTTTCTGCAAAACTTCTATTTCAGAAAAATAAATATGAGTAGAAAATTTGCGGAGATCAGAAAGAATTTAATACATTTTCTCATTACATTTTTGGGAGTTCTCTGCCCTAATTCTGCGGTGGTCTCATTACTGAGAAATGACTGAAGTCTAAGTTGAGTAGATAATACGTTCGGAGTACCCAATTTGTGAAATTACAAGGTCGTTTTCATTTTGTCTTCCAGTACGCGGTCGAGCAAACATTGTACGAGGAACGGTTTTTCGGTAAACTCTGCTTGTAGGCATTTCTGAGTTCGGGGTAATATTTGGTCAAATTGTTTTTTTTTTCACGTCAATGTCTTTGTTGTTTTGTTAAGATTGTGGGACATCATGCAGTTCGTTTTATTTGCGTCTTGCTAAATTTGATTATAGGACATAGATGGCCAGAATTCTGTGTAAGTATATTGTCGTAATTGATATGATTGAGTATTTGATGTATTTAATTAAATAAAAGGAGTACCTTACATCAAACTGAAGACATAAAAGACGATTACCTATTAGAAATTGAGACAGTTTCTGAATTTACTAACACTGGTCAAAACCAGACAAAAACGCTATGCCTTTGATGATGTTGCTGTTTAGTTTATTCTGGTGGTAAATATGTCATGATGTTGTATACAGGAAAACAAATACTCAAAACTTTTCATTGTTCGCAAAGTTTTATACAAATTTTCAAGTTCAAATTCTTGCAATAAATCAAGCGATTATAATAATAAACTTAGTATGTATGGAAACAAAGTTGGAATACAAAAACTTTCGGAACAGGGTTTCTAATTAAAGCATAAAGGTTTCCGTACAAAATAAATATAAGTAATCAATTTCGGGAATTTTCACAGTATACTTTTATCAACTCGTATAAATTCCAATTAATATTGGTTCATTAATTTCTAAAATAAAAGGTCTGAAAGTTTCAATGGCGAGCTTACTGAATAAACACTCTTAACTTACTACATGCCAAATCCATTACTAACCTTTATTTATTGTGCAAACTTTTGAACAGTTTTTTTACTTCATCAATCTGTGTTATTCAATCCGGTGACATATAATTGTATTAAATTGAAAAGTAAAGTCTTAAGTTTGGAGCGACTTTACTAAACTACACTTTATTGTAGTTATGGATAAGGCTAAAGAAGTTGGATTCAAGATTGTCTGAACTATTGCAGATTCAGAACCTTAAGTCGCCCAGAGCCAATCAGCATCAGGCCAGAATAGAGATCCTGGAAGATCTCAATAAGAAGAAAAGCCTTTCAGGAAAGAATGGTGATGATTCTACACATAGATTTGAAACAAAATGATATTGATGTGACTTTTAAAGTACTCCACCATCACCAATGTACATCATCAACACTCTGTATTTTTTTAGGCATAGAAATCTAACATATCGATTTTTTTAATTTAACTAAACAAGTAAACCCTACATAGCGGGGGAATAAACATATATTTAGGCAACCGACATGAAGAATGTCCAGACTTGAAACAATAAGTTGTGAATCGCAAAAAGTGCTATCCTATGTGAGGATGGAACCCACAACACCTAGGCCCGACGTACAATCAAACAAGTCGGCGCTGCACCAGTTTGCAAAAAAAAATCCCTTGGCTCGCTCATAGAGTCGAGGCACACTAGAAACTGGTTTTGTATAAGAGTGTCAATGTGCATGTAAAGTAGCACTGGAAGCGACAATGTCTTGCTGAGCGATTCTCGCCGTAATGGTGTCGAGCGGGAAGTTGTTCGACTGTACATGAATATAACGAAGCGCAGCGGAGAGCATTTTTCGCTGATAATTTATGTATTTTATTCATTTATCGATATTTTTCTCACTTTGAATGTATGTAATGTAGTATATGGATGTAATATCACAACTCTGCCTACCTCTTCGGGGATACAGGCGTGAGTCTATAGATAGATAGATTGAAATACTACAAAATCAATCATCACGTAATAGATGTTTGTATGTGTGTGTGTGTGTGTAAACGTTGTTTTGTTAATTGATTGTGGACATTATTTTTAAAGAGAATGCCAATAATCGTTCGATAGTGAAAAGTACGCACTTCGTTAAATGGGCGTAGAGTAGAGTATTCCAGGAAAACTAAATAATCTTAATATATAAAATCCTTGCGTTACTGACTGACTGACAGACACGCTACAGCCGAAACTATTGGGCGCAGGAAGCTGAAATTAGGCATGTATGTTCCTTGGGGACCGTAGGGGTGCACTAAGAAAGGATTTCCCGAAATTCCCACTTGATCGGCCAAAACGGGTAAATTAAAAAAAATGCAGGCGTAGCTGCTGGCGTCCTCTAGTTATTATTAAAATTTCACGACGTTATAATATCTTATCACTATGGACTAGATCTAGAGGCTCTAGATATTTAAAGATACATACATACGCCACTTGCTTCTATCCTTACAAACCTCACACGCTTCCTCTACATTTATTACTCTTTTCATAAATGAGCACCGGTTACGGGTGCTTCGGACTTTTCTATTTTTCAAAATGTCCCCAATTTAGTCGACGTACGTCTTACGAAGTCTGCCGCAATTGACTTGCCCACACACATCAGCCTTATATATATTATTCGTCAATCTTTATTCACTCATTCGCTCCAGTGTCCAAACCATTTCAGCATTCCTTTCTCAATCCTTGTCACGACATCTTCTTTCAGGCCACATAGCTCGCGTATTACTGCATTCGGAATTCTATCAATCAGTCTCACCCCACACATACTACGCAGTCATCGCATCTCAACTGCGTCAATTCTGCTTTCGTGCTTTTTCTGCCATACCCAACACTCACTTCCATACATCACAGTGGGCACCAGCACTCCATATTTAAAGCAAATTTAAAGATGACTAGCTAGTATCGTGTGTTTTTCGACAGTATGTTAGAGTAAGGGATATTATTACAACTATCAGCACCGTGATGATCATGGCCTCAGAGCCTGCAATAAAAAAGTTCAACCTTTATTTACTCCCTATGAGGGACAATGGACATGCACCATATAATTAATTCAGTACTGGTGCAATTTATTTCATTATGTCACATGAACACTCTTTTTCCATCAATACTTTTATTTATTCCCAAGCTGTCTGTGATGTCCATTCTCAAACGTCACGTTCCACATCATGATTAAGACCTTCTTGTACCTCAAACCAATTAGATCACAACACTCGATGGAATCACCCGTCATCAGTCCTGCTCGAATTTTAAACTCAAGTAAGATCAGCAATACGTCGCCACCGACGGTGATAGCGTCCTTATTCGGCAGAATGACGTTTTCGACGGCCAGCGTTGGCGAGCGTTCGAGTGGAATAAACTTCAGTCGGCCGCGATCCCGACGATGAGATGTACGAAGGAAGGATTGGAATAGGAATAGAACTTTTTTCAGTGAGATCTTGTTTTGATGTATTGATAAGTGGTTTCAAATAGGCAGTTGGTGAAGGGAAACTCTGTTTAGCTGTAAATAAACGGTTGGTGATAGGAGACTATTAAGATATTTGGCTGATATTTTATGTTGTATGACAGATCGAAGATCAATTCGATTACCCGTCAATAATAAGAATATAATATTCAAATCACTCGAAAATCAATTCGAGAGTATTGTAATTCAACTAAAGCTTGCAAAAAGACTGGACTAACATCAGAAAAATAAATCTTTAAATACACTACATAATGAAGTACTTGCCATTCAATTCAAAGCATATAAGTACTTGTAAGAACCACACTTACAAAATGAGGTTTCAGAAGATCAATAAAGTTTTAGAAAAAGGAATAATTCATTGGCAAGGAGCAAATAATAACACCTATAAAAGCAATTTACCACCAAACTTGCTGTATTATAAAGCCCAACTGGGATAAAAAATAATATATATACATATATAAAAGAAAGTTGTGTTATTTACACTATTTATAACTCAAGAACGGCTGAACCGATTTGGCTGAAAATTGGTGAGGAGGTAGCTCAGAACCAGGAAAAACACATAAGATACAATAAAATACAAAAAATAATCTGGGAGGGATTTTAGAGAGGGTCGAAATTGGTAGGGACAAACCTCCTACCTATTTGACAGTAAAAACGCATGCGCTGTAACAATTGACTACTGCGCATGTGCTATCTGTCAGTACCTACTGTCACATTATACATTGTCATATGGTGCACTGTCATTACTTCGTTTGCTTACTTAAATAAACGGATAAATATTGTAACAGCCTTGGCCTACTAATATTTACTACTACAAGGTATAAATTCGAAAACGTCTATGAATGTACCAATTTCACGCTAAACCGGCTGAACCAATACTATTATTGCCTATGATAGCCCAATTATAATTCCGAAAAGCTATAGGCTATATAAAATTACGCCACAACTTTTAGGGGTCAGACAAAAATAATAAAATGGTCAAACGAAAAGGGGAGGGTTGGGTCAAAGGCAAAAATGGCTAAACGAATAGGATACAATCTATATGGGTATGGTTTTCGAGATTTTCGGGACGCTGATTAATAATTTGAAATTTATTTAGTGATCCAACATGGCGGACGGGCAATCAAAGATAGCCTATGAGAAAATTTAAAAAATCTATATGGGTATCGCCTTCGATATTTTAAGGGGTGGGGAATCGAAATACAACATCTATTTCGTGATCAAAGATGGCGGATGGGAAATCAAAGATGGCGGATGGGAAAATTTTTAAATATCAATATTGGTATCGTCTGCGATGTTAAAAGGGATGGAGAATCCAAATACAACATCTGTTTCGTGATTCAAGATGGTGGATGCGAAATCAAAGATAGCAGATGGGAAAAAATTTAAAAATCAATATGGCTATCGTCTCTGATGATTTAAGGGATGGTGAATCCAAATACAACATCTATTTCGTGATCAAAGATGGTGGACGGGCTTTTTTTTAAGTCGATATGGGTATCGTCTCCGATATTTTAAGTAATGGGGAAGTGCTCGCGATGGCTATTTTTAGTGGAAAAGGGTCAGTCCGATTTCAATTCTCTCCTCGCCTCGCCTCGTCTCGCCCTTCTGGTGGAAAATCACCTTAAGACTACTTGGCAAATAATAAACGAAACAAAACTAAACTTACCAAAAAACACAATAAATCAAATTAGTTATAATAATGAAACGATTACTGACTCTAAAATTATTGCAAATATATTTAACGATTACTTTATAGATAAAATTAAACCTATGACTAGCTCGGGAACTGCAGTTACTAAACATATTTTAGCCAGGAAAGATTCAATATTCATGGCACCAAGTCTACCAATTGATATATTTAAAATTATTGCGGCCTTAAAAAATAGTAACAGTGTAGGATATGACACCATATGTACTAAAATTGTAAAGAGTGTAGCTAAGCAAATCTGTAGCCCCATAAGCTACATTATTAATTTAAGTATCAGTGAAGGTATATTTCCGAATGCACTAAAATAATCAATAGTAAAATCTATATTTAAGAAACAGGATAGGGAGCAAATAGAATTTTACAGGCCAATATCATTAATACCAATAATTTCAAAAAAAATTGAAAAGTATATTTGCAGAGAACTTAATACATATTTGGAAAAAAATCATATACTCTGTGATGAACAGATAGGATTTAGGGAGAAAAATCAATTAACTTGGCTATTTACGACTTTCTGCATACAGCTCTGTCAAACATGGACAAAAAACCCCAGTCTGTGCCATTTTCTGCGACATGACACAGGCATTTGACTTTGTCCAACATAGCATATTACTAAAGAAACTAGACGCATATGGGATAAGAGGTAACGCACTTAAGCTAATTCAATCTTACCTTCATGACAGAAAGCAAGTAACGCAAATCAGCAGAATAAATATGAGCTCCAAGCGTGAAGAGATCTTCACGTCATGCGAGCGTACTGTCCCTTATGGTGTTCCGCAAGGCAGTGTAATAGGACCACCCATGTTTACACTCTATATTTATGACTTCCCGAAATCCGTAAAACATCCTATGACATTGTTTGCTGGTGACAGTACGATCACTATACCATGCCAGAATAAGGACACATATGAAACGAACATAAAAAATACATTAATTTAAGCAGTAACGTGGCTGAATAGTAATAATTTAAAAATCAATATTAATAAAACTTTGATTATGGATTTTAGACAGCGGATATCATTATTTTGTAATCTTGACATTGAATATAATAATAGTAAAATACAGACAGCTAATACAGCACAATTTTTAGGTTTAACAATTGATAGCAACTTAAATTAGAAAGCTCATATTGACGCTCTAGCAAAAAGAATAAGCAGTGGTGCATATGCGTTATATAAATTATCGCGTTCCCTAAATATAGAAGCGCTTTAAACGGCGTATTATGGTTTAGTTGAGTCCATCACTAGATATGGTGTTATTTTCTGGTAAAACTCAACAGACAGGGATATCATTTTTAAACGACAAAAGTACTGCTTGCGATCAATGTTTAATGTGAAAACTACCGATAGTTGTAAAAATTATTTCATTAAATATCGTATATTAACATTACCCTCATTTTATATACTGGAAATGGTAATGTTCGTTAAAACAAATCCTCATCTGTTTCCTCGTATGGCAGACAAATTTCCAAGGAATAGACGTGATGATAGCAAACTGTGTGTACCTGCATCAAAAACTGCACTTATGCGCAAGAGTGTCATTTGCATGGCACCAATTATATAATAAATTGCCCAAAAGTTGGAAAGAGAAAACTGTACCACAACTTAAACAAACGATGAAATTGTTATTGGCACAAAAAGCCTACTATTGTATTACAGAATTTTTAAACGATACATTTTGACTATTATAGAAAATAAATATTAACTATGACATGAATATAAATCATCATAATTATAAAATTTATTGTAATGTGTGACACTCGAAAAGGAAAATAATAATACCTAACTAACTACATAATGAAATAGATTTTAAGACAAATTTTAATAATAACTGTTATTTTATGTATAATTATATAATTTCAAAGTAATTAATCCAATAATAAATTAATAAAATTGTATGATAGATATTTGTACGTCATGAGAAATGACAGACATGTCATGATCCACTTTTAGTTATTAAGATCTTGCCTGCATGTATTATTTAATTCTGTATGTCATACACATGTCTGAGCAAATAAATTTTCTTATTCTTATTATTCTTATTCTAAAGTGGAATAGGTTACAGGCAGCGAAAGCCTAGTGGAGATATCAACGGACTGCTATGCAGAGGGTATCAGGTTCGAATCCACGGCGTGCACCACTAACTTTTCAAAGTTATGGGCGTGTTAAATTGTTAACTATCATGTAACAATTTAATCATCAGCCCAATACTACTGGAGATAGAAGCGTTAAAATTGGACAGTGGGTTTCTATGGCGTAAGCACCCATTACGGGGACTCGTTAATGACCCACAAGTAAGGTTCGTTAAACTTACATATTTTTAAGTTATCCACAAAATTTCCGGGTTACAACTAATAAAAAATAAGCTTAATACTTATGTACTGTATTGTGCTCACATCAATAACTCAAGAATACGGATTTGAACCTTACATTTTCAATCATAAGACCGAATCCCTGACGCAGTGTTCAGCCACAATCTAAAAATTGTCCTTTGCAAACTTACTGCAAACTCATTCTGTGAATTTCACTTCAGTAGTGTCGAAGCATAGATTCTATCAAATAAAATCTTTTTTCTAGTTTCGTTGCATTCGCAGTCAATTTGGATGGCGGACTGAATTTTGCTGCAGGATTTCAATCATCTGCCACACTCTGCCTGCGTGCGATATACTATACTTTTGTGTGATAAACAATGAAAAGGACTCTGGTTAATAATATTATGTATTCTTCCACATA
Source organism: Euclidia mi (assembly GCA_944739405.2). Taxonomy (NCBI): domain Eukaryota; kingdom Metazoa; phylum Arthropoda; class Insecta; order Lepidoptera; family Erebidae; genus Euclidia; species Euclidia mi. Next base: position 92,007,768 of record OX123181.2, on the reverse strand, counting down.
CACACAATACCATATCGTTCCAAACTAAGCAGAACTTGTACTAGACAATCAAATGGAAAAACATAGTTCGGGTAGAACTACACGAGTCTGTAGGCTCGCGTGATGTGGGCTGCGAAGTCCCACCGTCAACACATAAGATCAATCATTTTCTCCATCATTCTCTTCGTGTAATATGTATTTAAAAAAAAGTATATAATTATGTATGTTTATCCATTATCGATGCTCATAGTATAAGCTCTGCTTAATTTGGGATTAGATGGTGATGTGTGTACGTGGTTATAATATATTGTAATTATTATTTTATTTGATTTCAAGTACATATTTAATAACAATAAAAGGCTCAGGGTTTAAGATACTTTATTTCTAAATATTTACAATTAAATACTGTCCGCAGCAACGCCCGCACTTTTGTAATTTAACTGTTTCATTTCAATCCCATAAGAATTTCAGAAAAATCCTTCTTAGTGCACCGTAAGGAGCAAACATGGCAAATTTGAGCTTATTGCGCCGGATAGTTTCGTGTAAACGTTATCTGTCAGTCAGTAACGATAACTTTATATGTACAGATAACAAAAGTTAATTCTTTAAAGTCTTGTAGTGTTATTTATACTGACCTATTCCATATTTTATTTATTATCATTAAAAGGTAATATAAGAAGAAACTTCTCTAAGGTAAGAAAATCCAAGTAAGTAACGTACTTAGCGCTAGGGTTGCCACGTAGGATTTTAAGTGAGTTGCGCACGTGAGAATGTAGTTATATGAACTGGTCCATTGCGGGGTAGTTAAAACTTTACTGGATTTAGTTTACAAGGCTTATTTGACAACATATTTTAGCCTTATAGTATCTGCTTCGCCAATGGATAAAACTTCAGTATGGTGACACAAATTCAGTTTAAATAAATCTTCTGGAAAGTCTAAACGTTAAGATGGGCCTTAATCGCTGCAGATTATGGGCGAAAATAAGATTGACCTTTCTCAAATATCACCTTGTCTGTTCTTGCATTTCGTGTTCGTAAAGCAGATTTAAATCAGTAACAAGGCCAAATCAATATTTTAGCGAAAGGTATAATTGCATTCGGCGCACGAATTCAGATCTTCTTGCCTCTCTCCCCTTAAACAAGAAACTTTCAGAGACGCTTTCTTACTGCTTACATAATATAATACACCAACGTTTTCAATATCAGCTTGAACTTAAAGATTATATTGTGAAAACTGACCATAATTATATATGCCAAATTTGGATGTTATGACCGCTACTGGAATGGCTTATAAAGAGTCCAACAATGAGTCGCTCTTGCAAGATAATGTTAAAAGCAGTCATGATAACTATTTCTATTTAATCAGTGATGACGATTTGGTGATATGGAAAAATATTAAGCCAGGGGGTCTAACCTATTTGTATCCTGTCCGGCTGCAATATAGGCGACTTCGGGTACGCGCGCCCGGCTTCCTTAGCCATCATTACTGCACTCCTTACTTCGCCCGCGGTATTGTTGCCCTACTCCCCCCTACCCCTCCTATCACTGGTGGAAGAGACCAGTCTTCTAATAGGTAACACCTGTTAGAAGCTGGTTTCGAACGGGTAGGTACCACCACCCTGTCTATTTTGGTCGCGAAGCAGACTTGCGTTCCGGTTGAAGGGCAGAGTAGCCGTTCCCATCTCTCCCATCCTTTCCCTGGGTGTTGTGGAGTCTGCGTGGGGCTTGAGGCCAGCTTGGCAAAAGTCGTGGTGGGTTTGTTGGGCGTGGGGGTCTGACGTGCAGTTCAGGGAGACCTGGTGGAAATGGTTACGCCGGCCACCTGCCGGTCAGTAGGGGACCCGAACCCGAGGCCATCCTACTCGGGAGGCTGTTCCGCCAACCGGCGAAAATCTCGTTCTGCAGACATCGTGCCGGGGTAGGAGACCGGAGTGGATCCCGGTGGCTGCAGACGAGGGGGCACCGGGGGCCCTTCCGTGCTGCATGTCAGCTCCCCACACAACTCGCGGATCCACCCCGCACACGGCTATACACTTTCTTTGGGCACCACTTAGACTTCACCACACTCATTTCCCCTATCCCTCGCTCTCTCTCAGAAATCATGGCGCGCAAGAAAAATAAGAGCAGAAGTTTTACCACGGCGGACTCCATATCCACAATAAAAATGGATTTCTGTAATGTTAGGGGTCTACACAGCAACCTCGACGCCGTCCATCACCACCTTGAGACGGCGCGGCCTGCCCTGCTCTTTTTAACGGAGACGCAAATAGGCGCCCCGGACGATATATCGTACTTGAATTGGATATGAATTGGTTACGAATTGGAGCATTCCTTCCACCGTAAAGCCGGGGTGTGCGTTTTCATCCGGGGCGATATTTGCTACCGCCGCCTTCGGGGCCTCGAGCATCGAGACCTGTCAATTTTGTGGCTACGAGTAGATCATGGGGGCCAATCCCGAATCTACGCGTGCCTTTACAGGTCTCATGCCAGTGAGTTGGGGCCAACTCAATTAATTGAGAGCGTCCAAGAGGGGACTGATAAAATATTGGAACAGTTCCCTTCCGCGGAGGTGGTGGTCCTTGGTGATTTTAACGCTCACCACAAGGAGTGGTTGGGATCCCGGACCACTGACCTCCCGGGTCGGGCCCTGTACAATATGGCGTCGGCCTATGGCTTCTCACAACTGGTGAAACAGCCCACCCGTATCCCAGACGTTGTGAGCCATGTACCCTCCTTGTTGGATCTACTGCTGACTACGCACCCATGCGGTTACAGGGTGGTGGTCGATGCACCTCTCGGGTCATCAGATCACTGCCTTGTCCGCACCACAGCCCCCGTTGCGAAACCAGATCGCTCCAATGCGACTGGCTCCCGCAGAGTCTGGCAATATAAGTCAGCAGATTGGGATGGACTGCGGGAATTCTTCGCGTCCTTCCCATGGAAGCGGCACTGTTTCTCCTCTGATGACCCCGACTCTTGTGCTGACTGTGTCACAGAAGTGGTACTCCTTGGGATGGAATTATTCATCCCAAACGTCCACATACCTGTTGGCGGGCGCAGCCGCCCGTGGTTTAATAAAACCTGTAGGGAGGCTGCGCAGCAAAAGCAGTCAGCATATATGGCCTGGAACGAGGCCAGGAAGAGTCGAAGTCCTTGGGTCGAGGAGAAGAAACGCTTATTCAACGCCGCTTCTAGATCCAGCAAGAAGGCTATTGCTGAGGCCAAGGCAGAACACGTTGCCAGAATTGGTGAGCGGCTTGGAAGATATCCCTCAGGGAGTCGTGCTTTCTGGTCGCTCGCCAAAGCTGCGCAAGGCAACTTCTGCCAGATCAGTCTCCCGCCACTGCGTAAATTTGATGACAGTCTGGCCCATAGCGCAAAAGACAAGGCTGACGTCTTGGTCCAACTATTTGCCTCGAACTCGACCTTGGATGACAAGGGAGCCACACCACCGTCCATCCCCTGGTGTGGGAGCTCCCTGCCTGAAATCCGCATTACACAACGTGCGGTCAGGCGGCAGCTCAAACTTCTGGACGTCCACAAGTCGAGTGGGCCTGACGGCATCCCAGCAGTGGTGCTGAAGACGTGCGCCCCTGAGTTGACCCCCGTATTAACGCGCTTATTTTGTCTTTCCTATAATGCTTACAGGGTTCCATCTTCGTGGAAGATAGCCCATGTTCACCCTGTTCCTAAAAAGGGTGACAGATCGGACCCGTCAAACTACAGGCCAATAGCGGTAACGTCCTTACTCTCCAAGGTAATGGAGCGAGTCATCAACAACAAACTCCTCCAGTACCTAGAGGATCGCCAGCTGATCAGCGACCGCCAGTACGGTTTCCGGCATGGTCGTTCGGCTGGCGACCTTCTAGTGTACCTTACACACCGCTGGGCAGAAGCCTTGGAGAGTGGGGGCGAAGCTCTAGCCGTTAGCCTTGACATTGCCAAGGCGTTTGACCGGGTCTGGCACAGGGCACTTCTATCGAAGTTACCATCTTATGGAATCCCCGAGGGACTCTGCAAATGGATTGCCAGCTTTCTGGCTGATCGGAGCATTAAAGTCGTCGCAGACGGCAGCTGCTCCGAAATGAAGTCGATCAACGCTGGCGTCCCACAAGGCTCGGTGCTCTCCCCAACGCTGTTCATCTTGCATATCAATGACTTGTTGTCAATTGAGAACATGCATTGCTATGCAGATGACAGTACGGGTGATGCGCGGTACACCAGCCACCAGAATGTCCCTCGGAGCCAGGTACAGGAAAGACGATTGCAACTTGTGTCTGAAGTCGAGGACTCTCTAGGGCGCGCCTCCAAATGGGGTGAAAAGAACCTTGTTCAATTTAACCCCACTAAGACACAAGTATGCGCGTTCACTGCGAAGAAGGACCCTTTCGTTATAGCGCCTCGGTTTCAAGGAGTACCCCTGCATATTGCCGAGAATATTGGGATCCTCGGCGTCGAAATATCGAACAAAGTCCAATTTGGGAGTCATTTGGAGGATAAAGCCAAATTGGCAAGCAAGAAGCTGGGAGTGCTGAACCGGGCTAAGTGGTACTTCACGCCAAGCCAACGGCTTATGCTTTATAAATCGCAAGTCCGGCCACATGTGGAGTACTGCTCACATCTCTGGGCTGGAGCGCCAAAATATCAGCTTGATCCACTTGACTCCTGCCTGTAAAGTCGGTATACGGGCGAAAGTTTTACGTGACAACGACTTTGAGTGGTAAAATAATTTTAATGTGAATATTCATTCGTATAGTAGGAAGAAGGATGAAAGACGCGTGCCTTTCACTTTTTATGTCTGTCTCTCTCGCTCTTAGGCGGGACGCGTGCCTCTCACTCGCTCTCATTGTGAGCGCATAACGTGAGCGGAGCGTAACGCAGTTTCTTGAAGTGTCACCCGGCAAACCAATTTATAAGACGTTGTCACGTCAAAAATATTAATATTGTATACTATGTAAAGAATGGCTGGTAAATCGCCTAGAAGATGGGTGAACGGGCGATCTTATGACTATAGGATATAGGAGGCACGCCTTACCTTGCAAGATGGCGGCCGCCGGCGTCTTCGAGAGTCCTGAAGCTGCACAGTTCACTCCACTACACCCGCGGGCGATTTAGTTCTCGTTAATAGTATAAAAGCGGTAAATATTGCGGTATTGCACACGTTCGGCGCGGCGCGGGGCTGTGTATGCACGCGAGCGATCAGCGTGATGATTGATCTTCGACTCGATTGCAGCGTCATTGAATTCCGCGACCAATTAGAGCGAGGCGTGCCTTTTGGAAGGAATAGGATAAAAGATCGCTCGTTTTGACACTGCGGTATACAAAGGAATTTAGTAGCTAGGTGTTGACATAATTAACTATCAATAGAAAAGATAGATGGCGCTTCCATATCCCCCGGCCCTAAAGGATTGCCTATAAAAAAATAAAATTGAACTTAGCTATGTTGGATGTACTACCGCATAACCCATCAATAGGCTAAGCACCCTGAACAGAAGAGCATGCATGAGGAATCTGATGGGAGTGAATGAAGCAAGAGAGATATGTCTGGATCGTTGCAAATGGCGTTCCGTAGTCTCTGCCTACCCCTTCGGGAAACAGGCGTGAGTCTATGTATGTATGTATGTATGTAGGCTAAGACAGCGATATGATATTAAAGTTAATCTAAATTAACTTTAGCGAAACAATTATAACGAAAACTACAAACTAAATACTTAAACTAAGAGGTAGATCTAACTTCAGGTTAGATCTCACTGAGTTGGAAGCGGACAGAGACATACAACAGGGCGCACGTAGCTCCCCTTCGCGGTTTTCACGGTAACAACGCGGGTTGTACCGTCTTTGGAAGTATGCAGTTTCTCCACGATGGCTAACGGCCATGACCACGGCGGACCATTATCATGTACTATGACGACCAACCTGTATAGGGGATGCAGGACTATTCCATTTGGATCTAGCCTGAAGCTGGTGGAGATATTCCGCACGCCAGCGCCGCCAGAACGACTGCACGAATTTATCCAGCAGAGTATGTCTCGTGTGGTTGATGGCATAGAATACAAGTTTCACCACCCCCTATCTTCCCGTGGGTGTCGTAAGAGGCGACTAAGGGATAACACGATGCAAATACCATCTTTGCGTAGAGACGGAAAACTCGACATCAAACCCTATACGACTGCCTCGTTGGTCTCGCGGCATAAATGTGCGCGTGGGATCGGGAGGTCCCGGGTTCGATTCCTGGGTTGGGCAGTGTTATTGGGTTTTTTGTCACGAAATTCTCAGTAGCAGCACGGAGTCTGGAAATGTGCCCGGTACGGCAATAGGCTCGCCCCTTATTATGTGGGACTAAAGTATATCTGGCGGAAAGTGGGTGTAGAAATACACCTCTGCCTACCATTTCGGGGATAAAAGGCGTGACGGTATGTATGTATGTATGTATGTCTCTGGAGCAAGCTTGAAGAGTCTGCTTCAGGAGCCGGAAATGACGATAACGGCACTTGTTTCGTGGGCAGTGAACAGCAACCTCAACAATCACGGGATGAGAAACAGACTTCCGTTCGGGTACATCCTCGTCCTCTGCACTGTGGTCAAAGGGTTGCATGGGCCACTCTGACGGATCATGGGAAATCCAAGAAGGTCCACGATGCCACAATAGATGATGCAGAAGATTAAGTGGAGTAAAACCACGAGACAGGCAATCAGCGGGGTTCTCAATACCCGCGACGTGATTGAAACAAGTAGCAGGGACAAGTTCAATTAATTTAGTAACGAGGTTGGCGACAAAAGTCTGCCAGCGGTGAGGAGAAGAATAAATCCAAGCGAGCACTACTTTGAAGTCAGAAAACGCGTATATTTTATTGATAGGGTAGTGGGGCAAAACTGTGTCTTGAACCTTGCGGAGCAACTGCGACAGCAGAAGGGCCGCGCACAACTCCAGTATCGCAACCGAAATTATATTAATAGGCGAGACCTTGGACTTGGCACAAATTAACTGCACCGAGTAGTTAGAACCAATGCGGACTTACAGATATACGACTCCGCCGTAAGCACGCTCGCTGGCGTCAGCGAAACCTATTAAGTTGATAGTACATCCATCTACCAACCCAAGATGACGCGGAATAGTAATTTGATTGAGCGCGGTAAGCTCAATACAAAACTGGCTCCAAGCGGCGACAATATGGTCAGGGGGTGTTTCATCCCACTCACACTTTGATAACCAAAGTTCTTTGATCAAGAGCTTGGCGTACAAAATTGTGGGAGCCACAAAACCCATTATGTCCCATAGTCGAGCCACTGTGGACAGCATAGTGCGTTTGGTGCACTTATCATCTGGCGGTGAGACGTCAAACCGAAAACTATCACAGGATTTGTCCCAGCGTAAACCGAGAACTTTATGCGGTACAGACTTCTCAAACTCAATGTCTGGAGAAGTTTTATGAGAATCAGGTATGCGTGCGAGAACCTCCTTAGAATTGCTTGTCCATTTGACAAGATCAAACTGGCCTCAATCGAAAAGCTGAATAAGCTCTTCACAAAGCGAAATTGCTAGCGGAACGGATATGACACTACAGGCAATGTCATCCATATACAAAGCGGAAGTAGCAACAGCTGCTGCGGCGGGAAAGTGATCGCCTTCATCAGCGATCAACTGGCGAACAACTCGTAACGCGTAATATGGGCTAGACTTGAGTCCAAAACAAACACGATTGAACTGATACACAGATAAAGGTTTCTTATTGTCAAAACGATAAAAAATCTGTTGAAATCTACGGTCAGATTCGCCAACGCCGATACTGAGAAACATTTGGCGGCGATCAGCTGACAGAGCAATTTGGAAAAGACGAAACTTTATTATGATGTTAAATAAATCACCCTGTAGATTGGGGCCGGCATGCAAAATGTCATTAATCGACTGACCCGATGTAGTCTTACAACTAGCATCTAAAACCACACGAAGTTTAGTAGAGGTTTTATCTTCGCGAACTACGCCGTGATGCGGGATATAATATGAGGGAAGAGAATTGCCCTCGTTGTTTACAACTACACTCAAAAAACCTTAATTTAGGTAGTCACGAATGACGTCATTATAGGCGCCGCGTAACTTAAGTGATGCATCAAGTTTACGTTCTAAACAATGAAAACGTCTAAGCGCAGCAGCGTACGAGTCGCCTAACGAATAAGGGTCACCATAGAATGGCAACGCCACAACGTATCTGCCACTGTCGTCACGAACAGTGGTAGCGCGGAAATGTTCTTCACACTCGAGATCCTTACGGCTCATCGCGGGCGGTGCGGTAATCCCTTCGAGCTCCCAAAATCGCTTGAGAAGAGAATCAATATTGTTTTCTTGAAGAACAGAACAACAACAAGACTTAATATAATGAGAAGTATGTAACGTAGGTACGGTACCCATAATCACATACCCAAATACCGTCTCAATAGCGGGCGGTAAATTATGTTGCTCACTACGTACAACTTTAGGTAGTAACAAGTGCGGAAATATTGAAGCTCCGATCAAAACGTCAATGTCTGCCGGATTCGCAAATTCCGCGTCTGCTAGCGGCAATGTCTCGAGATGTATGAGTAGCGATACGTCCACATTAGCGTTCGGCAATGTGTCCGTAATACGCTCCACGATAAGCGAAGAAATGTTAAAATTAATATTCCTATCAAAACGCGAATGTATTTTAATATCTACGGAACCCTTGCAATGTTTTTCTGACCCTCCGATCCCCTTGACTACTCAGTTAGTATTTTTAAAGTTATCCCCCAGTCCGAGGCGTTTGAAACAATCAGAAGTAATAAAGTTACTATGTGATGCGCTATCGAGTAAACAACGAACTATGCGCGGTGCGTTATTAATATCATAAACGATAACTTGCGCTGTTGCTAATAGAACCATTTTGGACGCCGTTCACTGCGGCTTAGCATCGCGCTGAGCATGACAAGCGCGCGAGGGTTGTCCGCGTGTGTGCGCCGCCAGCGCAATGGACGTCGTACACAACGATACTTCGCATTGAGACGCGGAGGGGGAAGGCACCGTGGCACAGGCGGCCTGCACCTGCGACGTAGGCGGGCTAGAAATTGGGTCAAGGTTACCGGATTGACCAGACAACGGATAACTTTTATCAAAATGTAATAATGAGTGATGTCGTTGATTACATGAACGACACTTCGTCTTACTAGAACAATCACTCGTTTTATGTTTCATACTTAAACAATTAACGCAAGCTTTGTTTTCTTTTACACATTTGAAACGAGCAGTCGGATTTAAATTATTAAAAGCGGGACATTTATAGAAATGGTCGTGTACTATACTACTGCACAGACACTTCTGTGAATTATTATTATTAGATTCCGAGCATGCTACGTAAGATTGCGGATTAGGGACCGAGTTATTATTGCTATTTCGCGATTTATTCGACCTTTGTTTGCTATTATTATTATTAGACGAGCTAGATGAACTAGACTGCGTATTATGAAATATTCGACACTGATATTTGATGAAAGAAATAAAACTATCTAGTGTAGGTATTCTATGATTACGTTCAGTCACCTCGAAAGCACGAATTGTTTCAGTGTCAAACTTTTTTAAAGCGAGTTGAAGAAACATAAAGTCGGAAAGATCTTTTAATTTTAAGTTTTTAAGGGAACTAACTGCGGTACCAAAGTTGTCTATAAACAGCTGGAAATTCGAAACAGACGCGGCACCGGACAATTTAAGATTTAAAGCTTGATCAAAGTAAGTAGACGCTAGAACACGAGTATCTTGATACCTATTAAGTAGTGACTGGAATATGACCTGATAGTTCTCAGCACTGGGTGTGACACCTGCAAATACCTTCGGTGACAGCTTACCTATTAAATAGTACAACCTGTCAGCATCTGTCAGAGAACCATTATCGTGCACTGTAGACTTAAAACTCGCATAGAATAACGGCCAATTTCGTATACGCCATCAAATGACACAAGCTCAATTGGCGGTAATCTCGGCGCTCGAACCGCCGGTCCGGCAGAAACGGGCTGTGCGGAACATCTACCCTCCAATTGTGATTGTATGCGCTTGATGATACAATAAAGATCTTCGAATGAGGTGTACGCCTGATAATTCGGCTGTTCATCAGGATTAAAAGAAAGCAATCTTGCGTTATAATCGTCTAACAACTTATGAAAATCTGTTCAAATACTATCTACTGTCATACAATAACTAAAAAATGATTCCCTATTAATATCGGAAGTAGCGGCAGTTTTTGATCGCTCGTAAATGTTTTGAATACGCTCAAATAAAATATTACGTTTAGCTTTCAAGTTTGTCAGCTCTTTTCCTTCCGACATGCATGGCTTCTTTTGTTGGTCCATGTTTACGTAGGTATAAGCTAATGAGACCGAATCAAAATAAGAATACCTAAAGTACCTATTATTTTACCTAAGTAGGTGTTTATGCGGTAGTTATTCGTAAGTAGGCAACAACTTTAAGGCGGTGGAACTAAAAAGTGATTGAAATATGGAATTTACAAGACAACTATGATAGTTCCAGTAATAATAATTGGGTAGATATATCAGATTAGTAGGTAGCTACATAAAAGTATATTACCTACGGAAGCGTGCGGAAGTAACCACGTAATGGATATGTAAATGGACTAGGAGTATAGCTAGGTGCTATAACTACCTAGGTAGGTACTTCTAGACGATGCCTTCGCGGGATAAACGAGAGGTTACGTATAAACGCAAATGAATCCGGCTCGTAGGGCCAAAAAAATGGTTCGGCGTTGCACCGAAAGTATGTATTAGGCGATTTGGTGATATGGAAAAATATTAATATTGTGGACTGTATAAAGAATGGCTGGTAAATCGCCTAGAAGATGGGTGAACGGGCGATCTTATGACTATAGGATATAGGAGGCACGCCTTACCTTGCAAGATGGCGGCCGCCGGCGTCTTCGAGAGTCCTGAAGCTGCACAGATCACTCCACTACACCCGCGGGCGGTTTAGTTCTCGTTTATAGTATAAAAGCGGTAAATATTGCGGTTACGCACACGTTCGGCGCGGCGCGGGGCTGCGTAAGCACGCGACCGATCAGCGTGACGATTGATCTTGGACTCGATCGCAGCGTCATTGAATTCCGCGACCAATTAGAGCGAGGCGTGCCTTTGGGAAGGAATGGGATAAAAGATCGCTCGTTTTGACACTGCGGTATGCAAAGGAATTTATTAGCTAGGTGTTGACATAATTAACTATCAATAGAAAAGATAGATGGCGCTACCATGTTGGTTTCACTGAATTATTACATTTGAAACTAATGATCTAGAAACTACATTTTTAATTTATTACTAGCCGACGTTTCAAATTCTTTACAGGATTCTGGTGACAGACTTTACGGCAGACTGAGGTGATATTTGTCTTTTTCTTGAATGTATAAGTTATCTGAAAGTACCCGAACATTTTTCAACTACTGGTGTTACTATTTACGCAGAATAAGCTCACAGTGTCCTTAGGTCTTCTGGTGACTTTGTCCTTCTTGGGCTTCATTAGCCTTATGACAGGGTCCCAAGCTGGAGGAACATTCCAACCATCTTCCCTATTGAAATTAGGGTATTTTTTAATTTCAATAGCTTCTCGTATCATCCTTGGAAGAAAACGGTGTTCTTTTGCGAGTATCTGTGGTTCATCAAATCGCAGGTAGTGGTTGGGACCTTGTTCCACATGTTCACACACAGCAGACTTTGTTGAGCGTTTATGTTTTATGTCAACTATATGTTATTATGCTTCTCTTGGTTTATCCAATGTATGAGAGCCCACATTCACAGTCAATTTTGTAGACACCTGCCTCTTACAAGGGTAACTGCCACTTGACAGTTGGTAATAATTGACTGATCTTCGTTGGCGGCTTGTAGTAAGTTTTGATTGAAGCTCGCTTCAAGACGTAGCCAATTTTGTCGGTCACGCCCTTGATGTATGGGAGGACTGCAGATTGTCTTTCTACTGTGGCTGGTTTTTCTTTCTTCTGGGATCTGTGACAGTGGCGCGGCGGTCCGAGCTTGTTGTCTTGCAGAACTTGCCTGACATGTTGAAGCTCAGCGTCCAGGTGTTTCTTGTCACAGATCCTATGATCTGATCCTATATAAATGTTACCTCTATTAAGCCTACATTTTTAAAGAATGGTTCGTGTTTGACCCTCAGTCAGTCAAAATCACTTTAGTAATTTAGTCGGACAATCACCGATAGACAGATCTGAGCTCGTATAATATTAAAATATGGATAGTAAGAAAATGTAGTTAGGAGGTAGTCGGCATATGTACTTTGCTGTGACTTTTCACATTTTAGTATATAGCCAACTCTGATGCCGGATTTTATAAACTGCCTGGAGACAAATATGGCCTCACGACTATACAATTGCAACAAGAATTGCAACAAGTTTAATTTGCAGGATAGGCAGGACAACGATAACAAGGACCGCCGGGCCTTGTGTATTCCCTTCTGTGCATGGATTATTTATTTTCCACATATTCATTGCATGTCGCAATTTTCCCAGAATTGCGACATGCAATTGAGAATTAGTACGATTTGTCGCCAAGTGTGGATACTACCAGTAACATAACGTCTGCTCCAAAGAAAACTTATTAAAAGTATCAATTTTCATTGTCTTGTTTAGCACAGTGGTATTTTTCTGCATGCAACATTTTTAGAAACATAATAATCATCTAAATCCATTTTATGCATTGAGTATTACAAAATGGTCGCGCAAGATATTCATGTGAAGGTTGATTTTAGAATTATTTATTTCATTTTTATTTTATTTAAACTTCATATACACAAAGTATACAGGCGGACTTAATGCCATAGACATTCTCTCCCAGTCTACCTTAAAGTGGTGCAGAGAGAAAAGTAGTAGGTGTAATTTATGACAAAGAAAATGAAATTAAACTAAGAAAATTACGTCAATTTCTAGGTACATACAAACAAATAAACGTATTTTAAATACATACATAACAAATAATACATAAATATATGCAAATTTTGAACCTACATACAAATATATAAATTCATAATTCATAATTCTTTATTTGCACAAAATATAGGTACATTACAAAAGGTAGATTTGGTAACAAGCAGTGCCAGGTACATTCTGTCGTGTCAAGACATGCAAATATAGGTGGTATTAAATTTATACATAAAAGTTAAGATGATTGATGAAGATTAATTTTATATTAGTATCAGACTTAGGTACAACAATAATTAAGTATGTGCTCAATATATATTATTTTAGTAAGACCAATTGTGAGCTGCTATTTAACTTTACAACACAATATTTGTATAATATTATGGTTAATACAAATGTCAAAGAGTACAATTAAATGTCAATACTAAATAAAGAAATATCAAAACAGTATCAATTCAAAAAATATAATTCAGATAAAATGTCAATGTTGTGTAAAAAAAAAAAGATGGTCAAATGTCAAATATAATTATACAAATAGTTAAATGTCAAAAATGTCAGTTGCGTTAAATGTCAAATTATAGTTTAATACTTTTAATAATTCTGATACTGAGTAAAAACATTTATCAATGAGCCACATTTTCAGTTTTCTGTTAAACATGTTTGAGGGTACATTTTTTATGGTGTCAGGGATAGCATTGTAAATACGCCCACACATAACAGAACAGCTTTTTAGAATCATTGTTGTTCTAGGTACATTTGATAGGACTATTCTATTTGGATTTCTAGTGTTTCTGGGAAACACGTCCTTAGCTGCTTTGAATAAGTCACCATTTTGCTTAACAAACTTAGCTGCCTCCAGAATGTACATACAGGCCAAGGTTAGGATCTTATACTCCTTAAAGAGTGGCTTGCAAGACTCCCAAGGTGGTATCCCCGCAATGGCTCTTACACACTTTTTCTGAGCTAGAAAAGCTTTATGACAGTCGGTTGAGTTACCCCATAATACAAGACCATAGTTTAAAACGGACGACACGTAACCATGATATGCTGCTAGTACCGTTTGAGAAGTAGAGGTTTTTCGCAGTTTATACAGAACATATATGAATTTATTTATCTTGCTACAAACTCTATCAACATGGCTTTTCCAGTTTAGGTTTTTATCAAGGGTGACACCCAAGAATGTTGTTTCATTTACCTCAAGGATGTGATTATTTTCGTATTGGATTGACAACTGTTTGCTTATTTTCCCATATGTAGCAAACTGGATAAAGTTTGTTTTACTTAAATTGACCATTAAATTATTATTATTTAGCCATTTTATTACAGATTCTATAGAATTATTAATGTCAGTGTGTAACGTAAAAAAGACCTTTCAGGTGTCCCCTGTTACGCTATCCCTACTAGGGTGTGTTTAAATGAGAAACGTGATTAAATGTTACAATAAAAATTGATTTAATTGCCAATTAATTTTAGACAGCATTTAGCAAGCGTTACCTTAATGAAAAAAATTACTATTTATATGATATTAAAGAAAATTTACACAGGGTCGCGTGGTTCGGCGATGGGGTGGATTGATGTTGAGAATCCCGCTGTCGGTGGTCCAGGATAGTTGGTTGACTTAGCTCGTCTCGCAGCCGCCAGAAAAAAGGGCCGAATGCAGCCAGCGCTTCAATATTTATAGGAGCTCGCGGTGCGGTGGGGGCGTAGGTGCAAGCGGGCGAGAGGTAGTGTCCTCTCGACGTCACAGCGACGTCACACACTCCCCCCATTAGGCCAGAATTTTCCCAGAGGGAAAATTCTGTGGCTGGTAGGCGGCAACTGCATTCGGAGATCCTGAAACAGATGAGTGGTAGTGGTGTCAGTAGGTTAAATACAAGGCAACTATTAACCCTGAAAGAGGAAAAAAAAAACAAGTATAACCCTCGGCCATTCATACGTCACCAAGCATTAAACGTTCCTATAACCTGGCATTCATCACATTCAAAAAGGCCTACACACAATCATACGCATGAACAAGCCAACATTCATTCACGATGCGAGTCGCATTCATTATAATACACGACGCGCGAAGAGGTATTATACGTGAGTTTTATAGCAAATAGTCACCCAGTCTATGTTGGTAGGCACCACCTGACCACCCATATTCGATAAGTGAAATTAATTGAAAGAGTATAAGTCGTAAACCAATATTCGATCTTACTATATTACGATACTACAATCATACGATTAGTTGGCAGTATCACAAACAAATTGCTCATTAACGCGCTCGATGCGAATTGTAAAAGCATAAAAAAAGTGTTCATTATAATTATAAGTATAAAGTATAATACAATGTTTTGAGCCGAGTGATCGGCTGACGTAAACAAGTGAGTCATCACTGCGCGCTTGGCGCCGGCCGCATTCCATTGTCGCGGACAATTAACTGGTTTCTGATTATGATACAAAATCAACAACGGCAATTACACAATTCTTAATAGGTTGCAATGTATAGTACATCACCGCAGGAGACAATCGATGACATAGTATACACAACCATAGCCAAAAACACAAAAAAAATATTCGCGGCAAGATGTAATGTATAGTACATCGTCGAAGGAGACTGTCGACGACATAGTACACACTACCATAGTTAAAAACACAAAAAAAATATTTGCGGCAAGATGTACTCGTAATGTATAGTACATCGTCGAAGGAGACTGTCGACGACATACTATACACTACCATAGTTAAAAAACACAAAAAAAAATAAACACAATCGAGAATCGAACCACAAACCGATCCGACAACAACCTTTCAGCCACTGAGCCATAAGGGAAATTTTTTTTTTATTATATTACGATCAGTCATTACCAAAGCTATAAGTAACAAGATATATGGGTACATGATTAAGCTGTAATTAGGAGTTAAAGATTTTTATACACTATTTGCAACCAAGTGTTAAGTTATTTTAGTGATTAATTCATTAGTGATGAGCATTAATCATTACATTCTTAAACTTTGTAGTGAGTAATTTAAGATCTTTTATATGGCAATCACCAAGCGAAACATACCTGATATTTATATAGTTATGTGAAATTAGATAGTTATCAGATAGTTGGATAATTAGTTAGATAAATAACAGATTCTTTGTAACAATATTACATTTAATAAACTTTATTACAATTTATAACTGAAACATTTATTCATTTTATGTTAGCATGTTTACATAAATCATAAACACAACACAATGCATTATCTTGTGAGCTTCGACTCGGAAACAAAAGAACCATTGTTGGCCTTCACAAATAATTATGTAGGTAATTATAACTTTGTACAGATATGCGTCTTACATTGTTGTGAATGAAACTGTACCCAATCGATTATAAACACATTTATGCTATAATAGAATAAGATTTAATTATTTTATTCAGCTTTAAGGTTTAAAATAAACGACGGTGAAATACGAAATGGTATTATCTTAAACTTGTAAATCAATTAATTCGCTTTAGTTATTAAAGTATATAAATTATTGATTTATGTATAAGTACCCACATTAGTTATTTAAGTATTGAAATTATTGATTTAATTTGTGTATAAACAGCCACTTTAGTTATTTATTGAGGTATGAATATTATTTATTTGATTCATATGTAAATAGGCACTTATTTATTCAAGAAAAGAAGTTATTGATTCAATTTATGTGCAAATACCCACTTTAGTTAAAGTTAGTTTCAATTCAATTAAGTTTGATAAATTTAGTTTGATATAATAACATTTGCATTAACACAAGAACACAATATAACCACTACTTAAACTGGTCTAGTAAAACTCGATGCATAGCATTTAGTAAAAAGGAAACAAGTTACACATTGACAATTAAGTAGTTTTCCGGCCGTCAGCGGCTTAATTTTACCATTTATTTATCATTATATGTTTTATATATTTCAATAGAAACCAGACATTGAAAGAACAATCCTAGCGACCCAAAACATTACAAAAAATATAATTCAATAATTGCGACGCAGGAATTTTATGATTGAGTTCACAATGAACAGTAAATGCATAAATAGATGCATTCTCAATTAACATACCGACAGGCAGCAACAAGAAGATAGAATCGAAGACCAAAAACAACGATTGTAGCATAATAAACATTTGACAAAACGAACAACTAATAATTCTACGATGATATTCGTATTTCTATACCAAATAGACAATAATTACATTCGTTCATTATTGTTAGTGAGCAACCTGCATGTGACACGTGTACATTTTATTAATAAATGAACGCGGAATTCTAGCTAGATACCTAGTATATAATACGCTAGCATCATAGGTACGTTCATTCTCAGCCAGTCCAACTATGTTAGGTACACGTGGTATAATAAAGATGCAACTTTCTTAGTAAGAAAGAAAAGAATAGTTAATATTAAAAGATAATCGCCGTAGTAGGCGGTAAAAGTAGTAAATAATACCGACTATATAGAAATATATCGCCGTACAAAATCACTAGCAGAAGGTTATAGTAGAAAATAGAAAGAAATGAAAAAGAGAAGGGTGTGAATTCGTTCCATAAGTCAGCCAAAGTAGATTATTAGCAATAATTACCAGTAGCACTTAATTACCTTAGTGGCATTTAAAAAAAGCTAATCGCGAAGCATACGATCAAGGTGACCTTAGCACGTCGTTAGTGGACGTGAGGTCATAAATCGCAATACAAAGAATGCAATCAACGAATGTGACCTTAGCGCGTCTTTAGAGGACACGTGGCCGCAGTCGAACGATTATAACTCGTTACTTATGCGGTTGATACAATATAATTATCACACGCGGTAACAGAAATAGTTATAATTTAGAAATGCTTACCAAGCGTAGTAAGACAAAATTTGTCTGTTGTGACCGGCTCAACACGCCCGACCTTCCGAGCACAACAGAACAAAAAGAGAAAATTTCTATTGTGATCAGCACAACACCACCGACTTCCCGAGCACAATAGAACAAGCAAAAAGAAACAATATATGCCACTAAAATAATTACACACTGGTTTGGAACGATTTCACACATACACAAAAAATAAAAATAAAAGACTCACCGGGCAGCGGATTCTCAACAAAACCCTACCTATAATATTCCCGTGGGTGCCACTGTAACGTAAAAAAGACCTTTCAGGTGTCCCCTGTTACGCTATCCCTACTAGGGTGTGTTTAAATGAGAAACGTGATTAAATGTTACAATAAAAATTGATTTAATTGCCAATTAATTTTAGACAGCATTTAGCAAGCGTTACCTTAATGAAAAAAATTACTATTTATATGATATTAAAGAAAATTTACACAGGGTCGCGTGGTTCGGCGATGGGGTGGATTGATGTTGAGAATCCCGCTGTCGGTGGTCCAGGATAGTTGGTTGACTTAGCTCGTCTCGCAGCCGCCAGAAAAAAGGGCCGAATGCAGCCAGCGCTTCAATATTTATAGGAGCTCGGGGTGCGGTGGGGGCGTAGGTGCAAGCGGCCGAGAGGTGGTGTCCTCTCGACGTCACAGCGACGTCACAAGTGGTATAAGTATTTATGTCAGCATTATTATCATCAGTCAAAATTAAGGAAATGTCATCGGCATATAGAATACAAGGTTTTAAAATCATGTCAGGGAGGTCGTTAATATAAAGCAAGAACAGGAGCGGGCCTAACACGCTGCCTTGTGGGACACCAAATTTATTCTCTATAGAGGTAGAACGATATGTTTTCAGTTCTCTGGCTTCATTAATGTTTTCTATTTCCACCACTTGTGTTCTAGCTGCTAAGTATGTGCGAAGCCAATTCAACGCGGGGCCACGAATTCCATACTTTTCTAACTTTTCTAATAATAAGCTATGCGACACACAATCGAATGCCCTAGTCATATCGAAAAAGACTACTGTGACTATTTTATTTGATTCTAACCCTTCTACTACATATTTAATCAAATTATAGCACGCTAAGGCTGTAGATTTACCTCGCTGAAACCCGAATTGTTCACGCCGCAGTATATTATTACTCCGTATAAAAATTATTAGGCGTTTATACATCGCAGTTTCAAAAATCTTTGAGAGTATGGGTACCAAAGCTATGGGTCTGTAATTAGTTAGGCTTGTTTTGTCGCCCTTTTTGTATAAAGGCTTAACTATGTATAGTTTGAGAACGCTAGGGAAACGACCATCTATAAACGAAGTGTTGATTAAATGTGTTATTACTGGGGTAATTTGATTTGAACACGCTTTGAGAATTTTAGTTGATATTTCGTCATAGCCCTCTGAATTAGTATTGTTCAGGGTCATTATTATCCTATAAGTGTCATCAAAATCAAGAGGATATAGAAAAATACTGTCACGTGAGTCAGTTGCGCATGTGTTGTTTAGTGAGACATTTTTGACTGGTATATTAATAAAATGTTCATTAAACGCTTCTGCTATTTGAAGTGGGTTGTTTAGTACAGTATCCCCCTTTTTCACATTGTTAATAAATTCAATTTGTTTGTGCGCTTCAGATTCATGTTTTATTAACTGCCAGGATGTTTTGCATACGTTTTTAGAATTTGCTATCATTGCTGAATTACGGTTTTTAATTGATTGGTCGATGCACTTACGTAAAAGCTTAGAATAGGCCTTATATTTATTTTTAGTCAAACTACATTTATTAATATAATATTTATAGAGAAGTTGACGCTTTGTTTTGCAACTTAGTCTAAGGCCTTTAGTAATCCATTTCTGTTTACGAGTTTTGTTTGAAATTCGAATTCTGATTTTAGGAAAACACAAATTATAAAATAATATAATTATCTCATGAAATGATTGAAATGCTGGCTCAAGACGGTCTTCCTCATATATTTGGCTAAAAGAGAGGCTGGACATACATTCTTTAAATTTCTGCACGTTTTCCAGACTGTAGTCCCTTTTATATATGAAATATTCAATCACCGGCGATTCTTTGCATGTTGTAGGAATATTTAATAATTGAGCCGTATTATGGTCCGATATATCTAAATGTAGTAATTTACCTGTCGCATCACTCATATTGCTTATCATGTGGTCAATGCAGGACTTTTTGCGAGTGGGATCTTTAATGTGCAGATTCAATTTATAAGTATAGATGAGGTCTATTAATTTTTTTGTATTTTTGTTATTAGTATGTAGCGTATCTATATTTAGATCTCCAGCCAACACTATTTTCTTTTTATTATATTTATGACTAATTCTATGCAAAAGAGTGTCTAATTTCTCAACAAACATGTTACAATTTGAATCGGGTGTTCGATACAAGCAGATTATAAGGATGTTTTGGCGGGTTAATTCGATCCCACAACATTCAAAATGTTTATCGACTGTATATTCATCACAATTGAACTGCCTGTAGTGTAACCCTTTCTTTACAAAAATGCATACCCCTCCACGCTTTTGTTTTTTCTGCCTGGTGTAATATGCAGCTACGTAGTATCCATTAATATTAGCCATTTGTTCGTGTCCTTTTTGAACAAAGGTTTCAGATAAACATAAAACATCAATTTCGTTGTTACTATCTAAAAGTTCGCTTATATGGATTTCTAAAATACGACGTTTGTTAAACAAGCCTGCAATATTTTGGTGAAAAATTCGGAGATACTTGCGGTTATTATCGTTAATTACGAAAAAGATCACTATTCAAGCGACTTTTTTGTGAAACGGGAGTGTCGGTTTGAGTGCTTTGGTCATTTGTAGAAACTCTCCTAGAGCTTAATATATTTGTGTCCTTTATACAGTCACGCGGCCTCGACCAGTTTGCACATGGTCTGTAAACAGCTCTGCTTGCTGAGACTAAGAACTTAAGATTATAGTCAGTTTGGTCTAGAACATTGTTTATACTATTACATAAGTCATTGAAAATGTTGTAGGAATGATCATAATCTACGTCAACGTAAGTACATTGAGAATATTGTTTGTAAATAATACGTAACATATAATTAAGTTTATATTCATTTAAATATCGATTTTTATATATTTTTATGACGAACACAGGACATTTAACGGACTTCAAAAATGAACACAGTTCAGCTTCAATATGAAAGGGATTGGAGTCATTTTGACCTATAAATAATACTACTCAGTCCTGTTGCGTTATGTTAAAAAGTTTGACACTACTCAATATTTGTTCTGTACTCGCCTGAGATTTGACAAATGATACAAATTCATATTTTGTGTAGGGATTATGTAACCTTGATTCGATTAATCGTCTTGTTAATCCTGAGCATAGTTGGCCCCCAAAAATGAAAGTCTTCCTCGTGCTTTCATTTTGGTCACTTTGTTTGGACGTAGCTGAACCTGTGATGATCTTGTGCTGTGTGGATGTTTGTAATTCAGTTTCATGTTGAATGTTCAGAGCATCGCGTGTGTCAATAGTGGGTGCGTCAGGTATGTGTGGAACGTGTTCAGGTATTTGTGTATGTGGACTGGACTCAGTATCATTTCTGTTTTGTTGAAGTTCTGTTACAACGCATTCTAATGAGCTTGTGTTTGGAATGTCTTGTTTAGTAGGCGGATTTTGCTGTTTATGTGGAGTGTCTTTTTTGAACAAATCTGTAAGACGACGCTTAGCACTACTCCTTTTTGATGAGGACTGATTATTATACGACGATGATAAAGGACTCTTGCAGATCTGTTTGAGTGTATTTATTTCATGTGATAGTTGATTAATTTCTTGTCTTAGTGCCGTGTTCTCAAGAATCACGTTTTCTAATTCGTTCTGTGTGGACAGTAGGCTAGACTTCAGGTTATTTATTTCTGCAAACATTTCGTCTTTGCGCAGTGCCGTCACATGAGTAGATATGTCTAGGCTTTTTGCTAATATTTCATCTGAATATAAAGAGTTGAAAGAAATACTCATATCTATTTTGTCTAGTGATTTACATTTTTGAAGCGGTTTCCTAAGAGTTATGTTAGTGATTTCATCCATTTTCTAGCGGCCTCTATATTTCTGTTACAGTATTAGATTATAATTATTTAATGCTGTGTGATAATGTTTGTAGCAGTCTATAGTATATACCAAATTATTTGTGTATTCAATGTAGGTAGTTATGCTCCAGTAAATGATGTGCAGTCAATGTCAAGTTGAAGTCATATAATATATTTTAATTTAGTCCATACGAGAATGTCATCATACAATATCTATGGCAACACAAAATACTTATTGTCATTCATTCAATAGTCATTTAGTTAGTGGTACACCTCTATACTTTGGGCTGTCTTGTCTCTGGAACTTATAGTTGTCACTTGTCAAGTTTGTTGACTAACTGTTTGAATATTTTTTCGTAACGGAATGAAATTATGAAGATGACTATATTTCGTGTAAACAGTGCTTATTGCAAATCAACATATAAGTAATTTGTGCGTACGTACCACATTATCCGAAATCTGTATGTAAATGCCTTCAGTACGGTGTTCTTCACCCTTAAATACTTTTTGTCATCGTTATCGTGAAAGAGGTCAGCACTTGCCGTGCACTGTTTATAATGCTTTACTGAATTCCTTTGACGATGGTTAACAATCGCAAACACAGTTTCATCGATTCTATCATAACTTATCACTTTTACGAACCTTTGAGTAACGGTTGTGATATTGTAAACTATAGTTTCCTGCTTCTATTGTTGTCACTTAGAGGTTATGGATGTTTACTTGTATTCTTGTGGTAAAATTTAGGTAGATAACACGGTTAAGATACTGTTTTGATAATAATTAATGCAGAGCTTATGCAAATACGTGTTTACGCGTAGCTGTCACTTTGACGTTCCTCTATAAAAGTATAGTACAAAATAATATATAATTATATACAGGGTGGCGCTACCATAGGGGCACTTTTTAAACAGAGGCATAGCTAGGTATAGAATTATATGATTCCAATTCATTTATTTTATAAACTAGGTACACTTTTAGCATATTAGCTTGACTTGATTTGCCATTCGTAATAGATTGGCGAAGTTAAGCAACCCTTACTCAGGTCACTACTTGGATGGGTGACCACCCGTTGTGGCTCCCGAGCACTTTCTTGCCTCGTCGGTCCCAGTTTTTATTTCAGGACAAGAATCGTCAGTCCATGTCGGAGTTATGTTTTGTCGCTGTTTGTAAAATGATAAATAGTATGAAGCAATATTCTTCCTCTGTCTCATAAAATATCACCCTAATAGGAACAAATGACGTCATAGCTTGCTTATCTTTGTCTAATTATTAAAGCGATCACTATGTTGTTTTTGCTATCTAATTTTAATATAAAAAACCAAAGAGTTTGTTTGCTTGATCGCGCTAAGCTCAGAAACTTCAGTTCCGATTTGAAAAATTTTCAGTGTTAGATAAGGCATTTATCGAGGAAGGTTATATAACATCAGGTTATGAGCCACGGGAGCGGAGCAGTAGCCCTAAACGCGGGTGTAACCGCGGGCTCATCTAGTTCGATATAATTTTTATAATATTCTGAAGACGTGAAAAGCAGTCTCTTTCATTTTCAACTAAAACCTGATCATCATCATCACCCTTTTATACTGTCCCACTGCTGGGCACGGGCCTCTTCTCACTACGAAAAGGGTAAGGCCATAGTCCACCACGCTGGCCAAGTGCGGGTTGGCAGAATTCACATGTCTTTCGAGAACATTATCGAGAACTGTCAGACATGCAGGTTTCCTCACGATGTTTTCCCTCACCGTTTAGCAAGCGATAATTAACAATTTAATATGCACTTAATTACATACGAACCCGAGACCCTCTGCGTAGCAGTCTGTCGGTCTCTCCACTCAGCTATCGCTGCCTTTATACTTAAACCTGATAACCGAATCAAAAGCTGAAGAAAATATCAAAAACTGAACGTTAAAGTATAAAAACACACTCAATATTATTATTGGCAACAAATAAATACGTCAGTGTCAGTTGACACCCGGATCGGGCGATACAAATTCCTACGTGTCAATGTTCTTATATGTCTGCACCCCTCATTTACCTTTTTTTTATTAACTCAACCAGATTTCTTGGAATAACAGGCGTCTAAGGTGTTGTTCTGACGTAGCGTTTCTTATTTAGAACGAATGAAATTGATTTCCCTGTTTAAACGTACCTACTCTCTAACGTTTTATTTCTTCGATATAAATGTATTTCTAGTGCATGATTCTAGAAAAATATAAGCTTTCTGCACTTCGTTTCAGTACTTATTATAAACTTTATCTAATACCATTTTTTATTAAAAAGGGGCCCACCAACTTTTTGCTCCACTTTGATAGGTATACTTAGATTTTACCACCTTGAAACTGTGAGGTTTAAACTTAAGTACCTATTGACTTACGTCCCCATGTCAGGCTTTGACTATAAAATATGACTAAGACATACGATTGCATATGTTTCATTATGCGTTTGAAATGCACACACAAATAAAAATGTTTCAGGATAGACTAGACTTATAAACATAGCATCCCAGTTCTATTCACTCGGTTTAGAACGTCATATCAAAACCTACTTCATGAACTACTTGACGAACGCATTTGTGAACATTACGAGAGTGAAATTGCAACAGAAATT
Source organism: Euclidia mi (assembly GCA_944739405.2). NCBI lineage: Eukaryota > Metazoa > Arthropoda > Insecta > Lepidoptera > Erebidae > Euclidia > Euclidia mi. Next base: position 91,983,313 of record OX123181.2, on the reverse strand, counting down.
CCGGTTTTGAATAGAATTTCCATTGCAATTTCACTTTAGGTACATTAGCAGCGATAGCCTAGTGGAGAGACCGACGGACTGCTATGCAGAGGGTTCGACTCCACGGCGCGCACCAATGACTTTTCGAAGTAATGTGCGTATTAAATTGTTAATTATCGCTTGTCCCGTGCGTCGGAGAGCACGTTAAGCCGTCGCTCCCGGTTGTCATGAAGATCTTTGACAATCGTTACAGGGCGTCAGTACCGTCTAATAAACAACACTAGTCTAAACCATGGAATATCGCTATCCCTTCGGGTTGCGGAGGTCAGATAGGCAGTCGGTCCGTGGAAAAAGCTAATATTCAGCGAAATCCGGTCAGACTAGTAAGCGGACCCCAGATTGAAACTGCGATAACGCTAAGAGGATGATGATGTGCGTATTAAATAGTTAATTATCGCATGCTTAACGGTGAAGGAAAACTTCGTGAGAAAACCTGCATGTTTGAAAGTTCTCCATAATGTTCTCGAAAAACATGTGAAATCTGTCAACCCGCACTTGGCCAGCGTGGTGGACTATGGCCTTACCCTTCTTATAGTAAGAAGAGGCCCGTGCCCAGCAGTGGGACAAATTATATACAATTAACGATGTAATGGCTCATTAATAAAGGGAGCGAGATCTTTTCAAATAATTATTCTCTAAATAGTAGAGCCTTTCTGGTTTCAGTACAAAATAAGCCAACTCTGTTCCGTGTAGTGACGGATTAAGAATACAAAATAGGTATCCCAATTTATTCCATGGATGTCGTAAGGGGCAAAAATCTCGACATCAAACCCTGTACTGACCCGTCTGGCCAGCGTAGTATAGTAGTCAAAATACTCTTATTGAGTCACAATGATACTGTGAAATAACTTTAGAGAGGCTTAAGTCAAGCATATGACTATGAAAGGCTGTAAAGGAAGCTAGCTACTCTAAAGGAATATTACATTTAGCGGCAGGTACTGGAGTGGCGGCCACGCACAGGGCGACGCAGCAGTGATAGCCCCTAGTAAGTGAGGTATATTTTCATATTAGACGTTGACAGTGGACGTCATTTGACTGAGATGATGAAAGGAAAATTAGGTTAAGGTATAAAAATGGTACTCCAAAAAAACCACTAATTCACCTGCGCAAGTATCAGTAATCGTGACAAAAAGTTGCCTATAAGTTATTTTGATGTATAAGCTATATTACCGCAACTTTATCAAGGTCGACTTAAGTAGTTTTGCGTGCAAGATGAACAAACATACAAGCCGAAATCCATCCATATACGCCCATAAACTTTTGCATTTCGTTCACATCATATACCGTTATAAAGGTACCTTAACTCGTATATACGTTTAATAAATTCCAACGCCCTTGCTATAAACCGTTACCATGATATTAATATTTTCAATTACACGCTGAACATGTTTTCATATCAATACATAAATGAAAAGAGCTGAAATTTCTAACTGTAGCTGATAAGCAAATTCACAAGGTGCTGCGCGGTCATATTAATATCGATAATATCCAGCCGTGTATTATTTTCGGTAACTACGACTACCTTTAGATTTATTAATGTATATAAATATTTCAAAAAATATATACTTATAATTATATAACGGGCATATTACCCTTAATTTTAAAAAATAAAAGTAAAATATACCTCTTATTTATTCATCATCATCATCGCCCTAGCGTTATCCCGGTTGCATCCAAGACTGGCACGCCTTGGAGCCCGAGGACCGCTTAATTGTCTAACCAAATAGGACAGAATATCAACTATTCTACAGAGCGACTGCCGTCTGACCTCCGCAACCCAAAGGGATAGCAATATTCCATGGTTTAGACCAGTATCAGTTTATTTGAGGGTACTGACTCCCCATAACGACTGTCAAAGATCTTCATGACAGCCGGGACCGACGGTTTAACGTGCTCTCCGAGGGACGGGGCAGCCGATAATTAACAATTTAATACACACTTAAATTCGAAAAGTAATTGGTGTGATTGTCGAACCCGATACCCTCTGCATGGCAGTTCGTTGGTATCGCTGCCTCATACCTGTTATTTATTGTTCCATAGTAATTTAGAGTACCTACATGATAAATTTAGCCCAGACTAGGTATATAACGTAAAACCTATGATAAAGGCAAATCCAGCATAAAGATTTGTTGATTACATTTTGATTAGGTAGATTAAAAACATGAAAATGATGCTTAAAATAGAGCCATAATACAAACAGATACATTACACATTAATTTTAACCTGTATTAATATAACATATCTATATATATATGTATATATATAATGTTCTTCCGTTACTATCTGACGGACAGACAACGCACAGTCGAAACTATTTGGCCCAAGAAGCTGACATTTTTTAAGAGCGCACTGTGAAAGGATATTTCGAAATTCTCACGAAATTTTGGTAATTTGGGCATCCTCCAGTTACCTTTAAATAACAGAACTAATCGAGCACTATAGTTATTAAAATGTTACCTAAATCTTAGATTTTAGAATTCCAGAATTCCTCCTCCTATAAATTGAAACCCGTGCTGAGTCCAACATCTTTAAATGGCAGGATTTTCTAGGGAACTAGTGGAATATCCTAATTACAAGCCGGTTGCTGCTCGAGCAAATAAATTTAGTATAACACAGAGTCGGCAAGGTACGAAAAAACTTAGAGCTTTTATTAAAATAACCCGGCCGAGCATATAAAATATGGGTTAAATTAGTTTATTCTACTTGTTACTCGCAAATAACTTTTTGTCATATTCGTTAGTGTGATATCTTGTTAAATCAGTGTTTTATCTAATCGGTGTTTGAATAAAGTTCTTGCGTTATTGACTGACTGAGAGACAAGCTACAGCCAAAAATATTACACGCAAGAAGCTGAAATTTGTAATTTATGTTCCTTGGGGAACGTATGGGGTGCACTAAGAAAGGATCTGCCGAAATGCCCACGGGATCGGCAAGGAACGGTAAAATTTTAAAAAAATATCTGTGTAGCCGCAGGCATCCTTTTAGGAGTTCGTCAGTTTAAAAATACATACATATGAGATTCTGTCACAAAATAAATAATTTTGCTCGCCACACATATTTTGCATTACACACATAATATGTGCATAGGGTTCCCACCAAGAACTTAGGGTCCCAAGCCAACCTCACCTGCAAGTGGTGCACCTGCCGATCAACGGACGAGGCTCTGGCAAACAAAATATCCCGATAAGCGGCAATAGGCTCGCCACCTATTACGTGGGATCAAAACACTGGCGAAAAGTGGGCGTTTAATATGCCTCTGCCTACCCCTTCGGAGAAACAGGCGTGAGTCTATGTATGTATGTATGTACATATTTTGTACTAGGTGGGATGGGACTAGATCCACGGCTTAGTAGCTGTGGTCAGTAGCTGTTTAGTAGCCATATTTTTGTGAGATGATTCTCAAAGCTCTTTCAGACACTACTCACTAAATTGCTATCCCATACGTCCCATAGCGGTGAAGTCACGCCAACCGCCATTTGCATAATCGACCGCGAAACTGCGTTGACAGACATTAATAATAATAATCATTTATTTGCAGACATTGAAGTCCATGGAATAAAATTATACACATTGGCATCAAAACAACATTGTCCATATCGAATATTGTCTGGTACTATATATATGCCAATTTTATTTTTCTTACAAATACTCAAAGTTTGTAACAGAAATAAACAATCCAAGCGTTTTTCAGCCAAATCTATAACTGGCCTAAACAAGTATCGTCCCGTCACGCCCGTCGAAAACGGGACACAAAGGGGCACTCCGCAATCACGCTGTTTGTAAATCTTTCACGTACACACGTGAGTGGGAATATTGAGTATTGAGTCACATGGCTGAATACCAAATAATAATTGTGTAGCGCTAAATATTGTGCTATGTGGAACTTGGAAATAGGGTGGTATATACGAACGTAAACTGGGTATTAAGTGAGCGAATATGATGGTAGACGACGGAAATAATAGAAGATTGCGATCTGATAGATGTGAGTGAAATTTCTGAGAGACTGGTTTCATATTTCATATAATTATATCGTTTGTTGTTATTGAGCAAAGTTTCGATGGCGATATCTTTACGGTGAACTCAATATTGATATTGTGAAATCTTTCATATCATGTTTGAAACTACATAAATGTCTGTTTATTTCCATGAATCTAAAAACCTTCTTCCATTAAACATACTATTCATATAATCTGGCATGGTGTAGTAGTTAGTGACATTAATTACTAAGCCGGAGTTCGTAGGTTCGAATATTTGTGGGATACGAGTAGTGAACAACCCTACCAGGTCACTCCTCAATAAAACACTTAGATTTGCTAACCACTGAATTTATTCCAAAGAGAATGGTGCAACACCTAAAGTGATGGGAGTACTGACTTAAAAAATATGAGTCCGCGCTTATGTACCCACGCTCAACACGAAACCATAGCGTGATTCAGGCGGGTGGGATAACCGCATCTATGAAAGTGTTGGGTAAAGTTTTTGTTTACCCTTACTAAATACGCTTTAGATTTGTAGAGGTAGGGTTATGTTACCTCAATGAGGTAGGGTTACCTATTTATCTAGTTACCATAGTACAGTCAATGCCTAGTTTGGGATTGGATGGCTTTGTATGGATTGTACCAGGATATTACTATTATAACACAAAAGAGGATTCCCGCAGCTACGCCTGCTTTTAAGTTAACCGTTTCTTCTGCATATCGTGGAAATTCCGGGATATCCTATCTTAGTGCTCAACTAAGGACCCCAAGATAAAGACAGTTTGCTATCGTACATCAACCAAACCTATTACAATAGTCTCGTTAAAACCCCATGTACACTCAAAAATAATTCTGTCCCAAAGTTGTTATCGTGTAGAAAGCAACGTTCTCATTGAAACACCCACATCCCGTAACTACCAACAGTACTTTGTCCTTTGCCGATTATAATAGGACACCAGTTCGGCCTAGATAAAAATTCATGGACGTTTGAAATAGAAATATATGGCGGACGCATTTTAGTTCGTTTCATAACATGTACCTATAGAGGTTTGCGGTGTGCCTTTTGGATTTTACTGAATAAAACTGGTTCCTTCTAGTTTTGCTTGACTGTGGAAAGGAAATTATAATGCGGTATCTTTTGTCTTTATGGGTTAACGTGTTTAGTATGTAATTGTTCTGATATTGTAATAGACATTTGAAAAAATATTATTTATTTAAAGTTGAAATGTGTTGTAATGATTACACGAATCGGGTTCAGCAATGTATTATTACGTGTCTTTACAGAAAATATTGTTGAGCATTACTTGATACAGGTGGTAGTCAAAACGTTGTTCAAAATAATAAAGTTTAATAGGGAATAAAAAGGATTTAAACACGTTACTGGACTGAAGGATACGTACTAAAAGGTTACTACTTTAGTTGTAAAATGTGTTAGACTTGGAAGTTAAAGGATTCAAAAGCGTTTGTAAAGCTTTCAGGAATTGAGCCACACCAGATACACCAGTAACAAATATCTTTGAAGTGCTATGATTCGTGAAATGTTATATGAAAAAGTACTAACGTGCGAGTTATTTTGTAGCAACTTGTAATAATACAGGTCGCAGTTTGATAAATCAATGATTAACGAATATAATAAATAACTACCAAATACGATTTATGTAAAATGCGAACAGTCCTAATTTCCCCGTGAAATAAAATAAAAAATAAAAAATTATGTCAGATTTTTCTTTAAACCAGATTATTTCACCAAACAAAGACGTCGAAATCTCTACAAGAAGTACTTATATGATTGTTATGCAGGCAAGTCTTTCAGAAAATGTTTGTACAGTCAGCTCTTATAAGTGGATATATATGGCTGTCGGTGGGAAGTCTCGCTCAACCTGCGATACTATGTAGAAGATTTACCGAGTTGGAACGATTTGTTGAAGTTTAGAGTCAAATCATTTTTAATATACTAAATGTTGATTGCAGTTTCGCACGGTCAATTAGGTATTGGTGGCCCTGGTCTATCGATCAGGTTAGCTATGAACGCAGTATTAAAACGGCAACTTTTTATACATATTTTATTCGCTTTCGAAAAATTAAATTGTTCTAAATGTGTTTTCACTAAATAAATAAGTTCAAGTTGGCTCAACTTTTCCAGCGCTCTCTCATTTCAAATCGTTTTAATTATTAATGACTAACCTTCATTAAAATAAGTTTTAGAAGAAAAATTCATTCATACTTTTCATGTTGAGCTGTTTAATATTTATAAGAAAATTGCCCGTTCCGCGGCCTAAGATTATTTACAATTTAATTAATTCATTAGATTTATTTTTGAGTGTTTGAGTTTAAGTTGTCTTAGGACTTTTATTACGGTTTGTTTTCGGTCCTAGAATGTTTTAATCTTAAGCTGAAATAAGTGATATTTATAACATTATCATCATCATCGTTGTAGCGTTCTCCCGGTTTCATTCATGATTTTCGCCTTGCAGCCCTGACGGCTTTCTAGTTTAAACCTGGTTTGACAGAATGTTAGCTAATATTATTTGTAATAATGAGTAGATACCAAAACATGTTGTTATTTACGAAAGACTTTTTGAAATAGTATCTCAAAAAGACTCAAGCAAAGTTAAAAGTAACTTCTTGCTTCTATAAGTACAAAACAATACATTGTATTGTATAAACGTAAATTCTATTGCATGAACAATTTAATACAGGCCCTTTCTACCACAAACCGTTTGAAACATAACCAAACACGAATAAACATTCTGGAAACCCTTTCTATAAACTTTCCGTCCAGAACTTTCTATATTGAACCGAGTGTGTGTAAAGAGGTTTACTCACTAATCCCGACGAACTGCCGACAATCCGTCAGTCTACCGGCGGTCTCGACTGGTCTTGACGGCGTTTTCGAATCTTCGTTTCGCGTCGACGATATGAAATATATCATACAAATTTGTGACGGGTCGTATTCGCTAGACGACTGATATAAGATGTCCTTTGTTATTTCCGACGTCTCGACTAGTTTCCTACAATCGTGGTTGCGGTTAGTCGTGACGGAGACGTCGTAATAAACCTGCATGACGTGGTTTGCAAGTCACCGACATGTTAACCTGCGAAAAGTAGATTTATTATATAAGATAATAGTACCTAGATCTATTGCATAGTCAACAGGATTATTTTTTATTTCAGCGATGCTATTCTAAACAATTTATAACTGTACGTAACGACATTGTAAGGCAGAGTTGCGCTGATTGATCCGCATCAAAGTCAAAACTTTCTAGAACTCAACCAGAGCCATTGAGTACGCCGGACATTAATTGAACGAATTTGAATCTGCGCGGTATAAAAGCAGCAATGCCGTGTAATAGGCTGTTTCTCGCACCATAGATTACCGGATTGTATCGACTGGCTGTGTCATTGGTTCTCCCGCTTTAGTGTGTACATTCCTTATATAAGGGTATGCATGTGTGCTCTATACATTGTAGACCAGTGATTTATCAATGAGCCATCGAATAACCCTTGTTTGCGTGGATTTTAATATGGCTTGCGGGCTCGATGCAGTATGTTTTGGTACTTCAAGCATCAATTGATGAATAGGGCTTAGTAATAGCTGAGATGTGAATATTTTTGTTGTGTTTTTTTTATTATATTTGACTATAAGACAATCATAGGCAATGGTAGTTTTTTACGAAACAGAATCTTGCTTTTAGCTACTGCTACAATAACTTATCACTGGCCAACTTGCTGATCTATTGGTCAACTGATATTTCTGGGTATAATATGGATAATTCATCCTGTACTATGTCTGGGTGCAATTTATTCATAACGAATAAAATAATCATGTTAATTCGTTATCGACATACCATAGTTTGGGCTATGGTGGATATGTTGCAATCAAATGGCTATCTGTATTACCTATAAAAAATTTACGGCGTTTAATATTTACTAATATTAGACGCCCTCACCTAAACAACTATGAATCATGGCTATTATAGTCATGCCTACCATTATTGAATAACAAAGATTGTTGCACAAAAAAGCAACAAAAATACCGTTTAGAAACCAGTTGATTTCGTTCGTATACGACCGACAATTTTGATTTTCGTAAGCGTCGGGTCCATTGGAATGCTGCGTCGAACTGCGGAGCGTGCTACCAGTTCAAATGAAATTTTATCCTCAAATACGAAGCAGCGGTGACAATCCGATTAGGATGCAGGCAATGAAGTGAAGAATGCATGCCTTCTACCTATTTTGAATAATATGGGGGGAGAAATTCAAAACAAAATAAAAAATATCGCAATGCGAGCTGGTATGCCACGCGTACCTATACAAAATACATACATACATACATACATACATATCGTCACGCCTTTTATCCCCGAAGGGGTAGGCAGAGGTGTATTTCTACACCCACAAAATTCCAAATTCACCGCTAGAGGCGCGCGGATAATTTTTGTATCGCCAATACTAAGTGTACATCCTTGCAACTTGTGTACTGTCACAGCCCAACTCAATATGAATGGCAACGTCCGCCTCTCGATATTACCGTACCCGCGATTACACGTAACTGCAGACCAGGCTGGTGACTAGCGGGCAAAATCAAACGCGATTTTTTTTTCCTAAATGTATATAATACAACATTTAAACATGCAATGTTTAAATGTTGTAATTTAATGTTTAAAGAATTTTAAAAATAAGCCAGACGATTTAGTCGGGGCTATATAACATTGCCAGGCGCGTGCAAAAATATTTTGCAAACAAATATAATAAATACGTTTGAGGCAACTTGAATCGTTATAGGTAATTTTCATTGCCCTTTGTTGCACTGCACCTTTGACAAATACCTAATGAAATGTAAAACCCATATTTAACCAAAAAGGCACGAAAAACGCAAAATTGAACCAGTTCCAAAAACTGGGAAGCAATTTAAATTCGTTCTCTTGAGTTTTTCGTTAATTTGTAAAAGGGCAGTGTTTCCTTATGAATGTAATTTTCTCTTTTGTGGAATGTGTGGTTTAATTAGATGGCGGTCGACGTTCAAAGCTCCGTTGCAAAAAATACAAGCGAAAACTGTTTCAGTTTTACTGGTTAAATGTTTAATATAATTAGTTGCAGGCTTTGAAACTTATGGTTTTATGTATGTTTATGCTAATTTAAAAAAAAGAAGACGTGCAGTTTTGTGTAAAATTATGGTAGTTGATATTTTGGTTTGGAAGATGAAATAGCACTAATGCTAATAATAAAATACTATTTGTTGTCATAAAAAACTATTAGGTAAACTTTGAAGTATAAAATCACAAACACAATTTTAATTAAAAATAAATTAATGTCTCAATACTCAATATTTTATTGCACTCCATAAGTTACTTATGGGTGTTACAATATCAAAATATGGTATCGATAACAAAACTTAAAAAAAATGTTTATTTGAGGCATTTTATGCAGTTTTTAGGACTCATATAATGTCCTGGCTATATACTCTGGCATCATTACAAGTTCAAATTTTATCTAAAAATTAATTACATGCCTAATAATATGGTTGCATCCAAATATTGAGCTAAAACGTCACTTACGCAAATTGTCTACTGCTCATAAAATTACTCTTTATCAGAATGATTCTACCTCAAAAGGTTATTTTCCAAAAATGCCAAAAAACTAAATTAACTTAACCTTCGATTTAAGTTCTAATTGGTTTAATCACATAAATAATAAGAAATCTGGATAGATAAGAATGTGGATCCCAAGCTCCAAGGAGAATGGCAGGCGACCTAAATATCTATACTTGCTACATCTGTCAATGTAACTTGTGGAGTAGGTAAGGGTGTATTCAGATTGCCATGTGTGTGTGCCGCCGCTCATGCGCCGCTTGCGATTTGTGCGTGGAACAACAAGCCGCGCATTCGCGGCGCGTTCATCATATCTGGACACCCTATTATAGAAAAATCCACTTTAGACAAAGCCAGGTTCAATTTCAGCTTATTTACTAAAAATGTAGTCTAAAGTAAAACTCTTACCCCGCTTCATAACAAAACACTCGACACAGCACATTCTCTCATTATACACGAAAATACCGTAAATTATTTCGCTAGCACTACCTTCTTTGATAAAATATTATAATGACCCACCAAAAGGTAACAGGATGAAAGAAATACCCTACAAAGTCTAGCCCTTTTAGTCGTAATTGAGAAATTGAATTTTCATGTCGCTTTTAAGTTAGGCTGGCGAAATTCTACTGTTTATTATATTTAACTTATTCAAATTGTCGAGATTTAGCTCTAATGATATTTTATGTAGTTCAAGTAAAAAAGGCTTTTACGGTACTATAATACGGTGAGTAAAGCTTTTTTAAAGAGTTGGTGAAAAGACGGTTGGTGAAAGTCTATAGTTGGTGATTTTACGTACTACGTATTAAAAGTTATTACTATTAATATAATGCAATAAAGGTAAACCTTTTTCATAGTATTAGGTTATCACACGATCTGCCGCCCGCCTGATGGTGATCAACCCGTTATAGTACTTTAACGCTCATAAAGCCAATCATGCCAGCATTTCTATAAACAGATGAGTTATCCTAGTCATGTTATCCTTATCTTTTTATATTTCTTGTTCCCTAATATAACCGTTGGTAAGATTTTACCAGTACTACTCATATCACCAAAAGCGGCCTTTGGCACCTCAGTCTGTAGTCACACTTGGTGCTGAGCTGGCTACCAAAATGTATAGTATGCCAGTGCTTCCACCAAGCGGCAACAAACAATGAAATATGTAATTATTAAATTGTGGATGATGAAACATCTCTGTCGACGGTTTCTATATTTTAATATCTATTTGTTGATTTTACATATTATCTCAACCTGTCAATAGATATTATTTGATAAAGTTAAATTTAGTTTGTGTTTATTACAATGCATGCCGTTGGCATTCCAAAAATAATAGCAAAGTATATGAATATTTTCATTACAGGATTAAAATTTGTAAAATATTTGTCTGTGGATTGACGTATGTCTATCCACATGCTAAATAATTTACAATTTGCTTTTGGATAGGCAAGGCCTTTGTTATGTAATGATTGCATCATGTAGGTATAGCGGTCATGCAACGAATACTGTATTGGTATATACGTGACACTTTCAGCACGGAAATGATATCTATAACGTATTTTAACTTCATACAATCGAGCGGAACGCGGTTTATACTTACAAGCCTCAGGCAATGTAGCTGTGCATACCGAGCTCAAGCAGCTTTGGTACACACTTAGTACTGAGTGCGTACTGAGTGCGTACTGAGCCCGAAGCGTGTAGGTATAATTCACGATCCAACTGTTTGTTTTAAGCTAATATACTGTACAGATATATTTATCTATACAACTTTTCTAATATCTATTCAGACCTCAATATCGAAACTAAAAGCACCGTAATATTAGCGTGCTTTCAGTTTTTAGGGCGCGGGCTGTCGGATAGGTATGATCTCAGCAAAAAGTCACAAGATGCGCGGTTTGGTTTAAGGTTCTTACCATGCCTCGTTTATCCCTTCATGAATTAGCGTCAACCACCCAAGCAACATGCAGAATCTACTATCAAAATTACAGTACAATGCATTTTTACTATGAGACGTTTATTTCTCAACAAATTTACATTCACATGAAAATAAATAAAAGCAAAATCTTTATTTACTTTAAACAAGCGCGATAGTGTTTTATATTAGTTAATTGTATCACATTTTTTATGAGCGATAAGTACTTTCATAAGATAAGCTTTGGCTATAAGATGTTATTTTTATGAACAAAGTGAACGAAACAAATTCGTACTTACTATATTCATGTTTCATACATCTTAAAATGTTCGCCTGCTAAACGTGGCTCCTTTAATAAATTTAAGTTTATGTTGCCTTTAGAAAAACGTAGGGATGTTGGTATTATAACTTAAGAGCTTGTAAAAAGCCCTTAAAATATAAGTTAACAAATGTTTGAAAATAAATCTGATATATAAATTACTTAAGCTCTAAATCTAATACTAAACCGTAATAAAATAGCATAGTACCTACCTATGTGGGTGTATAAACGGATTAGGTACTTTAGGAACAAGATAATAATAATACATTTACGTACTTACTCCGATGGCTCAGCGACCCAAATTGTGTCTTGGCCTCCGATATGAGAGCTCGCCACTTCACCCGATCCTTTGCAGTTTCTTGCCAGTTAATGACTTGAAGCTGCCGAGTTCCTCCTTAACTACATCACGCCAGCGATATCTGGGTCGACCAACCGGGCGACGTCCAGTTGGTCGGCCGAGATATGCTCTCTTTACGCTGCGATCATCTCCCATTCTTTCTAGGTGGCCTAGCCATCGTAGTCTTTGCGCTTTCGCTTCTCCAATCACATTGGGTTCAGCCATCAGTTCTTCGATTTCGGCGTTCCTTCTAATTCTCCAACTCCCATCAGGTCTTTGCACAGGTCCTAGGATCTTTCGAAAGATCCTCCTCTCCGCTATCAGAAGTTTTCTTTCCTCTTTTAGTCGTCCAAGCTTCACATCCGTACATTAGTATTGGTCGAATAACGGTTTTGTAGATTCGGATCTTGGTGCTTCTGCTGAGGAGCTTGGCCGCTAGCACTTTATGTAGCGCGGCACTGCATTGAAGCGCGTTTTGGATGCGAATATCTACTTCCTCTTCTCTTGTGTTCGTGTCTGTCACAGTACACCCTAGATATTTTAATTTAGCAACGCCTTTGTACACGGTATCTACTACGCGTAGGTTGTTGCGTTGGACGCGCGTGTTTTTGTACCGTTTCATAAGGAGATATTCTGTTTTGGCATAGTTTATTTTGAGTCCTACTTTTCCAGCTTCCGTTTCAAGAACCTCTGTGGATGGCCGAACTTCGTCCTTGGTTTCTCCCAGTAAGGCAAGGTCATCAGCGTACCCTATCACCCTATGCCTTCCATTCAGTTTCAGTCCAACATCTAGTGTTTGCACTCTTTTGACGACATATTCTAGAACTAAATTAAAAAAGTGAACACTTTGCGCATATTCCCATTTCTTCTCCATTATCTGCTTAAGGAGGAAAATCTGGTCAATAGTACTACAATTTGGCCAGAACCCACACTAATAGTCACCGAGGACTTTTTCCGCGTATGGTTCCAGTCTCTTTAGTAGCACGTAGGACAAAACCTTGTACGCTGTTGGTAACAGAGCTATTCCTCGATAATTCGTGCACCTCTTCTTGCAGCCTTTTTTGTGGATCGGACAGATCACTCCCACGTTCCATTCGCATGGTTGTTGTTCTGTTTCCCAGATCCTTAGTAGGACTTCATATAATTTTGATTGGGCCACACCACCTCCATACTTCCGCCGGTATGTTATCAATACCCGGAGCTTTATTGTTTTTCAGCCTAAGAATGGCTTCTCGACCCTCTCGGAATGTTATGGGTTCTACTGGGACTTCCGTGTTATTGTTAGTGCATGGAAGTGAATCGCTACATGGGCTACAGTTGATCAGTTGCTGGAAGTAGTTGCGCCATTGGATTTTGATTTCTTCCTTAGATGTTATCAGGTGGCCATCATCGTCTTCAAGGAGTTGTGTTGTCGGTTGGCAGCCTTTCTTCATAGCTCGCACTTCTTGGTAAAATTTTCTAGCCTCATTAGCTTTTATGAGAGTCTCCATTTCCTGTACCCTCCTTTCTAGGTGTTGTCGCTTTGCTCTTCTAATTACTCTTCTTGCCTCTGCTTTGATCTGATTGAACTTCTCTAACCAACGAGGCTCTTGCTCTGAAAGCATCTTATATTTCCTTCTCTCTTCTATTATGTTTTCACAATCCTGATTCCACTATTTCCTATTTTTTTTTCCTTTCTTAAGCCCAAGTTCCTTGCATGCTACGCGTTTTATGGTGTCTTTCATATTTGCCCAATTTTTATCTATATTGACGACTACAACTAATTGTTTAAAACTGTTACCCGTTGTTATGTGTAATTATACCGCTATAATTTCCTCCGTGTTAATACCTACCGTTATAATGATTCAGTATTCTTAATTACGTGTTTATAACCCAACCAAATATTAAGAGGATTTATTAAGTCAAGGTCCCCAGGAGGAAATTTTGAGATCCATGGCTTCAATCACAACCGAGACATTGCAAAAATTTATCATCATCAGATGATATCAAGTATTTTATTTGTTTCCGATTTACAAATGTACGATAAAATATACGATGTATGGCTGAGATAAGTATAATATACAAATACAAATATAAGTACATAAAAACGTTATTAACTTTATGAATTATTATTATTCACAATCACCTCGGCAAGATAGTTTATAAACATTTTCTAAGCTACCATATAAAGCTGCAGCTTGGGTTCTAAAAACATATATCTTGAACAATTGCTCACTAAGTGCCGTAACTCTTCTAGCGGATTAATGGTTCATTATTCTGCAGCCTTCCTAGGTACCTGTATCTTTACGATGGTTTTACAACGAAGCCCCGCCAAGTTATTGGTCTTCAGACGTGGTATGTAATTGTGTTTCTTGAAATATAACGTGTCGTAAGAGAGTTCAATTGCTCATGAGAAGTGTTTGTACTGGGGGTACTTATACCCGTTAATTTAACAGTGGTTGCAGTAAGTGCTTTTGAAGTGGATATTTTCACGTTCAACATGTGTAAGTTCTCATATCTTTGACATTGAAGTGAGGTTACTCAAGACTTACGAAGGCGTGACGTAATATTAAAATGTCGTAACATAGCATTGCTCGTTTAAATGCTTGATGATTTACTCTGAAGCGTAGAACAGCCATTGCTCCTAAAATATTTAGAGAGGGAGAATTAGCGAGCATAAACTGGAGAAACTGAAATTTTTCATGTAGTATTTACTCATTTATACGAGTCTCAGTCGACAATCTCGTGTTGTTGCATCCATGCCGTGAGCAAAGCTTTTATGGACACATACTATGCTGCCGTTAATGGAACAATGTTGTTTTTCTATTGTGTTCGGTCAAGATGAAAATAAATAATAAAGTGATTGCAGTATTGGCGAAAAGAAGTGGCAAAAATTAAAACTACAACCTTTATGCTGGTCATAAATGACTTACAGGAAAGTTTAACTTTGATCAAAGATTGCAAAAATGACGTGGTTCTTCATGTGACCGCCTTGCCACTGAAAAATAGGATTGTGTTGATTGCCATACTGGACAACACTTTATAATTGTTTTGTCTAATAAGACAATGCCCGCACTAGGAATAAATCTAAAACTAAATATGTTGAATGTTATCCTTTGAAAACAAAAGAAGCTGTCATAGTTGCCAACGAATTACTTCGTAATTTCATTTTACGATATGGTATTCCAAAAATAATAATTACAGATAAAGGAACTGAATGTATGTCTCAAATATTAAGCGAGATTTGCAAATTATTAGACATTTATAAATTTAATTCCACACCCTACCATCAGGAGACAATAGGTTTTTTAGAAAATAGACACAAACGTTTAGGTGCCTTCTTAAGAATTCAATGTGCAAACAATAAAAGTAATTGGAGTGATTGGATTCCTTAGCTTTTATTTGGTAAAATGTGTTATATAGCAAGTAATCTTCCATCATATATTGAGCCATTATATAACTACGATAGTTATCCTTTAGAACCAATATACAGATTACAGAGAGCACAATCTGAAGCTGGACTGAATCTTTTGCAATGTAAAGAACGTCGAAAATTTATATTTGATAAAGCTGTTAACCCAATAATTTACAAGAAAGGTGATTTAATATTATTAAAAAATCAAACAGGTCAAAGGTTATACGAGTTATATAGTGGACCATATGAGGTAATTGAAGATTTAGAATCCAATGTAAAAATAATAAAACACAGAAAGGAATATGTAATTCACAAAAATAATACAAAATTGTTTGTTGATTGTTGATGAATAATATTTTCTTCAATTTTATAGTAAAACTAGAGGACGCCAGCAGCTACGCCTGCATTTTTTTTTAGTTTACCCGTTTTGGCCGATCATGTGGGAATTTCGGGAAATCCCTTCTTAGTGCACCCTTACGATCCCCAAGGAACATACATGCCAAATTTCAGCTTCCTGCGCCCATTAGTTTCGGCTGTAGCGTGTCTGTCAGTCAGTCAGTAACGCAAGGATTTTATATATTAAGATTACATTAATATTATAATCAGTTATCCTTAAGGGTGACCTTTTTTTTCTAAAAAGGGGGTGAAGTGTGATCTTTTTGATGGGAGGTGTAATGTATGATTTAATTGTTTAACCGTAACAATTTCATGCTAGCTGCAACATCAATGCACGTCACACTCAAGGATTGCTAAATAAGTTTTATGTATGTTATAAATAGCCGTAGTTGAATGAAATAAACGAATTTTCACTATTTTGATAAATCGAACAACATGTGTTTGACTTAACTCCATCTACATCACCAACACAACCTTTACACTAAGTAAAAGTTGAAAAGTATCCATATGTATTATATGTCCACTCCATATTATATTCTTTTCTCAAATTATTAATATAGTAAATTAGTCCATTGCTTGGCAATTTTAATAACTAACAATAGTATTTTCCATCTATTGCGAAAATTACTTGGAAAATTGTATATATTTTTCACCATTATTGATGAAAAGAAAAAGTGTCATCGGTGTGACAACTTCTTTACGTACAAGATAAACTTTACTGCTTATACAAAACAAGAAATAAGGAAAATTTTCTAGCTGGCTGGCGTGAGCAGCGGCGTGTAGCCTCCGCTCCGCTAGCAGGGCTGATGTGACGCTATGCCGGCCTCCGTCAGCGTACTGGCCGGCGGCCGAAAGCCGCCACCACGGACAATAAAAACTTACCTATCGACAGTGACAAAGTCAAGCGTTTGTGTTGTTGTTTTGATATTTTTGTTGTTATTTAGATAGTCTTTATTTTTAGTGAGTGATTTTTCAGTTTTATGGCTTATAACGGTGGCAAGGGTGATGATGAAATAGGTGCGGATCAACCTTGCACTTCGTCTACTCTGGTGCGCTGCCCCAATTGTTCCCAGGCGCGTTACTTTAAAGGTGAGCGGGGCCTAAAAGTACATTTTGGTGTAAAATCCATAAAAACCAGAATGTACTTTCTGGCCCCAATACATCCACACATACACACAACAACACAATAGTCTCCCCCAAAATTCCCTTTTGGCAATATTTAAGTCAATTAAAAAATTCAATTCCGGTTTTAAAGCGAATTCCCCGTGGTGCAAGACCTTCAGTGGCCCAAAATCTAGCGCAGTGCATAGGTCTTGTCACCCGGGAAAATTATATAACAGCTTGGGAACAGTTAATCACCTTTCCTTATAGAATTTTGCATGCACAGACAGACCGTATAACAAAAAAAAACACTTACATCAAAAATTAAAGAAAACTGTAATAATTCGGCATCCCATTTAAACCCCCATCCTCCTAAACCATACCGTAATAGCCCCATTTACCATTATGTAGAATCAAAACTAAGGGAAGGTGATATCAGGGGAGCCTCCAGGCTCTTGTTTAGTAGCGATGTGGTGGCGCCTTGCTCTGCCGACACACTCGCGAGTCTGCAAAGCAAGCATCCAACGCCAGGGGATAACCTCTCCTTTCCTGACCCACCTGACACAAACTCAGATTGTCTCAACGTTACAGCCAAGGACGTGGTTGCTGCCGTTTGCTCTTTCCAAAGCGGGTCTGCCGGTGGTCTCGACGGCTTAACACCACAGCACTTAACACCACAGATCTCGTGTGTGCGAGCGCCGGGGCTGCTGGGGACGCGCTTTTAAGGGAGCTAACGGCCCTAATCAACCTTATGCTCTCCGGCAATGTGAACGATGACATCGTCCCTATTTTGTACGGCGCCAATCTCTGTGCCTTGCGAAAGAAGGACGGTGGCATTCGTCCCATTGCCGTGGGGTGTACGTACAGACGTATGGCAGCCAAGATATGCTGTCGTTATTATTATACAAACTAAGGTAATAAATTCCAACCCCTGCAGCTCGGATTTGGATCCAAGGGGAGTTGCGAGGCTGCCATACATGCCCTGTCAACGTACCTTGGCTGTAATGGGGGCGAGGTTATCTTGAAGGTTGATTTAAAGAACGCCTTTAACTCAGTGAACCGGGACACCTTGTTGACACAAGTTAAATTTGAAACATCCAAAATTTACAACTTTCTTTGGCAGTGTTACAGAAACCCTTCAAAATTGATCTTCAAGGAAAATCTTCTGGAATCCGCCTTTGGCTGTCAACAAGGTGACCCTATCATCAGCCAGTTAAATTCAAAATTCAATATCTGGTACCTAGATGACGGAACCCTGGCAGGCGACGTACAGACTGTTTATCAAGATCTGGCTTTCTTGAAATTAAAATTTTCATCCATAGGCTTAGACCTAAATCCAACTAAATGTGAAATTTTCATAAACGACAATTTAAATAAATCCTCTATACTTTCCAAATTTCAATTTCTGACTCCCAATATAACCCACATTGAAAAAAGTTCTCTTCGCCTCCTTGGGTCCCCGATTTTAGACGAAGGTTTCGATACATTTATTCATGAAAAAATTCAAAATTTTAGTGAAATTTCGGACAGGCTCCTCAAAATTAACATTCATTCGGCTTTCACTATAATTCGGTATTGTCTTTTCGTGCCTAAATTTATTCACGCTATTCGAGCTTCGCCTTTTTGGAAAAATTCGAGCCTACTCATTGAAATGGACAAAATTATACAAACTACTCTTAGTAAAATTTTGAATATAGCACTGAATGACCGATTGTGGCTACAGGCGTCCTTACCTGTACGTTTTGGCGGCCTCGGTATTCGAAAAATTTCTGATGTTAGCCTACCAGCATTCCTGTCCTCGGTCCACAGCACTACAGAATTAACCAGGAAAATCTTAGCACCAACACTGGTCGATTCTGAGGTGCCGTGTAAGACCGATGCCACGAATGCTTGGAGAAGAGCTTGTCCAAGCACTGAGTTACCCCGAAACCTATCCTCTCAGAGGCAGTGGGATGGGCCGCTTTGCAGCAGAATACGAGAAAACCTTCTTAGCACATCGTCTAATGCTGCAGAGCGTGCTCGCCTACTGGCTGTGGGAGAGTGGGAGTCGGGCCTCTGGCTTCAAGCACTGCCATCGTCCAACATCGGTACCATGCTGGACGATACGACCTTCCACATCGCGTCTTGCCTCCGTTTAGGCGCGCCATATGTTACTCCACATCGCTGTCACTGTGGAGAGGCTGTCGACAGCCTTGGTCACCATGGCCTTTCATGCAGCAGGAGCGCAGGTCGTATTTCACGACACGGCAACCTTAATGACATTCTCCGTCGGGCTCTTGTCTCCGCTGGCGTTCCAGCCCACCTTGAACCTCAGGGCTTGGTACGCAACGACGGCAAAAGACCAGACGGTATGTCTTTACTGCCATGGAAGTTGGGTAGGCCTTTGGTATGGGACGCAACGTGTGTCGATACCCTCGCGCCATCACATCTTCCTAGCACAGCCGGTTGTGCGGGCGCTGCTGCTGCTACAGCAGAGACCCTCAAACGGCGCAAATACGTAAACCTAGTAGGGGATTACGTATTTGAGCCGTTTGGGGTCGAAACGTTGGGGCCATGGGGTCCAAGTGCGAGATCTCTTTTTAAAGACATCGCAAAGAGACTTGTCGACGCCTCGCGTGACCAGAAGGCTGGGTTGTATTTGGCCCAGAAGGTAAGTATCGCCATACAACGTGGCAACGCTGCCAGCGTTCTGGGCACGCTGCCAGTTGACGGCGATGTGGATGAATTTCATGACGCGCTCTAAATATTTTTTTTTTTCTTTTTCTGTATATATTTTTTGTATGTTCTGTATATATTTCTTTGTATAGTATTTTAAGACTTAGTTACGTTTAAAATAATAATAATAATATATAAAATAAAGTATACCTTTACACTTGTGACACACATAAAAATTTCTTTATAAACATGCAACTATCCAGGACATATTACCTTAACCCGATACCTTGTAATCTTGAAAGATTCACAATAAAGTTTCCACCACGAAACCGCTAAGGTTTAAAAATTGGAATAGTGGCCATATAGGTATTAATTTCTCAAATTTAAGTTCCTTTGCATTAAACTTTCGAAAATAAAAACAATACACTTCAGTATTCCAAATGGTGAACTCAGCTTTATTTTTCTTGCATTCTAATTTCAAACAAGAAAGCTCAAAATGTTGAAACCAAAATAGCACCCTCGGTTATCACTCAGTTCTCGAGCTTCAGCATTTGAACGAGCATCCTTCTGCTTGGTCCATTTATCCAGCTATCACATAATAATAAATAATGCCAGGACAAGTGTAAATCCAGAAACATCGCAGGGCACTGCTCAGACACACCCATCATGAGGCTTAACGCCCAACGCGGCGTGATCCCTGATTTCCCCCGGGGTAGCAATACTGCGCTGGTTTTCGAACTATGAGTATTTGGATGTGCTATTTTTATTCGTTTGTTCGTTTTTTTTTAATAGCTTGCGGATTTTACCAACCATTTAGTTAATGAAGGTACAGTTTTCAATGTTTGTTTTAGTTGTGGTTGACACAGATTTACAACTTATATTTCGAAAATAACCAAAATATTAGTTATTAAGATAGTTGACGGAACACATTTTATTTTGTGTCTTACTTAATATGTTTCAATTTGTTAATGTTCTATGTTTCACTAAATTATGGACACTCACCACTTCGTAAACAATTTCGATGTGTTAATAATATTTGCTCCTTGGTTAATACTCTTTAAACTTGTTGTCTTGTATTTCTATTCAAAATATTCACTTTTATTTTCTAAAAAGTATCAATATCTAAATAGTTATAGCAAACTTATTAGAAATTGCAATACTCGATATCAATAAACTTCATAGTACGCAATAAAGCTTTTCTTATTTTCTTCTTTTTCAAATACAACTCTCGCATTAGAAATAGATCCTGTGCTACGGGGGACTTTATGAACATTCAATCAACACGTAAAAAGTACGCCAAGAGTTGTAACTGCAATTTCTGGAACTCATAACGTGTTGTCCCGTGCGGGAATCGAACCTACAACACGCAACGGTGGTAAGTGGCGAGGCGACCACTAAACATTTTGTGAAACTTTATAAAGTTTGGCTACATACATGTTTGTCAAACTTAATAAACAACTGACTTCACTAGACATAGTTATTTTCTTCTAAACTCATTGCTTTCATGAAATATTTAATTCCGCCGTGCATGGCGAGGACCCGCCTTATTGCGTTTTCACTAAACTTGACAAATTATATTAGAGTCCGAGATATTTTGATTTTTTAGTTTCACTTGCAAGTATAGGCAATAGGCTCGCCACCTATTACGTGGGATCAAAACACTGGCGAAAAGTGGGCGTTTAATAAGCCTCTGCCTACCCCTTCGGGGAAACAGGCGTGAGTCTATGTATGTATGTATGTACTTGCAAGTATGGAATTTTTAATAATAAGCGTCTAACCTGATATGCTACAATTATGGAATATTCCAGATGGAATACAATTATTTGACATCTTAATTCATGTTAAATAAGCGTCTAACCTGGTTGAATATTCTTAATGGAATACAATTATCTTAATTTATGTTAAAATAAAATCAACATCATCAGTATTTGCAGTCTTTTCCTTCAACTGCCTGCCCAGTTTCCATATTATTTGGGATCGGCGCCGAATTTCTTTCTCTTCCATTTTCTCCTATTACACGTCATTTGATTATTCACTCCCTTTTCATTCATGTCACCCATCACACAATCCATCCATCTCTTCTATGGTCTTCCTCTTGCCTTATATCCCTCAACTGTCATATTCATCACTTTTCTAGTCACATGATTTTCAGGCCACCTCATTGGCTATACCGACTTCACAGGTAATCAACAATATAATACCTGCTTAACTTAAAAAAGGCAGTGGTTGGCACTAGGCTTTCGCTACTGAAAATCAGAACATTGCTATTTCAGCTTCTAATTATGTTTATTACATTTTAATACAAAATATTCGTCCAACATATTGCCAGTCACCGCTTTCATTACTAATTCACACACTTCAAATTCATACAGACCAATCAGTCTGGGTCTTGTTGAGAGATATTGCACAAGTCTTATTACTGGATTAAAATATAGTTTGCATGTAAATTGTATATTGTGCAGCAATTCACTACTTCTATAAACATACACATCCAACATTATGCATTGAATGTTTGTTATCCATCTTCCTACATAATTCATTTGGGAAGTTATTTTTATAGTTTCCTATAGATTTTTTTAAAATTATCTATAGCGTGCCACATTTTTATGACTAAAATACTTTTGTTCTTTTTTTTGTTTTCTTTTTTTTGTTTTTCAAACGAAAAAATTATGATAAAAGAAAACTTTACAATTAAACGAAGTACGCTCAGATCAAAAAATAAATTGTAACAACTTTTCTTCTTCCTTGTGAAAATCGTACAGAACCAAAATAACAGTTGCCAGGAGTACTAATGTCCTAATACGCAAAACGTGCTTTGTTGTTTTGAAAATCTGATTAAACTGACATCCTATTGCCACGGACGCAGTCATTTTATCCCTTCAAGTTCCTGTAGTTTACAATTTTCACCTTTATAAATTTTCCTTGTGTCAGAATAATATTTTGCTGCTTTGACTATTTCGCGCTCATATTCCTTAAAGCTTCACTAACCAAATCTTCATAATTCCATTACCTTTGGGTCGCGAAGTTTAATCGGCAATAACGCAAAGGCTATTTAAATTATGCATCTGGGTTAACCATTTTTAAATTTCACTAAAACACAGGACATATAACCATCTCTTTCTCACTTGAGTAAGTTTGGAGATTTTTAAACATGTTTCTCTCTCGCTCGCCGTAATCGTATTTAAATTTGCATATTTAAAAATATGCTAGCAAAAGCTGCAATATCCTCTCATTTTGTATGTGTTTCCTATTTTAGATGGGGAAATATTTTTTGCTGCAAAGAGGGGTGACTTTTGATCTCGGGGTGGAGAAAGAGCGTTTTTAACTTGGTTTTACGTTTTGCTATATTTTGTTACGACAAATTATGATAGGGGTAAAATGAATGCTGGATTTAGATTGTAACGTTATTAATGGTTTGTTTGCGTTACGGAAATTAAAAAAAAAGAAATTCCCCTAAGTGTTCCCCTACGGTCCTCAAAGAACATACCAGCCAAATTTCGGCAACTGGCGCTCAATAGTTTTGGCTGTGAATGGTCTATCAGGGAGTCAGTGGCGCATTAATTTTATATTTCAGATACATCACGACATCCCATATGCTATATTGTACTATAGCCGACACAAAAGTGGATGGAGCTAAGGGCAAAATCTAGTTATTTTCTGAGTAAAAGTGACGTATTTCTACGTATTAGTACAGTGACATCTCTCACGTTACATTCACTTTCATCACATTATTCATGCACCGCGTTTTAGGAAGCTCTTGACCTTTTCTATTATTTCGTTATTATTATACAAAATGTATCACGCCAGTGTAGCTTATGTAATGCGGATATGTCGCAACTACACAACTCACATGTAGTACTACTAGAAACATCTATTGTACTTACTTTGAAGGTGTATGTTCAAAATAAGAGACAATGGATGATACGCAGTCAACACCATGATTATATTTTGGTATTGATGAGACCCAGCTTGACCATCCCAATTAATTGAAGAAAGCTGAATTAATAAAAATATCTTACATGGCATAGTTTATTTTACGTCTGCTACAAATCGTAGAGTCTAACAATCAAAGCCTAGTCACAATGTCAAAATTATATTTACATTAAAAGTTGAAAACTGTAATTCAAAAGAAAGGTAAAATATTTAAACCAAGTCAAGTAAGATCAAAGTTTTCCGCGGTGACGATGCATATTCTTTTTTCAGAAAATCAGGGCTACACAAGATATTTTTCAAGTCTCCGTGGAAATTTCAAAAGCCTTTTATCTACCTAAATTATGAGAGAGCGTCATACAAATTATGGAATACTTCTGGGACAGGGAGCGAGTAAAAAACGGCTTGGGTACGTTAAGAATTTACCTTTGTGCTGAAGTTGGTGACTCTTCGTAGACGGACACAGTATGGCAGTTCTAGGTTTCAATTAAAAAAGAAACTCGTGAAAGTCATAGATGGAAAGTACCGACATTATTTGTACAGCAGCAGATCATATAGGGTTGAAAGGTTTTACAATTCAGCTCACTCATAAGTGACATATCGAACTCGTTTGTTTAAAAACGAAAATTGCAATTACATTTTGATAAAACTTTATATTATAATCTTACCTGTCAATCACAAGTAAGTTATATTTCTAAAGACAATTTAGACACAATTTGCTTTTCTTACAAACTAGCATACGATAACTTTGTATGTCGCTGTAAATCTTAACAACCTGTTAACTTCCAAAAAACATTACGGAAGTATTGAGTTCGATCATTCCCATGATGCTTTTGTCCATAACTTCTAGCTTTCAAGGGACTGGTAAAACAATGAGAGTTCTATAGTTTGTACCTCTTGGACAGACTTATCAATGCATTCTCACAGAACCAAAACTAGTTAGAATACAGTCCATTTTTGCTTGTGAGCGACCCAGACAAGTTTGTCAGAATTAATAAGAGATTAGCCTTGGGTCTGCGTTAACTATGAAGGTTGCTATAATATTGGTCAGTTACTAAGTGGTTTTGGGCGTTAAAAGACATCATCAAGGGTCGATCAGACCTCTGCAGATGTTTTAGGTACTTATTATTGGGTATTTTATGTCGATTTAGGTTATCACTTTGTATAAATATCTCGTAACATAATCGGAATAATGGAAAAGAGCAATTTGTTTTGTAGGTCGTACCTTAAGCTTAAATTTAGTACAATCAATCGTGTGTTCAAAGATGTTTCTTATTAAGCAAAGCGTAGAATTCTTCGAAACGGAATAACAATCGACTTGCCAAACATAATAAAAATCTTTTCCGTTTATTTTCTGCAAAACTTCTATTTCAGAAAAATAA
Organism: Euclidia mi; assembly: GCA_944739405.2. Taxonomy (NCBI): domain Eukaryota; kingdom Metazoa; phylum Arthropoda; class Insecta; order Lepidoptera; family Erebidae; genus Euclidia; species Euclidia mi. The sequence goes on along the minus strand of OX123181.2, from coordinate 91,958,286 downwards.
ATATGAGTGGAAAATTTGCGGAGATCAGAAAGAATTTAATACATTTTCTCATTACATTTTTGGGAGTTCTCTGCCCTAATTCTGCGGTGGTCTCATTACTGAGAAATGACTGAAGTCTAAGTTGAGTAGATAATACGTTCGGAGTACCCAATTTGTGAAATTACAAGGTCGTTTTCATTTTGTCTTCCAGTACGCGGTCGAGCAAACATTGTACAAGGAACGGTTTTTCGGTAAACTCTGCTTGTAGGCATTTCTGAGTTCGGGGTAATATTTGGTCAAATTGTTTTTTTTTTCACGTCAATGTCTTTGTTGTTTTGTTAAGATTGTGGGACATCATGCAGTTCGTTTTATTTGCGTCTTGCTAAATTTGATTATAGGACATAGATGGCCAGAATTCTGTGTAAGTATATTGTCGTAATTGATATGATTGAGTATTTGATGTATTTAATTAAATAAAAGGAGTACCTTACATCAAACTGAAGACATAAAAGACGATTACCTATTAGAAATTGAGACAGTTTCTGAATTTACTAACACTGGTCAAAACCAGACAAAAACGCTATGCCTTTGATGATGTTGCTGTTTAGTTTATTCTGGTGGTAAATATGTCATGATGTTGTATACAGGAAAACAAATACTCAAAATTTTTCATTGTTCGCAAAGTTTTATACAAATTTTCAAGTTCAAATTCTTGCAATAAATCAAGCGATTATAATAATAAACTTAGTATGTATGGAAACAAAGTTGGAATACAAAAACTTTCGGAACAGGGTTTCTAATTAAAGCATAAAGGTTTCCGTACAAAATAAATATAAGTAATCAATTTCGGGAATTTTCACAGTATACTTTTATCAACTCGTATAAATTCCAATTAATATTGGTTCATTAATTTCTAAAATAAAAGGTCTGAAAGTTTCAATGGCGAGCTTACTGAATAAACACTCTTAACTTACTACATGCCAAATCCATTACTAACCTTTATTTATTGTGCAAACTTTTGAACAGTTTTTTTACTTCATCAATCTGTGTTATTCAATCCGGTGACATATAATTGTATTAAATTGAAAAGTAAAGTCTTAAGTTTGGAGCGACTTTACTAAACTACACTTTATTGTAGTTATGGATAAGGCTAAAGAAGTTGGATTCAAGATTGTCTGAACTATTGCAGATTCAGAACCTTAAGTCGCCCAGAGCCAATCAGCATCAGGCCAGAATAGAGATCCTGGAAGATCTCAATAAGAAGAAAAGCCTTTCAGGAAAGAATGGTGATGATTCTACACATAGATTTGAAACAAAATGATATTGATGTGACTTTTAAAGTACTCCACCATCACCAATGTACATCATCAACACTCTGTATTTTTTTAGGCATAGAAATCTAACATATCGATTTTTTTAATTTAACTAAACAAGTAAACCCTACATAGCGGGGGAATAAACATATATTTAGGCAACCGACATGAAGAATGTCCAGACTTGAAACAATAAGTTGTGAATCGCAAAAAGTGCTATCCTATGTTAGGATGGAACCCACAACACCTAGGCCCGACGTACAATCAAACAAGTCGGCGCTGCACCAGTTTGCAAAAAAAAATCCCTTGGCTCGCTCATAGAGTCGAGGCACACTAGAAACTGGTTTTGTATAAGAGTGTCAATGTGCATGTAAAGTAGCACTGGAAGCGACAATGTCTTGCTGAGCGATTCTCGCCGTAATGGTGTCGAGCGGGAAGTTGTTCGACTGTACATGAATATAACGAAGCGCAGCGGAGAGCATTTTTCGCTGATAATTTATGTATTTTATTCATTTATCGATATTTTTCTCACTTTGAATGTATGTAATGTAGTATATGGATGTAATATCACAACTCTGCCTACCTCTTCGGGGATACAGGCGTGAGTCTATAGATAGATAGATTGAAATACTACAAAATCAATCATCACGTAATAGATGTTTGTGTGTGTGTGTGTGTGTGTAAACGTTGTTTTGTTAATTGATTGTGGACATTATTTTTAAAGAGAATGCCAATAATCGTTCGATAGTGAAAAGTACGCACTTCGTTAAATGGGCGTAGAGTAGAGTATTCCAGGAAAACTAAATAATCTTAATATATAAAATCCTTGCGTTACTGACTGACTGACAGACACGCTACAGCCGAAACTATTGGGCGCAGGAAGCTGAAATTAGGCATGTATGTTCCTTGGGGACCGTAGGGGTGCACTAAGAAAGGATTTCCCGAAATTCCCACTTGATCGGCCAAAACGGGTAAATTAAAAAAAATGCAGGCGTAGCTGCTGGCGTCCTCTAGTTATTATTTAAATTTCACGACGTTATAATATCTTATCACTATGGACTAGATCTAGAGGCTCTAGATATTTAAAGATACATACATACGCCACTTGCTTCTATCCTTACAAACCTCACACGCTTCCTCTACATTTATTACTCTTTTCATAAATGAGCACCGGTTACGGGTGCTTCGGACTTTTCTATTTTTCAAAATGTCCCCAATTTAGTCGACGTACGTCTTACGAAGTCTGCCGCAATTGACTTGCCCACACACATCAGCCTTATATATATTATTCGTCAATCTTTATTCACTCATTCGCTCCAGTGTCCAAACCATTTCAGCATTCCTTTCTCAATCCTTGTCACGACATCTTCTTTCAGGCCACATAGCTCGCGTATTACTGCATTCGGAATTCTATCAATCAGTCTCACCCCACACATACTACGCAGTCATCGCATCTCAACTGCGTCAATTCTGCTTTCGTGCTTTTTCTGCCATACCCAACACTCACTTCCATACATCACAGTGGGCACCAGCACTCCATATTTAAAGCAAATTTAAAGATGACTAGCTAGTATCGTGTGTTTTTCGACAGTATGTTAGAGTAAGGGATATTATTACAACTATCAGCACCGTGATGATCATGGCCTCAGAGCCTGCAATAAAAAAGTTCAACCTTTATTTACTCCCTATGAGGGACAATGGACATGCACCATATAATTAATTCAGTACTGGTGCAATTTATTTCATTATGTCACATGAACACTCTTTTTCCATCAATACTTTTATTTATTCCCAAGCTGTCTGTGATGTCCATTCTCAAACGTCACGTTCCACATCATGATTAAGACCTTCTTGTACCTCAAACCAATTAGATCACAACACTCGATGGAATCACCCGTCATCAGTCCTGCTCGAATTTTAAACTCAAGTAAGATCAGCAATACGTCGCCACCGACGGTGATAGCGTCCTTATTCGGCAGAATGACGTTTTCGACGGCCAGCGTTGGCGAGCGTTCGAGTGGAATAAACTTCAGTCGGCCGCGATCCCGACGATGAGATGTACGAAGGAAGGATTGGAATAGGAATAGAACTTTTTTCAGTGAGATCTTGTTTTGATGTATTGATAAGTGGTTTCAAATAGGCAGTTGGTGAAGGGAAACTCTGTTTAGCTGTAAATAAACGGTTGGTGATAGGAGACTATTAAGATATTTGGCTGATATTTTATGTTGTATGACAGATCGAAGATCAATTCGATTACCCGTCAATAATAAGAATATAATATTCAAATCACTCGAAAATCAATTCGAGAGTATTGTAATTCAACTAAAGCTTGCAAAAAGACTGGACTAACATCAGAAAAATAAATCTTTAAATACACTACATAATGAAGTACTTGCCATTCAATTCAAAGCATATAAGTACTTGTAAGAACCACACTTACAAAATGAGGTTTCAGAAGATCAATAAAGTTTTAGAAAAAGGAATAATTCATTGGCAAGGAGCAAATAATAACACCTATAAAAGCAATTTACCACCAAACTTGCTGTATTATAAAGCCCAACTGGGATAAAAAATAATATATATACATATATAAAAGAAAGTTGTGTTATTTACACTATTTATAACTCAAGAACGGCTGAACCGATTTGGCTGAAAATTGGTGAGGAGGTAGCTCAGAACCAGGAAAAACACATAAGATACAATAAAATACAAAAAATAATCTGGGAGGGATTTTAGAGAGGGTCGAAATTGGTAGGGACAAACCTCCTACCTATTTGACAGTAAAAACGCATGCGCTGTAACAATTGACTACTGCGCATGTGCTATCTGTCAGTACCTACTGTCACATTATACATTGTCATATGGTGCACTGTCATTACTTCGTTTGCTTACTTAAATAAACGGATAAATATTGTAACAGCCTTGGCCTACTAATATTTACTACTACAAGGTATAAATTCGAAAACGTCTATGAATGTACCAATTTCACGCTAAACCGGCTGAACCAATACTATTATTGCCTATGATAGCCCAATTATAATTCCGAAAAGCTATAGGCTATATAAAATTACGCCACAACTTTTAGGGGTCAGACAAAAATAATAAAATGGTCAAACGAAAAGGGGAGGGTTGGGTCAAAGGCAAAAATGGCTAAACGAATAGGATACAATCTATATGGGTATGGTTTTCGAGATTTTCGGGACGCTGATTAATAATTTGAAATTTATTTAGTGATCCAACATGGCGGACGGGCAATCAAAGATAGCCTATGAGAAAATTTAAAAAATCTATATGGGTATCGCCTTCGATATTTTAAGGGGTGGGGAATCGAAATACAACATCTATTTCGTGATCAAAGATGGCGGATGGGAAATCAAAGATGGCGGATGGGAAAATTTTTAAATATCAATATTGGTATCGTCTGCGATGTTAAAAGGGATGGAGAATCCAAATACAACATCTGTTTCGTGATTCAAGATGGTGGATGCGAAATCAAAGATAGCAGATGGGAAAAAATTTAAAAATCAATATGGCTATCGTCTCTGATGATTTAAGGGATGGTGAATCCAAATACAACATCTATTTCGTGATCAAAGATGGTGGACGGGCTTTTTTTTAAGTCGATATGGGTATCGTCTCCGATATTTTAAGTAATGGGGAAGTGCTCGCGATGGCTATTTTTAGTGGAAAAGGGTCAGTCCGATTTCAATTCTCTCCTCGCCTCGCCTCGTCTCGCCCTTCTGGTGGAAAATCACCTTAAGACTACTTGGCAAATAATAAACGAAACAAAACTAAACTTACCAAAAAACACAATAAATCAAATTAGTTATAATAATGAAACGATTACTGACTCTAAAATTATTGCAAATATATTTAACGATTACTTTATAGATAAAATTAAACCTATGACTAGCTCGGGAACTGCAGTTACTAAACATATTTTAGCCAGGAAAGATTCAATATTCATGGCACCAAGTCTACCAATTGATATATTTAAAATTATTGCGGCCTTAAAAAATAGTAACAGTGTAGGATATGACACCATATGTACTAAAATTGTAAAGAGTGTAGCTAAGCAAATCTGTAGCCCCATAAGCTACATTATTAATTTAAGTATCAGTGAAGGTATATTTCCGAATGCACTAAAATAATCAATAGTAAAATCTATATTTAAGAAACAGGATAGGGAGCAAATAGAATTTTACAGGCCAATATCATTAATACCAATAATTTCAAAAAAAATTGAAAAATATATTTGCAGAGAACTTAATACATATTTGGAAAAAAATCATATACTCTGTGATGAACAGATAGGATTTAGGGAGAAAAATCAATTAACTTGGCTATTTACGACTTTCTGCATACAGCTCTGTCAAACATGGACAAAAAACCCCAGTCTGTGCCATTTTCTGCGACATGACACAGGCATTTGACTTTGTCCAACATAGCATATTACTAAAGAAACTAGACGCATATGGGATAAGAGGTAACGCACTTAAGCTAATTCAATCTTACCTTCATGACAGAAAGCAAGTAACGCAAATCAGCAGAATAAATATGAGCTCCAAGCGTGAAGAGATCTTCACGTCATGCGAGCGTACTGTCCCTTATGGTGTTCCGCAAGGCAGTGTAATAGGACCACCCATGTTTACACTCTATATTTATGACTTCCCGAAATCCGTAAAACATCCTATGACATTGTTTGCTGGTGACAGTACGATCACTATACCATGCCAGAATAAGGACACATATGAAACGAACATAAAAAATACATTAATTTAAGCAGTAACGTGGCTGAATAGTAATAATTTAAAAATCAATATTAATAAAACTTTGATTATGGATTTTAGACAGCGGATATCATTATTTTGTAATCTTGACATTGAATATAATAATAGTAAAATACAGACAGCTAATACAGCACAATTTTTAGGTTTAACAATTGATAGCAACTTAAATTAGAAAGCTCATATTGACGCTCTAGCAAAAAGAATAAGCAGTGGTGCATATGCGTTATATAAATTATCGCGTTCCCTAAATATAGAAGCGCTTTAAACGGCGTATTATGGTTTAGTTGAGTCCATCACTAGATATGGTGTTATTTTCTGGTAAAACTCAACAGACAGGGATATCATTTTTAAACGACAAAAGTACTGCTTGCGATCAATGTTTAATGTGAAAACTACCGATAGTTGTAAAAATTATTTCATTAAATATCGTATATTAACATTACCCTCATTTTATATACTGGAAATGGTAATGTTCGTTAAAACAAATCCTCATCTGTTTCCTCGTATGGCAGACAAATTTCCAAGGAATAGACGTGATGATAGCAAACTGTGTGTACCTGCATCAAAAACTGCACTTATGCGCAAGAGTGTCATTTGCATGGCACCAATTATATAATAAATTGCCCAAAAGTTGGAAAGAGAAAACTGTACCACAACTTAAACAAACGATGAAATTGTTATTGGCACAAAAAGCCTACTATTGTATTACAGAATTTTTAAACGATACATTTTGACTATTATAGAAAATAAATATTAACTATGACATGAATATAAATCATCATAATTATAAAATTTATTGTAATGTGTGACACTCGAAAAGGAAAATAATAATACCTAACTAACTACATAATGAAATAGATTTTAAGACAAATTTTAATAATAACTGTTATTTTATGTATAATTATATAATTTCAAAGTAATTAATCCAATAATAAATTAATAAAATTGTATGATAGATATTTGTACGTCATGAGAAATGACAGACATGTCATGATCCACTTTTAGTTATTAAGATCTTGCCTGCATGTATTATTTAATTCTGTATGTCATACACATGTCTGAGCAAATAAATTTTCTTATTCTTATTATTCTTATTCTAAAGTGGAATAGGTTACAGGCAGCGAAAGCCTAGTGGAGATATCAACGGACTGCTATGCAGAGGGTATCAGGTTCGAATCCACGGCGTGCACCACTAACTTTTCAAAGTTATGGGCGTGTTAAATTGTTAACTATCATGTAACAATTTAATCATCAGCCCAATACTACTGGAGATAGAAGCGTTAAAATTGGACAGTGGGTTTCTATGGCGTAAGCACCCATTACGGGGACTCGTTAATGATCCACAAGTAAGGTTCGTTAAACTTACATATTTTTAAGTTATCCACAAAATTTCCGGGTTACAACTAATAAAAAATAAGCTTAATACTTATGTACTGTATTGTGCTCACATCAATAACTCAAGAATACGGATTTGAACCTTACATTTTCAATCATAAGACCGAATCCCTGACGCAGTGTTCAGCCACAATCTAAAAATTGTCCTTTGCAAACTTACTGCAAACTCATTCTGTGAATTTCACTTCAGTAGTGTCGAAGCATAGATTCTATCAAATAAAATCTTTTTTCTAGTTTCGTTGCATTCGCAGTCAATTTGGATGGCGGACTGAATTTTGCTGCAGGATTTCAATCATCTGCCACACTCTGCCTGCGTGCGATATACTATACTTTTGTGTGATAAACAATGAAAAGGACTCTGGTTAATAATATTATGTATTCTTCCACATACACACAATACCATATCGTTCCAAACTAAGCAGAACTTGTACTAGACAATCAAATGGAAAAACATAGTTCGGGTAGAACTACACGAGTCTGTAGGCTCGCGTGATGTGGGCTGCGAAGTCCCACCGTCAACACATAAGATCAATCATTTTCTCCATCATTCTCTTCGTGTAATATGTATTTAAAAAAAAGTATATAATTATGTATGTTTATCCATTATCGATGCTCATAGTATAAGCTCTGCTTAATTTGGGATTAGATGGTGATGTGTGTACGTGGTTATAATATATTGTAATTATTATTTTATTTGATTTCAAGTACATATTTAATAACAATAAAAGGCTCAGGGTTTAAGATACTTTATTTCTAAATATTTACAATTAAATACTGTCCGCAGCAACGCCCGCACTTTTGTAATTTAACTGTTTCATTTCAATCCCATAAGAATTTCAGAAAAATCCTTCTTAGTGCACCGTAAGGAGCAAACATGGCAAATTTGAGCTTATTGCGCCGGATAGTTTCGTGTAAACGTTATCTGTCAGTCAGTAACGATAACTTTATATGTACAGATAACAAAAGTTAATTCTTTAAAGTCTTGTAGTGTTATTTATACTGACCTATTCCATATTTTATTTATTATCATTAAAAGGTAATATAAGAAGAAACTTCTCTAAGGTAAGAAAATCCAAGTAAGTAACGTACTTAGCGCTAGGGTTGCCACGTAGGATTTTAAGTGAGTTGCGCACGTGAGAATGTAGTTATATGAACTGGTCCATTGCGGGGTAGTTAAAACTTTACTGGATTTAGTTTACAAGGCTTATTTGACAACATATTTTAGCCTTATAGTATCTGCTTCGCCAATGGATAAAACTTCAGTATGGTGACACAAATTCAGTTTAAATAAATCTTCTGGAAAGTCTAAACGTTAAGATGGGCCTTAATCGCTGCAGATTATGGGCGAAAATAAGATTGACCTTTCTCAAATATCACCTTGTCTGTTCTTGCATTTCGTGTTCGTAAAGCAGATTTAAATCAGTAACAAGGCCAAATCAATATTTTAGCGAAAGGTATAATTGCATTCGGCGCACGAATTCAGATCTTCTTGCCTCTCTCCCCTTAAACAAGAAACTTTCAGAGACGCTTTCTTACTGCTTACATAATATAATACACCAACGTTTTCAATATCAGCTTGAACTTAAAGATTATATTGTGAAAACTGACCATAATTATATATGCCAAATTTGGATGTTATGACCGCTACTGGAATGGCTTATAAAGAGTCCAACAATGAGTCGCTCTTGCAAGATAATGTTAAAAGCAGTCATGATAACTATTTCTATTTAATCAGTGATGACGATTTGGTGATATGGAAAAATATTAAGCCAGGGGGTCTAACCTATTTGTATCCTGTCCGGCTGCAATATAGGCGACTTCGGGTACGCGCGCCCGGCTTCCTTAGCCATCATTACTGCACTCCTTACTTCGCCCGCGGTATTGTTGCCCTACTCCCCCCTACCCCTCCTATCACTGGTGGAAGAGACCAGTCTTCTAATAGGTAACACCTGTTAGAAGCTGGTTTCGAACGGGTAGGTACCACCACCCTGTCTATTTTGGTCGCGAAGCAGACTTGCGTTCCGGTTGAAGGGCAGAGTAGCCGTTCCCATCTCTCCCATCCTTTCCCTGGGTGTTGTGGAGTCTGCGTGGGGCTTGAGGCCAGCTTGGCAAAAGTCGTGGTGGGTTTGTTGGGCGTGGGGGTCTGACGTGCAGTTCAGGGAGACCTGGTGGAAATGGTTACGCCGGCCACCTGCCGGTCAGTAGGGGACCCGAACCCGAGGCCATCCTACTCGGGAGGCTGTTCCGCCAACCGGCGAAAATCTCGTTCTGCAGACATCGTGCCGGGGTAGGAGACCGGAGTGGATCCCGGTGGCTGCAGACGAGGGGGCACCGGGGGCCCTTCCGTGCTGCATGTCAGCTCCCCACACAACTCGCGGATCCACCCCGCACACGGCTATACACTTTCTTTGGGCACCACTTAGACTTCACCACACTCATTTCCCCTATCCCTCGCTCTCTCTCAGAAATCATGGCGCGCAAGAAAAATAAGAGCAGAAGTTTTACCACGGCGGACTCCATATCCACAATAAAAATGGATTTCTGTAATGTTAGGGGTCTACACAGCAACCTCGACGCCGTCCATCACCACCTTGAGACGGCGCGGCCTGCCCTGCTCTTTTTAACGGAGACGCAAATAGGCGCCCCGGACGATATATCGTACTTGAATTGGATATGAATTGGTTACGAATTGGAGCATTCCTTCCACCGTAAAGCCGGGGTGTGCGTTTTCATCCGGGGCGATATTTGCTACCGCCGCCTTCGGGGCCTCGAGCATCGAGACCTGTCAATTTTGTGGCTACGAGTAGATCATGGGGGCCAATCCCGAATCTACGCGTGCCTTTACAGGTCTCATGCCAGTGAGTTGGGGCCAACTCAAGTAATTGAGAGCGTCCAAGAGGGGACTGATAAAATATTGGAACAGTTCCCTTCCGCGGAGGTGGTGGTCCTTGGTGATTTTAACGCTCACCACAAGGAGTGGTTGGGATCCCGGACCACTGACCTCCCGGGTCGGGCCCTGTACAATATGGCGTCGGCCTATGGCTTCTCACAACTGGTGAAACAGCCCACCCGTATCCCAGACGTTGTGAGCCATGTACCCTCCTTGTTGGATCTACTGCTGACTACGCACCCATGCGGTTACAGGGTGGTGGTCGATGCACCTCTCGGGTCATCAGATCACTGCCTTGTCCGCACCACAGCCCCCGTTGCGAAACCAGATCGCTCCAATGCGACTGGCTCCCGCAGAGTCTGGCAATATAAGTCAGCAGATTGGGATGGACTGCGGGAATTCTTCGCGTCCTTCCCATGGAAGCGGCACTGTTTCTCCTCTGATGACCCCGACTCTTGTGCTGACTGTGTCACAGAAGTGGTACTCCTTGGGATGGAATTATTCATCCCAAACGTCCACATACCTGTTGGCGGGCGCAGCCGCCCGTGGTTTAATAAAACCTGTAGGGAGGCTGCGCAGCAAAAGCAGTCAGCATATATGGCCTGGAACGAGGCCAGGAAGAGTCGAAGTCCTTGGGTCGAGGAGAAGAAACGCTTATTCAACGCCGCTTCTAGATCCAGCAAGAAGGCTATTGCTGAGGCCAAGGCAGAACACGTTGCCAGAATTGGTGAGCGGCTTGGAAGATATCCCTCAGGGAGTCGTGCTTTCTGGTCGCTCGCCAAAGCTGCGCAAGGCAACTTCTGCCAGATCAGTCTCCCGCCACTGCGTAAATTTGATGACAGTCTGGCCCATAGCGCAAAAGACAAGGCTGACGTCTTGGTCCAACTATTTGCCTCGAACTCGACCTTGGATGACAAGGGAGCCACACCACCGTCCATCCCCTGGTGTGGGAGCTCCCTGCCTGAAATCCGCATTACACAACGTGCGGTCAGGCGGCAGCTCAAACTTCTGGACGTCCACAAGTCGAGTGGGCCTGACGGCATCCCAGCAGTGGTGCTGAAGACGTGCGCCCCTGAGTTGACCCCCGTATTAACGCGCTTATTTTGTCTTTCCTATAATGCTTACAGGGTTCCATCTTCGTGGAAGATAGCCCATGTTCACCCTGTTCCTAAAAAGGGTGACAGATCGGACCCGTCAAACTACAGGCCAATAGCGGTAACGTCCTTACTCTCCAAGGTAATGGAGTGAGTCATCAACAACAAACTCCTCCAGTACCTAGAGGATCGCCAGCTGATCAGCGACCGCCAGTACGGTTTCCGGCATGGTCGTTCGGCTGGCGACCTTCTAGTGTACCTTACACACCGCTGGGCAGAAGCCTTGGAGAGTGGGGGCGAAGCTCTAGCCGTTAGCCTTGACATTGCCAAGGCGTTTGACCGGGTCTGGCACAGGGCACTTCTATCGAAGTTACCATCTTATGGAATCCCCGAGGGACTCTGCAAATGGATTGCCAGCTTTCTGGCTGATCGGAGCATTAAAGTCGTCGCAGACGGCAGCTGCTCCGAAATGAAGTCGATCAACGCTGGCGTCCCACAAGGCTCGGTGCTCTCCCCAACGCTGTTCATCTTGCATATCAATGACTTGTTGTCAATTGAGAACATGCATTGCTATGCAGATGACAGTACGGGTGATGCGCGGTACACCAGCCACCAGAATGTCCCTCGGAGCCAGGTACAGGAAAGACGATTGCAACTTGTGTCTGAAGTCGAGGACTCTCTAGGGCGCGCCTCCAAATGGGGTGAAAAGAACCTTGTTCAATTTAACCCCACTAAGACACAAGTATGCGCGTTCACTGCGAAGAAGGACCCTTTCGTTATAGCGCCTCGGTTTCAAGGAGTACCCCTGCATATTGCCGAGAATATTGGGATCCTCGGCGTCGAAATATCGAACAAAGTCCAATTTGGGAGTCATTTGGAGGATAAAGCCAAATTGGCAAGCAAGAAGCTGGGAGTGCTGAACCGGGCTAAGTGGTACTTCACGCCAAGCCAACGGCTTATGCTTTATAAATCGCAAGTCCGGCCACATGTGGAGTACTGCTCACATCTCTGGGCTGGAGCGCCAAAATATCAGCTTGATCCACTTGACTCCCTACAGAGACGAGCTGTTCGAATCGTCGATGATCCCGATCTCACGGCTAGACTAGAGTCGCTGGAGCAGCGGAGAGACTTTGGTTCTCTCTGCGTATTTTACCGACTCTTTCACGGGGAGTGCTCCGAAGAATTGTTTAATTTGGTACCAGGGTCACCCTTCTACCAACGTACCACTCGCCGACGCAGTAGAGTTCACCCGTACTACCTGGAAGCGTTCTCATCTAGTACGGTGCGCTTCCAGCGATCTTTTCTACCACGTACGTGTAGGCTCTGGAATGAACTACCTGCTGCGGTGTTTCCCGAGCACTATGACTTGTCCTTCTTCAAACGAGGTTTAAAGAGAGCATTACTTTCACGGTAGGCAGCGGCTTTGCTGTGTATACCCTGACATTAGCGAAGTCCATGAGCAGCGGTTACCGTTTACCATCAGATGGGCCGTTCGCTCGTCTGCCACTAGCAGCAATAAAAAAAAAAAAAAAAAAAAATTGGTTGCCTGTAAAGTCGGTATACGGGCGAAAGTTTTACGTGACAACGACTTTGAGTGGTAAAATAATTTTAATGTGAATATTCATTCGTATAGTAGGAAGAAGGATGAAAGACGCGTGCCTTTCACTTTTTATGTCTGTCTCTCTCGCTCTTAGGCGGGACGCGTGCCTCTCACTCGCTCTCATTGTGAGCGCATAACGTGAGCGGAGCGTAACGCAGTTTCTTGAAGTGTCACCCGGCAAACCAATTTATAAGACGTTGTCACGTCAAAAATATTAATATTGTATACTATGTAAAGAATGGCTGGTAAATCGCCTAGAAGATGGGTGAACGGGCGATCTTATGACTATAGGATATAGGAGGCACGCCTTACCTTGCAAGATGGCGGCCGCCGGCGTCTTCGAGAGTCCTGAAGCTGCACAGCTCACTCCACTACACCCGCGGGCGATTTAGTTCTCGTTAATAGTATAAAAGCGGTAAATATTGCGGTATTGCACACGTTCGGCGCGGCGCGGGGCTGTGTATGCACGCGAGCGATCAGCGTGATGATTGATCTTCGACTCGATTGCAGCGTCATTGAATTCCGCGACCAATTAGAGCGAGGCGTGCCTTTTGGAAGGAATAGGATAAAAGATCGCTCGTTTTGACACTGCGGTATACAAAGGAATTTAGTAGCTAGGTGTTGACATAATTAACTATCAATAGAAAAGATAGATGGCGCTTCCATATCCCCCGGCCCTAAAGGATTGCCTATAAAAAAATAAAATTGAACTTAGCTATGTTGGATGTACTACCGCATAACCCATCAATAGGCTAAGCACCCTGAACAGAAGAGCATGCATGAGGAATCTGATGGGAGTGAATGAAGCAAGAGAGATATGTCTGGATCGTTGCAAATGGCGTTCCGTAGTCTCTGCCTACCCCTTCGGGAAACAGGCGTGAGTCTATGTATGTATGTATGTATGTAGGCTAAGACAGCGATATGATATTAAAGTTAATCTAAATTAACTTTAGCGAAACAATTATAACGAAAACTACAAACTAAATACTTAAACTAAGAGGTAGATCTAACTTCAGGTTAGATCTCACTGAGTTGGAAGCGGACAGAGACGTACAACAGGGCGCACGTAGCTCCCCTTCGCGGTTTTCACGGTAACAACGCGGGTTGTACCGTCTTTGGAAGTATGCAGTTTCTCCACGATGGCTAACGGCCATGAAAGCGGCGGACCATTATCATGTACTATGACGACCAACCTGTATAGGGGATGCAGGACTATTCCATTTGGATCTAGCCTGAAGCTGGTGGAGATATTCCGCACGCCAGCGCCGCCAGAACGACTGCACGAATTTATCCAGCAGAGTATGTCTCGTGTGGTTGATGGCATAGAATACAAGTTTCACCACCCCCTATCTTCCCGTGGGTGTCGTAAGAGGCGACTAAGGGATAACACGATGCAAATACCATCTTTGCGTAGAGACGGAAAACTCGACATCAAACCCTATACGACTGCCTCGTTGGTCTCGCGGCATAAATGTGCGCGTGGGATCGGGAGGTCCCGGGTTCGATTCCTGGGTTGGGCAGTGTTATTGGGTTTTTTGTCACGAAATTCTCAGTAGCAGCACGGAGTCTGGAAATGTGCCCGGTACGGCAATAGGCTCGCCCCTTATTATGTGGGACTAAAGTATATCTGGCGGAAAGTGGGTGTAGAAATACACCTCTGCCTACCATTTCGGGGATAAAAGGCGTGACGGTATGTATGTATGTATGTATGTCTCTGGAGCAAGCTTGAAGAGTCTGCTTCAGGAGCCGGAAATGACGATAACGGCACTTGTTTCGTGGGCAGTGAACAGCAACCTCAACAATCACGGGATGAGAAACAGACTTCCGTTCGGGTACATCCTCGTCCTCTGCACTGTGGTCAAAGGGTTGCATGGGCCACTCTGACGGATCATGGGAAATCCAAGAAGGTCCACGATGCCACAATAGATGATGCAGAAGATTAAGTGGAGTAAAACCACGAGACAGGCAATCAGCGGGGTTCTCAATACCCGCGACGTGATTGAAACAAGTAGCAGGGACAAGTTCAATTAATTTAGTAACGAGGTTGGCGACAAAAGTCTGCCAGCGGTGAGGAGAAGAATAAATCCAAGCGAGCACTACTTTGAAGTCAGAAAACGCGTATATTTTATTGATAGGGTAGTGGGGCAAAACTGTGTCTTGAACCTTGCGGAGCAACTGCGACAGCAGAAGGGCCGCGCACAACTCCAGTATCGCAACCGAAATTATATTAATAGGCGAGACCTTGGACTTGGCACAAATTAACTGCACCGAGTAGTTAGAACCAATGCGGACTTACAGATATACGACTCCGCCGTAAGCACGCTCGCTGGCGTCAGCGAAACCTATTAAGTTGATAGTACATCCATCTACCAACCCAAGATGACGCGGAATAGTAATTTGATTGAGCGCGGTAAGCTCAATACAAAACTGGCTCCAAGCGGCGACAATATGGTCAGGGGGTGTTTCATCCCACTCACACTTTGATAACCAAAGTTCTTTGATCAAGAGCTTGGCGTACAAAATTGTGGGAGCCACAAAACCCATTATGTCCCATAGTTGAGCCACTGTGGACAGCATAGTGCGTTTGGTGCACTTATCATCTGGCGGTGAGACGTCAAACCGAAAACTATCACAGGATTTGTCCCAGCGTAAACCGAGAACTTTATGCGGTACAGACTTCTCAAACTCAATGTCTGGAGAAGTTTTATGAGAATCAGGTATGCGTGCGAGAACCTCCTTAGAATTGCTTGTCCATTTGACAAGATCAAACTGGCCTCAATCGAAAAGCTGAATAAGCTCTTCACAAAGCGAAATTGCTAGCGGAACGGATATGACACTACAGGCAATGTCATCCATATACAAAGCGGAAGTAGCAACAGCTGCTGCGGCGGGAAAGTGATCGCCTTCATCAGCGATCAACTGGCGAACAACTCGTAACGCGTAATATGGGCTAGACTTGAGTCCAAAACAAACACGATTGAACTGATACACAGATAAAGGTTTCTTATTGTCAAAACGATAAAAAATCTGTTGAAATCTACGGTCAGATTCGCCAACGCCGATACTGAGAAACATTTGGCGGCGATCAGCTGACAGAGCAATTTGGAAAAGACGAAACTTTATTATGATGTTAAATAAATCACCCTGTAGATTGGGGCCGGCATGCAAAATGTCATTAATCGACTGACCCGATGTAGTCTTACAACTAGCATCTAAAACCACACGAAGTTTAGTAGAGGTTTTATCTTCGCGAACTACGCCGTGATGCGGGATATAATATGAGGGAAGAGAATTGCCCTCGTTGTTTACAACTACACTCAAAAAACCTTAATTTAGGTAGTCACGAATGACGTCATTATAGGCGCCGCGTAACTTAAGTGATGCATCAAGTTTACGTTCTAAACAATGAAAACGTCTAAGCGCAGCAGCGTACGAGTCGCCTAACGAATAAGGGTCACCATAGAATGGCAACGCCACAACGTATCTGCCACTGTCGTCACGAACAGTGGTAGCGCGGAAATGTTCTTCACACTCGAGATCCTTACGGCTCATCGCGGGCGGTGCGGTAATCCCTTCGAGCTCCCAAAATCGCTTGAGAAGAGAATCAATATTGTTTTCTTGAAGAACAGAACAACAACAAGACTTAACATAATGAGAAGTATGTAACGTAGGTACGGTACCCATAATCACATACCCAAATACCGTCTCAATAGCGGGCGGTAAATTATGTTGCTCACTACGTACAACTTTAGGTAGTAACAAGTGCGGAAATATTGAAGCTCCGATCAAAACGTCAATGTCTGCCGGATTCGCAAATTCCGCGTCTGCTAGCGGCAATGTCTCGAGATGTATGAGTAGCGATACGTCCACATTAGCGTTCGGCAATGTGTCCGTAATACGCTCCACGATAAGCGAAGAAATGTTAAAATTAATATTCCTATCAAAACGCGAATGTATTTTAATATCTACGGAACCCTTGCAATGTTTTTCTGACCCTCCGATCCCCTTGACTACTCAGTTAGTATTTTTAAAGTTATCCCCCAGTCCGAGGCGTTTGAAACAATCAGAAGTAATAAAGTTACTATGTGATGCGCTATCGAGTAAACAACGAACTATGCGCGGTGCGTTATTAATATCATAAACGATAACTTGCGCTGTTGCTAATAGAACCATTTTGGACGCCGTTCACTGCGGCTTAGCATCGCGCTGAGCATGACAAGCGCGCGAGGGTTGTCCGCGTGTGTGCGCCGCCAGCGCAATGGACGTCGTACACAACGATACTTCGCATTGAGACGCGGAGGGGGAAGGCACCGTGGCACAGGCGGCCTGCACCTGCGACGTAGGCGGGCTAGAAATTGGGTCAAGGTTACCGGATTGACCAGACAACGGATAACTTTTATCAAAATGTAATAATGAGTGATGTCGTTGATTACATGAACGACACTTCGTCTTACTAGAACAATCACTCGTTTTATGTTTCATACTTAAACAATTAACGCAAGCTTTGTTTTCTTTTACACATTTGAAACGAGCAGTCGGATTTAAATTATTAAAAGCGGGACATTTATAGAAATGGTCGTGTACTATACTACTGCACAGACACTTCTGTGAATTATTATTATTAGATTCCGAGCATGCTACGTAAGATTGCGGATTAGGGACCGAGTTATTATTGCTATTTCGCGATTTATTCGACCTTTGTTTGCTATTATTATTATTAGACGAGCTAGATGAACTAGACTGCGTATTATGAAATATTCGACACTGATATTTGATGAAAGAAATAAAACTATCTAGTGTAGGTATTCTATGATTACGTTCAGTCACCTCGAAAGCACGAATTGTTTCAGTGTCAAACTTTTTTAAAGCGAGTTGAAGAAACATAAAGTCGGAAAGATCTTTTAATTTTAAGTTTTTAAGGGAACTAACTGCGGTACCAAAGTTGTCTATAAACAGCTGGAAATTCGAAACAGACGCGGCACCGGACAATTTAAGATTTAAAGCTTGATCAAAGTAAGTAGACGCTAGAACACGAGTATCTTGATACCTATTAAGTAGTGACTGGAATATGACCTGATAGTTCTCAGCACTGGGTGTGACACCTGCAAATACCTTCGGTGACAGCTTACCTATTAAATAGTACAACCTGTCAGCATCTGTCAGAGAACCATTATCGTGCACTGTAGACTTAAAACTCGCATAGAATAACGGCCAATTTCGTATACGCCATCAAATGACACAAGCTCAATTGGCGGTAATCTCGGCGCTCGAACCGCCGGTCCGGCAGAAACGGGCTGTGCGGAACATCTACCCTCCAATTGTGATTGTATGCGCTTGATGATACAATAAAGATCTTCGAATGAGGTGTACGCCTGATAATTCGGCTGTTCATCAGGATTAAAAGAAAGCAATCTTGCGTTATAATCGTCTAACAACTTATGAAAATCTGTTCAAATACTATCTACTGTCATACAATAACTAAAAAATGATTCCCTATTAATATCGGAAGTAGCGGCAGTTTTTGATCGCTCGTAAATGTTTTGAATACGCTCAAATAAAATATTACGTTTAGCTTTCAAGTTTGTCAGCTCTTTTCCTTCCGACATGCATGGCTTCTTTTGTTGGTCCATGTTTACGTAGGTATAAGCTAATGAGACCGAATCAAAATAAGAATACCTAAAGTACCTATTATTTTACCTAAGTAGGTGTTTATGCGGTAGTTATTCGTAAGTAGGCAACAACTTTAAGGCGGTGGAACTAAAAAGTGATTGAAATATGGAATTTACAAGACAACTATGATAGTTCCAGTAATAATAATTGGGTAGATATATCAGATTAGTAGGTAGCTACATAAAAGTATATTACCTACGGAAGCGTGCGGAAGTAACCACGTAATGGATATGTAAATGGACTAGGAGTATAGCTAGGTGCTATAACTACCTAGGTAGGTACTTCTAGACGATGCCTTCGCGGGATAAACGAGAGGTTACGTATAAACGCAAATGAATCCGGCTCGTAGGGCCAAAAAAATGGTTCGGCGTTGCACCGAAAGTATGTATTAGGCGATTTGGTGATATGGAAAAATATTAATATTGTGGACTGTATAAAGAATGGCTGGTAAATCGCCTAGAAGATGGGTGAACGGGCGATCTTATGACTATAGGATATAGGAGGCACGCCTTACCTTGCAAGATGGCGGCCGCCGGCGTCTTCGAGAGTCCTGAAGCTGCACAGATCACTCCACTACACCCGCGGGCGGTTTAGTTCTCGTTTATAGTATAAAAGCGGTAAATATTGCGGTTACGCACACGTTCGGCGCGGCGCGGGGCTGCGTAAGCACGCGACCGATCAGCGTGACGATTGATCTTGGACTCGATCGCAGCGTCATTGAATTCCGCGACCAATTAGAGCGAGGCGTGCCTTTGGGAAGGAATGGGATAAAAGATCGCTCGTTTTGACACTGCGGTATGCAAAGGAATTTATTAGCTAGGTGTTGACATAATTAACTATCAATAGAAAAGATAGATGGCGCTACCATGTTGGTTTCACTGAATTATTACATTTGAAACTAATGATCTAGAAACTACATTTTTAATTTATTACTAGCCGACGTTTCAAATTCTTTACAGGATTCTGGTGACAGACTTTACGGCAGACTGAGGTGATATTTGTCTTTTTCTTGAATGTATAAGTTATCTGAAAGTACCCGAACATTTTTCAACTACTGGTGTTACTATTTACGCAGAATAAGCTCACAGTGTCCTTAGGTCTTCTGGTGACTTTGTCCTTCTTGGGCTTCATTAGCCTTATGACAGGGTCCCAAGCTGGAGGAACATTCCAACCATCTTCCCTATTGAAATTAGGGTATTTTTTAATTTCAATAGCTTCTCGTATCATCCTTGGAAGAAAACGGTGTTCTTTTGCGAGTATCTGTGGTTCATCAAATCGCAGGTAGTGGTTGGGACCTTGTTCCACATGTTCACACACAGCAGACTTTGTTGAGCGTTTATGTTTTATGTCAACTATATGTTATTATGCTTCTCTTGGTTTATCCAATGTATGAGAGCCCACATTCACAGTCAATTTTGTAGACACCTGCCTCTTGCAAGGGTAACTGCCACTTGACAGTTGGTAATAATTGACTGATCTTCGTTGGCGGCTTGTAGTAAGTTTTGATTGAAGCTCGCTTCAAGACGTAGCCAATTTTGTCGGTCACGCCCTTGATGTATGGGAGGACTGCAGATTGTCTTTCTACTGTGGCTGGTTTTTCTTTCTTCTGGGATCTGTGACAGTGGCGCGGCGGTCCGAGCTTGTTGTCTTGCAGAACTTGCCTGACATGTTGAAGCTCAGCGTCCAGGTGTTTCTTGTCACAGATCCTATGATCTGATCCTATATAAATGTTACCTCTATTAAGCCTACATTTTTAAAGAATGGTTCGTGTTTGACCCTCAGTCAGTCAAAATCACTTTAGTAATTTAGTCGGACAATCACCGATAGACAGATCTGAGCTCGTATAATATTAAAATATGGATAGTAAGAAAATGTAGTTAGGAGGTAGTCGGCATATGTACTTTGCTGTGACTTTTCACATTTTAGTATATAGCCAACTCTGATGCCGGATTTTATAAACTGCCTGGAGACAAATATGGCCTCACGACTATACAATTGCAACAAGAATTGCAACAAGTTTAATTTGCAGGATAGGCAGGACAACGATAACAAGGACCGCCGGGCCTTGTGTATTCCCTTCTGTGCATGGATTATTTATTTTCCACATATTCATTGCATGTCGCAATTTTCCCAGAATTGCGACATGCAATTGAGAATTAGTACGATTTGTCGCCAAGTGTGGATACTACCAGTAACATAACGTCTGCTCCAAAGAAAACTTATTAAAAGTATCAATTTTCATTGTCTTGTTTAGCACAGTGGTATTTTTCTGCATGCAACATTTTTAGAAACATAATAATCATCTAAATCCATTTTATGCATTGAGTATTACAAAATGGTCGCGCAAGATATTCATGTGAAGGTTGATTTTAGAATTATTTATTTCATTTTTATTTTATTTAAACTTCATATACACAAAGTATACAGGCGGACTTAATGCCATAGACATTCTCTCCCAGTCTACCTTAAAGTGGTGCAGAGAGAAAAGTAGTAGGTGTAATTTATGACAAAGAAAATGAAATTAAACTAAGAAAATTACGTCAATTTCTAGGTACATACAAACAAATAAACGTATTTTAAATACATACATAACAAATAATACATAAATATATGCAAATTTTGAACCTACATACAAATATATAAATTCATAATTCATAATTCTTTATTTGCACAAAATATAGGTACATTACAAAAGGTAGATTTGGTAACAAGCAGTGCCAGGTACATTCTGTCGTGTCAAGACATGCAAATATAGGTGGTATTAAATTTATACATAAAAGTTAAGATGATTGATGAAGATTAATTTTATATTAGTATCAGACTTAGGTACAACAATAATTAAGTATGTGCTCAATATATATTATTTTAGTAAGACCAATTGTGAGCTGCTATTTAACTTTACAACACAATATTTGTATAATATTATGGTTAATACAAATGTCAAAGAGTACAATTAAATGTCAATACTAAATAAAGAAATATCAAAACAGTATCAATTCAAAAAATATAATTCAGATAAAATGTCAATGTTGTGTAAAAAAAAAAAGATGGTCAAATGTCAAATATAATTATACAAATAGTTAAATGTCAAAAATGTCAGTTGCGTTAAATGTCAAATTATAGTTTAATACTTTTAATAATTCTGATACTGAGTAAAAACATTTATCAATGAGCCACATTTTCAGTTTTCTGTTAAACATGTTTGAGGGTACATTTTTTATGGTGTCAGGGATAGCATTGTAAATACGCCCACACATAACAGAACAGCTTTTTAGAATCATTGTTGTTCTAGGTACATTTGATAGGACTATTCTATTTGGATTTCTAGTGTTTCTGGGAAACACGTCCTTAGCTGCTTTGAATAAGTCACCATTTTGCTTAACAAACTTAGCTGCCTCCAGAATGTACATACAGGCCAAGGTTAGGATCTTATACTCCTTAAAGAGTGGCTTGCAAGACTCCCAAGGTGGTATCCCCGCAATGGCTCTTACACACTTTTTCTGAGCTAGAAAAGCTTTATGACAGTCGGTTGAGTTACCCCATAATACAAGACCATAGTTTAAAACGGACGACACGTAACCATGATATGCTGCTAGTACCGTTTGAGAAGTAGAGGTTTTTCGCAGTTTATACAGAACATATATGAATTTATTTATCTTGCTACAAACTCTATCAACATGGCTTTTCCAGTTTAGGTTTTTATCAAGGGTGACACCCAAGAATGTTGTTTCATTTACCTCAAGGATGTGATTATTTTCGTATTGGATTGACAACTGTTTGCTTATTTTCCCATATGTAGCAAACTGGATAAAGTTTGTTTTACTTAAATTGACCATTAAATTATTATTATTTAGCCATTTTATTACAGATTCTATAGAATTATTAATGTCAGTGTGTAACGTAAAAAAGACCTTTCAGGTGTCCCCTGTTACGCTATCCCTACTAGGGTGTGTTTAAATGAGAAACGTGATTAAATGTTACAATAAAAATTGATTTAATTGCCAATTAATTTTAGACAGCATTTAGCAAGCGTTACCTTAATGAAAAAAATTACTATTTATATGATATTAAAGAAAATTTACACAGGGTCGCGTGGTTCGGCGATGGGGTGGATTGATGTTGAGAATCCCGCTGTCGGTGGTCCAGGATAGTTGGTTGACTTAGCTCGTCTCGCAGCCGCCAGAAAAAAGGGCCGAATGCAGCCAGCGCTTCAATATTTATAGGAGCTCGCGGTGCGGTGGGGGCGTAGGTGCAAGCGGGCGAGAGGTAGTGTCCTCTCGACGTCACAGCGACGTCACACACTCCCCCCATTAGGCCAGAATTTTCCCAGAGGGAAAATTCTGTGGCTGGTAGGCGGCAACTGCATTCGGAGATCCTGAAACAGATGAGTGGTAGTGGTGTCAGTAGGTTAAATACAAGGCAACTATTAACCCTGAAAGAGGAAAAAAAAAACAAGTATAACCCTCGGCCATTCATACGTCACCAAGCATTAAACGTTCCTATAACCTGGCATTCATCACATTCAAAAAGGCCTACACACAATCATACGCATGAACAAGCCAACATTCATTCACGATGCGAGTCGCATTCATTATAATACACGACGCGCGAAGAGGTATTATACGTGAGTTTTATAGCAAATAGTCACCCAGTCTATGTTGGTAGGCACCACCTGACCACCCATATTCGATAAGTGAAATTAATTGAAAGAGTATAAGTCGTAAACCAATATTCGATCTTACTATATTACGATACTACAATCATACGATTAGTTGGCAGTATCACAAACAAATTGCTCATTAACGCGCTCGATGCGAATTGTAAAAGCATAAAAAAAGTGTTCATTATAATTATAAGTATAAAGTATAATACAATGTTTTGAGCCGAGTGATCGGCTGACGTAAACAAGTGAGTCATCACTGCGCGCTTGGCGCCGGCCGCATTCCATTGTCGCGGACAATTAACTGGTTTCTGATTATGATACAAAATCAACAACGGCAATTACACAATTCTTAATAGGTTGCAATGTATAGTACATCACCGCAGGAGACAATCGATGACATAGTATACACAACCATAGCCAAAAACACAAAAAAAATATTCGCGGCAAGATGTAATGTATAGTACATCGTCGAAGGAGACTGTCGACGACATAGTACACACTACCATAGTTAAAAACACAAAAAAAATATTTGCGGCAAGATGTACTCGTAATGTATAGTACATCGTCGAAGGAGACTGTCGACGACATACTATACACTACCATAGTTAAAAAACACAAAAAAAAATAAACACAATCGAGAATCGAACCACAGACCGATCCGTTAACAACCTTTCAGCCACTGAGCCATAAGGGAAATTTTTTTTTTATTATATTACGATCAGTCATTACCAAAGCTATAAGTAACAAGATATATGGGTACATGATTAAGCTGTAATTAGGAGTTAAAGATTTTTATACACTATTTGCAACCAAGTGTTAAGTTATTTTAGTGATTAATTCATTAGTGATGAGCATTAATCATTACATTCTTAAACTTTGTAGTGAGTAATTTAAGATCTTTTATATGGCAATCACCAAGCGAAACATACCTGATATTTATATAGTTATGTGAAATTAGATAGTTATCAGATAGTTGGATAATTAGTTAGATAAATAACAGATTCTTTGTAACAATATTACATTTAATAAACTTTATTACAATTTATAACTGAAACATTTATTCATTTTATGTTAGCATGTTTACATAAATCATAAACACAACACAATGCATTATCTTGTGAGCTTCGACTCGGAAACAAAAGAACCATTGTTGGCCTTCACAAATAATTATGTAGGTAATTATAACTTTGTACAGATATGCGTCTTACATTGTTGTGAATGAAACTGTACCCAATCGATTATAAACACATTTATGCTATAATAGAATAAGATTTAATTATTTTATTCAGCTTTAAGGTTTAAAATAAACGACGGTGAAATACGAAATGGTATTATCTTAAACTTGTAAATCAATTAATTCGCTTTAGTTATTAAAGTATATAAATTATTGATTTATGTATAAGTACCCACATTAGTTATTTAAGTATTGAAATTATTGATTTAATTTGTGTATAAACAGCCACTTTAGTTATTTATTGAGGTATGAATATTATTTATTTGATTCATATGTAAATAGGCACTTATTTATTCAAGAAAAGAAGTTATTGATTCAATTTATGTGCAAATACCCACTTTAGTTAAAGTTAGTTTCAATTCAATTAAGTTTGATAAATTTAGTTTGATATAATAACATTTGCATTAACACAAGAACACAATATAACCACTACTTAAACTGGTCTAGTAAAACTCGATGCATAGCATTTAGTAAAAAGGAAACAAGTTACACATTGACAATTAAGTAGTTTTCCGGCCGTCAGCGGCTTAATTTTACCATTTATTTATCATTATATGTTTTATATATTTCAATAGAAACCAGACATTGAAAGAACAATCCTAGCGACCCAAAACATTACAAAAAATATAATTCAATAATTGCGACGCAGGAATTTTATGATTGAGTTCACAATGAACAGTAAATGCATAAATAGATGCATTCTCAATTAACATACCGACAGGCAGCAACAAGAAGATAGAATCGAAGACCAAAAACAACGATTGTAGCATAATAAACATTTGACAAAACGAACAACTAA
This sequence comes from Euclidia mi, assembly GCA_944739405.2. NCBI lineage: Eukaryota > Metazoa > Arthropoda > Insecta > Lepidoptera > Erebidae > Euclidia > Euclidia mi. The sequence goes on along the minus strand of OX123181.2, from coordinate 91,932,859 downwards.
TAATTCTACGATGATATTCGTATTTCTATACCAAATAGACAATAATTACATTCGTTCATTATTGTTAGTGAGCAACCTGCATGTGACACGTGTACATTTTATTAATAAATGAACGCGGAATTCTAGCTAGATACCTAGTATATAATACGCTAGCATCATAGGTACGTTCATTCTCAGCCAGTCCAACTATGTTAGGTACACGTGGTATAATAAAGATGCAACTTTCTTAGTAAGAAAGAAAAGAATAGTTAATATTAAAAGATAATCGCCGTAGTAGGCGGTAAAAGTAGTAAATAATACCGACTATATAGAAATATATCGCCGTACAAAATCACTAGCAGAAGGTTATAGTAGAAAATAGAAAGAAATGAAAAAGAGAAGGGTGTGAATTCGTTCCATAAGTCAGCCAAAGTAGATTATTAGCAATAATTACCAGTAGCACTTAATTACCTTAGTGGCATTTAAAAAAAGCTAATCGCGAAGCATACGATCAAGGTGACCTTAGCACGTCGTTAGTGGACGTGAGGTCATAAATCGCAATACAAAGAATGCAATCAACGAATGTGACCTTAGCGCGTCTTTAGAGGACACGTGGCCGCAGTCGAACGATTATAACTCGTTACTTATGCGGTTGATACAATATAATTATCACACGCGGTAACAGAAATAGTTATAATTTAGAAATGCTTACCAAGCGTAGTAAGACAAAATTTGTCTGTTGTGACCGGCTCAACACGCCCGACCTTCCGAGCACAACAGAACAAAAAGAGAAAATTTCTATTGTGATCAGCACAACACCACCGACTTCCCGAGCACAATAGAACAAGCAAAAAGAAACAATATATGCCACTAAAATAATTACACACTGGTTTGGAACGATTTCACACATACACAAAAAATAAAAATAAAAGACTCACCGGGCAGCGGATTCTCAACAAAACCCTACCTATAATATTCCCGTGGGTGCCACTGTAACGTAAAAAAGACCTTTCAGGTGTCCCCTGTTACGCTATCCCTACTAGGGTGTGTTTAAATGAGAAACGTGATTAAATGTTACAATAAAAATTGATTTAATTGCCAATTAATTTTAGACAGCATTTAGCAAGCGTTACCTTAATGAAAAAAATTACTATTTATATGATATTAAAGAAAATTTACACAGGGTCGCGTGGTTCGGCGATGGGGTGGATTGATGTTGAGAATCCCGCTGTCGGTGGTCCAGGATAGTTGGTTGACTTAGCTCGTCTCGCAGCCGCCAGAAAAAAGGGCCGAATGCAGCCAGCGCTTCAATATTTATAGGAGCTCGGGGTGCGGTGGGGGCGTAGGTGCAAGCGGCCGAGAGGTGGTGTCCTCTCGACGTCACAGCGACGTCACAAGTGGTATAAGTATTTATGTCAGCATTATTATCATCAGTCAAAATTAAGGAAATGTCATCGGCATATAGAATACAAGGTTTTAAAATCATGTCAGGGAGGTCGTTAATATAAAGCAAGAACAGGAGCGGGCCTAACACGCTGCCTTGTGGGACACCAAATTTATTCTCTATAGAGGTAGAACGATATGTTTTCAGTTCTCTGGCTTCATTAATGTTTTCTATTTCCACCACTTGTGTTCTAGCTGCTAAGTATGTGCGAAGCCAATTCAACGCGGGGCCACGAATTCCATACTTTTCTAACTTTTCTAATAATAAGCTATGCGACACACAATCGAATGCCCTAGTCATATCGAAAAAGACTACTGTGACTATTTTATTTGATTCTAACCCTTCTACTACATATTTAATCAAATTATAGCACGCTAAGGCTGTAGATTTACCTCGCTGAAACCCGAATTGTTCACGCCGCAGTATATTATTACTCCGTATAAAAATTATTAGGCGTTTATACATCGCAGTTTCAAAAATCTTTGAGAGTATGGGTACCAAAGCTATGGGTCTGTAATTAGTTAGGCTTGTTTTGTCGCCCTTTTTGTATAAAGGCTTAACTATGTATAGTTTGAGAACGCTAGGGAAACGACCATCTATAAACGAAGTGTTGATTAAATGTGTTATTACTGGGGTAATTTGATTTGAACACGCTTTGAGAATTTTAGTTGATATTTCGTCATAGCCCTCTGAATTAGTATTGTTCAGGGTCATTATTATCCTATAAGTGTCATCAAAATCAAGAGGATATAGAAAAATACTGTCACGTGAGTCAGTTGCGCATGTGTTGTTTAGTGAGACATTTTTGACTGGTATATTAATAAAATGTTCATTAAACGCTTCTGCTATTTGAAGTGGGTTGTTTAGTACAGTATCCCCCTTTTTCACATTGTTAATAAATTCAATTTGTTTGTGCGCTTCAGATTCATGTTTTATTAACTGCCAGGATGTTTTGCATACGTTTTTAGAATTTGCTGTCATTGCTGAATTACGGTTTTTAATTGATTGGTCGATGCACTTACGTAAAAGCTTAGAATAGGCCTTATATTTATTTTTAGTCAAACTACATTTATTAATATAATATTTATAGAGAAGTTGACGCTTTGTTTTGCAACTTAGTCTAAGGCCTTTAGTAATCCATTTCTGTTTACGAGTTTTGTTTGAAATTCGAATTCTGATTTTAGGAAAACACAAATTATAAAATAATATAATTATCTCATGAAATGATTGAAATGCTGGCTCAAGACGGTCTTCCTCATATATTTGGCTAAAAGAGAGGCTGGACATACATTCTTTAAATTTCTGCACGTTTTCCAGACTGTAGTCCCTTTTATATATGAAATATTCAATCACCGGCGATTCTTTGCATGTTGTAGGAATATTTAATAATTGAGCCGTATTATGGTCCGATATATCTAAATGTAGTAATTTACCTGTCGCATCACTCATATTGCTTATCATGTGGTCAATGCAGGACTTTTTGCGAGTGGGATCTTTAATGTGTAGATTCAATTTATAAGTATAGATGAGGTCTATTAATTTTTTTGTATTTTTGTTATTAGTATGTAGCGTATCTATATTTAGATCTCCAGCCAACACTATTTTCTTTTTATTATATTTATGACTAATTCTATGCAAAAGAGTGTCTAATTTCTCAACAAACATGTTACAATTTGAATCGGGTGTTCGATACAAGCAGATTATAAGGATGTTTTGGCGGGTTAATTCGATCCCACAACATTCAAAATGTTTATCGACTGTATATTCATCACAATTGAACTGCCTGTAGTGTAACCCTTTCTTTACAAAAATGCATACCCCTCCACGCTTTTGTTTTTTCTGCCTGGTGTAATATGCAGCTACGTAGTATCCATTAATATTAGCCATTTGTTCGTGTCCTTTTTGAACAAAGGTTTCAGATAAACATAAAACATCAATTTCGTTGTTACTATCTAAAAGTTCGCTTATATGGATTTCTAAAATACGACGTTTGTTAAACAAGCCTGCAATATTTTGGTGAAAAATTCGGAGATACTTGCGGTTATTATCGTTAATTACGAAAAAGATCACTATTCAAGCGACTTTTTTGTGAAACGGGAGTGTCGGTTTGAGTGCTTTGGTCATTTGTAGAAACTCTCCTAGAGCTTAATATATTTGTGTCCTTTATACAGTCACGCGGCCTCGACCAGTTTGCACATGGTCTGTAAACAGCTCTGCTTGCTGAGACTAAGAACTTAAGATTATAGTCAGTTTGGTCTAGAACATTGTTTATACTATTACATAAGTCATTGAAAATGTTGTAGGAATGATCATAATCTACGTCAACGTAAGTACATTGAGAATATTGTTTGTAAATAATACGTAACATATAATTAAGTTTATATTCATTTAAATATCGATTTTTATATATTTTTATGACGAACACAGGACATTTAACGGACTTCAAAAATGAACACAGTTCAGCTTCAATATGAAAGGGATTGGAGTCATTTTGACCTATAAATAATACTACTCAGTCCTGTTGCGTTATGTTAAAAAGTTTGACACTACTCAATATTTGTTCTGTACTCGCCTGAGATTTGACAAATGATACAAATTCATATTTTGTGTAGGGATTATGTAACCTTGATTCGATTAATCGTCTTGTTAATCCTGAGCATAGTTGGCCCCCAAAAATGAAAGTCTTCCTCGTGCTTTCATTTTGGTCACTTTGTTTGGACGTAGCTGAACCTGTGATGATCTTGTGCTGTGTGGATGTTTGTAATTCAGTTTCATGTTGAATGTTCAGAGCATCGCGTGTGTCAATAGTGGGTGCGTCAGGTATGTGTGGAACGTGTTCAGGTATTTGTGTATGTGGACTGGACTCAGTATCATTTCTGTTTTGTTGAAGTTCTGTTACAACGCATTCTAATGAGCTTGTGTTTGGAATGTCTTGTTTAGTAGGCGGATTTTGCTGTTTATGTGGAGTGTCTTTTTTGAACAAATCTGTAAGACGACGCTTAGCACTACTCCTTTTTGATGAGGACTGATTATTATACGACGATGATAAAGGACTCTTGCAGATCTGTTTGAGTGTATTTATTTCATGTGATAGTTGATTAATTTCTTGTCTTAGTGCCGTGTTCTCAAGAATCACGTTTTCTAATTCGTTCTGTGTGGACAGTAGGCTAGACTTCAGGTTATTTATTTCTGCAAACATTTCGTCTTTGCGCAGTGCCGTCACATGAGTAGATATGTCTAGGCTTTTTGCTAATATTTCATCTGAATATAAAGAGTTGAAAGAAATACTCATATCTATTTTGTCTAGTGATTTACATTTTTGAAGCGGTTTCCTAAGAGTTATGTTAGTGATTTCATCCATTTTCTAGCGGCCTCTATATTTCTGTTACAGTATTAGATTATAATTATTTAATGCTGTGTGATAATGTTTGTAGCAGTCTATAGTATATACCAAATTATTTGTGTATTCAATGTAGGTAGTTATGCTCCAGTAAATGATGTGCAGTCAATGTCAAGTTGAAGTCATATAATATATTTTAATTTAGTCCATACGAGAATGTCATCATACAATATCTATGGCAACACAAAATACTTATTGTCATTCATTCAATAGTCATTTAGTTAGTGGTACACCTCTATACTTTGGGCTGTCTTGTCTCTGGAACTTATAGTTGTCACTTGTCAAGTTTGTTGACTAACTGTTTGAATATTTTTTCGTAACGGAATGAAATTATGAAGATGACTATATTTCGTGTAAACAGTGCTTATTGCAAATCAACATATAAGTAATTTGTGCGTACGTACCACATTATCCGAAATCTGTATGTAAATGCCTTCAGTACGGTGTTCTTCACCCTTAAATACTTTTTGTCATCGTTATCGTGAAAGAGGTCAGCACTTGCCGTGCACTGTTTATAATGCTTTACTGAATTCCTTTGACGATGGTTAACAATCGCAAACACAGTTTCATCGATTCTATCATAACTTATCACTTTTACGAACCTTTGAGTAACGGTTGTGATATTGTAAACTATAGTTTCCTGCTTCTATTGTTGTCACTTAGAGGTTATGGATGTTTACTTGTATTCTTGTGGTAAAATTTAGGTAGATAACACGGTTAAGATACTGTTTTGATAATAATTAATGCAGAGCTTATGCAAATACGTGTTTACGCGTAGCTGTCACTTTGACGTTCCTCTATAAAAGTATAGTACAAAATAATATATAATTATATACAGGGTGGCGCTACCATAGGGGCACTTTTTAAACAGAGGCATAGCTAGGTATAGAATTATATGATTCCAATTCATTTATTTTATAAACTAGGTACACTTTTAGCATATTAGCTTGACTTGATTTGCCATTCGTAATAGATTGGCGAAGTTAAGCAACCCTTACTCAGGTCACTACTTGGATGGGTGACCACCCGTTGTGGCTCCCGAGCACTTTCTTGCCTCGTCGGTCCCAGTTTTTATTTCAGGACAAGAATCGTCAGTCCATGTCGGAGTTATGTTTTGTCGCTGTTTGTAAAATGATAAATAGTATGAAGCAATATTCTTCCTCTGTCTCATAAAATATCACCCTAATAGGAACAAATGACGTCATAGCTTGCTTATCTTTGTCTAATTATTAAAGCGATCACTATGTTGTTTTTGCTATCTAATTTTAATATAAAAAACCAAAGAGTTTGTTTGCTTGATCGCGCTAAGCTCAGAAACTTCAGTTCCGATTTGAAAAATTTTCAGTGTTAGATAAGGCATTTATCGAGGAAGGTTATATAACATCAGGTTATGAGCCACGGGAGCGGAGCAGTAGCCCTAAACGCGGGTGTAACCGCGGGCTCATCTAGTTCGATATAATTTTTATAATATTCTGAAGACGTGAAAAGCAGTCTCTTTCATTTTCAACTAAAACCTGATCATCATCATCACCCTTTTATACTGTCCCACTGCTGGGCACGGGCCTCTTCTCACTACGAAAAGGGTAAGGCCATAGTCCACCACGCTGGCCAAGTGCGGGTTGGCAGAATTCACATGTCTTTCGAGAACATTATCGAGAACTGTCAGACATGCAGGTTTCCTCACGATGTTTTCCCTCACCGTTTAGCAAGCGATAATTAACAATTTAATATGCACTTAATTACATACGAACCCGAGACCCTCTGCGTAGCAGTCTGTCGGTCTCTCCACTCAGCTATCGCTGCCTTTATACTTAAACCTGATAACCGAATCAAAAGCTGAAGAAAATATCAAAAACTGAACGTTAAAGTATAAAAACACACTCAATATTATTATTGGCAACAAATAAATACGTCAGTGTCAGTTGACACCCGGATCGGGCGATACAAATTCCTACGTGTCAATGTTCTTATATGTCTGCACCCCTCATTTACCTTTTTTTTATTAACTCAACCAGATTTCTTGGAATAACAGGCGTCTAAGGTGTTGTTCTGACGTAGCGTTTCTTATTTAGAACGAATGAAATTGATTTCCCTGTTTAAACGTACCTACTCTCTAACGTTTTATTTCTTCGATATAAATGTATTTCTAGTGCATGATTCTAGAAAAATATAAGCTTTCTGCACTTCGTTTCAGTACTTATTATAAACTTTATCTAATACCATTTTTTATTAAAAAGGGGCCCACCAACTTTTTGCTCCACTTTGATAGGTATACTTAGATTTTACCACCTTGAAACTGTGAGGTTTAAACTTAAGTACCTATTGACTTACGTCCCCATGTCAGGCTTTGACTATAAAATATGACTAAGACATACGATTGCATATGTTTCATTATGCGTTTGAAATGCACACACAAATAAAAATGTTTCAGGATAGACTAGACTTATAAACATAGCATCCCAGTTCTATTCACTCGGTTTAGAACGTCATATCAAAACCTACTTCATGAACTACTTGACGAACGCATTTGTGAACATTACGAGAGTGAAATTGCAACAGAAATTCCGGTTTTGAATAGAATTTCCATTGCAATTTCACTTTAGGTACATTAGCAGCGATAGCCTAGTGGAGAGACCGACGGACTGCTATGCAGAGGGTTCGACTCCACGGCGCGCACCAATGACTTTTCGAAGTAATGTGCGTATTAAATTGTTAATTATCGCTTGTCCCGTGCGTCGGAGAGCACGTTAAGCCGTCGCTCCCGGTTGTCATGAAGATCTTTGACAATCGTTACAGGGCGTCAGTACCGTCTAATAAACAACACTAGTCTAAACCATGGAATATCGCTATCCCTTCGGGTTGCGGAGGTCAGATAGGCAGTCGGTCCGTGGAAAAAGCTAATATTCAGCGAAATCCGGTCAGACTAGTAAGCGGACCCCAGATTGAAACTGCGATAACGCTAAGAGGATGATGATGTGCGTATTAAATAGTTAATTATCGCATGCTTAACGGTGAAGGAAAACTTCGTGAGAAAACCTGCATGTTTGAAAGTTCTCCATAATGTTCTCGAAAAACATGTGAAATCTGTCAACCCGCACTTGGCCAGCGTGGTGGACTATGGCCTTACCCTTCTTATAGTAAGAAGAGGCCCGTGCCCAGCAGTGGGACAAATTATATACAATTAACGATGTAATGGCTCATTAATAAAGGGAGCGAGATCTTTTCAAATAATTATTCTCTAAATAGTAGAGCCTTTCTGGTTTCAGTACAAAATAAGCCAACTCTGTTCCGTGTAGTGACGGATTAAGAATACAAAATAGGTATCCCAATTTATTCCATGGATGTCGTAAGGGGCAAAAATCTCGACATCAAACCCTGTACTGACCCGTCTGGCCAGCGTAGTATAGTAGTCAAAATACTCTTATTGAGTCACAATGATACTGTGAAATAACTTTAGAGAGGCTTAAGTCAAGCATATGACTATGAAAGGCTGTAAAGGAAGCTAGCTACTCTAAAGGAATATTACATTTAGCGGCAGGTACTGGAGTGGCGGCCACGCACAGGGCGACGCAGCAGTGATAGCCCCTAGTAAGTGAGGTATATTTTCATATTAGACGTTGACAGTGGACGTCATTTGACTGAGATGATGAAAGGAAAATTAGGTTAAGGTATAAAAATGGTACTCCAAAAAAACCACTAATTCACCTGCGCAAGTATCAGTAATCGTGACAAAAAGTTGCCTATAAGTTATTTTGATGTATAAGCTATATTACCGCAACTTTATCAAGGTCGACTTAAGTAGTTTTGCGTGCAAGATGAACAAACATACAAGCCGAAATCCATCCATATACGCCCATAAACTTTTGCATTTCGTTCACATCATATACCGTTATAAAGGTACCTTAACTCGTATATACGTTTAATAAATTCCAACGCCCTTGCTATAAACCGTTACCATGATATTAATATTTTCAATTACACGCTGAACATGTTTTCATATCAATACATAAATGAAAAGAGCTGAAATTTCTAACTGTAGCTGATAAGCAAATTCACAAGGTGCTGCGCGGTCATATTAATATCGATAATATCCAGCCGTGTATTATTTTCGGTAACTACGACTACCTTTAGATTTATTAATGTATATAAATATTTCAAAAAATATATACTTATAATTATATAACGGGCATATTACCCTTAATTTTAAAAAATAAAAGTAAAATATACCTCTTATTTATTCATCATCATCATCGCCCTAGCGTTATCCCGGTTGCATCCAAGACTGGCACGCCTTGGAGCCCGAGGACCGCTTAATTGTCTAACCAAATAGGACAGAATATCAACTATTCTACAGAGCGACTGCCGTCTGACCTCCGCAACCCAAAGGGATAGCAATATTCCATGGTTTAGACCAGTATCAGTTTATTTGAGGGTACTGACTCCCCATAACGACTGTCAAAGATCTTCATGACAGCCGGGACCGACGGTTTAACGTGCTCTCCGAGGGACGGGGCAGCCGATAATTAACAATTTAATACACACTTAAATTCGAAAAGTAATTGGTGTGATTGTCGAACCCGATACCCTCTGCATGGCAGTTCGTTGGTATCGCTGCCTCATACCTGTTATTTATTGTTCCATAGTAATTTAGAGTACCTACATGATAAATTTAGCCCAGACTAGGTATATAACGTAAAACCTATGATAAAGGCAAATCCAGCATAAAGATTTGTTGATTACATTTTGATTAGGTAGATTAAAAACATGAAAATGATGCTTAAAATAGAGCCATAATACAAACAGATACATTACACATTAATTTTAACCTGTATTAATATAACATATCTATATATATATGTATATATATAATGTTCTTCCGTTACTATCTGACGGACAGACAACGCACAGTCGAAACTATTTGGCCCAAGAAGCTGACATTTTTTAAGAGCGCACTGTGAAAGGATATTTCGAAATTCTCACGAAATTTTGGTAATTTGGGCATCCTCCAGTTACCTTTAAATAACAGAACTAATCGAGCACTATAGTTATTAAAATGTTACCTAAATCTTAGATTTTAGAATTCCAGAATTCCTCCTCCTATAAATTGAAACCCGTGCTGAGTCCAACATCTTTAAATGGCAGGATTTTCTAGGGAACTAGTGGAATATCCTAATTACAAGCCGGTTGCTGCTCGAGCAAATAAATTTAGTATAACACAGAGTCGGCAAGGTACGAAAAAACTTAGAGCTTTTATTAAAATAACCCGGCCGAGCATATAAAATATGGGTTAAATTAGTTTATTCTACTTGTTACTCGCAAATAACTTTTTGTCATATTCGTTAGTGTGATATCTTGTTAAATCAGTGTTTTATCTAATCGGTGTTTGAATAAAGTTCTTGCGTTATTGACTGACTGAGAGACAAGCTACAGCCAAAAATATTACACGCAAGAAGCTGAAATTTGTAATTTATGTTCCTTGGGGAACGTATGGGGTGCACTAAGAAAGGATCTGCCGAAATGCCCACGGGATCGGCAAGGAACGGTAAAATTTTAAAAAAATATCTGTGTAGCCGCAGGCATCCTTTTAGGAGTTCGTCAGTTTAAAAATACATACATATGAGATTCTGTCACAAAATAAATAATTTTGCTCGCCACACATATTTTGCATTACACACATAATATGTGCATAGGGTTCCCACCAAGAACTTAGGGTCCCAAGCCAACCTCACCTGCAAGTGGTGCACCTGCCGATCAACGGACGAGGCTCTGGCAAACAAAATATCCCGATAAGCGGCAATAGGCTCGCCACCTATTACGTGGGATCAAAACACTGGCGAAAAGTGGGCGTTTAATATGCCTCTGCCTACCCCTTCGGAGAAACAGGCGTGAGTCTATGTATGTATGTATGTACATATTTTGTACTAGGTGGGATGGGACTAGATCCACGGCTTAGTAGCTGTGGTCAGTAGCTGTTTAGTAGCCATATTTTTGTGAGATGATTCTCAAAGCTCTTTCAGACACTACTCACTAAATTGCTATCCCATACGTCCCATAGCGGTGAAGTCACGCCAACCGCCATTTGCATAATCGACCGCGAAACTGCGTTGACAGACATTAATAATAATAATCATTTATTTGCAGACATTGAAGTCCATGGAATAAAATTATACACATTGGCATCAAAACAACATTGTCCATATCGAATATTGTCTGGTACTATATATATGCCAATTTTATTTTTCTTACAAATACTCAAAGTTTGTAACAGAAATAAACAATCCAAGCGTTTTTCAGCCAAATCTATAACTGGCCTAAACAAGTATCGTCCCGTCACGCCCGTCGAAAACGGGACACAAAGGGGCACTCCGCAATCACGCTGTTTGTAAATCTTTCACGTACACACGTGAGTGGGAATATTGAGTATTGAGTCACATGGCTGAATACCAAATAATAATTGTGTAGCGCTAAATATTGTGCTATGTGGAACTTGGAAATAGGGTGGTATATACGAACGTAAACTGGGTATTAAGTGAGCGAATATGATGGTAGACGACGGAAATAATAGAAGATTGCGATCTGATAGATGTGAGTGAAATTTCTGAGAGACTGGTTTCATATTTCATATAATTATATCGTTTGTTGTTATTGAGCAAAGTTTCGATGGCGATATCTTTACGGTGAACTCAATATTGATATTGTGAAATCTTTCATATCATGTTTGAAACTACATAAATGTCTGTTTATTTCCATGAATCTAAAAACCTTCTTCCATTAAACATACTATTCATATAATCTGGCATGGTGTAGTAGTTAGTGACATTAATTACTAAGCCGGAGTTCGTAGGTTCGAATATTTGTGGGATACGAGTAGTGAACAACCCTACCAGGTCACTCCTCAATAAAACACTTAGATTTGCTAACCACTGAATTTATTCCAAAGAGAATGGTGCAACACCTAAAGTGATGGGAGTACTGACTTAAAAAATATGAGTCCGCGCTTATGTACCCACGCTCAACACGAAACCATAGCGTGATTCAGGCGGGTGGGATAACCGCATCTATGAAAGTGTTGGGTAAAGTTTTTGTTTACCCTTACTAAATACGCTTTAGATTTGTAGAGGTAGGGTTATGTTACCTCAATGAGGTAGGGTTACCTATTTATCTAGTTACCATAGTACAGTCAATGCCTAGTTTGGGATTGGATGGCTTTGTATGGATTGTACCAGGATATTACTATTATAACACAAAAGAGGATTCCCGCAGCTACGCCTGCTTTTAAGTTAACCGTTTCTTCTGCATATCGTGGAAATTCCGGGATATCCTATCTTAGTGCTCAACTAAGGACCCCAAGATAAAGACAGTTTGCTATCGTACATCAACCAAACCTATTACAATAGTCTCGTTAAAACCCCATGTACACTCAAAAATAATTCTGTCCCAAAGTTGTTATCGTGTAGAAAGCAACGTTCTCATTGAAACACCCACATCCCGTAACTACCAACAGTACTTTGTCCTTTGCCGATTATAATAGGACACCAGTTCGGCCTAGATAAAAATTCATGGACGTTTGAAATAGAAATATATGGCGGACGCATTTTAGTTCGTTTCATAACATGTACCTATAGAGGTTTGCGGTGTGCCTTTTGGATTTTACTGAATAAAACTGGTTCCTTCTAGTTTTGCTTGACTGTGGAAAGGAAATTATAATGCGGTATCTTTTGTCTTTATGGGTTAACGTGTTTAGTATGTAATTGTTCTGATATTGTAATAGACATTTGAAAAAATATTATTTATTTAAAGTTGAAATGTGTTGTAATGATTACACGAATCGGGTTCAGCAATGTATTATTACGTGTCTTTACAGAAAATATTGTTGAGCATTACTTGATACAGGTGGTAGTCAAAACGTTGTTCAAAATAATAAAGTTTAATAGGGAATAAAAAGGATTTAAACACGTTACTGGACTGAAGGATACGTACTAAAAGGTTACTACTTTAGTTGTAAAATGTGTTAGACTTGGAAGTTAAAGGATTCAAAAGCGTTTGTAAAGCTTTCAGGAATTGAGCCACACCAGATACACCAGTAACAAATATCTTTGAAGTGCTATGATTCGTGAAATGTTATATGAAAAAGTACTAACGTGCGAGTTATTTTGTAGCAACTTGTAATAATACAGGTCGCAGTTTGATAAATCAATGATTAACGAATATAATAAATAACTACCAAATACGATTTATGTAAAATGCGAACAGTCCTAATTTCCCCGTGAAATAAAATAAAAAATAAAAAATTATGTCAGATTTTTCTTTAAACCAGATTATTTCACCAAACAAAGACGTCGAAATCTCTACAAGAAGTACTTATATGATTGTTATGCAGGCAAGTCTTTCAGAAAATGTTTGTACAGTCAGCTCTTATAAGTGGATATATATGGCTGTCGGTGGGAAGTCTCGCTCAACCTGCGATACTATGTAGAAGATTTACCGAGTTGGAACGATTTGTTGAAGTTTAGAGTCAAATCATTTTTAATATACTAAATGTTGATTGCAGTTTCGCACGGTCAATTAGGTATTGGTGGCCCTGGTCTATCGATCAGGTTAGCTATGAACGCAGTATTAAAACGGCAACTTTTTATACATATTTTATTCGCTTTCGAAAAATTAAATTGTTCTAAATGTGTTTTCACTAAATAAATAAGTTCAAGTTGGCTCAACTTTTCCAGCGCTCTCTCATTTCAAATCGTTTTAATTATTAATGACTAACCTTCATTAAAATAAGTTTTAGAAGAAAAATTCATTCATACTTTTCATGTTGAGCTGTTTAATATTTATAAGAAAATTGCCCGTTCCGCGGCCTAAGATTATTTACAATTTAATTAATTCATTAGATTTATTTTTGAGTGTTTGAGTTTAAGTTGTCTTAGGACTTTTATTACGGTTTGTTTTCGGTCCTAGAATGTTTTAATCTTAAGCTGAAATAAGTGATATTTATAACATTATCATCATCATCGTTGTAGCGTTCTCCCGGTTTCATTCATGATTTTCGCCTTGCAGCCCTGACGGCTTTCTAGTTTAAACCTGGTTTGACAGAATGTTAGCTAATATTATTTGTAATAATGAGTAGATACCAAAACATGTTGTTATTTACGAAAGACTTTTTGAAATAGTATCTCAAAAAGACTCAAGCAAAGTTAAAAGTAACTTCTTGCTTCTATAAGTACAAAACAATACATTGTATTGTATAAACGTAAATTCTATTGCATGAACAATTTAATACAGGCCCTTTCTACCACAAACCGTTTGAAACATAACCAAACACGAATAAACATTCTGGAAACCCTTTCTATAAACTTTCCGTCCAGAACTTTCTATATTGAACCGAGTGTGTGTAAAGAGGTTTACTCACTAATCCCGACGAACTGCCGACAATCCGTCAGTCTACCGGCGGTCTCGACTGGTCTTGACGGCGTTTTCGAATCTTCGTTTCGCGTCGACGATATGAAATATATCATACAAATTTGTGACGGGTCGTATTCGCTAGACGACTGATATAAGATGTCCTTTGTTATTTCCGACGTCTCGACTAGTTTCCTACAATCGTGGTTGCGGTTAGTCGTGACGGAGACGTCGTAATAAACCTGCATGACGTGGTTTGCAAGTCACCGACATGTTAACCTGCGAAAAGTAGATTTATTATATAAGATAATAGTACCTAGATCTATTGCATAGTCAACAGGATTATTTTTTATTTCAGCGATGCTATTCTAAACAATTTATAACTGTACGTAACGACATTGTAAGGCAGAGTTGCGCTGATTGATCCGCATCAAAGTCAAAACTTTCTAGAACTCAACCAGAGCCATTGAGTACGCCGGACATTAATTGAACGAATTTGAATCTGCGCGGTATAAAAGCAGCAATGCCGTGTAATAGGCTGTTTCTCGCACCATAGATTACCGGATTGTATCGACTGGCTGTGTCATTGGTTCTCCCGCTTTAGTGTGTACATTCCTTATATAAGGGTATGCATGTGTGCTCTATACATTGTAGACCAGTGATTTATCAATGAGCCATCGAATAACCCTTGTTTGCGTGGATTTTAATATGGCTTGCGGGCTCGATGCAGTATGTTTTGGTACTTCAAGCATCAATTGATGAATAGGGCTTAGTAATAGCTGAGATGTGAATATTTTTGTTGTGTTTTTTTTATTATATTTGACTATAAGACAATCATAGGCAATGGTAGTTTTTTACGAAACAGAATCTTGCTTTTAGCTACTGCTACAATAACTTATCACTGGCCAACTTGCTGATCTATTGGTCAACTGATATTTCTGGGTATAATATGGATAATTCATCCTGTACTATGTCTGGGTGCAATTTATTCATAACGAATAAAATAATCATGTTAATTCGTTATCGACATACCATAGTTTGGGCTATGGTGGATATGTTGCAATCAAATGGCTATCTGTATTACCTATAAAAAATTTACGGCGTTTAATATTTACTAATATTAGACGCCCTCACCTAAACAACTATGAATCATGGCTATTATAGTCATGCCTACCATTATTGAATAACAAAGATTGTTGCACAAAAAAGCAACAAAAATACCGTTTAGAAACCAGTTGATTTCGTTCGTATACGACCGACAATTTTGATTTTCGTAAGCGTCGGGTCCATTGGAATGCTGCGTCGAACTGCGGAGCGTGCTACCAGTTCAAATGAAATTTTATCCTCAAATACGGAGCAGCGGTGACAATCCGATTAGGATGCAGGGAATGAAGTGAAGAATGCATGCCTTCTACCTATTTTGAATAATATGGGGGGAGAAATTCAAAACAAAATAAAAAATATCGCAATGCGAGCTGGTATGCCACGCGTACCTATACAAAATACATACATACATACATACATACATATCGTCACGCCTTTTATCCCCGAAGGGGTAGGCAGAGGTGTATTTCTACACCCACAAAATTCCAAATTCACCGCTAGAGGCGCGCGGATAATTTTTGTATCGCCAATACTAAGTGTACATCCTTGCAACTTGTGTACTGTCACAGCCCAACTCAATATGAATGGCAACGTCCGCCTCTCGATATTACCGTACCCGCGATTACACGTAACTGCAGACCAGGCTGGTGAGTAGCGGGCAAAATCAAACGCGATTTTTTTTTCCTAAATGTATATAATACAACATTTAAACATGCAATGTTTAAATGTTGTAATTTAATGTTTAAAGAATTTTAAAAATAAGCCAGACGATTTAGTCGGGGCTATATAACATTGCCAGGCGCGTGCAAAAATATTTTGCAAACAAATATAATAAATACGTTTGAGGCAACTTGAATCGTTATAGGTAATTTTCATTGCCCTTTGTTGCACTGCACCTTTGACAAATACCTAATGAAATGTAAAACCCATATTTAACCAAAAAGGCACGAAAAACGCAAAATTGAACCAGTTCCAAAAACTGGGAAGCAATTTAAATTCGTTCTCTTGAGTTTTTCGTTAATTTGTAAAAGGGCAGTGTTTCCTTATGAATGTAATTTTCTCTTTTGTGGAATGTGTGGTTTAATTAGATGGCGGTCGACGTTCAAAGCTCCGTTGCAAAAAATACAAGCGAAAACTGTTTCAGTTTTACTGGTTAAATGTTTAATATAATTAGTTGCAGGCTTTGAAACTTATGGTTTTATGTATGTTTATGCTAATTTAAAAAAAAGAAGACGTGCAGTTTTGTGTAAAATTATGGTAGTTGATATTTTGGTTTGGAAGATGAAATAGCACTAATGCTAATAATAAAATACTATTTGTTGTCATAAAAAACTATTAGGTAAACTTTGAAGTATAAAATCACAAACACAATTTTAATTAAAAATAAATTAATGTCTCAATACTCAATATTTTATTGCACTCCATAAGTTACTTATGGGTGTTACAATATCAAAATATGGTATCGATAACAAAACTTAAAAAAAATGTTTATTTGAGGCATTTTATGCAGTTTTTAGGACTCATATAATGTCCTGGCTATATACTCTGGCATCATTACAAGTTCAAATTTTATCTAAAAATTAATTACATGCCTAATAATATGGTTGCATCCAAATATTGAGCTAAAACGTCACTTACGCAAATTGTCTACTGCTCATAAAATTACTCTTTATCAGAATGATTCTACCTCAAAAGGTTATTTTCCAAAAATGCCAAAAAACTAAATTAACTTAACCTTCGATTTAAGTTCTAATTGGTTTAATCACATAAATAATAAGAAATCTGGATAGATAAGAATGTGGATCCCAAGCTCCAAGGAGAATGGCAGGCGACCTAAATATCTATACTTGCTACATCTGTCAATGTAACTTGTGGAGTAGGTAAGGGTGTATTCAGATTGCCATGTGTGTGTGCCGCCGCTCATGCGCCGCTTGCGATTTGTGCGTGGAACAACAAGCCGCGCATTCGCGGCGCGTTCATCATATCTGGACACCCTATTATAGAAAAATCCACTTTAGACAAAGCCAGGTTCAATTTCAGCTTATTTACTAAAAATGTAGTCTAAAGTAAAACTCTTACCCCGCTTCATAACAAAACACTCGACACAGCACATTCTCTCATTATACACGAAAATACCGTAAATTATTTCGCTAGCACTACCTTCTTTGATAAAATATTATAATGACCCACCAAAAGGTAACAGGATGAAAGAAATACCCTACAAAGTCTAGCCCTTTTAGTCGTAATTGAGAAATTGAATTTTCATGTCGCTTTTAAGTTAGGCTGGCGAAATTCTACTGTTTATTATATTTAACTTATTCAAATTGTCGAGATTTAGCTCTAATGATATTTTATGTAGTTCAAGTAAAAAAGGCTTTTACGGTACTATAATACGGTGAGTAAAGCTTTTTTAAAGAGTTGGTGAAAAGACGGTTGGTGAAAGTCTATAGTTGGTGATTTTACGTACTACGTATTAAAAGTTATTACTATTAATATAATGCAATAAAGGTAAACCTTTTTCATAGTATTAGGTTATCACACGATCTGCCGCCCGCCTGATGGTGATCAACCCGTTATAGTACTTTAACGCTCATAAAGCCAATCATGCCAGCATTTCTATAAACAGATGAGTTATCCTAGTCATGTTATCCTTATCTTTTTATATTTCTTGTTCCCTAATATAACCGTTGGTAAGATTTTACCAGTACTACTCATATCACCAAAAGCGGCCTTTGGCACCTCAGTCTGTAGTCACACTTGGTGCTGAGCTGGCTACCAAAATGTATAGTATGCCAGTGCTTCCACCAAGCGGCAACAAACAATGAAATATGTAATTATTAAATTGTGGATGATGAAACATCTCTGTCGACGGTTTCTATATTTTAATATCTATTTGTTGATTTTACATATTATCTCAACCTGTCAATAGATATTATTTGATAAAGTTAAATTTAGTTTGTGTTTATTACAATGCATGCCGTTGGCATTCCAAAAATAATAGCAAATTATATGAATATTTTCATTACAGGATTAAAATTTGTAAAATATTTGTCTGTGGATTGACGTATGTCTATCCACATGCTAAATAATTTACAATTTGCTTTTGGATAGGCAAGGCCTTTGTTATGTAATGATTGCATCATGTAGGTATAGCGGTCATGCAACGAATACTGTATTGGTATATACGTGACACTTTCAGCACGGAAATGATATCTATAACGTATTTTAACTTCATACAATCGAGCGGAACGCGATTTATACTTACAAGCCTCAGGCAATGTAGCTGTGCATACCGAGCTCAAGCAGCTTTGGTACACACTTAGTACTGAGTGCGTACTGAGTGCGTACTGAGCCCGAAGCGTGTAGGTATAATTCACGATCCAACTGTTTGTTTTAAGCTAATATACTGTACAGATATATTTATCTATACAACTTTTCTAATATCTATTCAGACCTCAATATCGAAACTAAAAGCACCGTAATATTAGCGTGCTTTCAGTTTTTAGGGCGCGGGCTGTCGGATAGGTATGATCTCAGCAAAAAGTCACAAGATGCGCGGTTTGGTTTAAGGTTCTTACCATGCCTCGTTTATCCCTTCATGAATTAGCGTCAACCACCCAAGCAACATGCAGAATCTACTATCAAAATTACAGTACAATGCATTTTTACTATGAGACGTTTATTTCTCAACAAATTTACATTCACATGAAAATAAATAAAAGCAAAATCTTTATTTACTTTAAACAAGCGCGATAGTGTTTTATATTAGTTAATTGTATCACATTTTTTATGAGCGATAAGTACTTTCATAAGATAAGCTTTGGCTATAAGATGTTATTTTTATGAACAAAGTGAACGAAACAAATTCGTACTTACTATATTCATGTTTCATACATCTTAAAATGTTCGCCTGCTAAACGTGGCTCCTTTAATAAATTTAAGTTTATGTTGCCTTTAGAAAAACGTAGGGATGTTGGTATTATAACTTAAGAGCTTGTAAAAAGCCCTTAAAATATAAGTTAACAAATGTTTGAAAATAAATCTGATATATAAATTACTTAAGCTCTAAATCTAATACTAAACCGTAATAAAATAGCATAGTACCTACCTATGTGGGTGTATAAACGGATTAGGTACTTTAGGAACAAGATAATAATAATACATTTACGTACTTACTCCGATGGCTCAGCGACCCAAATTGTGTCTTGGCCTCCGATATGAGAGCTCGCCACTTCACCCGATCCTTTGCAGTTTCTTGCCAGTTAATGACTTGAAGCTGCCGAGTTCCTCCTTAACTACATCACGCCAGCGATATCTGGGTCGACCAACCGGGCGACGTCCAGTTGGTCGGCCGAGATATGCTCTCTTTACGCTGCGATCATCTCCCATTCTTTCTAGGTGGCCTAGCCATCGTAGTCTTTGCGCTTTCGCTTCTCCAATCACATTGGGTTCAGCCATCAGTTCTTCGATTTCGGCGTTCCTTCTAATTCTCCAACTCCCATCAGGTCTTTGCACAGGTCCTAGGATCTTTCGAAAGATCCTCCTCTCCGCTATCAGAAGTTTTCTTTCCTCTTTTAGTCGTCCAAGCTTCACATCCGTACATTAGTATTGGTCGAATAACGGTTTTGTAGATTCGGATCTTGGTGCTTCTGCTGAGGAGCTTGGCCGCTAGCACTTTATGTAGCGCGGCACTGCATTGAAGCGCGTTTTGGATGCGAATATCTACTTCCTCTTCTCTTGTGTTCGTGTCTGTCACAGTACACCCTAGATATTTTAATTTAGCAACGCCTTTGTACACGGTATCTACTACGCGTAGGTTGTTGCGTTGGACGCGCGTGTTTTTGTACCGTTTCATAAGGAGATATTCTGTTTTGGCATAGTTTATTTTGAGTCCTACTTTTCCAGCTTCCGTTTCAAGAACCTCTGTGGATGGCCGAACTTCGTCCTTGGTTTCTCCCAGTAAGGCAAGGTCATCAGCGTACCCTATCACCCTATGCCTTCCATTCAGTTTCAGTCCAACATCTAGTGTTTGCACTCTTTTGACGACATATTCTAGAACTAAATTAAAAAAGTGAACACTTTGCGCATATTCCCATTTCTTCTCCATTATCTGCTTAAGGAGGAAAATCTGGTCAATAGTACTACAATTTGGCCAGAACCCACACTAATAGTCACCGAGGACTTTTTCCGCGTATGGTTCCAGTCTCTTTAGTAGCACGTAGGACAAAACCTTGTACGCTGTTGGTAACAGAGCTATTCCTCGATAATTCGTGCACCTCTTCTTGCAGCCTTTTTTGTGGATCGGACAGATCACTCCCACGTTCCATTCGCATGGTTGTTGTTCTGTTTCCCAGATCCTTAGTAGGACTTCATATAATTTTGATTGGGCCACACCACCTCCATACTTCCGCCGGTATGTTATCAATACCCGGAGCTTTATTGTTTTTCAGCCTAAGAATGGCTTCTCGACCCTCTCGGAATGTTATGGGTTCTACTGGGACTTCCGTGTTATTGTTAGTGCATGGAAGTGAATCGCTACATGGGCTACAGTTGATCAGTTGCTGGAAGTAGTTGCGCCATTGGATTTTGATTTCTTCCTTAGATGTTATCAGGTGGCCATCATCGTCTTCAAGGAGTTGTGTTGTCGGTTGGCAGCCTTTCTTCATAGCTCGCACTTCTTGGTAAAATTTTCTAGCCTCATTAGCTTTTATGAGAGTCTCCATTTCCTGTACCCTCCTTTCTAGGTGTTGTCGCTTTGCTCTTCTAATTACTCTTCTTGCCTCTGCTTTGATCTGATTGAACTTCTCTAACCAACGAGGCTCTTGCTCTGAAAGCATCTTATATTTCCTTCTCTCTTCTATTATGTTTTCACAATCCTGATTCCACTATTTCCTATTTTTTTTTCCTTTCTTAAGCCCAAGTTCCTTGCATGCTACGCGTTTTATGGTGTCTTTCATATTTGCCCAATTTTTATCTATATTGACGACTACAACTAATTGTTTAAAACTGTTACCCGTTGTTATGTGTAATTATACCGCTATAATTTCCTCCGTGTTAATACCTACCGTTATAATGATTCAGTATTCTTAATTACGTGTTTATAACCCAACCAAATATTAAGAGGATTTATTAAGTCAAGGTCCCCAGGAGGAAATTTTGAGATCCATGGCTTCAATCACAACCGAGACATTGCAAAAATTTATCATCATCAGATGATATCAAGTATTTTATTTGTTTCCGATTTACAAATGTACGATAAAATATACGATGTATGGCTGAGATAAGTATAATATACAAATACAAATATAAGTACATAAAAACGTTATTAACTTTATGAATTATTATTATTCACAATCACCTCGGCAAGATAGTTTATAAACATTTTCTAAGCTACCATATAAAGCTGCAGCTTGGGTTCTAAAAACACGTATATCTTGAACAATTGCTCACTAAGTGCCGTAACTCTTCTAGCGGATTAATGGTTCATTATTCTGCAGCCTTCCTAGGTACCTGTATCTTTACGATGGTTTTACAACGAAGCCCCGCCAAGTTATTGGTCTTCAGACGTGGTATGTAATTGTGTTTCTTGAAATATAACGTGTCGTAAGAGAGTTCAATTGCTCATGAGAAGTGTTTGTACTGGGGGTACTTATACCCGTTAATTTAACAGTGGTTGCAGTAAGTGCTTTTGAAGTGGATATTTTCACGTTCAACATGTGTAAGTTCTCATATCTTTGACATTGAAGTGAGGTTACTCAAGACTTACGAAGGCGTGACGTAATATTAAAATGTCGTAACATAGCATTGCTCGTTTAAATGCTTGATGATTTACTCTGAAGCGTAGAACAGCCATTGCTCCTAAAATATTTAGAGAGGGAGAATTAGCGAGCATAAACTGGAGAAACTGAAATTTTTCATGTAGTATTTACTCATTTATACGAGTCTCAGTCGACAATCTCGTGTTGTTGCATCCATGCCGTGAGCAAAGCTTTTATGGACACATACTATGCTGCCGTTAATGGAACAATGTTGTTTTTCTATTGTGTTCGGTCAAGATGAAAATAAATAATAAAGTGATTGCAGTATTGGCGAAAAGAAGTGGCAAAAATTAAAACTACAACCTTTATGCTGGTCATAAATGACTTACAGGAAAGTTTAACTTTGATCAAAGATTGCAAAAATGACGTGGTTCTTCATGTGACCGCCTTGCCACTGAAAAATAGGATTGTTTTGATTGCCATACTGGACAACACTTTATAATTGTTTTGTCTAATAAGACAATGCCCGCACTAGGAATAAATCTAAAACTAAATATGTTGAATGTTATCCTTTGAAAACAAAAGAAGCTGTCATAGTTGCCAACGAATTACTTCGTAATTTCATTTTACGATATGGTATTCCAAAAATAATAATTACAGATAAAGGAACTGAATGTATGTCTCAAATATTAAGCGAGATTTGCAAATTATTAGACATTTATAAATTTAATTCCACACCCTACCATCAGGAGACAATAGGTTTTTTAGAAAATAGACACAAACGTTTAGGTGCCTTCTTAAGAATTCAATGTGCAAACAATAAAAGTAATTGGAGTGATTGGATTCCTTAGCTTTTATTTGGTAAAATGTGTTATATAGCAAGTAATCTTCCATCATATATTGAGCCATTATATAACTACGATAGTTATCCTTTAGAACCAATATACAGATTACAGAGAGCACAATCTGAAGCTGGACTGAATCTTTTGCAATGTAAAGAACGTCGAAAATTTATATTTGATAAAGCTGTTAACCCAATAATTTACAAGAAAGGTGATTTAATATTATTAAAAAATCAAACAGGTCAAAGGTTATACGAGTTATATAGTGGACCATATGAGGTAATTGAAGATTTAGAATCCAATGTAAAAATAATAAAACACAGAAAGGAATATGTAATTCACAAAAATAATACAAAATTGTTTGTTGATTGTTGATGAATAATATTTTCTTCAATTTTATAGTAAAACTAGAGGACGCCAGCAGCTACGCCTGCATTTTTTTTTAGTTTACCCGTTTTGGCCGATCATGTGGGAATTTCGGGAAATCCCTTCTTAGTGCACCCTTACGATCCCCAAGGAACATACATGCCAAATTTCAGCTTCCTGCGCCCATTAGTTTCGGCTGTAGCGTGTCTGTCAGTCAGTCAGTAACGCAAGGATTTTATATATTAAGATTACATTAATATTATAATCAGTTATCCTTAAGGGTGACCTTTTTTTTCTAAAAAGGGGGTGAAGTGTGATCTTTTTGATGGGAGGTGTAATGTATGATTTAATTGTTTAACCGTAACAATTTCATGCTAGCTGCAACATCAATGCACGTCACACTCAAGGATTGCTAAATAAGTTTTATGTATGTTATAAATAGCCGTAGTTGAATGAAATAAACGAATTTTCACTATTTTGATAAATCGAACAACATGTGTTTGACTTAACTCCATCTACATCACCAACACAACCTTTACACTAAGTAAAAGTTGAAAAGTATCCATATGTATTATATGTCCACTCCATATTATATTCTTTTCTCAAATTATTAATATAGTAAATTAGTCCATTGCTTGGCAATTTTAATAACTAACAATAGTATTTTCCATCTATTGCGAAAATTACTTGGAAAATTGTATATATTTTTCACCATTATTGATGAAAAGAAAAAGTGTCATCGGTGTGACAACTTCTTTACGTACAAGATAAACTTTACTGCTTATACAAAACAAGAAATAAGGAAAATTTTCTAGCTGGCTGGCGTGAGCAGCGGCGTGTAGCCTCCGCTCCGCTAGCAGGGCTGATGTGACGCTATGCCGGCCTCCGTCAGCGTACTGGCCGGCGGCCGAAAGCCGCCACCACGGACAATAAAAACTTACCTATCGACAGTGACAAAGTCAAGCGTTTGTGTTGTTGTTTTGATATTTTTGTTGTTATTTAGATAGTCTTTATTTTTAGTGAGTGATTTTTCAGTTTTATGGCTTATAACGGTGGCAAGGGTGATGATGAAATAGGTGCGGATCAACCTTGCACTTCGTCTACTCTGGTGCGCTGCCCCAATTGTTCCCAGGCGCGTTACTTTAAAGGTGAGCGGGGCCTAAAAGTACATTTTGGTGTAAAATCCATAAAAACCAGAATGTACTTTCTGGCCCCAATACATCCACACATACACACAACAACACAATAGTCTCCCCCAAAATTCCCTTTTGGCAATATTTAAGTCAATTAAAAAATTCAATTCCGGTTTTAAAGCGAATTCCCCGTGGTGCAAGACCTTCAGTGGCCCAAAATCTAGCGCAGTGCATAGGTCTTGTCACCCGGGAAAATTATATAACAGCTTGGGAACAGTTAATCACCTTTCCTTATAGAATTTTGCATGCACAGACAGACCGTATAACAAAAAAAAACACTTACATCAAAAATTAAAGAAAACTGTAATAATTCGGCATCCCATTTAAACCCCCATCCTCCTAAACCATACCGTAATAGCCCCATTTACCATTATGTAGAATCAAAACTAAGGGAAGGTGATATCAGGGGAGCCTCCAGGCTCTTGTTTAGTAGCGATGTGGTGGCGCCTTGTTCTGCCGACACACTCGCGAGTCTGCAAAGCAAGCATCCAACGCCAGGGGATAACCTCTCCTTTCCTGACCCACCTGACACAAACTCAGATTGTCTCAACGTTACAGCCAAGGACGTGGTTGCTGCCGTTTGCTCTTTCCAAAGCGGGTCTGCCGGTGGTCTCGACGGCTTAACACCACAGCACTTAACACCACAGATCTCGTGTGTGCGAGCGCCGGGGCTGCTGGGGACGCGCTTTTAAGGGAGCTAACGGCCCTAATCAACCTTATGCTCTCCGGCAATGTGAACGATGACATCGTCCCTATTTTGTACGGCGCCAATCTCTGTGCCTTGCGAAAGAAGGACGGTGGCATTCGTCCCATTGCCGTGGGGTGTACGTACAGACGTATGGCAGCCAAGATATGCTGTCGTTATTATTATACAAACTAAGGTAATAAATTCCAACCCCTGCAGCTCGGATTTGGATCCAAGGGGAGTTGCGAGGCTGCCATACATGCCCTGTCAACGTACCTTGGCTGTAATGGGGGCGAGGTTATCTTGAAGGTTGATTTAAAGAACGCCTTTAACTCAGTGAACCGGGACACCTTGTTGACACAAGTTAAATTTGAAACATCCAAAATTTACAACTTTCTTTGGCAGTGTTACAGAAACCCTTCAAAATTGATCTTCAAGGAAAATCTTCTGGAATCCGCCTTTGGCTGTCAACAAGGTGACCCTATCATCAGCCAGTTAAATTCAAAATTCAATATCTGGTACCTAGATGACGGAACCCTGGCAGGCGACGTACAGACTGTTTATCAAGATCTGGCTTTCTTGAAATTAAAATTTTCATCCATAGGCTTAGACCTAAATCCAACTAAATGTGAAATTTTCATAAACGACAATTTAAATAAATCCTCTATACTTTCCAAATTTCAATTTCTGACTCCCAATATAACCCACATTGAAAAAAGTACTCTTCGCCTCCTTGGGTCCCCGATTTTAGACGAAGGTTTCGATACATTTATTCATGAAAAAATTCAAAATTTTAGTGAAATTTCGGACAGGCTCCTCAAAATTAACATTCATTCGGCTTTCACTATAATTCGGTATTGTCTTTTCGTGCCTAAATTTATTCACGCTATTCGAGCTTCGCCTTTTTGGAAAAATTCGAGCCTACTCATTGAAATGGACAAAATTATACAAACTACTCTTAGTAAAATTTTGAATATAGCACTGAATGACCGATTGTGGCTACAGGCGTCCTTACCTGTACGTTTTGGCGGCCTCGGTATTCGAAAAATTTCTGATGTTAGCCTACCAGCATTCCTGTCCTCGGTCCACAGCACTACAGAATTAACCAGGAAAATCTTAGCACCAACACTGGTCGATTCTGAGGTGCCGTGTAAGACCGATGCCACGAATGCTTGGAGAAGAGCTTGTCCAAGCACTGAGTTACCCCGAAACCTATCCTCTCAGAGGCAGTGGGATGGGCCGCTTTGCAGCAGAATACGAGAAAACCTTCTTAGCACATCGTCTAATGCTGCAGAGCGTGCTCGCCTACTGGCTGTGGGAGAGTGGGAGTCGGGCCTCTGGCTTCAAGCACTGCCATCGTCCAACATCGGTACCATGCTGGACGATACGACCTTCCACATCGCGTCTTGCCTCCGTTTAGGCGCGCCATGTGTTACTCCACATCGCTGTCACTGTGGAGAGGCTGTCGACAGCCTTGGTCACCATGGCCTTTCATGCAGCAGGAGCGCAGGTCGTATTTCACGACACGGCAACCTTAATGACATTCTCCGTCGGGCTCTTGTCTCCGCTGGCGTTCCAGCCCACCTTGAACCTCAGGGCTTGGTACGCAACGACGGCAAAAGACCAGACGGTATGTCTTTACTGCCATGGAAGTTGGGTAGGCCTTTGGTATGGGACGCAACGTGTGTCGATACCCTCGCGCCATCACATCTTCCTAGCACAGCCGGTTGTGCGGGCGCTGCTGCTGCTACAGCAGAGACCCTCAAACGGCGCAAATACGTAAACCTAGTAGGGGATTACGTATTTGAGCCGTTTGGGGTCGAAACGTTGGGGCCATGGGGTCCAAGTGCGAGATCTCTTTTTAAAGACATCGCAAAGAGACTTGTCGACGCCTCGCGTGACCAGAAGGCTGGGTTGTATTTGGCCCAGAAGGTAAGTATCGCCATACAACGTGGCAACGCTGCCAGCGTTCTGGGCACGCTGCCAGTTGACGGCGATGTGGATGAATTTCATGACGCGCTCTAAATATTTTTTTTTTTCTTTTTCTGTATATATTTTTTGTATGTTCTGTATATATTTCTTTGTATAGTATTTTAAGACTTAGTTACGTTTAAAATAATAATAATAATATATAAAATAAAGTATACCTTTACACTTGTGACACACATAAAAATTTCTTTATAAACATGCAACTATCCAGGACATATTACCTTAACCCGATACCTTGTAATCTTGAAAGATTCACAATAAAGTTTCCACCACGAAACCGCTAAGGTTTAAAAATTGGAATAGTGGCCATATAGGTATTAATTTCTCAAATTTAAGTTCCTTTGCATTAAACTTTCGAAAATAAAAACAATACACTTCAGTATTCCAAATGGTGAACTCAGCTTTATTTTTCTTGCATTCTAATTTCAAACAAGAAAGCTCAAAATGTTGAAACCAAAATAGCACCCTCGGTTATCACTCAGTTCTCGAGCTTCAGCATTTGAACGAGCATCCTTCTGCTTGGTCCATTTATCCAGCTATCACATAATAATAAATAATGCCAGGACAAGTGTAAATCCAGAAACATCGCGGGGCACTGCTCAGACACACCCATCATGAGGCTTAACGCCCAACGCGGCGTGATCCCTGATTTCCCCCGGGGTAGCAATACTGCGCTGGTTTTCGAACTATGAGTATTTGGATGTGCTATTTTTATTCGTTTGTTCGTTTTTTTTTAATAGCTTGCGGATTTTACCAACCATTTAGTTAATGAAGGTACAGTTTTCAATGTTTGTACTAGTTGTGGTTGACACAGATTTACAACTTATATTTCGAAAATAACCAAAATATTAGTTATTAAGATAGTTGACGGAACACATTTTATTTTGTGTCTTACTTAATATGTTTCAATTTGTTAATGTTCTATGTTTCACTAAATTATGGACACTCACCACTTCGTAAACAATTTCGATGTGTTAATAATATTTGCTCCTTGGTTAATACTCTTTAAACTTGTTGTCTTGTATTTCTATTCAAAATATTCACTTTTATTTTCTAAAAAGTATCAATATCTAAATAGTTATAGCAAACTTATTAGAAATTGCAATACTCGATATCAATAAACTTCATAGTACGCAATAAAGCTTTTCTTATTTTCTTCTTTTTCAAATACAACTCTCGCATTAGAAATAGATCCTGTGCTACGGGGGACTTTATGAACATTCAATCAACACGTAAAAAGTACGCCAAGAGTTGTAACTGCAATTTCTGGAACTCATAACGTGTTGTCCCGTGCGGGAATCGAACCTACAACACGCAACGGTGGTAAGTGGCGAGGCGACCACTAAACATTTTGTGAAACTTTATAAAGTTTGGCTACATACATGTTTGTCAAACTTAATAAACAACTGACTTCACTAGACATAGTTATTTTCTTCTAAACTCATTGCTTTCATGAAATATTTAATTCCGCCGTGCATGGCGAGGACCCGCCTTATTGCGTTTTCACTAAACTTGACAAATTATATTAGAGTCCGAGATATTTTGATTTTTTAGTTTCACTTGCAAGTATAGGCAATAGGCTCGCCACCTATTACGTGGGATCAAAACACTGGCGAAAAGTGGGCGTTTAATAAGCCTCTGCCTACCCCTTCGGGGAAACAGGCGTGAGTCTATGTATGTATGTATGTACTTGCAAGTATGGAATTTTTAATAATAAGCGTCTAACCTGATATGCTACAATTATGGAATATTCCAGATGGAATACAATTATTTGACATCTTAATTCATGTTAAATAAGCGTCTAACCTGGTTGAATATTCTTAATGGAATACAATTATCTTAATTTATGTTAAAATAAAATCAACATCATCAGTATTTGCAGTCTTTTCCTTCAACTGCCTGCCCAGTTTCCATATTATTTGGGATCGGCGCCGAATTTCTTTCTCTTCCATTTTCTCCTATTACACGTCATTTGATTATTCACTCCCTTTTCATTCATGTCACCCATCACACAATCCATCCATCTCTTCTATGGTCTTCCTCTTGCCTTATATCCCTCAACTGTCATATTCATCACTTTTCTAGTCACATGATTTTCAGGCCACCTCATTGGCTATACCGACTTCACAGGTAATCAACAATATAATACCTGCTTAACTTAAAAAAGGCAGTGGTTGGCACTAGGCTTTCGCTACTGAAAATCAGAACATTGCTATTTCAGCTTCTAATTATGTTTATTACATTTTAATACAAAATATTCGTCCAACATATTGCCAGTCACCGCTTTCATTACTAATTCACACACTTCAAATTCATACAGACCAATCAGTCTGGGTCTTGTTGAGAGATATTGCACAAGTCTTATTACTGGATTAAAATATAGTTTGCATGTAAATTGTATATTGTGCAGCAATTCACTACTTCTATAAACATACACATCCAACATTATGCATTGAATGTTTGTTATCCATCTTCCTACATAATTCATTTGGGAAGTTATTTTTATAGTTTCCTATAGATTTTTTTAAAATTATCTATAGCGTGCCACATTTTTATGACTAAAATACTTTTGTTCTTTTTTTTGTTTTCTTTTTTTTGTTTTTCAAACGAAAAAATTATGATAAAAGAAAACTTTACAATTAAACGAAGTACGCTCAGATCAAAAAATAAATTGTAACAACTTTTCTTCTTCCTTGTGAAAATCGTACAGAACCAAAATAACAGTTGCCAGGAGTACTAATGTCCTAATACGCAAAACGTGCTTTGTTGTTTTGAAAATCTGATTAAACTGACATCCTATTGCCACGGACGCAGTCATTTTATCCCTTCAAGTTCCTGTAGTTTACAATTTTCACCTTTATAAATTTTCCTTGTGTCAGAATAATATTTTGCTGCTTTGACTATTTCGCGCTCATATTCCTTAAAGCTTCACTAACCAAATCTTCATAATTCCATTACCTTTGGGTCGCGAAGTTTAATCGGCAATAACGCAAAGGCTATTTAAATTATGCATCTGGGTTAACCATTTTTAAATTTCACTAAAACACAGGACATATAACCATCTCTTTCTCACTTGAGTAAGTTTGGAGATTTTTAAACATGTTTCTCTCTCGCTCGCCGTAATCGTATTTAAATTTGCATATTTAAAAATATGCTAGCAAAAGCTGCAATATCCTCTCATTTTGTATGTGTTTCCTATTTTAGATGGGGAAATATTTTTTGCTGCAAAGAGGGGTGACTTTTGATCTCGGGGTGGAGAAAGAGCGTTTTTAACTTGGTTTTACGTTTTGCTATATTTTGTTACGACAAATTATGATAGGGGTAAAATGAATGCTGGATTTAGATTGTAACGTTATTAATGGTTTGTTTGCGTTACGGAAATTAAAAAAAAAGAAATTCCCCTAAGTGTTCCCCTACGGTCCTCAAAGAACATACCAGCCAAATTTCGGCAACTGGCGCTCAATAGTTTTGGCTGTGAATGGTCTATCAGGGAGTCAGTGGCGCATTAATTTTATATTTCAGATACATCACGACATCCCATATGCTATATTGTACTATAGCCGACACAAAAGTGGATGGAGCTAAGGGCAAAATCTAGTTATTTTCTGAGTAAAAGTGACGTATTTCTACGTATTAGTACAGTGACATCTCTCACGTTACATTCACTTTCATCACATTATTCATGCACCGCGTTTTAGGAAGCTCTTGACCTTTTCTATTATTTCGTTATTATTATACAAAATGTATCACGCCAGTGTAGCTTATGTAATGCGGATATGTCGCAACTACACAACTCACATGTAGTACTACTAGAAACATCTATTGTACTTACTTTGAAGGTGTATGTTCAAAATAAGAGACAATGGATGATACGCAGTCAACACCATGATTATATTTTGGTATTGATGAGACCCAGCTTGACCATCCCAATTAATTGAAGAAAGCTGAATTAATAAAAATATCTTACATGGCATAGTTTATTTTACGTCTGCTACAAATCGTAGAGTCTAACAATCAAAGCCTAGTCACAATGTCAAAATTATATTTACATTAAAAGTTGAAAACTGTAATTCAAAAGAAAGGTAAAATATTTAAACCAAGTCAAGTAAGATCAAAGTTTTCCGCGGTGACGATGCATATTCTTTTTTCAGAAAATCAGGGCTACACAAGATATTTTTCAAGTCTCCGTGGAAATTTCAAAAGCCTTTTATCTACCTAAATTATGAGAGAGCGTCATACAAATTATGGAATACTTCTGGGACAGGGAGCGAGTAAAAAACGGCTTGGGTACGTTAAGAATTTACCTTTGTGCTGAAGTTGGTGACTCTTCGTAGACGGACACAGTATGGCAGTTCTAGGTTTCAATTAAAAAAGAAACTCGTGAAAGTCATAGATGGAAAGTACCGACATTATTTGTACAGCAGCAGATCATATAGGGTTGAAAGGTTTTACAATTCAGCTCACTCATAAGTGACATATCGAACTCGTTTGTTTAAAAACGAAAATTGCAATTACATTTTGATAAAACTTTATATTATAATCTTACCTGTCAATCACAAGTAAGTTATATTTCTAAAGACAATTTAGACACAATTTGCTTTTCTTACAAACTAGCATACGATAACTTTGTATGTCGCTGTAAATCTTAACAACCTGTTAACTTCCAAAAAACATTACGGAAGTATTGAGTTCGATCATTCCCATGATGCTTTTGTCCATAACTTCTAGCTTTCAAGGGACTGGTAAAACAATGAGAGTTCTATAGTTTGTACCTCTTGGACAGACTTATCAATGCATTCTCACAGAACCAAAACTAGTTAGAATACAGTCCATTTTTGCTTGTGAGCGACCCAGACAAGTTTGTCAGAATTAATAAGAGATTAGCCTTGGGTCTGCGTTAACTATGAAGGTTGCTATAATATTGGTCAGTTACTAAGTGGTTTTGGGCGTTAAAAGACATCATCAAGGGTCGATCAGACCTCTGCAGATGTTTTAGGTACTTATTATTGGGTATTTTATGTCGATTTAGGTTATCACTTTGTATAAATATCTCGTAACATAATCGGAATAATGGAAAAGAGCAATTTGTTTTGTAGGTCGTACCTTAAGCTTAAATTTAGTACAATCAATCGTGTGTTCAAAGATGTTTCTTATTAAGCAAAGCGTAGAATTCTTCGAAACGGAATAACAATCGACTTGCCAAACATAATAAAAATCTTTTCCGTTTATTTTCTGCAAAACTTCTATTTCAGAAAAATAAATATGAGTGGAAAATTTGCGGAGATCAGAAAGAATTTAATACATTTTCTCATTACATTTTTGGGAGTTCTCTGCCCTAATTCTGCGGTGGTCTCATTACTGAGAAATGACTGAAGTCTAAGTTGAGTAGATAATACGTTCGGAGTACCCAATTTGTGAAATTACAAGGTCGTTTTCATTTTGTCTTCCAGTACGCGGTCGAGCAAACATTGTACAAGGAACGGTTTTTCGGTAAACTCTGCTTGTAGGCATTTCTGAGTTCGGGGTAATATTTGGTCAAATTGTTTTTTTTTTCACGTCAATGTCTTTGTTGTTTTGTTAAGATTGTGGGACATCATGCAGTTCGTTTTATTTGCGTCTTGCTAAATTTGATTATAGGACATAGATGGCCAGAATTCTGTGTAAGTATATTGTCGTAATTGATATGATTGAGTATTTGATGTATTTAATTAAATAAAAGGAGTACCTTACATCAAACTGAAGACATAAAAGACGATTACCTATTAGAAATTGAGACAGTTTCTGAATTTACTAACACTGGTCAAAACCAGACAAAAACGCTATGCCTTTGATGATGTTGCTGTTTAGTTTATTCTGGTGGTAAATATGTCATGATGTTGTATACAGGAAAACAAATACTCAAAATTTTTCATTGTTCGCAAAGTTTTATACAAATTTTCAAGTTCAAATTCTTGCAATAAATCAAGCGATTATAATAATAAACTTAGTATGTATGGAAACAAAGTTGGAATACAAAAACTTTCGGAACAGGGTTTCTAATTAAAGCATAAAGGTTTCCGTACAAAATAAATATAAGTAATCAATTTCGGGAATTTTCACAGTATACTTTTATCAACTCGTATAAATTCCAATTAATATTGGTTCATTAATTTCTAAAATAAAAGGTCTGAAAGTTTCAATGGCGAGCTTACTGAATAAACACTCTTAACTTACTACATGCCAAATCCATTACTAACCTTTATTTATTGTGCAAACTTTTGAACAGTTTTTTTACTTCATCAATCTGTGTTATTCAATCCGGTGACATATAATTGTATTAAATTGAAAAGTAAAGTCTTAAGTTTGGAGCGACTTTACTAAACTACACTTTATTGTAGTTATGGATAAGGCTAAAGAAGTTGGATTCAAGATTGTCTGAACTATTGCAGATTCAGAACCTTAAGTCGCCCAGAGCCAATCAGCATCAGGCCAGAATAGAGATCCTGGAAGATCTCAATAAGAAGAAAAGCCTTTCAGGAAAGAATGGTGATGATTCTACACATAGATTTGAAACAAAATGATATTGATGTGACTTTTAAAGTACTCCACCATCACCAATGTACATCATCAACACTCTGTATTTTTTTAGGCATAGAAATCTAACATATCGATTTTTTTAATTTAACTAAACAAGTAAACCCTACATAGCGGGGGAATAAACATATATTTAGGCAACCGACATGAAGAATGTCCAGACTTGAAACAATAAGTTGTGAATCGCAAAAAGTGCTATCCTATGTTAGGATGGAACCCACAACACCTAGGCCCGACGTACAATCAAACAAGTCGGCGCTGCACCAGTTTGCAAAAAAAAATCCCTTGGCTCGCTCATAGAGTCGAGGCACACTAGAAACTGGTTTTGTATAAGAGTGTCAATGTGCATGTAAAGTAGCACTGGAAGCGACAATGTCTTGCTGAGCGATTCTCGCCGTAATGGTGTCGAGCGGGAAGTTGTTCGACTGTACATGAATATAACGAAGCGCAGCGGAGAGCATTTTTCGCTGATAATTTATGTATTTTATTCATTTATCGATATTTTTCTCACTTTGAATGTATGTAATGTAGTATATGGATGTAATATCACAACTCTGCCTACCTCTTCGGGGATACAGGCGTGAGTCTATAGATAGATAGATTGAAATACTACAAAATCAATCATCACGTAATAGATGTTTGTGTGTGTGTGTGTGTGTGTAAACGTTGTTTTGTTAATTGATTGTGGACATTATTTTTAACCCATATCTTCCTAGTGATTGATTAATTGATCGGTTGACTTTTATTTTTTTTGTGAGAAATTTGGAACGCATCCATTGTTATTTTTTAAGTGTTGGTAATCCTGACGGTAATGGCTGTCAAATTGTATTTTTGACGTTTTACAATTGGCGCCCTTTTTCTTGTAGTTCAAGTGTATTTGCGGCAATTTTTACTCAAAAATATGTCTCATCGTAAAATGTAAGTACTTTCGCTACATTATATTATTATTTTATTTATTTCTATGATTTTATACTAAACATAGTGTGTGTTATAATATTGTAATGTAGTATAATAAATATAAATTGAATGTGGATAGATATGATGATGTTTTATAAAGTGATCGATTTTTCGATCAGTAGGATGTTATGCCCATGTACGGTTTTGCTCCTTTATCTTGCGTTTACTCAGATATTTTTATTGATTTTGTTACAGTTTGTCAGTAAATGAAATAATTTCAGATCTGGAAGATGACGCAGAAGTCTTATCAGCTGATATTTATATAACTCCGCCGGATAATTTTGATAGAAGTGACGAAGATAGTGGTGATGAGGAATCTACCCACATAAATAATTTATCCAGGCATCAACTGTTAGCAGAAGCTGAACTTAGGGCCACCGTTGCTTCGGAAGCTGGTATTGAAGTCGAAGACAATTTTTTGGACGATCTACCTCTCGAACCCTTACCCAGTACCTCGTCAGCAAAACCACCACCAATGAAAAAAAAAACGCATTTTTGCATCTAGACGTTGGAGGGCTATCGATATTCCAGATAAAGGAGAAAAAGAGACTGAGATGCCTAGTTTCCTTGAAGATATTGAAACACCAATACAGGTTTTTGAATTATTTTTTGATGAAGAGGTGTTTGAGCTATTGCGTTCCGAAACGGAAAAAAATGCAATTCAGAAAGGCAAGCATGGTTTTAGGGTGACAATGACTGAAATGAAACATTTCATTGGCACATTGTTATTGTCAGGGTATAACAGCGTGGCAAGGTACCGCATGTATTGGGAACAACAAGTGGATTGCAATTTTCAAGTCGTGGCATCTCTCATGCCCAGAAACAGATTTGAAGATTTGCTTCGTTACTTCCACGTCGCTGACAATAATAATTTGCCACCAAACGATAAGTTCGGAAAAGTTCGCCCACTTTGGAACCTACTCAATCACAGGTGGTTGAAATATTATCCTGGTGACAAAAACTTGAGCATCGATGAATCGATGATTCCTTATTACGGCAAGCATGGAGCGAAGCAGCACATACATGGAAAACCTATCAGATTTGGGTACAAAAACTGGTCTCTTTGCACCCGTCTTGGATATCTCATTTATGGTGAGCTTTACCAAGGAGCTAGTACAGGGAATACTCATCCAGACCTTGGTGTTGGCGCGTCTGTTGTACTGGACCTCATAAAAAAACTACCGTCTGGCAGGTACAGTTTTTACATGGACAATTTTTTCACCTCATTGGCACTGCTGGATGAACTGAAGAAATTGGGGCATGATGCAACAGGTACTATAAGAGCCAACAGGGTAGAAAATGCGCCATTGAAAGATACAAAACAGATGAAGAAGACCCAGAGGGGTTCATATGACCAATGTACGGATGTGTTGTCCGATATTACTTTAGTTCGGTATAACGACAACAATATTGTTACGGTTGCGTCTACGCAATGTGGCGTACAACCAATAGGAAAAGTCAAGCGGTATAGCGACAAACAAAAAAAGGATGTAGACCAACCAAGGTGTTTCATAAATTATAATAAATACATGGGTGGCGTCGATCGTCTTGATCAAAATGTAGGATGTTACCGAGTATCCATAAGGCTGAAGAGGTGGTACTGGCAGTTACTTATGTTTCCCCTCAATGCCTGTGTGAACAATGCCTTTCAATTATATAAATTGTCCGCAGCGTCGAAGAACGGCAACAGTTATGATCTCTTATCATTTACCAGGTACATTGTAACAACATACTTTCTAATGAAAGAGGCCTCCGACGTCATGTCCGTTGCTAAACTTTCGGTACCCAGATCATCACTGGCCGTCATAAAACGGGTTCCAGATTCTGTAAGGCTAGATGGAAAAGCTCATCACATTGTCAAGCAGGATAAATCAACCCGATGTGGATTATGCCACAAAAATACATTTATGAGATGCTCTAAGTGCAATGTCGCCTTGCATCAAAAATGTACTGTTGCTTTCCATACAAAATAATGTTTAATTTTTCGTCCATAGTATTGTTTAAATAGTTAAAAATGTCTAATCTATTATAAAATAAATAAAATATAAATATAAACCGCATTTTATTTCACAATCACCCGATCCACATATTATTACAACACATGTATGTATATTCCTACTGATCGATTAGTCGATCGGTTTCAGAACTCCATAAACTAAATAAAAAACATTTTTTTTGTTATCATTTTATGTTGACCTCTCTAATAGGGTGCTGGGATAAAATTTTCATTAAAATTGGTCAAGTCTAGCTATGCTTGGGATGATATGGGTTAAAGAGAATGCCAATAATCGTTCGATAGTGAAAAGTACGCACTTCGTTAAATGGGCGTAGAGTAGAGTATTCCAGGAAAACTAAATAATCTTAATATATAAAATCCTTGCGTTACTGACTGACTGACAGACACGCTACAGCCGAAACTATTGGGCGCAGGAAGCTGAAATTAGGCATGTATGTTCCTTGGGGACCGTAGGGGTGCACTAAGAAAGGATTTCCCGAAATTCCCACTTGATCGGCCAAAACGGGTAAATTAAAAAAAATGCAGGCGTAGGTGCTGGCGTCCTCTAGTTATTATTTAAATTTCACGACGTTATAATATCTTATCACTATGGACTAGATCTAGAGGCTCTAGATATTTAAAGATACATACATACGCCACTTGCTTCTATCCTTACAAACCTCACACGCTTCCTCTACATTTATTACTCTTTTCATAAATGAGCACCGGTTACGGGTGCTTCGGACTTTTCTATTTTTCAAAATGTCCCCAATTTAGTCGACGTACGTCTTACGAAGTCTGCCGCAATTGACTTGCCCACACACATCAGCCTTATATATATTATTCGTCAATCTTTATTCACTCATTCGCTCCAGTGTCCAAACCATTTCAGCATTCCTTTCTCAATCCTTGTCACGACATCTTCTTTCAGGCCACATAGCTCGCGTATTACTGCATTCGGAATTCTATCAATCAGTCTCACCCCACACATACTACGCAGTCATCGCATCTCAACTGCGTCAATTCTGCTTTCGTGCTTTTTCTGCCATACCCAACACTCACTTCCATACATCACAGTGGGCACCAGCACTCCATATTTAAAGCAAATTTAAAGATGACTAGCTAGTATCGTGTGTTTTTCGACAGTATGTTAGAGTAAGGGATATTATTACAACTATCAGCACCGTGATGATCATGGCCTCAGAGCCTGCAATAAAAAAGTTCAACCTTTATTTACTCCCTATGAGGGACAATGGACATGCACCATATAATTAATTCAGTACTGGTGCAATTTATTTCATTATGTCACATGAACACTCTTTTTCCATCAATACTTTTATTTATTCCCAAGCTGTCTGTGATGTCCATTCTCAAACGTCACGTTCCACATCATGATTAAGACCTTCTTGTACCTCAAACCAATTAGATCACAACACTCGATGGAATCACCCGTCATCAGTCCTGCTCGAATTTTAAACTCAAGTAAGATCAGCAATACGTCGCCACCGACGGTGATAGCGTCCTTATTCGGCAGAATGACGTTTTCGACGGCCAGCGTTGGCGAGCGTTCGAGTGGAATAAACTTCAGTCGGCCGCGATCCCGACGATGAGATGTACGAAGGAAGGATTGGAATAGGAATAGAACTTTTTTCAGTGAGATCTTGTTTTGATGTATTGATAAGTGGTTTCAAATAGGCAGTTGGTGAAGGGAAACTCTGTTTAGCTGTAAATAAACGGTTGGTGATAGGAGACTATTAAGATATTTGGCTGATATTTTATGTTGTATGACAGATCGAAGATCAATTCGATTACCCGTCAATAATAAGAATATAATATTCAAATCACTCGAAAATCAATTCGAGAGTATTGTAATTCAACTAAAGCTTGCAAAAAGACTGGACTAACATCAGAAAAATAAATCTTTAAATACACTACATAATGAAGTACTTGCCATTCAATTCAAAGCATATAAGTACTTGTAAGAACCACACTTACAAAATGAGGTTTCAGAAGATCAATAAAGTTTTAGAAAAAGGAATAATTCATTGGCAAGGAGCAAATAATAACACCTATAAAAGCAATTTACCACCAAACTTGCTGTATTATAAAGCCCAACTGGGATAAAAAATAATATATATACATATATAAAAGAAAGTTGTGTTATTTACACTATTTATAACTCAAGAACGGCTGAACCGATTTGGCTGAAAATTGGTGAGGAGGTAGCTCAGAACCAGGAAAAACACATAAGATACAATAAAATACAAAAAATAATCTGGGAGGGATTTTAGAGAGGGTCGAAATTGGTAGGGACAAACCTCCTACCTATTTGACAGTAAAAACGCATGCGCTGTAACAATTGACTACTGCGCATGTGCTATCTGTCAGTACCTACTGTCACATTATACATTGTCATATGGTGCACTGTCATTACTTCGTTTGCTTACTTAAATAAACGGATAAATATTGTAACAGCCTTGGCCTACTAATATTTACTACTACAAGGTATAAATTCGAAAACGTCTATGAATGTACCAATTTCACGCTAAACCGGCTGAACCAATACTATTATTGCCTATGATAGCCCAATTATAATTCCGAAAAGCTATAGGCTATATAAAATTACGCCACAACTTTTAGGGGTCAGACAAAAATAATAAAATGGTCAAACGAAAAGGGGAGGGTTGGGTCAAAGGCAAAAATGGCTAAACGAATAGGATACAATCTATATGGGTATGGTTTTCGAGATTTTCGGGACGCTGATTAATAATTTGAAATTTATTTAGTGATCCAACATGGCGGACGGGCAATCAAAGATAGCCTATGAGAAAATTTAAAAAATCTATATGGGTATCGCCTTCGATATTTTAAGGGGTGGGGAATCGAAATACAACATCTATTTCGTGATCAAAGATGGCGGATGGGAAATCAAAGATGGCGGATGGGAAAATTTTTAAATATCAATATTGGTATCGTCTGCGATGTTAAAAGGGATGGAGAATCCAAATACAACATCTGTTTCGTGATTCAAGATGGTGGATGCGAAATCAAAGATAGCAGATGGGAAAAAATTTAAAAATCAATATGGCTATCGTCTCTGATGATTTAAGGGATGGAGAATCCAAATACAACATCTATTTCGTGATCAAAGATGGCGGATAGGAAATCAAAGATGGCGTCTCCGATATTGGGGAATTCAAAAACACCATCTATTTCGTGATCAAAGATGGCGAATGGGTCTTTTTTTTAAATCAATATAGGTATCGTCTCCGATGTTTAAAGGGATGGGGAATCCAAATACAATATCTATTTCGTGATTCAAGATGGTGGATGGGTAATCAAAGATGGCGGGTGAGTAACATTTAAAACATCAATATGGGTATCGTCTCTGATGATTTAAGGGATGGTGAATCCAAATACAACATCTATTTCGTGATCAAAGATGGTGGACGGGCTTTTTTTTAAGTCGATATGGGTATCGTCTCCGATATTTTAAGTAATGGGGAATTCAATATTATATAAAAATCTATGTTTGTTTGTTCATTATTTATAGACCCTGAAATGATAAGAAATTAAGCGCAAAGTCAATGGTAACTTTGGAAAAGGGGCTTGGAAAAAAGGGAATTAAATAAAAACTCTTAAAGAGGCGACACGGAGTTCGCTGGGTCATCTAGTTCAGTAAAATTATTAGGTATATTGGTCACCGCACCAATTCGCACTTCCATGTCCCAAATGGTCTGGATATATAACCATGATTTAAATTACTAAAACTCACTATAATATGACTTCAAAGGCAAATATATAATCTCAAGTCTACACAAATACTGTGTGTTAATGTAATCAACCATGTCAGCTAGGCTAACGGTTAAAACCAATTATTGATTTCGTTTCCTTGTTTTGATTCAACAAGAACCAATTTTGGATTCAGGACTCGGCAAAAACACCTGCGCGACTTGTACAGTTTATAATATACTAGAGGACGCCAGCAGCTACGCCTGCATTTTTTTTAACTTTACCCGTTTTGGCCGATCCCGTGGGAATTTCGGGAAATCCCTTCTTAGTGCACCTCTACGGTCCCCAAGGAACATACATGCCAAATTTCAGCTTCCTGCACCCAATAGTTTCGGCTGTAGCGTGTCTGTTATTCAGTCAGTAACGCAAGGATTTTATATATTAAGATGAAATACCATTTATTTGACCTCGGGTCCGTCTCAGCTGTGATCATAGTATGAATCAATTGGTTTTCAGTTGTTTTATGACCAAATCGTTTATAGTCCAGTCAAAATAGACTTTTGACTAACTACGGAATTCAATATTTGAACTATAGATAGATTTTAGAATTGTTCTTGACATAAGCTCCATACAAAATATGTCAAACACGAATCTCGAATCTCAAAATCCATGTATGGATCGAATATTGAAAATGGCCGTAAGACATAATTATAAATAAAATGAATGATGGGTGTAAATAAAAGCAGCGATAGCCGAGTGGAGAGACCGACAGACTGCTATGCAGAGGGTCTTGGGTTCGAATCCACGGCACGCACGAATGACTTTTCGGAGTTAAGTGCGTATTAAATTGTTAATTATCGCTGACTAATCGGTGAAGGAAAACATCGTGAGGAAACCTGCATGTCTGAGAGTTTTCCATGATGTTTTCGAAAGACATGTGTAGTCTGCCAACCCGCACTTGGCCAGTGTGGTGGACTATGGCCTTACCCTTCTCATAAGCGAGAAGAGGCCCGTGCCCAGTAGTGGGACAGTGAAAAGGGCTGATGATGATATGAAATAAAAATGATGAAAGTCCCCATCGATCCTACTTCTACATTTTTTGTCATCCAAGATCAAACATACAAAATTTTGGCTTTTTAAATTTTCTCGAAAACTGTGAATTTTATCGTGAAAATAGGTCAGACAAAGTTGCAGATCATAAAATTTTGTACAAAAATGGTCTTGACACTTTTCTCGTACGACTCACCATTCGTGAGATACCGCTGTTTTAACGAGTATAAAATTCATATTTTGCAAAACATGCACACATTTCTGCTATTGATTGAAAGAATGGTAATATATAATGATTAAAGAAAAATATTTAATCTCAGCAAAAGTGAAAAGAAGACCTAATTGGGTATCACATGGTATAACAATATGTAGCGAAAGAAAACGTCAATTGTTATGGCATTATAGACAAAAACCTACCGAAATGGATAAACATATATTTAAAAGTTATTCTAAATTGCTAAAAAAAATTATTTATTTAACTCAACGCGTACAAAATATGTATATAAAATAAAGACATCGCAAAATAGATCTAAAGCTGATTTTCCACCAGAGTGGCGAGACGAGGCGAGGCGAGGCGAGAATTGAAATTTGTATGGCAAATTTTCAATTCTCTCCCAGCGCATCTTTGGTGGAAACAGTGTGGATTGACGAGAATATGCGAGGCGTGAATTGAAATATTTGTTTGTGTAAAAATGAACCGTATTGCTTCTAACATAGAGTATAAATTAACCAGTACCAGTATATCTTTATCTAATGAAGCCTACGGGCGGCGCGGCTGTCACGCGCGTGCTCGCACGAGCTCGCGATGGCTATTTTTAGTGGAAAAGGGTCAGTGCGATTTCAATTCTCTTCTCGCCTAGTCTCGTCTCGCCACTCGGTGGAAAATCACCTTAAAGGTGATATTCCACCAGAGTGGTGGAAACGACACTCAAACATCACTGTACCTATGACGAACTCAAACATCACTGTACCTATATCTTTATCTAATGAAGCCTATGGGTGGCGCGGCGGTCACGCGCGAGCTCGTACGAGCTCGTGCGAGCTCGCGATGGCTATTTTTAGTGGAAAAGGGTCAGTCCGATTTCAATTCTCTCCTCGCCTCGCCTCGTCTCGCCCTTCTGGTGGAAAATCACCTTAAGACTACTTGGCAAATAATAAACGAAACAAAACTAAACTTACCAAAAAACACAATAAATCAAATTAGTTATAATAATGAAACGATTACTGACTCTAAAATTATTGCAAATATATTTAACGATTACTTTATAGATAAAATTAAACCTATGACTAGCTCGGGAACTGCAGTTACTAAACATATTTTAGCCAGGAAAGATTCAATATTCATGGCACCAAGTCTACCAATTGATATATTTAAAATTATTGCGGCCTTAAAAAATAGTAACAGTGTAGGATATGACACCATATGTACTAAAATTGTAAAGAGTGTAGCTAAGCAAATCTGTAGCCCCATAAGCTACATTATTAATTTAAGTATCAGTGAAGGTATATTTCCGAATGCACTAAAATAATCAATAGTAAAACCTATATTTAAGAAACAGGATAGGGAGCAAATAGAATTTTACAGGCCAATATCATTAATACCAATAATTTCAAAAAAAATTGAAAAATATATTTGCAGAGAACTTAATACATATTTGGAAAAAAATCATATACTCTGTGATAAACAGATAGGATTTAGGGAGAAAAATCAATTAACTTGGCTATTTACGACTTTCTGCATACAGCTCTGTCAAACATGGACAAAAAACCCCAGTCTGTGCCATTTTCTGCGACATGACACAGGCATTTGACTTTGTCCAACATAGCATATTACTAAAGAAACTAGACGCATATGGGATAAGAGGTAACGTACTTAAGCTAATTCAATCTTACCTTCATGACAGAAAGCAAGTAACGCAAATCAGCAGAATAAATATGAGCTCCAAGCGTGAAGAGATCTTCACGTCATGCGAGCGTACTGTCCCTTATGGTGTTCCGCAAGGCAGTGTAATAGGACCACCCATGTTTACACTCTATATTTATGACTTCCCGAAATCCGTAAAACATCCTATGACATTGTTTGCTGGTGACAGTACGATCACTATACCATGCCAGAATAAGGACACATATGAAACGAACATAAAAAATACATTAATTTAAGCAGTAACGTGGCTGAATAGTAATAATTTAAAAATCAATATTAATAAAACTTTGATTATGGATTTTAGACAGCGGATATCATTATTTTGTAATCTTGACATTGAATATAATAATAGTAAAATACAGACAGCTAATACAGCACAATTTTTAGGTTTAACAATTGATAGCAACTTAAATTAGAAAGCTCATATTGACGCTCTAGCAAAAAGAATAAGCAGTGGTGCATATGCGTTATATAAATTATCGCGTTCCCTAAATATAGAAGCGCTTTAAACGGCGTATTATGGTTTAGTTGAGTCCATCACTAGATATGGTGTTATTTTCTGGTAAAACTCAACAGACAGGGATATCATTTTTAAACGACAAAAGTACTGCTTGCGATCAATGTTTAATGTGAAAACTACCGATAGTTGTAAAAATTATTTCATTAAATATCGTATATTAACATTACCCTCATTTTATATACTGGAAATGGTAATGTTCGTTAAAACAAATCCTCATCTGTTTTCTCGTATGGCAGACAAATTTCCAAGGAATAGACGTGATGATAGCAAACTGTGTGTACCTGCATCAAAAACTGCACTTATGCGCAAGAGTGTCATTTGCATGGCACCAATTATATAATAAATTGCCCAAAAGTTGGAAAGAGAAAACTGTACCACAACTTAAACAAACGATGAAATTGTTATTGGCACAAAAAGCCTACTATTGTATTACAGAATTTTTAAACGATACATTTTGACTATTATAGAAAATAAATATTAACTATGACATGAATATAAATCATCATAATTATAAAATTTATTGTAATGTGTGACACTCGAAAAGGAAAATAATAATACCTAACTAACTACATAATGAAATAGATTTTAAGACAAATTTTAATAATAACTGTTATTTTATGTATAATTATATAATTTCAAAGTAATTAATCCAATAATAAATTAATAAAATTGTATGATAGATATTTGTACGTCATGAGAAATGACAGACATGTCATGATCCACTTTTAGTTATTAAGATCTTGCCTGCATGTATTATTTAATTCTGTATGTCATA
The DNA here is from genome assembly GCA_944739405.2 of Euclidia mi. NCBI lineage: Eukaryota > Metazoa > Arthropoda > Insecta > Lepidoptera > Erebidae > Euclidia > Euclidia mi. The sequence continues at coordinate 91,888,176 of OX123181.2, read as the reverse complement.
CACATGTCTGAGCAAATAAATTTTCTTATTCTTATTATTCTTATTCTAAAGTGGAATAGGTTACAGGCAGCGAAAGCCTAGTGGAGATATCAACGGACTGCTATGCAGAGGGTATCAGGTTCGAATCCACGGCGTGCACCACTAACTTTTCAAAGTTATGGGCGTGTTAAATTGTTAACTATCATGTAACAATTTAATCATCAGCCCAATACTACTGGAGATAGAAGCGTTAAAATTGGACAGTGGGTTTCTATGGCGTAAGCACCCATTACGGGGACTCGTTAATGACCCACAAGTAAGGTTCGTTAAACTTACATATTTTTAAGTTATCCACAAAATTTCCGGGTTACAACTAATAAAAAATAAGCTTAATACTTATGTACTGTATTGTGCTCACATCAATAACTCAAGAATACGGATTTGAACCTTACATTTTCAATCATAAGACCGAATCCCTGACGCAGTGTTCAGCCACAATCTAAAAATTGTCCTTTGCAAACTTACTGCAAACTCATTCTGTGAATTTCACTTCAGTAGTGTCGAAGCATAGATTCTATCAAATAAAATCTTTTTTCTAGTTTCGTTGCATTCGCAGTCAATTTGGATGGCGGACTGAATTTTGCTGCAGGATTTCAATCATCCGCCACACTCTGCCTGCGTGCGATATACTATACTTTTGTGTGATAAACAATGAAAAGGACTCTGGTTAATAATATTATGTATTCTTCCACATACACACAATACCATATCGTTCCAAACTAAGCAGAACTTGTACTAGACAATCAAATGGAAAAACATAGTTCGGGTAGAACTACACGAGTCTGTAGGCTCGCGTGATGTGGGCTGCGAAGTCCCACCGTCAACACATAAGATCAATCATTTTCTCCATCATTCTCTTCGTGTAATATGTATTTAAAAAAAAGTATATAATTATGTATGTTTATCCATTATCGATGCTCATAGTATAAGCTCTGCTTAATTTGGGATTAGATGGTGATGTGTGTACGTGGTTATAATATATTGTAATTATTATTTTATTTGATTTCAAGTACATATTTAATAACAATAAAAGGCTCAGGGTTTAAGATACTTTATTTCTAAATATTTACAATTAAATACTGTCCGCAGCAACGCCCGCACTTTTGTAATTTAACTGTTTCATTTCAATCCCATAAGAATTTCAGAAAAATCCTTCTTAGTGCACCGTAAGGAGCAAACATGGCAAATTTGAGCTTATTGCGCCGGATAGTTTCGTGTAAACGTTATCTGTCAGTCAGTAACGATAACTTTATATGTACAGATAACAAAAGTTAATTCTTTAAAGTCTTGTAGTGTTATTTATACTGACCTATTCCATATTTTATTTATTATCATTAAAAGGTAATATAAGAAGAAACTTCTCTAAGGTAAGAAAATCCAAGTAAGTAACGTACTTAGCGCTAGGGTTGCCACGTAGGATTTTAAGTGAGTTGCGCACGTGAGAATGTAGTTATATGAACTGGTCCATTGCGGGGTAGTTAAAACTTTACTGGATTTAGTTTACAAGGCTTATTTGACAACATATTTTAGCCTTATAGTATCTGCTTCGCCAATGGATAAAACTTCAGTATGGTGACACAAATTCAGTTTAAATAAATCTTCTGGAAAGTCTAAACGTTAAGATGGGCCTTAATCGCTGCAGATTATGGGCGAAAATAAGATTGACCTTTCTCAAATATCACCTTGTCTGTTCTTGCATTCCGTGTTCGTAAAGCAGATTTAAATCAGTAACAAGGCCAAATCAATATTTTAGCGAAAGGTATAATTGCATTCGGCGCACGAATTCAGATCTTCTTGCCTCTCTCCCCTTAAACAAGAAACTTTCAGAGACGCTTTCTTACTGCTTACATAATATAATACACCAACGTTTTCAATATCAGCTTGAACTTAAAGATTATATTGTGAAAACTGACCATAATTATATATGCCAAATTTGGATGTTATGACCGCTACTGGAATGGCTTATAAAGAGTCCAACAATGAGTCGCTCTTGCAAGATAATGTTAAAAGCAGTCATGATAACTATTTCTATTTAATCAGTGATGACGATTTGGTGATATGGAAAAATATTAATATTGTATACTATGTAAAGAATGGCTGGTAAATCGCCTAGAAGATGGGTGAACGGGCGATCTTATGACTATAGGATATAGGAGGCACGCCTTACCTTGCAAGATGGCGGCCGCCGGCGTCTTCGAGAGTCCTGAAGCTGCACAGCTCACTCCACTACACCCGCGGGCGATTTAGTTCTCGTTAATAGTATAAAAGCGGTAAATATTGCGGTATTGCACACGTTCGGCGCGGCGCGGGGCTGTGTATGCACGCGAGCGATCAGCGTGATGATTGATCTTCGACTCGATTGCAGCGTCATTGAATTCCGCGACCAATTAGAGCGAGGCGTGCCTTTTGGAAGGAATGGGATAAAAGATCGCTCGTTTTGACACTGCGGTATACAAAGGAATTTAGTAGCTAGGTGTTGACATAATTAACTATCAATAGAAAAGATAGATGGCGCTTCCATATCCCCCGGCCCTAAAGGATTGCCTATAAAAAAATAAAATTGAACTTAGCTATGTTGGATGTACTACCGCATAACCCATCAATAGGCTAAGCACCCTGAACAGAAGAGCATGCATGAGGAATCTGATGGGAGTGAATGAAGCAAGAGAGATATGTCTGGATCGTTGCAAATGGCGTTCCGTAGTCTCTGCCTACCCCTTCGGGAAACAGGCGTGAGTCTATGTATGTATGTATGTATGTAGGCTAAGACAGCGATATGATATTAAAGTTAATCTAAATTAACTTTAGCGAAACAATTATAACGAAAACTACAAACTAAATACTTAAACTAAGAGGTAGATCTAACTTCAGGTTAGATCTCACTGAGTTGGAAGCGGACAGAGACGTACAACAGGGCGCACGTAGCTCCCCTTCGCGGTTTTCACGGTAACAACGCGGGTTGTACCGTCTTTGGAAGTATGCAGTTTCTCCACGATGGCTAACGGCCATGAAAGCGGCGGACCATTATCATGTACTATGACGACCAACCTGTATAGGGGATGCAGGACTATTCCATTTGGATCTAGCCTGAAGCTGGTGGAGATATTCCGCACGCCAGCGCCGCCAGAACGACTGCACGAATTTATCCAGCAGAGTATGTCTCGTGTGGTTGATGGCATAGAATACAAGTTTCACCACCCCCTATCTTCCCGTGGGTGTCGTAAGAGGCGACTAAGGGATAACACGATGCAAATACCATCTTTGCGTAGAGACGGAAAACTCGACATCAAACCCTATACGACTGCCTCGTTGGTCTCGCGGCATAAATGTGCGCGTGGGATCGGGAGGTCCCGGGTTCGATTCCTGGGTTGGGCAGTGTTATTGGGTTTTTTGTCACGAAATTCTCAGTAGCAGCACGGAGTCTGGAAATGTGCCCGGTACGGCAATAGGCTCGCCCCTTATTATGTGGGACTAAAGTATATCTGGCGGAAAGTGGGTGTAGAAATACACCTCTGCCTACCATTTCGGGGATAAAAGGCGTGACGGTATGTATGTATGTATGTATGTCTCTGGAGCAAGCTTGAAGAGTCTGCTTCAGGAGCCGGAAATGACGATAACGGCACTTGTTTCGTGGGCAGTGAACAGCAACCTCAACAATCACGGGATGAGAAACAGACTTCCGTTCGGGTACATCCTCGTCCTCTGCACTGTGGTCAAAGGGTTGCATGGGCCACTCTGACGGATCATGGGAAATCCAAGAAGGTCCACGATGCCACAATAGATGATGCAGAAGATTAAGTGGAGTAAAACCACGAGACAGGCAATCAGCGGGGTTCTCAATACCCGCGACGTGATTGAAACAAGTAGCAGGGACAAGTTCAATTAATTTAGTAACGAGGTTGGCGACAAAAGTCTGCCAGCGGTGAGGAGAAGAATAAATCCAAGCGAGCACTACTTTGAAGTCAGAAAACGCGTATATTTTATTGATAGGGTAGTGGGGCAAAACTGTGTCTTGAACCTTGCGGAGCAACTGCGACAGCAGAAGGGCCGCGCACAACTCCAGTATCGCAACCGAAATTATATTAATAGGCGAGACCTTGGACTTGGCACAAATTAACTGCACCGAGTAGTTAGAACCAATGCGGACTTACAGATATACGACTCCGCTGTAAGCACGCTCGCTGGCGTCAGCGAAACCTATTAAGTTGATAGTACATCCATCTACCAACCCAAGATGACGCGGAATAGTAATTTGATTGAGCGCGGTAAGCTCAATACAAAACTGGCTCCAAGCGGCGACAATATGGTCAGGGGGTGTTTCATCCCACTCACACTTTGATAACCAAAGTTCTTTGATCAAGAGCTTGGCGTACAAAATTGTGGGAGCCACAAAACCCATTATGTCCCATAGTCGAGCCACTGTGGACAGCATAGTGCGTTTGGTGCACTTATCATCTGGCGGTGAGACGTCAAACCGAAAACTATCACAGGATTTGTCCCAGCGTAAACCGAGAACTTTATGCGGTACAGACTTCTCAAACTCAATGTCTGGAGAAGTTTTATGAGAATCAGGTATGCGTGCGAGAACCTCCTTAGAATTGCTTGTCCATTTGACAAGATCAAACTGGCCTCAATCGAAAAGCTGAATAAGCTCTTCACAAAGCGAAATTGCTAGCGGAACGGATATGACACTACAGGCAATGTCATCCATATACAAAGCGGAAGTAGCAACAGCTGCTGCGGCGGGAAAGTGATCGCCTTCATCAGCGATCAACTGGCGAACAACTCGTAACGCGTAATATGGGCTAGACTTGAGTCCAAAACAAACACGATTGAACTGATACACAGATAAAGGTTTCTTATTGTCAAAACGATAAAAAATCTGTTGAAATCTACGGTCAGATTCGCCAACGCCGATACTGAGAAACATTTGGCGGCGATCAGCTGACAGAGCAATTTGGAAAAGACGAAACTTTATTATGATGTTAAATAAATCACCCTGTAGATTGGGGCCGGCATGCAAAATGTCATTAATCGACTGACCCGATGTAGTCTTACAACTAGCATCTAAAACCACACGAAGTTTAGTAGAGGTTTTATCTTCGCGAACTACGCCGTGATGCGGGATATAATATGAGGGAAGAGAATTGCCCTCGTTGTTTACAACTACACTCAAAAAACCTTAATTTAGGTAGTCACGAATGACGTCATTATAGGCGCCGCGTAACTTAAGTGATGCATCAAGTTTACGTTCTAAACAATGAAAACGTCTAAGCGCAGCAGCGTACGAGTCGCCTAACGAATAAGGGTCACCATAGAATGGCAACGCCACAACGTATCTGCCACTGTCGTCACGAACAGTGGTAGCGCGGAAATGTTCTTCACACTCGAGATCCTTACGGCTCATCGCGGGCGGTGCGGTAATCTCTTCGAGCTCCCAAAATCGCTTGAGAAGAGAATCAATATTGTTTTCTTGAAGAACAGAACAACAACAAGACTTAATATAATGAGAAGTATGTAACGTAGGTACGGTACCCATAATCACATACCCAAATACCGTCTCAATAGCGGGCGGTAAATTATGTTGCTCACTACGTACAACTTTAGGTAGTAACAAGTGCGGAAATATTGAAGCTCCGATCAAAACGTCAATGTCTGCCGGATTCGCAAATTCCGCGTCTGCTAGCGGCAATGTCTCGAGATGTATGAGTAGCGATACGTCCACATTAGCGTTCGGCAATGTGTCCGTAATACGCTCCACGATAAGCGAAGAAATGTTAAAATTAATATTCCTATCAAAACGCGAATGTATTTTAATATCTACGGAACCCTTGCAATGTTTTTCTGACCCTCCGATCCCCTTGACTACTCAGTTAGTATTTTTAAAGTTATCCCTCAGTCCGAGGCGTTTGAAACAATCAGAAGTAATAAAGTTACTATGTGATGCGCTATCGAGTAAACAACGAACTATGCGCGGTGCGTTATTAATATCATAAACGATAACTTGCGCTGTTGCTAATAGAACCATTTTGGACGCCGTTCACTGCGGCTTAGCATCGCGCTGAGCATGACAAGCGCGCGAGGGTTGTCCGCGTGTGTGCGCCGCCAGCGCAATGGACGTCGTACACAACGATACTTCGCATTGAGACGCGGAGGGGGAAGGCACCGTGGCACAGGCGGCCTGCACCTGCGACGTAGGCGGGCTAGAAATTGGGTCAAGGTTACCGGATTGACCAGACAACGGATAACTTTTATCAAAATGTAATAATGAGTGATGTCGTTGATTACATGAACGACACTTCGTCTTACTAGAACAATCACTCGTTTTATGTTTCATACTTAAACAATTAGCGCAAGCTTTGTTTTCTTTTACACATTTGAAACGAGCAGTCGGATTTAAATTATTAAAAGCGGGACATTTATAGAAATGGTCGTGTACTATACTACTGCACAGACACTTCTGTGAATTATTATTATTAGATTCCGAGCATGCTACGTAAGATTGCGGATTAGGGACCGAGTTATTATTGCTATTTCGCGATTTATTCGACCTTTGTTTGCTATTATTATTATTAGACGAGCTAGATGAACTAGACTGCGTATTATGAAATATTCGACACTGATATTTGATGAAAGAAATAAAACTATCTAGTGTAGGTATTCTATGATTACGTTCAGTCACCTCGAAAGCACGAATTGTTTCAGTGTCAAACTTTTTTAAAGCGAGTTGAAGAAACATAAAGTCGGAAAGATCTTTTAATTTTAAGTTTTTAAGGGAACTAACTGCGGTACCAAAGTTGTCTATAAACAGCTGGAAATTCGAAACAGACGCGGCACCGGACAATTTAAGATTTAAAGCTTGATCAAAGTAAGTAGACGCTAGAACACGAGTATCTTGATACCTATTAAGTAGTGACTGGAATATGACCTGATAGTTCTCAGCACTGGGTGTGACACCTGCAAATACCTTCGGTGACAGCTTACCTATTAAATAGTACAACCTGTCAGCATCTGTCAGAGAACCATTATCGTGCACTGTAGACTTAAAACTCGCATAGAATAACGGCCAATTTCGTATACGCCATCAAATGACACAAGCTCAATTGGCGGTAATCTCGGCGCTCGAACCGCCGGTCCGGCAGAAACGGGCTGTGCGGAACATCTACCCTCCAATTGTGATTGTATGCGCTTGATGATACAATAAAGATCTTCGAATGAGGTGTACGCCTGATAATTCGGCTGTTCATCAGGATTAAAAGAAAGCAATCTTGCGTTATAATCGTCTAACAACTTATGAAAATCTGTTCAAATACTATCTACTGTCATACAATAACTAAAAAATGATTCCCTATTAATATCGGAAGTAGCGGCAGTTTTTGATCGCTCGTAAATGTTTTGAATACGCTCAAATAAAATATTACGTTTAGCTTTCAAGTTTGTCAGCTCTTTTCCTTCCGACATGCATGGCTTCTTTTGTTGGTCCATGTTTACGTAGGTATAAGCTAATGAGACCGAATCAAAATAAGAATACCTAAAGTACCTATTATTTTACCTAAGTAGGTGTTTATGCGGTAGTTATTCGTAAGTAGGCAACAACTTTAAGGCGGTGGAACTAAAAAGTGATTGAAATATGGAATTTACAAGACAACTATGATAGTTCCAGTAATAATAATTGGGTAGATATATCAGATTAGTAGGTAGCTACATAAAAGTATATTACCTACGGAAGCGTGCGGAAGTAACCACGTAATGGATATGTAAATGGACTAGGAGTATAGCTAGGTGCTATAACTACCTAGGTAGGTACTTCTAGACGATGCCTTCGCGGGATAAACGAGAGGTTACGTATAAACGCAAATGAATCCGGCTCGTAGGGCCAAAAAAATGGTTCGGCGTTGCACCAAAAGTATGTATTAGGCGATTTGGTGATATGGAAAAATATTAATATTGTGGACTGTATAAAGAATGGCTGGTAAATCGCCTAGAAGATGGGTGAACGGGCGATCTTATGACTATAGGATATAGGAGGCACGCCTTACCTTGCAAGATGGCGGCCGCCGGCGTCATCGAGAGTCCTGAAGCTGCACAGATCACTCCACTACACCCGCGGGCGGTTTAGTTCTCGTTTATAGTATAAAAGCGGTAAATATTGCGGTTACGCACACGTTCGGCGCGGCGCGGGGCTGCGTAAGCACGCGACCGATCAGCGTGACGATTGATCTTGGACTCGATCGCAGCGTCATTGAATTCCGCGACCAATTAGAGCGAGGCGTGCCTTTGGGAAGGAATGGGATAAAAGATCGCTCGTTTTGACACTGCGGTATGCAAAGGAATTTATTAGCTAGGTGTTGACATAATTAACTATCAATAGAAAAGATAGATGGCGCTACCATGTTGGTTTCACTGAATTATTACATTTGAAACTAATGATCTAGAAACTACATTTTTAATTTATTACTAGCCGACGTTTCAAATTCTTTACAGGATTCTGGTGACAGACTTTACGGCAGACTGAGGTGATATTTGTCTTTTTCTTGAATGTATAAGTTATCTGAAAGTACCCGAACATTTTTCAACTACTGGTGTTACTATTTACGCAGAATAAGCTCACAGTGTCCTTAGGTCTTCTGGTGACTTTGTCCTTCTTGGGCTTCATTAGCCTTATGACAGGGTCCCAAGCTGGAGGAACATTCCAACCATCTTCCCTATTGAAATTAGGGTATTTTTTAATTTCAATAGCTTCTCGTATCATCCTTGGAAGAAAACGGTGTTCTTTTGCGAGTATCTGTGGTTCATCAAATCGCAGGTAGTGGTTGGGACCTTGTTCCACATGTTCACACACAGCAGACTTTGTTGAGCGTTTATGTTTTATGTCAACTATATGTTATTATGCTTCTCTTGGTTTATCCAATGTATGAGAGCCCACATTCACAGTCAATTTTGTAGACACCTGCCTCTTGCAAGGGTAACTGCCACTTGACAGTTGGTAATAATTGACTGATCTTCGTTGGCGGCTTGTAGTAAGTTTTGATTGAAGCTCGCTTCAAGACGTAGCCAATTTTGTCGGTCACGCCCTTGATGTATGGGAGGACTGCAGATTGTCTTTCTACTGTGGCTGGTTTTTCTTTCTTCTGGGATCTGTGACAGTGGCGCGGCGGTCCGAGCTTGTTGTCTTGCAGAACTTGCCTGACATGTTGAAGCTCAGCGTCCAGGTGTTTCTTGTCACAGATCCTATGATCTGATCCTATATAAATGTTACCTCTATTAAGCCTACATTTTTAAAGAATGGTTCGTGTTTGACCCTCAGTCAGTCAAAATCACTTTAGTAATTTAGTCGGACAATCACCGATAGACAGATCTGAGCTCGTATAATATTAAAATATGGATAGTAAGAAAATGTAGTTAGGAGGTAGTCGGCATATGTACTTTGCTGTGACTTTTCACATTTTAGTATATAGCCAACTCTGATGCCGGATTTTATAAACTGCCTGGAGACAAATATGGCCTCACGACTATACAATTGCAACAAGAATTGCAACAAGTTTAATTTGCAGGATAGGCAGGACAACGATAACAAGGACCGCTGGGCCTTGTGTATTCCCTTCTGTGCATGGATTATTTATTTTCCACATATTCATTGCATGTCGCAATTTTCCCAGAATTGCGACATGCAATTGAGAATTAGTACGATTTGTCGCCAAGTGTGGATACTACCAGTAACATAACGTCTGCTCCAAAGAAAACTTATTAAAAGTATCAATTTTCATTGTCTTGTTTAGCACAGTGGTATTTTTCTGCATGCAACATTTTTAGAAACATAATAATCATCTAAATCCATTTTATGCATTGAGTATTACAAAATGGTCGCGCAAGATATTCATGTGAAGGTTGATTTTAGAATTATTTATTTCATTTTTATTTTATTTAAACTTCATATACACAAAGTATACAGGCGGACTTAATGCCATAGACATTCTCTCCCAGTCTACCTTAAAGTGGTGCAGAGAGAAAAGTAGTAGGTGTAATTTATGACAAAGAAAATGAAATTAAACTAAGAAAATTACGTCAATTTCTAGGTACATACAAACAAATAAACGTATTTTAAATACATACATAACAAATAATACATAAATATATGCAAATTTTGAACCTACATACAAATATATAAATTCATAATTCATAATTCTTTATTTGCACAAAATATAGGTACATTACAAAAGGTAGATTTGGTAACAAGCAGTGCCAGGTACATTCTGTCGTGTCAAGACATGCAAATATAGGTGGTATTAAATTTATACATAAAAGTTAAGATGATTGATGAAGATTAATTTTATATTAGTATCAGACTTAGGTACAACAATAATTAAGTATGTGCTCAATATATATTATTTTAGTAAGACCAATTGTGAGCTGCTATTTAACTTTACAACACAATATTTGTATAATATTATGGTTAATACAAATGTCAAAGAGTACAATTAAATGTCAATACTAAATAAAGAAATATCAAAACAGTATCAATTCAAAAAATATAATTCAGATAAAATGTCAATGTTGTGTAAAAAAAAAAAGATGGTCAAATGTCAAATATAATTATACAAATAGTTAAATGTCAAAAATGTCAGTTGCGTTAAATGTCAAATTATAGTTTAATACTTTTAATAATTCTGATACTGAGTAAAAACATTTATCAATGAGCCACATTTTCAGTTTTCTGTTAAACATGTTTGAGGGTACATTTTTTATGGTGTCAGGGATAGCATTGTAAATACGCCCACACATAACAGAACAGCTTTTTAGAATCATTGTTGTTCTAGGTACATTTGATAGGACTATTCTATTTGGATTTCTAGTGTTTCTGGGAAACACGTCCTTAGCTGCTTTGAATAAGTCACCATTTTGCTTAACAAACTTAGCTGCCTCCAGAATGTACATACAGGCCAAGGTTAGTATCTTATACTCCTTAAAGAGTGGCTTGCAAGACTCCCAAGGTGGTATCCCCGCAATGGCTCTTACACACTTTTTCTGAGCTAGAAAAGCTTTATGACAGTCGGTTGAGTTACCCCATAATACAAGACCATAGTTTAAAACGGACGACACGTAACCATGATATGCTGCTAGTACCGTTTGAGAAGTAGAGGTTTTTCGCAGTTTATACAGAACATATATGAATTTATTTATCTTGCTACAAACTCTATCAACATGGCTTTTCCAGTTTAGGTTTTTATCAAGGGTGACACCCAAGAATGTTGTTTCATTTACCTCAAGGATGTGATTATTTTCGTATTGGATTGACAACTGTTTGCTTATTTTCCCATATGTAGCAAACTGGATAAAGTTTGTTTTACTTAAATTGACCATTAAATTATTATTATTTAGCCATTTTATTACAGATTCTATAGAATTATTAATGTCAGTGTGTAACGTAAAAAAGACCTTTCAGGTGTCCCCTGTTACGCTATCCCTACTAGGGTGTGTTTAAATGAGAAACGTGATTAAATGTTACAATAAAAATTGATTTAATTGCCAATTAATTTTAGACAGCATTTAGCAAGCGTTACCTTAATGAAAAAAATTACTATTTATATGATATTAAAGAAAATTTACACAGGGTCGCGTGGTTCGGCGATGGGGTGGATTGATGTTGAGAATCCCGCTGTCAGTGGTCCAGGATAGTTGGTTGACTTAGCTCGTCTCGCAGCCGCCAGAAAAAAGGGCCGAATGCAGCCAGCGCTTCAATATTTATAGGAGCTCGCGGTGCGGTGGGGGCGTAGGTGCAAGCGGGCGAGAGGTAGTGTCCTCTCGACGTCACAGCGACGTCACACACTCCCCCCATTAGGCCAGAATTTTCCCAGAGGGAAAATTCTGTGGCTGGTAGGCGGCAACTGCATTCGGAGATCCTGAAACAGATGAGTGGTAGTGGTGTCAGTAGGTTAAATACAAGGCAACTATTAACCCTGAAAGAGGAAAAAAAAAACAAGTATAACCCTCGGCCATTCATACGTCACCAAGCATTAAACGTTCCTATAACCTGGCATTCATCACATTCAAAAAGGCCTACACACAATCATACGCATGAACAAGCCAACATTCATTCACGATGCGAGTCGCATTCATTATAATACACGACGCGCGAAGAGGTATTATACGTGAGTTTTATAGCAAATAGTCACCCAGTCTATGTTGGTAGGCACCACCTGACCACCCATATTCGATAAGTGAAATTAATTGAAAGAGTATAAGTCGTAAACCAATATTCGATCTTACTATATTACGATACTACAATCATACGATTAGTTGGCAGTATCACAAACAAATTGCTCATTAACGCGCTCGATGCGAATTGTAAAAGCATAAAAAAAGTGTTCATTATAATTATAAGTATAAAGTATAATACAATGTTTTGAGCCGAGTGATCGGCTGACGTAAACAAGTGAGTCATCACTGCGCGCTTGGCGCCGGCCGCATTCCATTGTCGCGGACAATTAACTGGTTTCTGATTATGATACAAAATCAACAACGGCAATTACACAATTCTTAATAGGTTGCAATGTATAGTACATCACCGCAGGAGACAATCGATGACATAGTATACACAACCATAGCCAAAAACACAAAAAAAATATTCGCGGCAAGATGTAATGTATAGTACATCGTCGAAGGAGACTGTCGACGACATAGTACACACTACCATAGTTAAAAACACAAAAAAAATATTTGCGGCAAGATGTACTCGTAATGTATAGTACATCGTCGAAGGAGACTGTCGACGACATACTATACACTACCATAGTTAAAAAACACAAAAAAAAATAAACACAATCGAGAATCGAACCACAGACCGATCCGACAACAACCTTTCAGCCACTGAGCCATAAGGGAAATTTTTTTTTTATTATATTACGATCAGTCATTACCAAAGCTATAAGTAACAAGATATATGGGTACATGATTAAGCTGTAATTAGGAGTTAAAGATTTTTATACACTATTTGCAACCAAGTGTTAAGTTATTTTAGTGATTAATTCATTAGTGATGAGCATTAATCATTACATTCTTAAACTTTGTAGTGAGTAATTTAAGATCTTTTATATGGCAATCACCAAGCGAAACATACCTGATATTTATATAGTTATGTGAAATTAGATAGTTATCAGATAGTTGGATAATTAGTTAGATAAATAACAGATTCTTTGTAACAATATTACATTTAATAAACTTTATTACAATTTATAACTGAAACATTTATTCATTTTATGTTAGCATGTTTACTTAAATCATAAACACAACACAATGCATTATCTTGTGAGCTTCGACTCGGAAACAAAAGAACCATTGTTGGCCTTCACAAATAATTATGTAGGTAATTATAACTTTGTACAGATATGCGTCTTACATTGTTGTGAATGAAACTGTACCCAATCGATTATAAACACATTTATGCTATAATAGAATAAGATTTAATTATTTTATTCAGCTTTAAGGTTTAAAATAAACGACGGTGAAATACGAAATGGTATTATCTTAAACTTGTAAATCAATTAATTCGCTTTAGTTATTAAAGTATATAAATTATTGATTTATGTATAAGTACCCACATTAGTTATTTAAGTATTGAAATTATTGATTTAATTTGTGTATAAACAGCCACTTTAGTTATTTATTGAGGTATGAATATTATTTATTTGATTCATATGTAAATAGGCACTTATTTATTCAAGAAAAGAAGTTATTGATTCAATTTATGTGCAAATACCCACTTTAGTTAAAGTTAGTTTCAATTCAATTAAGTTTGATAAATTTAGTTTGATATAATAACATTTGCATTAACACAAGAACACAATATAACCACTACTTAAACTGGTCTAGTAAAACTCGATGCATAGCATTTCGTAAAAAGGAAACAAGTTACACATTGACAATTAAGTAGTTTTCCGGCCGTCAGCGGCTTAATTTTACCATTTATTTATCATTATATGTTTTATATATTTCAATAGAAACCAGACATTGAAAGAACAATCCTAGCGACCCAAAACATTACAAAAAATATAATTCAATAATTGCGACGCAGGAATTTTATGATTGAGTTCACAATGAACAGTAAATGCATAAATAGATGCATTCTCAATTAACATACCGACAGGCAGCAACAAGAAGATAGAATCGAAGACCAAAAACAACGATTGTAGCATAATAAACATTTGACAAAACGAACAACTAATAATTCTACGATGATATTCGTATTTCTATACCAAATAGACAATAATTACATTCGTTCATTATTGTTAGTGAGCAACCTGCATGTGACACGTGTACATTTTATTAATAAATGAACGCGGAATTCTAGCTAGATACCTAGTATATAATACGCTAGCATCATAGGTACGTTCATTCTCAGCCAGTCCAACTATGTTAGGTACACGTGGTATAATAAAGATGCAACTTTCTTAGTAAGAAAGAAAAGAATAGTTAATATTAAAAGATAATCGCCGTAGTAGGCGGTAAAAGTAGTAAATAATACCGACTATATAGAAATATATCGCCGTACAAAATCACTAGCAGAAGGTTATAGTAGAAAATAGAAAGAAATGAAAAAGAGAAGGGTGTGAATTCGTTCCATAAGTCAGCCAAAGTAGATTATTAGCAATAATTACCAGTAGCACTTAATTACCTTAGTGGCATTTAAAAAAAGCTAATCGCGAAGCATATGATCAAGGTGACCTTAGCACGTCGTTAGTGGACGTGAGGTCATAAATCGCAATACAAAGAATGCAATCAACGAATGTGACCTTAGCGCGTCTTTAGAGGACACGTGGCCGCAGTCGAACGATTATAACTCGTTACTTATGCGGTTGATACAATATAATTATCACACGCGGTAACAGAAATAGTTATAATTTAGAAATGCTTACCAAGCGTAGTAAGACAAAATTTGTCTGTTGTGACCGGCTCAACACGCCCGACCTTCCGAGCACAACAGAACAAAAAGAGAAAATTTCTATTGTGATCAGCACAACACCACCGACTTCCCGAGCACAATAGAACAAGCAAAAAGAAACAATATATGCCACTAAAATAATTACACACTGGTTTGGAACGATTTCACACATACACAAAAAATAAAAATAAAAGACTCACCGGGCAGCGGATTCTCAACAAAACCCTACCTATAATATTCCCGTGGGTGCCACTGTAACGTAAAAAAGACCTTTCAGGTGTCCCCTGTTACGCTATCCCTACTAGGGTGTGTTTAAATGAGAAACGTGATTAAATGTTACAATAAAAATTGATTTAATTGCCAATTAATTTTAGACAGCATTTAGCAAGCGTTACCTTAATGAAAAAAATTACTATTTATATGATATTAAAGAAAATTTACACAGGGTCGCGTGGTTCGGCGATGGGGTGGATTGATGTTGAGAATCCCGCTGTCGGTGGTCCAGGATAGTTGGTTGACTTAGCTCGTCTCGCAGCCGCCAGAAAAAAGGGCCGAATGCAGCCAGCGCTTCAATATTTATAGGAGCTCGGGGTGCGGTGGGGGCGTAGGTGCAAGCGGCCGAGAGGTGGTGTCCTCTCGACGTCACAGCGACGTCACAAGTGGTATAAGTATTTATGTCAGCATTATTATCATCAGTCAAAATTAAGGAAATGTCATCGGCATATAGAATACAAGGTTTTAAAATCATGTCAGGGAGGTCGTTAATATAAAGCAAGAACAGGAGCGGGCCTAACACGCTGCCTTGTGGGACACCAAATTTATTCTCTATAGAGGTAGAACGATATGTTTTCAGTTCTCTGGCTTCATTAATGTTTTCTATTTCCACCACTTGTGTTCTAGCTGCTAAGTATGTGCGAAGCCAATTCAACGCGGGGCCACGAATTCCATACTTTTCTAACTTTTCTAATAATAAGCTATGCGACACACAATCGAATGCCCTAGTCATATCGAAAAAGACTACTGTGACTATTTTATTTGATTCTAACCCTTCTACTACATATTTAATCAAATTATAGCACGCTAAGGCTGTAGATTTACCTCGCTGAAACCCGAATTGTTCACGCCGCAGTATATTATTACTCCGTATAAAAATTATTAGGCGTTTATACATCGCAGTTTCAAAAATCTTTGAGAGTATGGGTACCAAAGCTATGGGTCTGTAATTAGTTAGGCTTGTTTTGTCGCCCTTTTTGTATAAAGGCTTAACTATGTATAGTTTGAGAACGCTAGGGAAACGACCATCTATAAACGAAGTGTTGATTAAATGTGTTATTACTGGGGTAATTTGATTTGAACACGCTTTGAGAATTTTAGTTGATATTTCGTCATAGCCCTCTGAATTAGTATTGTTCAGGGTCATTATTATCCTATAAGTGTCATCAAAATCAAGAGGATATAGAAAAATACTGTCACGTGAGTCAGTTGCGCATGTGTTGTTTAGTGAGACATTTTTGACTGGTATATTAATAAAATGTTCATTAAACGCTTCTGCTATTTGAAGTGGGTTGTTTAGTACAGTATCCCCCTTTTTCACATTGTTAATAAATTCAATTTGTTTGTGCGCTTCAGATTCATGTTTTATTAACTGCCAGGATGTTTTGCATACGTTTTTAGAATTTGCTATCATTGCTGAATTACGGTTTTTAATTGATTGGTCGATGCACTTACGTAAAAGCTTAGAATAGGCCTTATATTTATTTTTAGTCAAACTACATTTATTAATATAATATTTATAGAGAAGTTGACGCTTTGTTTTGCAACTTAGTCTAAGGCCTTTAGTAATCCATTTCTGTTTACGAGTTTTGTTTGAAATTCGAATTCTGATTTTAGGAAAACACAAATTATAAAATAATATAATTATCTCATGAAATGATTGAAATGCTGGCTCAAGACGGTCTTCCTCATATATTTGGCTAAAAGAGAGGCTGGACATACATTCTTTAAATTTCTGCACGTTTTCCAGACTGTAGTCCCTTTTATATATGAAATATTCAATCACCGGCGATTCTTTGCATGTTGTAGGAATATTTAATAATTGAGCCGTATTATGGTCCGATATATCTAAATGTAGTAATTTACCTGTCGCATCACTCATATTGCTTATCATGTGGTCAATGCAGGACTTTTTGCGAGTGGGATCTTTAATGTGCAGATTCAATTTATAAGTATAGATGAGGTCTATTAATTTTTTTGTATTTTTGTTATTAGTATGTAGCGTATCTATATTTAGATCTCCAGCCAACACTATTTTCTTTTTATTATATTTATGACTAATTCTATGCAAAAGAGTGTCTAATTTCTCAACAAACATGTTACAATTTGAATCGGGTGTTCGATACAAGCAGATTATAAGGATGTTTTGGCGGGTTAATTCGATCCCACAACATTCAAAATGTTTATCGACTGTATATTCATCACAATTGAACTGCCTGTAGTGTAACCCTTTCTTTACAAAAATGCATACCCCTCCACGCTTTTGTTTTTTCTGCCTGGTGTAATATGCAGCTACGTAGTATCCATTAATATTAGCCATTTGTTCGTGTCCTTTTTGAACAAAGGTTTCAGATAAACATAAAACATCAATTTCGTTGTTACTATCTAAAAGTTCGCTTATATGGATTTCTAAAATACGACGTTTGTTAAACAAGCCTGCAATATTTTGGTGAAAAATTCGGAGATACTTGCGGTTATTATCGTTAATTACGAAAAAGATCACTATTCAAGCGACTTTTTTGTGAAACGGGAGTGTCGGTTTGAGTGCTTTGGTCATTTGTAGAAACTCTCCTAGAGCTTAATATATTTGTGTCCTTTATACAGTCACGCGGCCTCGACCAGTTTGCACATGGTCTGTAAACAGCTCTGCTTGCTGAGACTAAGAACTTAAGATTATAGTCAGTTTGGTCTAGAACATTGTTTATACTATTACATAAGTCATTGAAAATGTTGTAGGAATGATCATAATCTACGTCAACGTAAGTACATTGAGAATATTGTTTGTAAATAATACGTAACATATAATTAAGTTTATATTCATTTAAATATCGATTTTTATATATTTTTATGACGAACACAGGACATTTAACGGACTTCAAAAATGAACACAGTTCAGCTTCAATATGAAAGGGATTGGAGTCATTTTGACCTATAAATAATACTACTCAGTCCTGTTGCGTTATGTTAAAAAGTTTGACACTACTCAATATTTGTTCTGTACTCGCCTGAGATTTGACAAATGATACAAATTCATATTTTGTGTAGGGATTATGTAACCTTGATTCGATTAATCGTCTTGTTAATCCTGAGCATAGTTGGCCCCCAAAAATGAAAGTCTTCCTCGTGCTTTCATTTTGGTCACTTTGTTTGGACGTAGCTGAACCTGTGATGATCTTGTGCTGTGTGGATGTTTGTAATTCAGTTTCATGTTGAATGTTCAGAGCATCGCGTGTGTCAATAGTGGGTGCGTCAGGTATGTGTGGAACGTGTTCAGGTATTTGTGTATGTGGACTGGACTCAGTATCATTTCTGTTTTGTTGAAGTTCTGTTACAACGCATTCTAATGAGCTTGTGTTTGGAATGTCTTGTTTAGTAGGCGGATTTTGCTGTTTATGTGGAGTGTCTTTTTTGAACAAATCTGTAAGACGACGCTTAGCACTACTCCTTTTTGATGAGGACTGATTATTATACGACGATGATAAAGGACTCTTGCAGATCTGTTTGAGTGTATTTATTTCATGTGATAGTTGATTAATTTCTTGTCTTAGTGCCGTGTTCTCAAGAATCACGTTTTCTAATTCGTTCTGTGTGGACAGTAGGCTAGACTTCAGGTTATTTATTTCTGCAAACATTTCGTCTTTGCGCAGTGCCGTCACATGAGTAGATATGTCTAGGCTTTTTGCTAATATTTCATCTGAATATAAAGAGTTGAAAGAAATACTCATATCTATTTTGTCTAGTGATTTACATTTTTGAAGCGGTTTCCTAAGAGTTATGTTAGTGATTTCATCCATTTTCTAGCGGCCTCTATATTTCTGTTACAGTATTAGATTATAATTATTTAATGCTGTGTGATAATGTTTGTAGCAGTCTATAGTATATACCAAATTATTTGTGTATTCAATGTAGGTAGTTATGCTCCAGTAAATGATGTGCAGTCAATGTCAAGTTGAAGTCATATAATATATTTTAATTTAGTCCATACGAGAATGTCATCATACAATATCTATGGCAACACAAAATACTTATTGTCATTCATTCAATAGTCATTTAGTTAGTGGTACACCTCTATACTTTGGGCTGTCTTGTCTCTGGAACTTATAGTTGTCACTTGTCAAGTTTGTTGACTAACTGTTTGAATATTTTTTCGTAACGGAATGAAATTATGAAGATGACTATATTTCGTGTAAACAGTGCTTATTGCAAATCAACATATAAGTAATTTGTGCGTACGTACCACATTATCCGAAATCTGTATGTAAATGCCTTCAGTACGGTGTTCTTCACCCTTAAATACTTTTTGTCATCGTTATCGTGAAAGAGGTCAGCACTTGCCGTGCACTGTTTATAATGCTTTACTGAATTCCTTTGACGATGGTTAACAATCGCAAACACAGTTTCATCGATTCTATCATAACTTATCACTTTTACGAACCTTTGAGTAACGGTTGTGATATTGTAAACTATAGTTTCCTGCTTCTATTGTTGTCACTTAGAGGTTATGGATGTTTACTTGTATTCTTGTGGTAAAATTTAGGTAGATAACACGGTTAAGATACTGTTTTGATAATAATTAATGCAGAGCTTATGCAAATACGTGTTTACGCGTAGCTGTCACTTTGACGTTCCTCTATAAAAGTATAGTACAAAATAATATATAATTATATACAGGGTGGCGCTACCATAGGGGCACTTTTTAAACAGAGGCATAGCTAGGTATAGAATTATATGATTCCAATTCATTTATTTTATAAACTAGGTACACTTTTAGCATATTAGCTTGACTTGATTTGCCATTCGTAATAGATTGGCGAAGTTAAGCAACCCTTACTCAGGTCACTACTTGGATGGGTGACCACCCGTTGTGGCTCCCGAGCACTTTCTTGCCTCGTCGGTCCCAGTTTTTATTTCAGGACAAGAATCGTCAGTCCATGTCGGAGTTATGTTTTGTCGCTGTTTGTAAAATGATAAATAGTATGAAGCAATATTCTTCCTCTGTCTCATAAAATATCACCCTAATAGGAACAAATGACGTCATAGCTTGCTTATCTTTGTCTAATTATTAAAGCGATCACTATGTTGTTTTTGCTATCTAATTTTAATATAAAAAACCAAAGAGTTTGTTTGCTTGATCGCGCTAAGCTCAGAAACTTCAGTTCCGATTTGAAAAATTTTCAGTGTTAGATAAGGCATTTATCGAGGAAGGTTATATAACATCAGGTTATGAGCCACGGGAGCGGAGCAGTAGCCCTAAACGCGGGTGTAACCGCGGGCTCATCTAGTTCGATATAATTTTTATAATGTTCTGAAGACGTGAAAAGCAGTCTCTTTCATTTTCAACTAAAACCTGATCATCATCATCACCCTTTTATACTGTCCCACTGCTGGGCACGGGCCTCTTCTCACTACGAAAAGGGTAAGGCCATAGTCCACCACGCTGGCCAAGTGCGGGTTGGCAGAATTCACATGTCTTTCGAGAACATTATCGAGAACTGTCAGACATGCAGGTTTCCTCACGATGTTTTCCCTCACCGTTTAGCAAGCGATAATTAACAATTTAATATGCACTTAATTACATACGAACCCGAGACCCTCTGCGTAGCAGTCTGTCGGTCTCTCCACTCAGCTATCGCTGCCTTTATACTTAAACCTGATAACCGAATCAAAAGCTGAAGAAAATATCAAAAACTGAACGTTAAAGTATAAAAACACACTCAATATTATTATTGGCAACAAATAAATACGTCAGTGTCAGTTGACACCCGGATCGGGCGATACAAATTCCTACGTGTCAATGTTCTTATATGTCTGCACCCCTCATTTACCTTTTTTTTATTAACTCAACCAGATTTCTTGGAATAACAGGCGTCTAAGGTGTTGTTCTGACGTAGCGTTTCTTATTTAGAACGAATGAAATTGATTTCCCTGTTTAAACGTACCTACTCTCTAACGTTTTATTTCTTCGATATAAATGTATTTCTAGTGCATGATTCTAGAAAAATATAAGCTTTCTGCACTTCGTTTCAGTACTTATTATAAACTTTATCTAATACCATTTTTTATTAAAAAGGGGCCCACCAACTTTTTGCTCCACTTTGATAGGTATACTTAGATTTTACCACCTTGAAACTGTGAGGTTTAAACTTAAGTACCTATTGACTTACGTCCCCATGTCAGGCTTTGACTATAAAATATGACTAAGACATACGATTGCATATGTTTCATTATGCGTTTGAAATGCACACACAAATAAAAATGTTTCAGGATAGACTAGACTTATAAACATAGCATCCCAGTTCTATTCACTCGGTTTAGAACGTCATATCAAAACCTACTTCATGAACTACTTGACGAACGCATTTGTGAACATTACGAGAGTGAAATTGCAACAGAAATTCCGGTTTTGAATAGAATTTCCATTGCAATTTCACTTTAGGTACATTAGCAGCGATAGCCTAGTGGAGAGACCGACGGACTGCTATGCAGAGGGTTCGACTCCACGGCGCGCACCAATGACTTTTCGAAGTAATGTGCGTATTAAATTGTTAATTATCGCTTGTCCCGTGCGTCGGAGAGCACGTTAAGCCGTCGCTCCCGGTTGTCATGAAGATCTTTGACAATCGTTACAGGGCGTCAGTACCGTCTAATAAACAACACTAGTCTAAACCATGGAATATCGCTATCCCTTCGGGTTGCGGAGGTCAGATAGGCAGTCGGTCCGTGGAAAAAGCTAATATTCAGCGAAATCCGGTCAGACTAGTAAGCGGACCCCAGATTGAAACTGCGATAACGCTAAGAGGATGATGATGTGCGTATTAAATAGTTAATTATCGCATGCTTAACGGTGAAGGAAAACTTCGTGAGAAAACCTGCATGTTTGAAAGTTCTCCATAATGTTCTCGAAAAACATGTGAAATCTGTCAACCCGCACTTGGCCAGCGTGGTGGACTATGGCCTTACCCTTCTTATAGTAAGAAGAGGCCCGTGCCCAGCAGTGGGACAAATTATATACAATTAACGATGTAATGGCTCATTAATAAAGGGAGCGAGATCTTTTCAAATAATTATTCTCTAAATAGTAGAGCCTTTCTGGTTTCAGTACAAAATAAGCCAACTCTGTTCCGTGTAGTGACGGATTAAGAATACAAAATAGGTATCCCAATTTATTCCATGGATGTCGTAAGGGGCAAAAATCTCGACATCAAACCCTGTACTGACCCGTCTGGCCAGCGTAGTATAGTAGTCAAAATACTCTTATTGAGTCACAATGATACTGTGAAATAACTTTAGAGAGGCTTAAGTCAAGCATATGACTATGAAAGGCTGTAAAGGAAGCTAGCTACTCTAAAGGAATATTACATTTAGCGGCAGGTACTGGAGTGGCGGCCACGCACAGGGCGACGCAGCAGTGATAGCCCCTAGTAAGTGAGGTATATTTTCATATTAGACGTTGACAGTGGACGTCATTTGACTGAGATGATGAAAGGAAAATTAGGTTAAGGTATAAAAATGGTACTCCAAAAAAACCACTAATTCACCTGCGCAAGTATCAGTAATCGTGACAAAAAGTTGCCTATAAGTTATTTTGATGTATAAGCTATATTACCGCAACTTTATCAAGGTCGACTTAAGTAGTTTTGCGTGCAAGATGAACAAACATACAAGCCGAAATCCATCCATATACGCCCATAAACTTTTGCATTTCGTTCACATCATATACCGTTATAAAGGTACCTTAACTCGTATATACGTTTAATAAATTCCAACGCCCTTGCTATAAACCGTTACCATGATATTAATATTTTCAATTACACGCTGAACATGTTTTCATATCAATACATAAATGAAAAGAGCTGAAATTTCTAACTGTAGCTGATAAGCAAATTCACAAGGTGCTGCGCGGTCATATTAATATCGATAATATCCAGCCGTGTATTATTTTCGGTAACTACGACTACCTTTAGATTTATTAATGTATATAAATATTTCAAAAAATATATACTTATAATTATATAACGGGCATATTACCCTTAATTTTAAAAAATAAAAGTAAAATATACCTCTTATTTATTCATCATCATCATCGCCCTAGCGTTATCCCGGTTGCATCCAAGACTGGCACGCCTTGGAGCCCGAGGACCGCTTAATTGTCTAACCAAATAGGATAGAATATCAACTATTCTACAGAGCGACTGCCGTCTGACCTCCGCAACCCAAAGGGATAGCAATATTCCATGGTTTAGACCAGTATCAGTTTATTTGAGGGTACTGACTCCCCGTAACGACTGTCAAAGATCTTCATGACAGCCGGGACCGACGGTTTAACGTGCTCTCCGAGGGACGGGGCAGCCGATAATTAACAATTTAATACACACTTAAATTCGAAAAGTAATTGGTGTGATTGTCGAACCCGATACCCTCTGCATGGCAGTTCGTTGGTATCGCTGCCTCATACCTGTTATTTATTGTTCCATAGTAATTTAGAGTACCTACATGATAAATTTAGCCCAGACTAGGTATATAACGTAAAACCTATGATAAAGGCAAATCCAGCATAAAGATTTGTTGATTACATTTTGATTAGGTAGATTAAAAACATGAAAATGATGCTTAAAATAGAGCCATAATACAAACAGATACATTACACATTAATTTTAACCTGTATTAATATAACATATCTATATATATATGTATATATATAATGTTCTTCCGTTACTATCTGACGGACAGACAACGCACAGTCGAAACTATTTGGCCCAAGAAGCTGACATTTTTTAAGAGCGCACTGTGAAAGGATATTTCGAAATTCTCACGAAATTTTGGTAATTTGGGCATCCCCCAGTTACCTTTAAATAACAGAACTAATCGAGCACTATAGTTATTAAAATGTTACCTAAATCTTAGATTTTAGAATTCCAGAATTCCTCCTCCTATAAATTGAAACCCGTGCTGAGTCCAACATCTTTAAATGGCAGGATTTTCTAGGGAACTAGTGGAATATCCTAATTACAAGCCGGTTGCTGCTCGAGCAAATAAATTTAGTATAACACAGAGTCGGCAAGGTACGAAAAAACTTAGAGCTTTTATTAAAATAACCCGGCCGAGCATATAAAATATGGGTTAAATTAGTTTATTCTACTTGTTACTCGCAAATAACTTTTTGTCATATTCGTTAGTGTGATATCTTGTTAAATCAGTGTTTTATCTAATCGGTGTTTGAATAAAGTTCTTGCGTTATTGACTGACTGAGAGACAAGCTACAGCCAAAAATATTACACGCAAGAAGCTGAAATTTGTAATTTATGTTCCTTGGGGAACGTATGGGGTGCACTAAGAAAGGATCTGCCGAAATGCCCACGGGATCGGCAAGGAACGGTAAAATTTTAAAAAAATATCTGTGTAGCCGCAGGCATCCTTTTAGGAGTTCGTCAGTTTAAAAATACATACATATGAGATTCTGTCACAAAATAAATAATTTTGCTCGCCACACATATTTTGCATTACACACATAATATGTGCATAGGGTTCCCACCAAGAACTTAGGGTCCCAAGCCAACCTCACCTGCAAGTGGTGCACCTGCCGATCAACGGACGAGGCTCTGGCAAACAAAATATCCCGATAAGCGGCAATAGGCTCGCCACCTATTACGTGGGATCAAAACACTGGCGAAAAGTGGGCGTTTAATATGCCTCTGCCTACCCCTTCGGAGAAACAGGCGTGAGTCTATGTATGTATGTATGTACATATTTTGTACTAGGTGGGATGGGACTAGATCCACGGCTTAGTAGCTGTGGTCAGTAGCTGTTTAGTAGCCATATTTTGTGAGATGATTCTCAAAGCTCTTTCAGACACTACTCACTAAATTGCTATCCCATACGTCCCATAGCGGTGAAGTCACGCCAACCGCCATTTGCATAATCGACCGCGAAACTGCGTTGACAGATATTAATAATAATAATCATTTATTTGCAGACATTGAAGTCCATGGAATAAAATTATACACATTGGCATCAAAACAACATTGTCCATATCGAATATTGTCTGGTACTATATATATGCCAATTTTATTTTTCTTACAAATACTCAAAGTTTGTAACAGAAATAAACAATCCAAGCGTTTTTCAGCCAAATCTATAACTGGCCTAAACAAGTATCGTCCCGTCACGCCCGTCGAAAACGGGACACAAAGGGGCACTCCGCAATCACGCTGTTTGTAAATCTTTCACGTACACACGTGAGTGGGAATATTGAGTATTGAGTCACATGGCTGAATACCAAATAATAATTGTGTAGCGCTAAATATTGTGCTATGTGGAACTTGGAAATAGGGTGGTATATACGAACGTAAACTGGGTATTAAGTGAGCGAATATGATGGTAGACGACGGAAATAATAGAAGATTGCGATCTGATAGATGTGAGTGAAATTTCTGAGAGACTGGTTTCATATTTCATATAATTATATCGTTTGTTGTTATTGAGCAAAGTTTCGATGGCGATATCTTTACGGTGAACTCAATATTGATATTGTGAAATCTTTCATATCATGTTTGAAACTACATAAATGTCTGTTTATTTCCATGAATCTAAAAACCTTCTTCCATTAAACATACTATTCATATAATCTGGCATGGTGTAGTAGTTAGTGACATTAATTACTAAGCCGGAGTTCGTAGGTTCGAATATTTGTGGGATACGAGTAGTGAACAACCCTACCAGGTCACTCCTCAATAAAACACTTAGATTTGCTAACCACTGAATTTATTCCAAAGAGAATGGTGCAACACCTAAAGTGATGGGAGTACTGACTTAAAAAATATGAGACCGCGCTTATGTACCCACGCTCAACACGAAACCATAGCGTGATTCAGGCGGGTGGGATAACCGCATCTATGAAAGTGTTGGGTAAAGTTTTTGTTTACCCTTACTAAATACGCTTTAGATTTGTAGAGGTAGGGTTATGTTACCTCAATGAGGTAGGGTTACCTATTTATCTAGTTACCATAGTACAGTCAATGCCTAGTTTGGGATTGGATGGCTTTGTATGGATTGTACCAGGATATTACTATTATAACACAAAAGAGGATTCCCGCAGCTACGCCTGCTTTTAAGTTAACCGTTTCTTCTGCATATCGTGGAAATTCCGGGATATCCTATCTTAGTGCTCAACTAAAGACCCCAAGATAAAGACAGTTTGCTATCGTACATCAACCAAACCTATTACAATAGTCTCGTTAAAACCCCATGTACACTCAAAAATAATTCTGTCCCAAAGTTGTTATCGTGTAGAAAGCAACGTTCTCATTGAAACACCCACATCCCGTAACTACCAACAGTACTTTGTCCTTTGCCGATTATAATAGGACACCAGTTCGGCCTAGATAAAAATTCATGGACGTTTGAAATAGAAATATATGGCGGACGCATTTTAGTTCGTTTCATAACATGTACCTATAGAGGTTTGCGGTGTGCCTTTTGGATTTTACTGAATAAAACTGGTTCCTTCTAGTTTTGCTTGACTGTGGAAAGGAAATTATAATGCGGTATCTTTTGTCTTTATGGGTTAACGTGTTTAGTATGTAATTGTTCTGATATTGTAATAGACATTTGAAAAAATATTATTTATTTAAAGTTGAAATGTGTTGTAATGATTACACGAATCGGGTTCAGCAATGTATTATTACGTGTCTTTACAGAAAATATTGTTGAGCATTACTTGATACAGGTGGTAGTCAAAACGTTGTTCAAAATAATAAAGTTTAATAGGGAATAAAAAGGATTTAAACACGTTACTGGACTGAAGGATACGTACTAAAAGGTTACTACTTTAGTTGTAAAATGTGTTAGAATTGGAAGTTAAAGGATTCAAAAGCGTTTGTAAAGCTTTTAGGAATTGAGCCACACCAGATACACCAGTAACAAATATCTTTGAAGTGCTATGATTCGTGAAATGTTATATGAAAAAGTACTAACGTGCGAGTTATTTTGTAGCAACTTGTAATAATACAGGTCGCAGTTTGATAAATCAATGATTAACGAATATAATAAATAACTACCAAATACGATTTATGTAAAATGCGAACAGTCCTAATTTCCCCGTGAAATAAAATAAAAAATAAAAAATTATGTCAGATTTTTCTTTAAACCAGATTATTTCACCAAACAAAGACGTCGAAATCTCTACAAGAAGTACTTATATGATTGTTATGCAGGCAAGTCTTTCAGAAAATGTTTGTACAGTCAGCTCATATAAGTGGATATATATGGCTGTCGGTGGGAAGTCTCGCTCAAACTGCGATACTATGTAGAAGATTTACCGAGTTGGAACGATTTGTTGAAGTTTAGAGTCAAATCATTTTTAATATACTAAATGTTGATTGCAGTTTCGCACGGTCAATTAGGTATTGGTGGCCCTGGTCTATCGATCAGGTTAGCTATGAACGCAGTATTAAAACGGCAACTTTTTATACATATTTTATTCGCTTTCGAAAAATTAAATTGTTCTAAATGTGTTTTCACTAAATAAATAAGTTCAAGTTGGCTCAACTTTTCCAGCGCTCTCTCATTTCAAATCGTTTTAATTATTAATGACTAACCTTCATTAAAATAAGTTTTAGAAGAAAAATTCATTCATACTTTTCATGTTGAGCTGTTTAATATTTATAAGAAAATTGCCCGTTCCGCGGCCTAAGATTATTTACAATTTAATTAATTCATTAGATTTATTTTTGAGTGTTTGAGTTTAAGTTGTCTTAGGACTTTTATTACGGTTTGTTTTCGGTCCTAGAATGTTTTAATCTTAAGCTGAAATAAGTGATATTTATAACATTATCATCATCATCGTTGTAGCGTTCTCCCGGTTTCATTCATGATTTTCGCCTTGCAGCCCTGACGGCTTTCTAGTTTAAACCTGGTTTGACAGAATGTTAGCTAATATTATTTGTAATAATGAGTAGATACCAAAACATGTTGTTATTTACGAAAGACTTTTTGAAATAGTATCTCAAAAAGACTCAAGCAAAGTTAAAAGTAACTTCTTGCTTCTATAAGTACAAAACAATACATTGTATTGTATAAACGTAAATTCTATTGCATGAACAATTTAATACAGGCCCTTTCTACCACAAACCGTTTGAAACATAACCAAACACGAATAAACATTCTGGAAACCCTTTCTATAAACTTTCCGTCCAGAACTTTCTATATTGAACCGAGTGTGTGTAAAGAGGTTAACTCACTAATCCCGACGAACTGCCGACAATCCGTCAGTCTACCGGCGGTCTCGACTGGTCTTGACGGCGTTTTCGAATCTTCGTTTCGCGTCGACGATATGAAATATATCATACAAATTTGTGACGGGTCGTATTCGCTAGACGACTGATATAAGATGTCCTTTGTTATTTCCGACGTCTCGACTAGTTTCCTACAATCGTGGTTGCGGTTAGTCGTGACGGAGACGTCGTAATAAACCTGCATGACGTGGTTTGCAAGTCACCGACATGTTAACCTGCGAAAAGTAGATTTATTATATAAGATAATAGTACCTAGATCTATTGCATAGTCAACAGGATTATTTTTTATTTCAGCGATGCTATTCTAAACAATTTATAACTGTACGTAACGACATTGTAAGGCAGAGTTGCGCTGATTGATCCGCATCAAAGTCAAAACTTTCTAGAACTCAACCAGAGCCATTGAGTACGCCGGACATTAATTGAACGAATTTGAATCTGCGCGGTATAAAAGCAGCAATGCCGTGTAATAGGCTGTTTCTCGCACCATTGATTACCGGATTGTATCGACTGGCTGTGTCATTGGTTCTCCCGCTTTAGTGTGTACATTCCTTATATAAGGGTATGCATGTGTGCTCTATACATTGTAGACCAGTGATTTATCAATGAGCCATCGAATAACCCTTGTTTGCGTGGATTTTAATATGGCTTGCGGGCTCGATGCAGTATGTTTTGGTACTTCAAGCATCAATTGATGAATAGGGCTTAGTAATAGCTGAGATGTGAATATTTTTGTTGTGTTTTTTTTATTATATTTGACTATAAGACAATCATAGGCAATGGTAGTTTTTTACGAAACAGAATCTTGCTTTTAGCTACTGCTACAATAACTTATCACTGGCCAACTTGCTGATCTATTGGTCAACTGATATTTCTGGGTATAATATGGATAATTCATCCTGTACTATGTCTGGGTGCAATTTATTCATAACGAATAAAATAATCATGTTAATTCGTTATCGACATACCATAGTTTGGGCTATGGTGGATATGTTGCAATCAAATGGCTATCTGTATTACCTATAAAAAATTTACGGCGTTTAATATTTACTAATATTAGACGCCCTCACCTAAACAACTATGAATCATGGCTATTATAGTCATGCCTACCATTATTGAATAACAAAGATTGTTGCACAAAAAAGCAACAAAAATACCGTTTAGAAACCAGTTGATTTCGTTCGTATACGACCGACAATTTTGATTTTCGTAAGCGTCGGGTCCATTGGAATGCTGCGTCGAACTGCGGAGCGTGCTACCAGTTCAAATGAAATTTTATCCTCAAATACGGAGCAGCGGTGACAATCCGATTAGGATGCAGGGAATGAAGTGAAGAATGCATGCCTTCTACCTATTTTGAATAATATGGGGGGAGAAATTCAAAACAAAATAAAAAATATCGCAATGCGAGCTGGTATGCCACGCGTACCTATATAAAATACATACATACATACATACATACATATCGTCACGCCTTTTATCCCCGAAGGGGTAGGCAGAGGTGTATTTCTACACCCACTTTTCGCCAGATATACTTTAGTCCCACGTAATAAGGGGCGAGCCTATTGCCGTACCGGGCACATTTTCAGACTCCGTGCTGCTACTGAGAATTTCGTGACAGAAAAACCCAATAACACTCCCCGGCCCAGCAATCGAACCCGGGACCTCCCGATCCCACGCGCACATTTATGCCGCGAGACCAACGAGGCAGTCGTATAGGGTTTGATGTCGAATTTTCCGTCTCTACGCAAAGATGGTATTTGCATCGTCTTATCCCTTAGTCGCCTCTTACGACACCCCCGGGAAGATAGGGGGTGGTGACACTTGTATTCTATGCCGTCAACCACACGGCAGACTTATACAAAATATAAGTATAATAATGCAAAAAAATATATAAACGACTAATATTCACTCATGGCTTTGCCTGCCCTACTCTTTCAACCTTTTATTACTCCCTTACAAGCATATTACAAAATCCTTCCTTATTGGTGCCTACATCTTAAAAGGAACCCGCTGACCAAATTTCAAGTGTCCAGTTTTAGTAGTTTGTGGAACATTTCTTTTTTGTGTTAAGTAAAATAACCTCTTTTGTTCTTCTGTCACATTTAAACTGGTTAACAACAATCGTGGTCGCCGTTAGTCACGATTGAGACATCTAAAAGTCTTCAGTAGTTTGGTCTCTGCGATTATAATTATGTCAGTCAGGACAAGCAATTTTAAATTTGAAAATATGATGATGATTACGATTTCATATACATATAACCCATATTTAATATACATATATCCAGCAGTGGACTACGGCACCCTGATGATGATGATGACACATATATCCCCACTTTTAAAGTGATCTTTACAGCGTAATTGTTTTAAATCAAAGGAAATAGCTCTTTATTGACAGTCATTTTGTAATCATGGCTGGGGAAACCTTGCCGAAACGTCAGGGCAATTATTCGGTGGTGACTCGTTACATAACTTAGTAGTTTAGTTATTAAAAATATAATATGTTATATTTTTAAGAAACTCAATAGAACATAAAAATCATAATCATTTATTATAACATTCGATTGCTACCCTAAGCAATCCCAGCCTGCACCGATTTAAAAAAAGGTTTGTTTCCATTCAAATAACTTGCCAGAATTACCATATTATTACTAAGAAAGTTGGCTGAAAGTTACCCAATGTTGACATGCGGTACAATCGGCTCAAATGAAACGAAATGCACCTGCTGTTATTGAATATTAACGTGGACATATTACTGCAGAACGGAATCAAATCACATTCGTCACTCGAATAATATTTTTATTCAAATATTTGATTCGAGGATGAAGTTAATTGAATTGTAGTAATAGATCATTAAATTTATCGAAGGAAGGTTATATTTTGAAGCAGCGATAGCTTAGTGGACAGACCAGAATTAAACGGATTCAGAGGATCTCAGGTTTAAATCCATGGCGTGCACCAATAATCATGTAGTGGCCAACAAATACTCAGTCAAGCCATTGAAAAAATCATACCCGGGTATTTAACATCACAAAAGCATGTTGCTCAATAATAAAGCTTATCTCTCTCAGTCTAATATCAGACTGAACTGAGTCAAAGCAAGTACGAAAATAAAATAGAAAATAACTACAACACGTCTTTATTTTTATTCAAATTTAATTTTCAGTACAAAGGAAAACTAGTTTTATCCTGAGATGCCTAACCTGCAATCGGTACGAAATACAAATACAGTTTAGATTCAAAGTGGTACTCGGAACTATTCGTTGGAGTAGGTATTACCTACTCAGAAACAGGCATCGTCATTGGTTTCTTGTTTCAAAATGTAATAGAATATTTTGCATAAATAGAGCATATGCTCTGTTATGAATATATAAAAAAAACTTAAAGATGCCATTTGTTTTCCAGTAAGGAATCTAGGTAATATTTACCCATGCTATTTCAATTCTGATATAAAGAAGTGCATTAAATATACAGGCTATAGTTTGTTGAGAATACAAGCTGTAGTCTGTTGACAATACAGCCTGCATTTTATGCACAAACAAAAACCATGCCACCATATCCCTCCGGACGTAAAACCAGAAAAAACAAACACACTTTCGCATCTATAATACCAGTAAGGATTCACACAAGTAATCAACCCCAATATCTCACAAACGCCTCTGTTTAATAACGCATCCGCTATTACCAACGTCATCCAACTCTATTACAATGAAACAGCATACGCGCTGCCACCGGCCCGAATCTCATCCATAGTATATTTTAATGCATTAGACTAACTTTGAAATCCTCGCAATAGGCCGCATAATGACTGGATTGGATGTGTGAGCTGACTGTGAAATAGAAGCAAGAACCGTAGTTGTGGGTTAAATCCAAAATAGCAATGTATTATGTTAATATGCATGCAAAAACTGCAGCAATAAACTTACTTTCTTTCTTTATTTTTTCTTTCAATGTAATTAAAAACTTAGAAACAGTATCGGTATTCTATTTTGGTCAGAAATCCACCACAATCAAGACTTTTCATAAAAAAAAAATATAATCTCTTCCTGTCTCTCCTCACTCTATCTCTTTCTTTCTCTGCCTGCCTCTCTGTTTCTCTTGCACTGTAATTTAGGTCTACCATGTCAAAGGCAAAGCCAAGGCGCAGCCTATCTTGAGCTATAAGGTGTTAAGTCTTCTAATGCCCTGTAATTTCACTAGCTATAATACCATTCAAACCGGAACATAGCACTGCACTTTTAAACTTAATTACTTGGTGGCAGAATAAATTAAAATACAGAATACATGTAGCAAGAGCTAGGCATATGAACAACAATATAGTATAGTGTATACATAGTAACTGCACAACATTGTAACAAGTGCAAACTACTTGAATTCTTCATCCGTTCGCTACACGAGACGTTTTGCCAAATTCTACAGACTTTGAATTGATTCTAGTACGTTGTTTGGGTACCCCGATGAACCGAATAATGAACTCATTTTGCCACTGTGCGGATGAAGTTTCAATTTTTCATTCGGCTTAAGACTACATCATTCATCCTACCGATCAGGTTGTAAATTCTACACTGATTTGACTATGAATTAACAAATATTAAATCAACTTGCTTCGTATAATGAAATAATGATATCAAATAGTACAAGTAGTGTTCCACTAACATTTTCGAAGCACTTAATTGCTAAAATACTTTATAAGTAATAGAGCAATTTTAGACTTAAACTCTATTTTTATTTAACTATCCCTTTTATATTATTCTACTACATATTTTAACTATTTTTCGAAAATACTCCCAGTATATACCCTGATTACTGCATGCATGAAATTCGGTGCCAAAATTACACGTCTTGAACCATGTGGAATAAACGCCTATAATGTTCCACGTTTCGACTTCAGTCACATTGTCGCGAAAACCGTTTGGTTCATCGTTTTGTGAGTACACCCTTTAAATGCAAATGCATATGCAACTTACCTATAGTCATTTGACTAAGTGCTGTATTATAAAATGTTGCTAATAAAACGAAATTTTAATTTGCTTATATTTACATCGAAGTTTCGTCAGTCTTCCCGTGACCATGGCTAGTGTAACCTAGTTAGTTAGTTAGTTTATTTCCTTGTTATGATGCTATATAGACGAATAACATAAATATTATCAATATTAATATGACGGTGTACACGTTTCAAAGTATTTAATAATAAAATTATCTCCTGGTATGATGTCACACTATGGAAATCGTTGTAATACAGTCCATCTGTCTGTCAAAGTTCACAGTTGGCAGTCTTTACATTGTCTTTCAAAAACATTATGGGCAACTCTCAGACATGCTGGTTTCCCCAACATGTTTTTTCACGTTTAGTAACCGATGATAGCTATAATTTTACAGCTTGAGCAACAATATGCTAATGATAATTAAAATAATCAAACGCACGAGAATAACCATCCCTAATTCTTTTACAAGAATAAAAATAACATCATCATCCTCAGCCTTTAACAGTCCACTGCTGGACTAGGCCTCTCCTATGAAAGGAGGAATTGGCCTACTATACCACGCTGGCCAAGCGGGTTGGTATAGGGTTTGTATCAAGTTTTCCTTCTCTTACAGTGCTGTTCTCTGCATAATATGCTCCCTCTGTCGACTCTTACGACACCCATGGGATGATATGGGGTGGTGACAATCCGTATTCTTTATCCGTCACCACACTGAAAATTACATACGGCTAATAAATCCATTCAATCACTAGGAAAAATTTCTAAGACAGAACCTCAGTTGCCAGACGACCAAATAAGAAGGTCGAAAATATATCAGAAAATATAGATAACACCTTATAACATGCTATTCAGCCGGATGTTCAGTCATACACACAAATTTCCCGGCCTTAAGAGGCCTCATTCCAGGCGATATTTGCTCACACTCCGTTTAATACGACACGGCTATACATTCCAGCGTACTGCCAAATCTTCAGCAGTTTCAAACATTTGTTTGCAACTCGATGTTCCGTTTAATGAACAGTCTTCGAATACTGTCTGTTTGTCGAAGTTCGCACTTTTATGTCCCCCAGATTTGCGATATAAGATTTTTTGATGGGTTCCGAATATTGTAGGGTTTAGTTTTGTTAAGTTATAAAGTGTTGCAATGCTGTAATCTTTGTTTACGAATGTGAAGTTCTATTTTGTTAAGCCCTATGAAGATTGAGAAGAATTGAGCAGTGCAAGATTCATACATTCGAATTGATAGTAACATCTTTCATTTTCTACCAAAAATTGGATTAATTTTTTTTTTACGTAGGTACTTCATTTTCATTAATAAGTAAATTTCATTACTTTTGTAATCTTATAAACCCAAAGACCTGAATTTATCTACAATTACAAAATAAAGTAAGTATGACACATTACTTACAAATAAAGATGAGATTTCGTGATGTAATAAGCAAATACTGTAGCCAAAATATTTGTACAAACGAATTTCATCCAATAAATATACAATCAAGAGCTATTTGTTTACAATCAATTAATGGCCGCATTTGTGACCTTTAAGAGCGACATAAATTAATATCGTCGTTAACCACTTACGAACGGTAAATTATTAACGGAAAGTATATGGCCAGCGATGGAAAAAGCTCCGAAAATTACAAAAGAAAATAATAACCCGCGCTCACAAAAGCAATCGTATTTATTCCGGTATTACGTCTAAATAAATACATACGCCTGTTACGGTATAAATGTAATATAAGTATTTCTTGAAAATCACTGTTACCTACTCAGATTTTGTGAAATTCCGCGCTCATGCACACACAATACACATTCATCAAAAGTAGAACTTCTTGCCATGGTATCATTTATATAATTTTGAGCGTGTGTTGTTTACTTGCTATAAAGAAAAGGGCTTAAACTTGATCAAAGATAGTTTTGAATTAAAGTACGGAACAAAAAGCTCCTGCGAATATTAAGCGAGGGCAATACTAAATAGACTTTCCATTTACATGTCACTTTGTCAGGTAAAGGTAACTATTTCGATAAAATCTCTAAACTTTCAAAATACTTCAGATAATATTTGTACAATTAAAGTACTCTCTATAAATAAATCATGCTAAGAAAAGATATATTGATGCAGTGGTATTATTTTTTTCATGAGGACATTAATAATAATTGTTGCTAAAATATCTCAGGTATTTAATTGCAAAACAAAATTATGACATTTACTTATATTACGTGGACTTCCAAATGTAACTTATAATTACACAAGTAAATACATAATATTTATAAATTAACTACACCAGCAACAATAAGTAAGTACATAACCCTTTAACATTCTACTCCATCCAACCCACATTACAATACCCCATAACTTTTAATAAGAACACAACCGAAAATAATCATTTTATAACTGTAAACACCGCCATTACGGCCCTCGCTTTGATAAAAACATATTCATTCGCCGGTCATTTCACTAATGTTCCGAAATCAGACCGACACCGCGACACGTACCTAATAACATCGGCTGGGGCAATAATAATGTCCAATAACGCCCTTTTATGATTTACTTTTGTGGCCAAACATACGAAATTAAATCGTATGTGTTATTTCCATGGTTATTACATAAACTATGGTGATAGAGAGCCATGATAACGGTAACAGCAAATGGGGTTTACTTTTGTGTATGCGGGTAAATGTTTCGATACCAATATTGGCTAACAAATGTTTGCACAGTTTTGGGTTGGATGTCTTTGTTGGGATTTTTTATTGTTCATTTTGTTGCCAATTTTCTGGCGTTGTTTCAAGACAAATGTATTGGTGACATAATTGGACTGCACTAAGTAGTGAGAAGAACAGTACTATTCTTGATTTGTACTGAGAATTTTAGGATCAATGTGAAAATAGTGTGAATAAAAAAATGTTGTTCATAGTCTGAATTTAGTAGATAATATGCGGATTTCAGCATGAATGGGTCTGCTGAACTGGAAAAGTACTACGCTCACATGGAAAATCGACGTAACTAACAGCACAGTTTAGTCTTTATAGTGTTATAACAGTATCTATGTTGCGTTTCTTACGGTGTCTGAGACTGCGGAAAGCTCAATCCCCTTTCACCTTTCCTTCACCTTCATTCTGCCCCTTCTCCTATTCTTTTTCCCAAAAGGTTGATAACTCATTTTTGACTCCTCTGGTAATGCTTGTGTTCATGAGCGGCGGTAATCGCTTGCCATCAAGCGATTCGAACGCTCGTTTATCGCCAATTGACGCCAATTACATAAATAACTTCTTAGTAATCAGTTTTATTGCCTTACAATGTGGGGCGTATTTGTTTTATAATAAGTTTGAAACTTCGGGTTATTGACACTCCCAAAGTATCGGGAAAAATGGATAAATAAAAATTGTACCGACGTAGCTGCAGGCAACCTCACGTCATAGATAGTCAGATAGCATACCTATAAAATCGATATGAGTAATATTTCATATCTGAGCTACTGGAATATGCAATCATGTTCACGCAATGCCAATAAAATTCGCCTTTTGTAAGCTGTCACTGTAACTTTTTTTCATTACTTTTTTAATTGTTTAGTCTTGATTGAATTATGTGATCACGCGATCGCCAATGAAGGTCACAAAAATACAGTCATAATATCATTCACAACTAAAATTGTAATTTCAAAGCTTTCGTTTTATATTTGGTCCACAAAAAATGTACCTTTCCAACCCTCGAATCAAAATATTAAAATCGTATAACCTTCGCAAACAAAGATCTCATTACCGAAAACTAAGTTATGGGTGCTAATGACCAAATTAAACTTTAATATAAAGGTAGGTAGGTTGTTATTAAAACGGTTTATTTATATAAAATGTAAACTGTCGAACCTTAAACAAAGGCTTTACGTTGTAAAGTGAAAATGAAACAAAGGTTGTATCTATTTAGAACGAAATATTCGTGTCTGTGAACTGGAGTTTTAGTTTTCTGTTTTTGGCTTGTGTTTTGTTCGTTGAGATCGTGTTCTGGCGTAAGTTTTTGTTAAACTTTTAATGTAATTCTGTTGTAATTACGTTAGCTCTATTGTAGAATTTTGTTATCATATGTTTTACTTCGTTTTCCTGTCTTTTGTCCAAAGCACATGTATTTTTTAGGGTAGTATGCATTCCTGCTACGCTGCGCGTATGGTTTGTTAAAATAAAAGAGCGTCGACAAATAATAAAAAGTAACGCGTAACCACATTGAAACTAAGCCGGGCTAGCCACTACAAAGAACTTCAATGCATTGCTGAAGGACAAAGACAGCTGTTCTTTTAGATCTTTCTAAAATTATTTCATTCAAATAAATCTTCTCATCAATATAATTCGTCTTACTTACGATTCTCGCAATGGGATAGACATCAAAAGCAAACAATCATAAAAATCCAATAGCAAATATAATACGGCGAACATAAAACTTAAATCGGCTACCTAAACCAATAAAACGAGCCGGCATGTAACAAATCGACTTAATTCCACCTTTTATCGGTTTAAAAGCCGATATCTGCCGATTACAAACGGAAGGCTCCCGGGTTTTGTCTTTGCCTCGCTCCGGACCGTAATTCTTCGCATAGCATCGTTAATTTGAAACTAAATGCTTCGAGCTCCCAACAATAGATTGTCGCATAAATAAATTTAAAGGAAAAAGGGGGAGGCAGGGGAGAACGTAGAAATTTATATTCGACGTAACTTTGGCACAAATTTTTGAGTAAACTCGAAATTTTGCAGAGTGCTCGCCCCGATTGGTAATTCATGAGGATTATACAGCTCTCCCGTAATTCGAGCACTTATACGTTGATTAGTTGGAAAAGATCTACATGGAAAAAAATCTTGAATAATTCATTTACGTTAAAGATAGATTTAGGCCGGTAGTAATCTCGAAATTGAATGTTACTTAACGAATGTTCGATTACACAAAATCGTCTGGATATTTGTGCCAACGATGCTTTTTTGTAGATTACCTGTTGCTTAACAGGCTTTTTCTTTGAGAGAAATACTTTATTTAATTAGTATTTACTTTGGTAGATTTAAAGAAGATTTTGTTTTAAAAGGTACCTTTTAAAAGTAGGTAAGTAAGTACATCAAAAAGATTTATGGCCGTTTTTTGTGCTTAAGATACTCAGTACCTATCTGAAAAGCTTTATACATTAAATAGAGATTTGGACGTAATATGTTTGTTTAATAAAATGTCAGTTTAGTCAATGGCTTTTTAACCGACTTCAAACAAAAAAAAAGGAGGAGGTTCTCAATTCGGCTGGTATATTTTTTTTTTTCGATGTATGTACACCGATTTCGCCGAGGTTTCTGAACCAATTTACGTGATTCTTTTTTTGTTTGATGAGGAATAGTTTCGAATTGATCCCATAAAAATTTGATTCATGTAGGCCCAGCAGTTTTTATTTTATGAGCATTTTTTTGTTTACTTTCACCTATCCCGATGTCTGAAATATGTATAATGCCCGCTGTACACATTGGCCCAACATGCTGGCTTAAATTGGTGTAGTTGGCGCCGACTTTGGCCGACCAACCGAATAGTGTCGGTTTTTTGTGCACATATCAGAGGATCTTGGCGCGCTCCGCAAACAGCGTTCACACGTTGGCGCTTTTTTCATTTCATTCTCGATCTTCAGCGGAGACAGTACTGTTGCGCGTGAATGATATTTACGTTCCCAAGTTCCTATAACGATGGCGGCGGCGTAGGGCAGCAATGAGTTTTACAATTTATAGAAATTGTGCCGAAATTGAACAATAATATATATAACTAGAGGACGTCAACAGCTAAGCCTGCATTTTTATTAAATTTACCCATTTTGGCTGATCCCGTGGAAATTTCGGGCAATCCCTGCTGAGTGCACCCCTACGGCCCCCAAGGAACATACATGCCAAATTTTAGCTTCCTGCGCCCAATTGTTTCGGCTGTAGCGTGTCTGTCAGTCAGTAAGTAACGCAAGGATTTTATATATTAAGATTTTACTAATTTTTATGTTGCTTTTTTATAAATTTTTATTTTTATAAAATTAAAAACGAAGTAAGTTGAAAAACATATTTTTATTAGGTACCACATTATTATCTTCTAGACTAACCAAAATTCCTATTATTAATAATAAGCTCCCTTTTTCATATTTCAGGTTAATGAAGCGTGGAGCCGTATGGCGGATAAAATTTAATATTATTTTTATCTGCCATATGGCTCCACGCCACTATTAACGAAATAAAAAAAATCATTGATGACAACATTTATAATGCATCACATACTACTTTAGTACACATGTACGCGCACGTAATACTTAAACGCACTGTATAATTAAATAGCCGTGGCTGCAAGTGCTTCTACGTCCATCTTTGTCTAAGCACTAATGCAGAATGATCCGTCAGCCAATGTGTAAATAGTAATCTTGGCATCGTATCATGTTGACCGTTGGGTCGATGCCAAGATTACTATTGATGCTGGGCTGGCTAGTTGGGCCAATATGTACAGGGGCTTTAACATTGTGACGGCTGTTGTCATGTCAAATTGTCATCACTACAGTCACCAAGGACTACTGACGTCTAAACGACAAACTGGCCAGTCGTCAAACATAATAATAAGCAAAAAGGTTTGAAGACTATTTCATTATTTGGAAATTACAGTTTTAAGTTAGATGACGTAAACACTCTGTCAAGTGTTCGATAAATTCGCCACTAATTGGCAACAAGACGATGGTCGTGCGTGTAATACATGTGCTTTAAGTTCTGAAGGCAAAAATCCCAGTCATAACAGTTAGTGGATTTTGGTTTTTATGAAACTTGGAAAATGTTTATGAATATTTGGCAAATATTAAAAAAAATATATTATTTAAATATTTTAAATAAAAATAAGAAAATTCTAGAAACTTCAAAAATAATGGACAGACTGCCTCGTTGGTCTGGCGGCATAAATGTGCGCTTGGGTTGGGAGGTCTCGGGTTCGATTCCCGGGTTGGGCAAAGTGTTATTGAGTTTTTCCGTTAGGAAATTCTCAGTAGCAGCACGGAGTCTGGTAATGTGCCCGGTACGGCAATAGGCTCGCCTCCTATTACGTGGGACCTAAAAATTCATGGCGAAATGTGGGTGTAATATTACACCTCTGCCTACCCCTTCGGGGATACAGGCGTGAGTCTATGAAAAAAATACAGACATCGGCTGTTGGGTTTTGTATACGTATTTAAATTGGATGACAATGAAAAATTATTATGACATAGAGCTGATCTGATGATGGAATCGAAAGGTATAATATAGGAACTCAGTAATTAAATGACAAAACTTTATCGAGTTTGGGCTCGTTCTCGTCCGATGAAGGAGTCAAAAGGTGGCCATACGAACTCAGTTTGGAATTACAAAAATCTATTTGAATTGCACAATGATGATAATGGTGACTTCAAAGACGTAAATCATGCGGTAATGCCATGATTTGTCGATTATTAATGAGACTAAGTCTATTAGCTCTCTGCTCAAAAGACTCATTCGCTAGACGCTCTTGGATCTTACCGAGTCTAGAATTATACTGTTCAAGAGTTTCTTGACGTAAACTTGATTTCATATATGCTTTCCTGGCCAACAAACGTTTTTCAGGATCTTTAATAGTCTCACAAGAACGTAAAACTGTGTCCCGAAGAGCATTTTTACAGAGACGACTACTTTTATCCGTTCCCATTTCTTGAGATCTACATTTTAAGGCGCGCAGCACCTTTTGTAGGTCTACCTATAACTAGTTGAAAAACCAACAATAGGTACACTAAAAAGTATTAAATAAAAATAACTACGTTAAAAACAACCGACTTCAAAAACGAAAAAGTGTAAAATAATAAAGATTTAATATTAATTAAATACTACCTATTATTTATATGTGCTATTTACTAATTGGTTTGAAGTTGGTGCCAAATCAAATTTCAAAAGCCTTTAAATTAAATTATTGACATTCTGTTCAATACATTTTCGTATTTTTTTTTGTTTATTCTTCGTATTAACTGAAGCGGCTTATAATATTAAGATCAAATTGCTCTTTATTAGATTTATTTATGCATCTTTATCTTCATAGTAGTCATTTCATTGTATTAATTTGCTCGTATTCATTTAAATGATTAAAATATTATTATTTGTTTAAGGCATGGCACCGACTTCAAACCTATTAGTAAATAGCATATAATTAATATTAAAATCTTTATTCTTTTTCACTTTTTCGTTTTTGAAGTCGGTTGTTTTTAACGTAGTTATTTTTATTTTATATATTTTTATGTGGAAGAACGTAGGTTCTGTATTGGACATGTGGATGTCAAACATATACTTCCTATGCGCGGGGATCGGCAACTACTTTTACTCTTTTCCTAATAGCTGAGAGAGTGGGATCGACCCAGTATTAGTTGATTGAATCAGGCGTTACTTGGCGGAACTCCATTGTAACCTAATGGAAGGAAAGGGGAACCCACCACGCGCCTTCAGATTGACCACCCCAAATGACTTGCAGTATCCCGCTGTATGCGCCGACTATACTTTGACACGTGTTTCGCCTCTGCACGAGGCCTCCTCAGGAGCGATGGGCTTTCGACTGAATCATTGAGGGTCAGTCAGTTGGGGTGGTCAATCCGAGGGTGCGTGGTGGGTTCCCCTTTCCTTCCATTTGGTAACAATGGAGTTCCGCCAATTAACACCTGATACAATTAATTAATTTATCATTATAAATGTTATCATCTCTGCCCAAAAATTACTTATTCATTGTTGAGGTTTTTTCATGTAGTACCTACTACTACATCATTACTTTATGCATTGTGATGACCATAAAATTACCACTTTGCAACATTTTGATTACTACTTTGCAACCATAATGAAGTAAAAGAATCGCAGCTAGTAAAACATCCATTATTGTGTCGTAATAGTTTCCATTTAGAATGGACATGATTAGTTTAATTTCTCCAAAGAATGCTTTCGGAATGCAAATGCACTTAAATTCACTAGATATTAAAAAATACACTTTTCATGCATGTAATATTCGCGCAGTAGGTACCCACGAAATCTTCAGACTCAGATCATCCGAGTAGCAACAACTGGGATTATTTTCAAAGAGACAAATCCACTACTTTCCAACCGTTTAACCGAATCATCTATATAAATCAGCCGAAAGATATCCACTGTTGGACATAGGCCTCCCCCAATGCTCTCCACATCAATTCGCTGCCCGTAATCCTTATCAAGATTGTCGGTCCAACTTGCGGGAGGATTATACCTCTGAGTAGTGTAATATTGGGGATTCTGTATCATTTGTTCTCGCTTCGCTCGAACTGCATGATACAGAATCCCCAATCGTTTTCACCGTATCGTATATACTTAACATTCACAAACAATAATATCAAGTTCGACTCGTTCGATCAACATTATTGATCTATACTTTATTACTTGACGAGTGTCATATTTATAAGTAGAACAATGCAGTGTGTATCAATTAGTTGATCAAGAATTTATTTGCATTTTATGCTTTGGTCTAGAGATTGCGAGTTGGTGACAGCCGTGCATGGTTTGATTTCCGATGGCAAGTTTTAGGTAGGTATTTGGTATTAGGGATCGAACCTACGACATTTAGTGCAGAAAT
The DNA here is from genome assembly GCA_944739405.2 of Euclidia mi. Lineage (NCBI taxonomy): Eukaryota > Metazoa > Arthropoda > Insecta > Lepidoptera > Erebidae > Euclidia > Euclidia mi. The sequence continues at coordinate 91,845,036 of OX123181.2, read as the reverse complement.
TGATTCAACCACTGTACCAATAATACCACATTATCATTAAGTATGTAAATAAATTTATAAATACCAGGATATCGAGATCTAGCCTCATACTTGCTCAATTTTCAAAGTAGGTATCTATTATTATTTTATAATTAAGAATGGCTAAATAAAACAAAATCCAGACCGAAACAAATACTTATTTGTTCCGTGCGGGAATCGAACCCGCGACACTTGGCGCATGTACTAGCAGTACATTTACAAACTAATATTTACATTGTGATGCATAGAGCCGAGCTCTTATCCAATGCGCCAAACATGTCGTCGAAAATGTGACAAAATACTGAATCGCTTCATACGTTTTTCTCACTAGTTCGATTCCCACGTGGTTCAAATATTTATATAACCTAAAGATAGGTGTTCAGGATCTGTGATATTGTATGTTTGTAAACATATAACACAGGAGAAAGTTTGGGATATTAATCATTTTCAATGAAATAATATCATACACCATAACACAACATTACACCTGTAGATATACCTCCGAAGGGGTAGGCAGAAGTGATTGCTGCATCTGCGGTTTATGCCCATGTTCTTAGTTAATGATGCTACTGAAGGATTCCTGACGATGAATGGTGATAAACCCAATAGCGTTTTGCCTGACCTGGGAATCGAGCCAAGAACCCCACGCTCAACAGTCACAATTGTACCACTAGACCAGCAAGGTGGTCTAAAACTACTGCTAATAAGTAAATTATTACTACTTTACTTGCTCTCGCGTCGCCGCTCGAGCTGCGTGATACAGAAGCCCCAATTTTACAATCGAGATCGATTAATATAAATGTGATCTGCATCACTCAGAACAAAGTGAGCTGACGCAGACGCTCCCAATAATACCGTTGTTATCTGCGATCCGTCTGATTCACGATATAATATTGTATTTCATTCACCGACATATCATTGTAGTAGCAATGCAATGGGACAACTTACTGTCGTTTCTAGTTTGAGATGCTAATGTAACAACATTCTCAAGTAAGACTGCTGTGTTCAGTCGACGCGATCAGTCCGATCGGTTGTTGTGCGTATCATAATCTGGTATGGTGTCGAACTGACATAGCCAAGCAAAAATTATCGCGCGCACTTAAATAAGTACAATAAACAACAATATCATGTTCGATCACGGCACATCGTTGCATCGAAACGATTTGGTGCACATCTTGTACTAATGAATGCATAGGCCTTCCGTATAATGAGAGGTTAGCTTTTACTAGCAACTATAACTCAATAATAGAGTTGTGGACACTACCACAATGCAACAATATAGCTGAGTGTGCACATCAAGTGCACATATTTGTCACAGACTAATCTTATGCCTTGCAATGTTTTCTTTTATATGTAATACTTTTTCTGTGTCTGTGACAAATAAATAGTTTTTCTCTTTCTTTCTTTCTTAGTAAGTAGCCAACAGTAGGTATTATGGAGACATAATAATTGATTATAATACAAAAAAAAAAAGTAAGAAAAACATAAAAATAAAATCCAAACCGGAACAATACTCATTTGTTCCGTGCGGGAATCGAACCCGCAACATGTTGGTGCATTAGTTGCTGCGTTTATTAAACCTACTCTTTACATTGTGATGCGAGTCGTACTCTTAGCCAATGCGCCAAACGTGTCGTCAAAGTTGTGATAAAATATTGGACCACTTTGTCTTAACATGACGTGTATAGAATTATCCAAGATAATCAATAACTCAGTACAAACGTTTATTTTTTATAATTACGATAGTAAAATCTTCTAATATATAATATATTTAAGTAGTAGACAATTAGGATTCTTGATGGATGATTTATATATCTTAGTCTTAAAACAAATAGCACTTTAAAATACAATAAATGTTAGATTAGGAATCACTTATTTCTTATAAGATTATTTAATTACTCTTTTAATAATAATAATTATGCATTTCATTTTCATCTACTACAGGCATTCAATCCAGCAAACCTGCCGTCTTTCTGATTTAGTCAAATCGTAAAAAGGAAATGGTGGTTTGATTAAAAACACTAGTAGGTTTTTATTACACCATTAAGCTATTTTTTTTAGTATAAATTCATTTGCTTACTGCATCACTCACCTCGCTTCTCTCCGTTCGCAATGCAGAGCGCACCAAAAATCACACTACTAACATGATCTGCGATACGGACGGTTGGCATTAGAAGTATAATATTATTTCATTCATCGATGCATCGTAATACTGGTAGCATAGTAACAATGTTTTTACTTGGGATGACATAATACAAACAACATTCTCAAGTTCGTTCGACGCGCTCAGTGCGGCTCGGGCACAGCGATGCATTCATAATAATTTATATGTACATACTGTTATCTTTGCACAGCTCGTTGTTAATTTTAATGAATGAATGCAAAATCTTAACAATGTTGAAAGTAGGATCGGGTGGCTCCCGGGTTCGATTCCCGGGTCGGTCAAAGTGTTATTGGGTTTTTCTGTTAGGAAATTCTCAGTAACAGCATGAAGTCTAGAAATGTGCCCGGTACGGCAATAGGCTCGCCTCCCTATTACGTGGGACTTAAATATATCTGGCGAAAAGTGGGTGTAGTAATACACCTTTGCCTACCTCTTCAGGGTTACAGGCATAAGACTATGAATGTATGTACTTATGAATTATATAATTGTTTTATCCACAACTAGCTTTTGCCTCTGACTTCGTCTACATGGAACTTGAACCCACGGTCACTCGGATTCCAGGTGATGCGGACGTATCGAGATAAAGCAGATTGACTGCACGTGTAGTGTTCGATCGATTAATATAAATGTGTTCTGACTTCTGCGTCACTCAACTCGCTTCGCTCGTTTCGCGACGCAGACGCCTCCAATAATACCTACTTTTGTTATCTGCGATCCGTGTTATTCACGATATAGATTATTAACATTATGTTTTCAGCTTAGAATAATAACACCTATTCTAAGGTTTTCAGGTTAGGAATTTAACTCCTTGTCTTAGTGACCAATGTAACTGTTCTCTTTGCTGAGTTTTTTATTGTGCTTATGAATGTGTATCAATTCATGTAATATTCCAATCATAGTATATATTAAAACTAAATGGGTATGTTAGTGAGTATAGGAAACGATTTAGTAAAATGAAACAATCCATATTGTATCTTTTTAAAAAAGTTTATTATCAAAGCACCATTTTTTTAAGCACATAACATTTTTTAATGCACATATTGAGTCATGATAGATACAATTGTACAAATCTCCGGAATATTTATAGCGATCATATAGAGTTAACAAATTAGGACAACCTTTATCTTCTAAATTAATTACATTAACACTATTTAAAATATTTTTCAACCATGACACTTTTTCAAGACCTTTAACGAAAACACACTTATCTTTTAAGATATCTAAAACTAAATATTGAGAATTTGAGTAAGGTATAAATCCTTCGCTCCAGTATATTTTTCTATTACGCTCAATCCAGCAAACTTGTTGTCTTTCCGATTTAGTCAAATCGAAAAAGGAAATGGCGGTTTGATTAAAAACACTTGCAGGCTTTGATTACACCATATAGCAATTTCTTTTATTATAAATTCATTTGCTTCTGTTTTAAAGCCTTGGATGTCTACAATAGCAGTCATGATAATCTACGCACGATGTTGCTCAGAGGTTTGTATTCCACAAGTCGGTCGTTTATAATCAAACAGTATGCAGTTGTCTTATCTGGTATTTGTGTTGAACATTCAAATTCCAATCTTACATCCACTGGACCAGTTTTTAAACTATCGTTTTGCCTCGAGCAGTCTAAGATGAAGACTGGGGCCTTTTCTTTGAAATCCTGCAGATCAAGCAACGGTTCTACCGGAGAGTTGTAATACGACTGGCGAAATTTCACATACATTTCATATAATATACTATATTTGTTCTCACAAAACTTTAAAGATAAAGGCTCATAAGGATAATATTGCGAATTTAAAAAGAGCGTAACATTTGTCACATCACAATGATCAAATACCGAACTGTCTTTAGTTCTATTATTTTTCCTATTAGTTTGCAAGCAAAAAATGACATACCGAGGCTTTTCTAATTGAGAAGCAGTCTTTACTGACCAAGAATGCTTTGTAGTTTTAGGTAGTAAAGGATACTCATATAAATCCCAATTTCTAAAGGCCATCTGAATAGGTTTATCTCTTTCTAAGTGCTTTAAAAGTATTAAACGTTCTCGATCGGAAACTTTTATATGTGGTACTCTCCATTGAATTCTCTGTATATCTATTTGAAGCTGAACGACTTCATCAGTAAGAATAATACTATTTAAGTTAGAATTACTCCTATTCAATATAAGTTCGTGTTTACAATTTATCACAATTTTATTGTAATCCTCTGCAAACCCTAAAATCTACGCTAAAATGTCCATCACTTTGGAATCCGTTTAAATTCCAACCCCATAATGCAGAAACTTTACTTTCTGCTTCATTAAATGATATGTATGACTTTATTGTTGATGTTATTCCAGAATTTTTTATACGATCTATTTCAATTCCATTCATTTCGTACCTGATGTCTTGGAACAAGTACATAACAGGGTTATTAGTAAACGTAACAGCTTTCTTGATCTGATGCCCATCCTTACCGAACAGCTTTGCTTGACCTTCGATGTAGATGGAACTGGCTGATGGTAGCACGTATATATCTTGCTGGTGTATGAAGATTCTGATTTCATCGTTTTCTCTAAAACTGTTATTTTAGGGATTGTATGAATGGATTTCATAACTTTCGATCGAACTATCAAAGTGTGGTAAATCGGTAATCTGTAGTATACTCATACTTTAAACCCTAAAGCTTTAAGAAAATCTTTATTTGATTTAGTCAATTTCTTCACGTTTTTCTTACGTCTGTGCACCTTTATGGTCGTTGACGGAATAGGACGTTTTATTTTCACTGAAGGGTTTTTATAATATACTATCATTTTGCTTGTCTTAAATGAAGACGTAATTGAATATTTTCTTCACCAAAGTCAATACGGTAACCAAACTGATCTACTATCCTAACAGATATGGATGAAATTATATTTTTGTTAACTGGAAAGTAAATAACGTTCTGAGGTATTTCTATGTAGCCGTAACTTGGAGCAGTATCAGATATAAATTCATGAATAAAATGAGTCGGTAATCCGTTGCAGTATGAACCGTGTACAAGATCACATTCAATTCTGATAACAGCTGTTAAACTGCTGTTATTAACGGGCACATTCGGTCTTGTTTTTAATACTGAAAAGTATAGTAAACCGCACTCGTACTGATCAGATAAATGAAGAGGTGGTTGAAAATACGAAATCAGTTCCGATTTATTTCCAGAGATGGTAACCGTAGTAGACATGTTTGCATACTGAACTCTTTTAGATGATCCTTTTTATTTTATTTCATGATTATACCAAAAATTCTTTAAGAAATTTAAACATAAATGTCCACAATTGAAGGGGTGATCACGTTGTATATTTTCATAATTATATTGAATGTTAGAACCTACATATTTTTAAATTCCTTCGGAGGTTTAAGATTTCCATAACTGTCAAAATACTCAACATAATCATTATATTTTGCATAGGCTACCCAATGAGAACCAGGATTTTTTGAACTATCCAAATTAATAACTCCACATTCTTTTTTATAAGAACATTTAGGGAGCTCATCTCTCATAAAGACACCTCTAAAATAAGGAATTCTATTCCCGTACTTTAAAATGTCAATGTTAGTTAAGGCCCGTTTGGGTAGCCGATATCTTAGTTTTTTTCTTTTGATACGAAAATTCCAAGGCCGCCTTAATGTGGTTTAAGGTGTAGTCCTTTCCCAATACATAGAGCTTCCATTTTTTCATTATGTCTTCTCGATTCTTCATACAGCTTTTTAGCCATTTTGAATTCATTTATGGTTTTAGCAATACCAGCTGCACCGCCTGCTAAAGCTCCCGCAGCTGATAATCCCGCAAAAATAGGAATCAAAGGCAATACTCCCCCAGTTTTTGGAATAGGAATAACGCGAGGGAGCTTAATCGATAAATCATCAGCCAATTCTCTAGTAGCAGCAATAGCTAATTCTATTGCCATTTTCTTGCTCTTAGGTTTTAATTTTTTGATATGCCTTTTTGCTTTTGTAATAACAGATTTTAATTTACTTTTTAACCCTTTTCCAGGTGTAATTTTTGTAGAATGCTTTTTGTCCAAACCAGAACCAGTTTTAATTTTTGCTGACATAGCCTTACTTACTAAGCGTGCCGCGAGTTTTTCAGCTATACTGGCATCGGAAGCAACCGCTCGCTCTTTCGCCATTTTTAACAAAATTAAATCAGCCTTATGACGATCCTTTAAGTTTGATGACTTGTGATATGCAATATCGTGATCTTTGCAGTATTCGTCCAACTTATTTACGCCGTTATCTCCTTTCGTTAGTCTTTTTATTAATTTAGTACCTGGGCCACAGTAATTATATCCTGGTAAGTGTAATTCAAATGGTAAATTATTAATAAGCCAATTGAGAAGACTACTCTCTCCAAAACACATTATAAGACTGATGATTCCGGTTTGAATACTTTAATAAATAGTTATGTGATTCGAGTTTGTTAATATTATTTTATTTATAATATTACATTCGATTTATCAATCCAACTGCTTTCAGCTGAAGACAAACCTAACCATTTTACTAAAACCCTGTTACCTTTTCTTCTAAGAACTTTCTCGACTAGATATATATTGGGATGTTTTGTTTTTTGAAGTTCTTGTGTATAAAATGCTCCTAAAATAGGCAGACCTCTGATAGTGTCTTCAATTAAGTAAGTTATAGGAGTTGTATTTTGTATTTTACAAATTTTAAATATTTCTGTTGACCAGTTGGGAGTATAACCTTTTTCAAATGTACCTTTGTATTTACTGATACGCACATAATCACCTACTTTGTACTTGCTTTTTAAATTATCATTTTTTGGCAACTTTAAATACCTTTCTAGTATCAGTTTTTTATTCATATTGTTCACATTAGCAGGGATTTCATTAATAGTGCGATGGTGAGTGTGATTGTATTTGTAAATAACATCATTGAGGGTATTATTTACCCAATTGTAATTGCCTTTTAAACTAAATTCCTTATAGATTTTAGATTTCAATGTTCTGATAAATCGTTCCACTATTGAAGCTTTTTTTGTTGAGAAGGTTGAATAATGGTTAATATGAAACGATTTCATAAGCTTCTGAAATTTGTTATTATAAAATTCTGTTCCATTATCGGTTTGCAGATTTTTAGGAACACGCCCTTTATCCAACAAAGTTTTGAAAGAGTTATACACATCTTCTTTGCTTTTACTTCTCATAGGAAAGGCCCAAGCATATTTCGAAAATGAATCAATAACGGTAAGAATATATCTATAATTTTTATTTTCTTTTGAAATCGATTGCAAATCAATTAAGTCTGCTTGCCACAAGTCATCTACATCTCTCATTACAACATGTCTTCGCGGATAGTTCACTCTCGCATTTTTATGAATTTCGTTTACCACGTCAGCTTTGCTCATGTTCACAACTCAGTAGGTATGTTTGTCTCGAATTCTGCTATAATACTGAATAAAAAGCATATTATTAGGACTATTTATTATTTAATTATGTCAGCTTCTTTTAACTCTTCGATTATTGATAAAATTTCATTATCATGATTTGTATTACCAGCATCTCGGGAAGCAATTAATAGTTTCAATCTTTCAACCAGTTCGTTAGGATCGTCCCAATATACCAAGTCAGTGCTATTTTTGTATTTCTTTAACGTTGGTAAGCTTCCTCCTAATTTAGTGACAATATTATTGTTTGACGATTCAGAAAACAATGGTTTGATTATTTCACGATATTTTATACCTTTATCGCCTCTAATTTGCCCATTAGGGTTGAAATCTCTCTTATGTGCATTTGTATAATGCAACATATCTTTATAGACAAGTTTATCTTTGCTCGATATTTGTTTTAAATCAGGTTTTCTTCGAAGTAAAAGTTCTTTTAAACCAGGGGTTAAATTGAAGCTTTTGTCACCAACTTTAATTAAAATGGTATTATCATTATTTGCACTATCTATTTTAGAAAACGAAACTATTGAATTACCCATTAATATTTTTTTGTTTTCACTCCTTATTCCAAATGGTATGTTTAGGTCATAAATATCATGGATATCACGACCCTCTAATGATATTTCTAAATCATCCGGTAATTCCGTCTGGGGAGGCTTTTTAACGTTCAGTACAGAATTCAGTTCTGGGTCATAGCATTCTTCAAACTTAGTAGATGAGCTAGTATTAATGTCACCTAATTCCACGTCTTCAAAATTAGAGTGTGTATTTTCAAAATTTTGTATTTTTTCTAATGTTTTATTTGAATCAACTAGAGTTTTAAGGGGATCTGTGACAGGTTTTAACATTTTTTCAAGTGATAAGTTCGTAGAGTGTTCCTGGTTTTTCATTTGTTTTATTTTATTCTTTATGGAGTCTACAGACTTCATTAATTCTATTTTAATATTTTTCTCCATGTTATACTTATTAACAACTGTATTCAGCTAAATAACAAATTATACTGAATTTGATTTGCCATGTTAATTACTTATATATATATACATATAAACAGCCAGTCAAATTTAAAAAACATATCAAAGTTCTGTCTGTACCTTCCATTATTTAATGACGATTCTTTATTAATAAGTAGAAAATTATAAGGTTTACTCCAAACAGTTTGACAAATATTTCTAAACTCTTTCCACTGTAAATCAGAAGTAACATGCTCTTCATAAATATGTTTTAAATTCACATCATCTTGTTTGAATATAATAAGAAAATTCACATTGTCACGCAACAGTTGTTTTGGAATTTTGGAATAGGTTTGAGATAAATAGAAACAATCTATTTGTTTATGTCTACCCATACAAAAATAATTGCGAATATTAACTTAATTTTCACACGCAACATCATCAAAAATAAACACAGAATTTGTTAAAGCTTCACTCGGAGAAATTACCTCTTTATCATCGCTAAATTTGTAGAAGTTAATCTGCGAGACTCTTCCTAATACTTCACTCAAGAAACAATACTTTGGTTGAAATGAAGTTTTGGAATAAAGATAAAGATTTTTAAATTTTAGACCATTTTCATGTAACAACAAACTAATCATAACGTTTGTTTTACCACAGTTCGATGGACCGCACATTATACATCGAATCGTATTCGGTAATAAAGGACTATGTCTGATCTGGTGAGAAGTTTCATTTAAATCTATATTATTAATTTTCAAAGATATGGGTTGCTTGATCAACTTCATTTTGACAATTACTGTAATGAATGTCTAACACACATATTTATAGGTAGCTATAACTTTAACACTAAATTAGATATACATATCATAAAGTATAAATAACAGCATTTAACATGTTTGAACAGGTCTAGAAAGTTAGGCATTTTGTATTCTCGTATTACAATATTATATTTTTAATAGGTAATTGATTTCATTTGGTATTGAATATCATACAGATTTAAAATTGCATTCCTTATTTCATTATGCTGTCATAGTCAGCCGAAACAGGACCTGTTGCTAGCAGAGAAATCAAGTTTTATTGGTAAGTACGTTTTTAATGTTATTAGTTATTACAATATTATATTATATTATTATATGAATAATTAGATATCTTACTTTAGTTTTATTTTCAGAATCATGTCATACAGCCCCAGCATTCTCAACATTGGAGGACTTAACAGATTTGTATTTGATAATGTTGATTCTCAAATCCCAAGTCCTTTGGACGAAGTTGACCAGACAGAAATACAAGAGGTTAGTAAATATTATTTTATTCCTCATAGTTAAATTCATATAGTTATGAACTTTTCATTTATATTTTTTATGTTATTATATTGCAGGACAATGCTTTGGCAGAGAATGGTAGACAGTTAAAAAACAAGCCATTTTTTTACTCTCAAGGAAATTATGAATGTTTTGAAAAGCATCGGAACAAATCCTCTGATCAGGTAAGCACTACATAAAATGTATTTATGTTTATAAACATTTATTGTGCGCGTCCACATTATTATATATTTATGTGTGATTTATTTTTTTACAGGTTACTAGCCCATATTTCTCCACTCAAGACGATGGCATAACATACATTGAACCAAACTTTTCTACAAAGTCAAAAAAATTGTCACCGTCTAAAAAGCGTCAAAGTTTATTAACGTCATCGGCAAATTCGTACATTGTTTGAAGAAATCGTCCTAAGCAAGGACGTCTCCTAATTAATATAGATATTCGTGAATTAGATTATGTAGACAAAAATAAAAAAAACGAGGCTTGCTTAAGTGCACAATATGTGGTTGAGGAGCCTTATGATGATGTAATGGATATCACAGAGACATTAATAAAAAAAATAAGTAAGAAATTGTGTGATACTGAGTAGTCTTAAGATAATGTTTTTATTTAAGTTTAGTTGTATTTCTAAAAATAAATAAATGTTATCTTTTTAAAAATGTGTAATTGTTATGAGTCAATGTTTGTATGCATGCTTTATATTTATGTAAAAATTAAATAAATGTTGTGGCTGAATTTAGTAGCTCAGTACCGAATTGTGGAATACAAACCTCTAAGCAACATCGTGCGTAGGCTATCATGACGGCGATTGTTGACGTTCAAGGCTTTAAAACAGAAGCAAATGAATTTATACTAAAAGAAATAGCTGTATGGTGTAATAAAAACCTACAAGTGTTTTTAATCAAACCACCATTTCCTTTTTATGATTTGACTAAATCAGAAAGACGGCAGGTTTGCTGGATTGAACGTAACAGAAAAATATACTGGGGTGAAGGATTTATACCTTACTCAAATTATCAATATTTAATTGCAGATGTTTTAAAAGAAAAGTGTATTTACGTTAAAGATCTTGAAAAAATGTTATGGTTGAAGGATATTTTAAATACTAATAATTTAATTAATTTAGAAGATAAATGTTGTCCTAATTTGTTATGTTTATATGATCGCTATAAGTGCTCTGAAGATTTGTACAATTGTATTTATCATGACTCAATATGTGCTTTAAAAAATGTTTTGTGTTTAAAAAAATGGTGCATTGATAATAAACTTTTTTTAAATTGATAATAGTAGACTCATTAACATATCCATTTATTTTTTAAATTGATAACATGATTACATTGATATTAAATGGAGTGAGGAATTCATTAGGTACACACATTCATAATAAAAACTCACTAAAAGTAACGCTACCATTGATCACTAAATAATTGCTAAACTTAAAAAATTATGTTAACTATAACAGTATGGTATTACTGGGCACTATAAATTATTTTTAAATAGTTGACATGATTACATTGATATTATATGAAGTGAGGTTCATTAGGTACACACATTCATAATAAAACTCACTAAAAGCTACTATTGATCACTGAGAGAAGGAATTAAATGGCTAAACATAATGTTAATTATAACAGTATGGTATTACTGGGCACTCTCGGTGATGCAGAACACATTATGGTATGGCGTGGTGCCGAAACCGGTTAGGTTCTAGGCGACTTGGGAAGGATTAATGGACTGTATAGAGAGGATAGCGGTTCTTAGCCGCCTAGGAGGGAATAAGGGAAGAGGATATGGATACGGGAGGAGGTGATTGAGTGGGTATAGGCAATTTTAAGGATGGAAGGCACTTACCTTATACAGCCTTGGTGGTTTCGTGATACAGCGGTGCGGCGCGGAGCGGTATCGAGACGGCGTTCTTAGCGAGCGGAATGTTCGAGACTGTCTCGCGTCGACGTTCGCGGCGACGAAATCAGGCGCAAGGCAGTGCCTCTTCCAGGGAGAGGGAAAGAGAGGGACGGAAATATGATATCGCTCGCACTAGACAAGCGTGGAACGATTCATGTTGATGCGATTAGTTATAAATATGAAGGTAGATGGCACTACCATATCCCCCCGGCCCTAAAGGGTTGCCTTTAAAAAAAATAGAATTGAACTTAGCTACGTTGGGTGTACTACTGCATAACCCATCAATAGGCTAAGACAGCGATATGACAATAAATTAATCTAAATTTAGCGAAAACTACAAACGCAATAATAGCGAAAACTACTAACTAAATACTTAAACTAAGAGGTAAGTCCAACTTCAGGCTAGATCTCACTGAGTTGGAAGCGGACAGAGACGTACGACAGGGCGCACGTAACTCCCCTTGGCGGTTTTCACGGTAACAACGCGAGTTGTACCGTCCTTGGAAGTATGCAATTTCTCTACGATGGCTAACGGCCATGAAAGCGGCGGAGCATTATCATGTATTATGACGACCAACGTACCCTCCTGTATAGGGGATGCAGGACTATTCCACTTGGATCTAGCCTGAAGCTGGTGTAGATATTCCGCACGCCAGCGCCGCCAGAACGACTGCACGAGTTTATCCAGCAGAGTATGTCTCTGGAGCAAGCTTGAAGAGTCTGCTTCAGGAGCCGGAAATGACGATAATGGCACTGTGTTCAGAAAATGTGCAGGGCTTAACGCGGATGGTTCTGCAGGGTCACTACTCAATGCCGTGAGCGGACGCGAGTTGATCAGTGCCTCGACTTGAGCAAGGACAGTTAAAAGCTCTTCGTAAGAGAGGATCTGTTGACCTATAACCTTGAAGAGATGCGTTTTAATTACTTTGACCATGCTTTCCCAACATCCACCGAAATGCGGTGATGCTGGTGGAATAAACTTCCAGTCGATATGATTTATGGAAAGTTCCTCCTGAAGACGAGTACGATATTCTTCCCTGAGAAACTTATAAAGGTCGCGTAAATAAGAGCTTGCGCCCACAAAACAAGTGCCGTTATCCGTGTACAAACACTGTATAGGGCCGCGCCGTGAGAGAAATCGTTTAAGGGCTGCCAGGAATGACACCGTGCTTAAATCTGTCGCAACTTCAATATGCGTAGCGCGCGTCGTTAAGCATGTAAAAATACATAGCCAGGCTTTACGGCTCTTAACACCTCGACCACGCACTGGCGTATACTGCAGTGGTCCTGCGTAATCACAACCGGTGTGTGTAAACGCTTTAGCAACCTGGTTGACGCGCTGGCTAGGGAGATCGGCCATGGGAGGGAAAGTCGGACGCGGACGAAATTTGAAACAGACGTTACATTTATGTATTCTGTGACGAATTATTCGTCGAGCGGCTAAAATCCAATACTTATGCCTAAGTAAGGACATAAGCAACTCCGGACCGGCATGGAGGTGCTTCTTGTGATAAAAATCAACAAGAAGGTCGACAACATGATCATGTCGCGGCAGAATACAAGGATGTTTGTAGTTATAAGGTTCATCCGAATTTGACAGACGACCCCCAACGCGTATGACGCCATGTTCATCGAGAAACGGCTTGAGTCTAAGGATAGCGGGAGAACAAGGTACATTGTCCTTTAAATTTTGAATGTCGTTACTAAAATGAACAGCTTGTACAGCTCGTAGTAACTTACATTCTGCGAATTTCAGATCAGTACTTGATACAAAAGTCTCACTAGGTAGGTGCCTAAGAAACCTATAGACATAAACGATGGCGCGGAGTAACTTAGACCACGATGACATGCGTAGTGCGAGTGCATAGATGGGAGACTCCGCAACCTCAGCAATCACGGGATAAGAAACAGACTTCCGCTCGGGTACCTCTTCGTCTTCTGCACTGTGGTCAAAGGGTTGCATGGGCCATTCTGACGGATCATGGGAGATCCAAGAAGGTCCACGACGCCACAATGGATGATGCAGAAGATTAAGTGGAGTGACACCACGAGACAAGCAATCTGCGGGGTTCTCAATACCCGCGACGTGATTGAAACAAGTAGCAGGAACCAGTTCAATCAATTTGCTAACGCGGTTGGCGACAAAAGTCTGCCAGCGATGAGGAGAAGAATGAATCCAAGCGAGCACTACTTTGGAGTCGGAGAATGCGTATAATTTATTAATGGGGTAGTGGGGCAAAACTGTGTCTTGAACTTTGCGGAGCAACTGAGACAGCAGAAGGGCCGCGCACAACTCCAGTCTCGCAACTGAAACGGTTTTAACAGGCGAGACCTTAGACTTGGCACAAACTAACTGCACCGAGTAGTTAGAACCAATGCGGACTTGCAGATATACGACTCCGCCGTAAGCACGCTCGCTGGCGTCAGCGAAACCTATCAAGTTGATGGTACATCCATCTACCAACCCAAGATGACGCGGAATAGTAACTTGATTGAGCGCGGTAAGCTCAATACAAAACTGGCCCCAAGCGGCGACAATATGGTCAGGGGGTGTTTCATCCCACTCACACTTTGATAGCCAAAGCTCTTTGATCAAGAGCTTGGCGTACAAAATTGTGGGAGCCACAAAACCCATTATGTCCCATAGTCGAGCCACTGTGGACAGCATAGTGCGTTTGGTGCACTTATCATCTGGTGGTGAGACGTCAAACCGAAAACTATCGCAGGATTTGTCCCAGCGTAAACCGAGAACCTTATGCGGTACAGACTTCTCGAACTCAATGTCTGGAGAAGCCTTATGAGAATCTGGTATGCGTGCGAGAACCTCCTTAGAGTTGCTTGTCCATTTGACAAGATCAAACTGGCCTCGCCTGAAAAGCTGAATAAGCTCTTCACAAAGCGAAATTGCTAGCGGAGCGGATATGACACTACAGGCAATGTCATCCATGTACAAAGCGGAAGTGGCAACAGCCGCTGCGGCGGGAAAGTGATCGCCTTCATCAGCGATCAACTGGCGAACAACTCGTAACGCGTGATATGGGCTAGACTTGAGTCCAAAGCAAACACGATTGAACTGATACACAGATAAAGGTTCTTTCTTGTCAAAACGATAAAAGACCCGTTGAAATCTACGGTCAGATTCGCGAACGCCGATATTGAGGAACATTTGGCGGCAATCAGCTGACAGAGCGATTTGGAAAAGACGAAACTTTATTATGATGTTAAATAAATCACCCTGTAGATTGGGGCCGGCATGCAAAATGTCATTAATCGACTGACCCGATGTAGTCTTACAACTAGCGTCTAAAACCACACGAAGTTTAGTAGAGGTTTTATCTTCGCGAACTACGCCGTGATGCGGGATATAATATGAGGGCAGAGAGTTGCCCTCGTTGTTTACAACTACACTCAAAAAACCTTTATCTATGTAGTCACGAATGACGTCATTATAGGCGCTGCGTAACTTAGGTGATGCATCAAGTTTACGTTCCAAACAATGGAAACGTCTGAGCGCAGCAGCGTACGAGTCGCCTAACGAATAAGGGTCACCACAGAATGGCAACGCCACAACGTATCTGCCACTGTCGTCACGAACAGTGGTAGCGCGGAAATGTTCTTCACACTCGAGATCTTTATGGCTCATCGAGGGCGGTGCGGTAACCTCTTCAAGCTCCCAAAATCGCTTGAGAAGAGAGTCAATATTGTTTTCTTGAAGAACAGAACAACAGCAAGACGTAACGTATTGAGAAGTATGTAATGTAGGTACGGTACCCATAATTACATACCCGAATACCGTCTCAATAGCGGGCGGTAAGTTATTTTGCTCACTACGTACCACTTTAGTAAGTAGCAAGTGCGGGAATATTGCGGCTCCGATCAAAACGTCAATGTCTGCCGGATTCGCAAACTCCGAATCCGCTAGTGGTAGTGACTCGAGATGTGTAGGGAGCGACACGTCCACATTAGCGTTTGGCAACGTGTCTGTAATACGTTCCACGATAAGCGAAGAAATGTTAAAATTAATGTCCCTATTAAAACGCGAATGTATTTTAATATCTACGGAACCTTTGCAATGTTTTTCTGATCCGCCTATCCCTCGGATTATTGAGTTCGTATTTTTAAAGTTGTTCCATAATCCGAGGCGTTTGAACAATTTTAACGTTATTAAATTGGTCTGAGATGCGCTATCTAGCAGACAACGTACCATGTGCGGCGACCCATTGACATCATATATGATAACTTGCGCCGTCGCTAACAGAACAGTCTTAGACGCCATACATGGCGGCCTAGCACTGCTCTGATCACTACAAGCGCGCGAAGGCCGTCCGCGCGTGCGTGCCGCCCGCGCAATGGATGTCGTACACAACGATACTTCGCCCTCAGACGCGGAAGGCGCAGCTACCGTGGTCTGCTGCACCTGCGGCGTACTCGTAAGTATGTCAAGGCTAGCGGCTTGACTTGACAACCGGTTATTTTTATCATAATGTAACAGTGTGTGATGTTTTTGTTTACATGTGCGACATCTCGTTCTACTGGAACAATTACTCGTTTTATGTTTTATGCTTAAGCAATTAATGCAAGCTTTGTTATCTTTTACGCTTTTAAAACGAGCAATTGGATTTAAATCATTAAAGGTGGGACACTTATAGTAATGGTCGTGCACTATATTACTGCACAGACACTTCTGTGAATTATTACTATTAGATTCCGAACATGTTACGTAAGATTGTGGATTAGGGACTGAGTTATTATTACTATTTCGCGATTTATTCAACCTTTGTTTGTTGTTGTTAGTGTTAGACGGGCCAGGTGAACCAGACTGCGTATTATGAAATATTCGACACTGATCTTTGATGAACGAAATAAAACTATCTAGTGTAGGTATTTTATTATTGCGTTCCGTCATCTCGAATGCGCGAATTGTATCAGTGTCGAACTTTTTTAATGCGAGTTGAAGCAACATAAAGTCGGAAAGATCTTCTAATTTCAAATTCCTAAGAGAATTAACCGCGGTTACGAAGTTATCAATAAACAGCTGGAAATTCGAGACAGACGCGGCACCGGACAGTTTGAGATTTAAAGCTTGGTCAAAGTACGTAGACGCTAGAATGCGCGTGTCTTGATATCTGTCAAGTAGTGACTGAAATATGACCTGATAATTCTCAGCACTGGGTGTGACACCTGCAAATACGGACTGGGCCTTCGGTGACAGTTTACCTATTAAATAGTACAACCTGTCAGCATCTGTCAGAGAACCATTATCGTGCACTGTAGACTTAAAACTTGCATAGAATAACGGCCAATTTCGTATATCTCCGTCAAACGACATAATCTCGATTGGCGGTAATCTCGGTTTGCGGGCAACGGGCTCTGCTGAACATTTACCCTCCAATTGCGATTGTATACGCTTAATAATACAATAAAGATCTTCGAATGCGGTATACGCCTGATAATTCGGTTTTTCATCAGGATTGATAGAAAGTAATCTTGCGTTATAATCGTCTAACAACTTATGAAAATC
This sequence comes from Euclidia mi, assembly GCA_944739405.2. Lineage (NCBI taxonomy): Eukaryota > Metazoa > Arthropoda > Insecta > Lepidoptera > Erebidae > Euclidia > Euclidia mi. The sequence continues at coordinate 91,827,738 of OX123181.2, read as the reverse complement.
TGTTCGAATACTATCTACTGTTGTACAATAACTGAGAAATGCTTCGCTATTACTGTCAGACATCGATGCGGTTTTTGATCTTTCATAGATATTTTGAATGCGCTCAAATAAAATATTGCGTTTTGCTTCTAAGATTGTCATCTCTTTGTCTTCACGCGTGTCGGAAGACACGCGTGACTTCTTTTGTTGTGACATGCTTACGTAAGTATAAGCTAATGAGAACGAAACAAAATAAGAATATCTAATGTATCTATTATTTTACCTAAGTAGGCAACACTTTAGAGCTGAGGAAATAAAAGTTGATTGAAATATGAGATTTATAAGACAACTATGATAGTTGCAGAAATAATAATTTAATAAGTAGGTAGCTACATAAAAGTTTACCTACTAATGCGGGCGGAAATAACCATGTGACGGTTATATGAATATATTAGGAGTATAGCTAGGTGCTATAACTGCCTAGGTATAGCGGTATAACGTATAAAACGTAAATGAATCCGACTCGTATGGATCAAAAAAATGGTATGGCGTGGTGCCGAAACCGGTTAGGTTCTAGGCGACTTGGGAAGGATTAATGGACTGTATAGAGAGGATAGCGGTTCTTAGCCGCCTAGGAGGGAATAAGGGAAGAGGATATGGATACGGGAGGAGGTGATTGAGTGGGTATAGGCAATTTTAAGGATGGAAGGCACTTACCTTATACAGCCTTGGTGGTTTCGTGATACAGCTGCTTGTTTTCACTTCACTCACGAGCGGGTTTTCCTTCGTGGAAGCGGTGATAAACACATACGGGAGCGGCGCGGTACGAACGAGACGGCGTTCTTAGCGAGCGGAATGTTCGAGACTGTCTCGCGTCGACGTTCGCGGCGACGAAATCAGGCGCAAGGCAGTGCCTCTTCCAGGGAGAGGGAAAGAGAGGGACGGAAATATGATATCGCTCGCACTAGACAAGCGTGGAACGATTCATGTTGATGCGATTAGTTATAAATATGAAGGTAGATGGCACTACCACATTATATTAATCGATCGGATATTGAAGTAGCAGCCAAAGCATATAATGATCGACAGCAAAAACCAGAAGAGCGAAAATTGAAAAAAATAAAATTGATCGATTCGAACTTGATATTATTGTTTGTGAATGTTAAGTATATACAATACGGTGAAAACGATTGGGGATTCTGTATCATGCAGTTCGAGCGAAGCGAGAACAAATGATACAGAATCCCCAATATTAAACTACTCCTCTGCTACGACGTCTCGTGCATGGCCAAATGAGCCCTACCACAGAAACCATTTTCGAATATTCGTATAAAAATACCTAACCATGTATAACTGAAATCCTCTTCCATTTAAAATAAAAAAAACGGCTAACCAAATGACAATTTCACTGATTACACAAGAACACAAGTCATTCTAATTGGCAGTTCCAGGATGATTTCCAAGATCAATTGGTCACAACCTTGGTATTTATCTGGATAAAACTTTTTCATGGGGAAGTCAAATACAGGAGACCAGCCGTAAACTGTTTGCTTCAGCTGGGCCGTTGCGTAGGCTGCGAAACTTTCTTCGACACTTTCCCACAACCAGCAAGATTGCGCTTGCACAATCCTTGCTTCTCCCGATACTCCATTATGCCGATGTCAGCTATCTTGATCTTAATGAGGACCAACTTGATAAACTTGAGCGTCTCCAAAACTTCTGTATAAGATTCATTTTTGGTTTACGCAAATATGATCATATATCTGAATTTCGATCCAGGCTCAAGTGGCTCCCAATTCGACTTCGCCGGAATACTCATATTCTTATGTTACTGTACAATGTGTTGTTCAATCCTAATACCCCCACGTACCTCAAAGAACGTTTTAAGTTCCTTCATGACACACATTTAAAGACCTTGAGGTCGTCAGTGGATCTGAGACTGCAGATGCCAGCACATACTACAAACTACTACGATAAATCCTTAGCTGTTCAAGCTGTCTGTCTGTGGAATGCGCTGGCGGTCGAAATTAGGCAAGCTAAATCATTGAAAATATTTAAAAATGCACTAATGAAGCACATATATATATATGTATTTGTATGTAGGTATATAGAGTAGAGTATATGAATAAGTATATATGTATGTGTTTAGAGATATCTATGTATTCTAAGTATTATGACTGTTACACCTACAACTACCACTATTTTCCGACCAATAATATTTCCATCCAAAGGTTGCCTGGTAGAGATCGCTATAAGCGATAAGGCCGCCCATTGTACTTCGCTTATATTGTATGATGTCTTATGTAATATTTCTGGTGTACAATAAAGCATAAATAAATAAACAAATAAATATATATATATATATATATATATATATATATATATATATATCATATCTATTGTATGTATGCCTACGTATGTATGTTTATTGAACAAAAACAATTTCTAGTAATCAGATGCCTTTAGTCGCTACACATCAAAGCTTTTTGTCTTTTTCAGTCTGTCCATCCTAAGGTTGGCACTCTGCGATAAGGCCGCCCTTGTGCATTTGATATGTATCATTAATTAATTTATTTAATTACACCGAATTTGTACCAACATTTGCACAATAAAGCAATTATCTATCTATCTATCTACTTATTACAAAAATAAATCAACATAACATATCGTACACAATTTATCGCGAACGTATTATCACATTACAATACTATACCACAAACAGGCTGAAAGCCTATTTCAAATCGACAATTACAAGGCACAATAAATAATGCCTTTACATGTTCGATAAACGAAAAGCACTAAAACGGGGTGGTCAGTCACTAAATCAGTCATAATTACCGCCATAAATGTCCCGCGCTTTGTATAGCTAACACTGGGTTGCCATTATAAAAATAAGTTTACCCAAAAAATTGTGAAACGTGCGGCGAAAATTGAATTTCATAAAACTCCGTTACTATTTAGTTAATAAGTTACTTAGATTATGTTGTCAGCTGTAATACAATTTTATTTTAGAAGCAATATTATATACAGCCCTTCGCAGAGTTTTTAAAACATTATCTACAGACATAAATAAAATTGGAGTGTCTGTTTGTAATATTCAAATAACCGCTTTTTGCTAAATGTATACACGGTACATATACCGAAATGTCATTTTTTTAATTTTTTGCCTGTCTGTTTGTTTTCGCTAATAACTGGAACAGCTAGACCGATTTTGACGGGACGTTCACAGGCGGATAGCTGATGTTCCAAGGAGCAAATTCGGCTATATATATATAAATTAACCGGGTTTCACCAGGACGCGGGTCAAACCGTTTGAAACAGCTAGTCGTAAATAAATGTTACACTAATCAACAAGATCTAAAAAAATCATGTGGGTGTAATATTACACCTCTGCCTACCCCTTCGGGGATACAAGTGCAAGTCTATGAGTCTAATCAACAAATAGAAATGTCATACCTAGATTGAATCAAAAATAGTTATTAACCAATTATGAAAGTCCCATTTCAAGCAAAAGCTACACCGATTCACAGATCGATTAATAACAGAAAATGTATTCAGTTTATCGACACGATTTTTACAATAGCAACACTTGTCCTAACCCGTGGAATATCTGTGACAAATAAAGCACACGATATTAGTGCGATAAAACAAATTTTATTGTTAGCTGTTAGCAATAATACACGATGTAACGTTGTTTCGTTTTCAGACCTTTTTGCGATCAAAGCTTTGATTCCACTGTTTTTTCCTGTCAGATTACAGACAAACAAAAAGTTAGGTTTAGCTCAGGCGGATATCCTTTTCTGACCTAGTTCTACATCTTTATCTACGTGACATGAATACGAAGGCAGAAATAAAGCTCAACTTTGATAATGAGCTGCAAAGGAAAAATATTTCTTCGTCAATATCAAGTGTCAAAATATATAGCTGACAGCTGGACTTCATCGCGTACAAGTCTTGCATAGACGTGTATCAGGATGTTCATTCAAGATTAAACTAGCCACAAGATAGATCACATTGAACAGAGTAAAAAGCTTTCTAATTTAAATTATCAAACCATTAAAAAAAAAATGGCAGCTTCAACTACGACGTTAAAAGAGACACTCATGTCCCCGTGTTCACGCCTGTCCAAATCGTCATAGCAATTCCAACTACTTTTATCAGCGATTTGGACCCAAACATAAACGTCCCATAAATAGTTTTAATAGTAAATAAATCCAAAGAAATCGTTGGCCTATCTAATAACATTACAGTACCTCATACCGAAAGCAATTTTACTACATCCGTTGGTCCCAAACATGTTTTCGTCCTGAGTAATAATTTCGGAGATATAATTTGTTGCCGCTGCTTGTTGTGGATTTGATGAACGTACGTTTAAATTAATATTTGTGTACTGAGGTGGCATTATGTGGAATTGTCTAATGGCTTTGAAAGGCATATGTCTCGGTTCTCGGGCCACCGGTGACAAACGAATGATTATAACCTGGGTTGAAATTGTAACAGAGAATAATTGAAATTGCAACGCAAATTAGGAGAAACTTTTCATCTGGTAATGAACTCAGATATCAGCCTTTACTGGGAACAAAAATCTTTCAATTAGCCACCATAATTTCGCTTTAAGCTGATTGACCGATCGATTCCCATTCAATTTTATCATTCCCAAATTATGTCGCCAGAAACTTCATAGATACATGCTCGTATTCGAAGCTTTTATTTGCAAATGTCCCACGTCTGAAAGCCGGTCGAATATTTAATACGCCCTTGCAGCCAATGTTAAAAAACAAAACGTATGCAAAATAGTAATTATATTAAAAAGCTGTCAGGAATATTTATTGTGTTATACATTACCACGTTTTATACGCACACCCTTTGCACAATTATTCTGAAACAATTCAGCAATTTATATTTACAGCACACTAGAGCAATAAATATATAGATAATAATGAAACTATGTCTAACCCTACCATGAAAGCCAGAACCACAGCCCTAAAAATTTAATATCAGGCATTAAAATTATCTTTGCCTATAAACAACTGGCTGTTTTCGCCGAAAAATATAAAAAGCCATTGTACTCTTTAGCTAATCTGTTAAGATATGGTTTCAAAGAGCCAATTAGGTCACATTTCAGTTCTAAATAACCAAAAAAGAAAAACAAAGTATACAGTAATAGAATGAGAAAGGTCCCCAGAGCAATAACAGTTTTAATTATGTTAAAAATTACGCCCAGGCAATTTTTCCGGTTGGTATCTTTGCCAGTCCGTTTGCTTTTACGGTAATGATAATTTCTTCGTACTGTTACAAATGCCTCTTGCACCCTAAAATGCTAACACAGTTGCCTATCCATACTTCTCATCACAAATCCCTACCAATGCCTAAATCTCCGTGTCAGCACTTTTGCCTTCCTTATTCATTAAGTCCCTTTCAACCTCAGTCTGCATCCATCATCTAACGCGAACAGTTCTACCATATCCTTAGTGTGCCAGTCTCAAGTCCTAAATCTTTGTTCTATTTCTAAAACAGTTTATACAAGTTCTAATATTACGTGTGTACCGTGTTCCAATACATAATTTCAGCCAGTTCAAATATCTTTTTTTTAAAAGACACTTTTCCGGTCGCGCGTAACATTTGGTGGCAGCGTACAGGGATTCCTCAGTAATCCCCGGTCCGTCTCCGTATCTCACTCCGGTAATACTCCACCGTCCCGCATTCGTCTCTGCATCGCATTCGCCGTACCTAGTTCGAGAATCGCGCTATCTCTCGAACCGTCCATCCGCCACATACTGCGCGGTGAACAACACCCGAGTTCCCAAGTTCCAGTCCCCGAGTGGCCCGCAGACCGGCCACCGTGCTCCAGGTTCCTAGGAAGGGACATACCAACTCTACACGAGGTGACCATGTTCATGCTCCTCATCATCGTCGCCAGCGTCCTGTAAGTGCAAACATTTTTATCCAGTGCAGTGCTATATTATTCCATTTCAAAATCAAAAGTGCCCAAATTCATAAAGTGAACAAAGTCCACACAGTGCGTTACAATCCCATATTCTCAGTACTACATCGTTATCAGTTCCAGCCGTCCGACCGTCGCCGCATCGAGCTACAACAAACTCCATTGTTACTTACATTATAACACTATACCATATCTTAGTCAAGCTTTGTACTATCTAAGTAACCCTTTGTTCTTATTCTTACTATAAGTTCTATATCTTTCCATTGCCTTTGTGTATTTCTGTATTTTTGTGTTTCTTTGTACTATTTTTAGCTGTGAACAATGACGACAAAGAAGGAAGAAACCGTTTTCCTTGACCGTATCGATATCAATACACTATTCAAATTCCTTTATAAATAACTGCGAAAACGCATATCGATTAGCTTCAACAACTCAAAAACCAATCCTTTTAAATTTCATACTTTGCCGGCTTGAGGGCAAAGCTGAATCCGCTGCTTCAATAAAAGACTTCGACAATTGGGAGTCACTTAGCTCTTTCTTACAATCGCAATTCGGCGAGCGTAAACATTACGCTCACTTACTCAGTGAATTACAAGAAACTCACCAATTGCCGGGTGAGTCAGTCAGCTAATACTCAATCAAAATTGAAACGTGTCTCGCTCAAATTCTTACAGAAATCACTCTTTCAAATCAGAAAAAAGCAGAGCTGTCAGGGAAGACTTCCGCTATGGAAGATCTAGCCTTACACTCTTTCCTAATAGAAAGAAAGAAAGAAAGAAAGAAAGAAAAATGCGTTTATTTCTATCAGACGAAAGACATGAACAATAACGACAATGTTGAAAAACAAAAACATTACAGTATAACTGTACCAATCTGTGCACGCCTGTCGCCTGCATAAAAATAGGAGGCCAGTTCAGCATATTTCCGGACACATGTGCCCGGCACTGGTTTTCAACTGGCTCCTCAAATTGACGCGGACGTCAAACCAATGAGCAGTATAACTATAACAAACTATAAAATATTTGACATAGATAACAATGAAATTAAAAGAAATAATAATGATTTATACAACTAGCAAAAGATTACACACATTTTTTTTCCAGTACATAACAACGTTTGTAAATGCACAAATAACATATAAAAAAAATAATTTATACAGCTAGCAAAAAACCCAAGATTACACTTTTTTTTTCAGTACATAGCAACATTTGTAAATGCACATTAAAATGGTTTATTTCTGACATTGACATTGACACTTAAGCTACAGTAATGTCATTTATGTCACCAATCACCAATACGATTTCGTTACATAATCGATAAACAAAAGCAAGTGTCAGAAATACGACGCAGTTACATAATAAAAACTAAAACAACATAAAGATTATAATAATATCCGTGCTTTAACATAAACACGTATGCTAGTGAGTATCAAAGGTTTCGGCCGCGGCCGGCATAACGGCTAAGCGTGTTAATACCTACTTGCAGCGCGGTGAGCAATGTTGATGCTGAAATGAGACAATGCAATAGAGCGAGATGTACATAGACGCCAACAGTGACGTTGTAATACCTTCCGCGTGCCAAACAAACAAGGTTATGTAATCATTGTAACCTTCAATGTTTCATTTCGCCTGTGTCTCGACCACGACTCAATATTATCGCCGCCACTACCGGACAATATTGATTACATCGGACACTACCACATATGTACAAAAATACTCGTAAGCACGAACAGACCAGTGTTTTTCTGAAAGGCAAATAACGTAAAGTACCTAACTAAGGTAAGTAAGTAATATAACATGATAATTGTTATTTTGCTTTAGCTGATCACATGAGATACAAGTATACCTTTTACTATTAGGTGCTGAGTGACTGTTAGACAAATAATTAAAATGTATTTTTACAGATGAATACAAAATACTTATATCAACTGCAATTTTATAAGACTGCATTCATGCGTTCGGATTCAATAGCAATTCACACACAATAAGTGCAATGGAAAATCAAACAAGTTCAGTGAGTATACCAAGCATCCATCAATGACCATAATATAGCATAATATATCCCTACAAGCAGGTACATCCATTTTAAGCTTATTGGCAAGTGTAGGAAATAATGGGGTCAACACTGAAAAGTGGCTTATGGCAGCATCATCAGGGTTATAAGCATGAGTGAATTTTCTTAAACAGCTCTGTAGTATGTGATAATACCCAACTTGCGAATCTAAATACCCATTTTTGGAAATTTGAACCATAATGTTGCAACTATGTCAGCAACCATACCTACTTAGATAAATAATTACCTACCTAGTAATATATATAATACTTAAAAATCTATTCCAGACAAAAATCACCCAGACTCTGATCAAATAATGATTGTGCTCAACACACAAGGATTTGCCCCATGTGGGAATCAAACCCAATACATCTGGTATAGCAATCAATGTTGCAAACCTAGACCAACAGGCCTGGGAATCATTATAAGGTACATATAGCTTAAATGTTTTTTTGCTTATTTAGTAGGTATTTTCTGAAATGATATTTAAAATAAATTTTGTTTTTTAAGGATCTGAGTGGTGGCGGTATATTGTTCCAGCAACGAGTAGCTGCATATTTGAAACATCCCCTGAAGGCAGAAGTTCTGTATCGTGGGATAGCTAGTGGATTAGTAATAGGCCGAGTGGAGTAATGATTAATTTCGTGCCTCCATTGCAATTTCCTATAAAGGTATACGGGTTTGTTTGAATTAATGATACCAAACAACAGATTAGCCAAGTGCAATTCCCTTCTTGCTGTCATCTTCAGTAAATCGTTTTCATTTAGGTAGGAAGTTACATGCTTACGCCAAGGTATATTGAAGCAGTAACGAGCACATGCATTTTGTACTCGCTGTATCAATCGATCTGTCCGAGACAGTAAACATGGACCGTATACAGTGTCAACATAGTTTAAACGCGATAAAACTAAACTGTCCACCAATAGTTTTCTGGTACTGACATTAAGGAACTGTCGTATTCTGTATAATATTTTAAGTCTGTAAAAACAATTTTTTACAACACTAGCAATATAATTTTCAAACCTCAATTCCGGGTCAATAATAAGTCCTAGATTACGCGCAACCTCCACTCTTTCGATTATCTCGCCTCTTATTTTTACTGTTGGATTTGCACATATGATGTCCCTTGTCTGTTTTTTACTGCCCATCACTATAAATTGAGATTTCTTTGAATTTAGGACCAAGGAATTCTTTTCTGCCCATGATGCAACTGTTGTAAGATCAGCATTGATTTTGCCAACTGCTAATCGCGTATCTTTGGGTGGGAAGGACAAATAAACTTGTGTATCATCTGCATACATGTGGTAATTGCAATGTTTGAAACATCTTGTTTTATCAGCACTGTACAATATAAAGAGAAGTGGGCCGATTAAGGATCCCTGGGGAACTCCTCTGAGGACAGGTCGTAGAGGGTAAGTGGAGATTGATCCAGAATTGTTGCTAATTTCCACTTGCTGAAAGCGATCTGTCAAATAGCTTTCAAACCACTTCACTGTGTCGTCTTCAAAGCCATAGTAGCGCAACTTGGCAAGCAGCAGGCTCGTACTGATTGCATCAAACGCCCTGGAGAAGTCCAGGAGAGCTAAAATCGATCCTTCCCCACGGTCCCTTCCCTCGATGATGTTACCCACAACATCTGCCAATGCTGTAGCTGTACTTCTATCCTTCCTAAATCCTGATTGCAAGTCTGGAAGTATGCTATGTTTCTCCAAAAATTCCGAAACTTGTTGTTGTACCACCCTTTCCAGTATCTTTGACAAGCAAGGCAAGATGCTAATGGGTCTGAGATCCTTATGTATTTGGGGATCATTTTTCTTCGGTATAGGACGTACAATGGCCCTCTTCCACAGTTCTGGAAAGCAATTTGTCATTATTGACTGATTAACCATTGACGTAATGGCCTCCAGAGACTGCGGAAGTGTTAAGCGTATCATGTGAATTGAAATGCCATCCACCCCCTTCGCACTTGTCTTGATGGACTGCAGAACTCTCGCTACAGTTTCTTGACTCACAGTTTTAAGCGTGAATCTAGCTGCACCATAGCAGTTTTCTGTAAAATTTTTGAGTTCTGAAGCACATACCTTAGAATTTCCAGGCACATCCAAAAAAGCTAAGTTAATAGAGTCAGGGTCGTTAAACTGCTCTGGAAGCTCATTATTTTTGTGGGTTGGGAGAGCATACCTTTTCAAGTTTTTCCAAAGGACTTTTGAGTCCTTATTATGATCATTAATATGTTTAGCATAAAATGCACTTTTTTCACTTGCGAGGGAGATAATAGCTTGCTGTTTTAAACTTTTATAATATTCTTTATGAGCTTCCAGTCCAGTCTGACGAAACCGTTCATGAGCTGCATCCCTTAGTCTAAATATGGTTTTGATTGTGTCTGTCATCCAGGGGGTCGGGGCATCTTTGACAACTTTTGTTTTTACTGGGGCATGTGCATCAAAAATCTTTGTCACAAAGGTGTTGAACAGAATTACCATGTCATTTACATTTTGCAATTTACATATTGTATGCCATGGAATCAAGTCAAGGTCACGCTCAAAAAGGTCCAAAACAATATCAGTAAATGGACGATAGGTCACTATATTACACCTAGGCTTCTCTTTTTTAAATAAAAGTTCGCAGGTAATGAAAGAGTGGTGGCTAAGTTCGCCTATAAAATCTACAGTGACTGATCTATACCGCGCGTCAGTACAGATGACATCAATAAGCGAGGCACTTTCACCAACAAAATGCGTGGCAACCGGCACTATTTGGGTCAGGTTGCTACAGATAAGGAATTGATTAAATTTATTTCTATTGCTGCTAGACTCGTCTAGCATGTTTACATTAAAGTCTTCTAGCAGTATGATATTATCATATGGCGCTAAGGCACAAAGGCTTTCTGTGATTCCATCTAAGAAGGTATCTAACTCAAGCCAGGGTGGTTTGTAAGCAGTTCCTATTAAAATTTTTTTTGTTTTAACTGTAGTACTGATCCACATTTGCTCTACATTAGGATGATGAGGATGAAGCTGAGTATGTGTACTTATACCAGTTTTAATATAAAATGCCACTCCTCCTCCACGTCCCCCACGAATTGTCAGGGGGCGTGGTATATGTCATAATCTATAACCTGGTACCACTGGAGCACGACCTTCTTCTCCCACTCTTAACCATGTTTCGTTTACGGCCATTATATCTACTGAGTGACGGCTCATAGCCAAAAGAAACTCATCATGCTTCGTTGAAAGAGACCCAGCATTCAAAAAGCCAAACTTCAATTGTTTGCTATTAATCATTGACTGTATACTTAGATAAATAGAACTTGTAATGGATATGATACACAATCAGTCTAATCACCGATATTAAACCAAAATTAATTTGTACCACACAATTGTGATTTATATGTAGTATCAGGCATAAAGGGTGCGCAATTTGAACATAATATGTGTATTTTCTTTTTATATTTGCATGAGTATAATATATTAACGCGAATTTCTCAATAATTATACTATGATTGTTGTTTGTTTCTTCATATACATACACATAATTTGTTCTTAGCCAATGTACGTACAAACAAATATGTTTCGACCTTACAGGTATAAATAAAAATGAATTAAGGAAGAAGGGACCCAACTTAACCACTAAGCAGACATAAAAATAGACATCAAATCTAATTCTCGCTTTGAGTTTCAGGTCCAAATACTCGCAATATATCTTGCTCTGTACGGATGACACTGGCTGATACACCTTCCTTCTGCCTGACAAGAATGCGGCCTCTCCTTGTCCAGACATATTGCCAACCGCGGCGCTGTCCTGTCTCCCGCGCCTGTCGAAACAACAGCTGATTTTGTTTCTTAAGACATTCATTAATGTAGAAGCGTTGAGGCGCGCCGGGCATGTCCAAATCAGCAGTAGTGGCGCCTCTGCGCACTCGTGCACTACGCAACAGTTCGTCACGTACATCACGGCGCGCTAGGCGAACAACTATACGGCGTGGACGTATCACTTGGGCCCCTGCCGAGCTGACTGCTTTGACATGTTTTTTGCCGACGCGTTCAGTGCTCACAATGTCCTGATCCTCAAGCGTCATACCGAGCTTAGCAGCTATTAATTTTACCGTGTGAGACACATTCTCTGAGACAGGTTCAGGTATGTTGGAGATTTCAACTGCAGTATATAGAAGCTCTTGGTTGCGATCGTTGAGCTCCTGACGCAACTGGGCCACCACATCGTCTACTTCCAAACTCTTATTACCTTTCTGTTCAGGGCTGCTTTCGAGGACGTTTAATCTTACCTCTAGATTATCAATGCGTGCGTTGCAAGCGTTTACCGAGTCCTTCAACTGCATAATATCTGTACGTAACAGTTGGAACTCCCTGCGCAACGAACCAAACTCAGCCCGCAGCTCCTCCTTAAACAGTCGCAATTCTATGTTGATGTCAGTCACCGTAGTTGGCGTACCCACAACTGCGGCTGCTCCCAATGGACTGGAATCCACAAACTCATCACAGCCACCATCATCGTCCTGCCTTGATCGTTCTCCCGAAGTGTCTTTGTGTAGAAGCCTACTGCAATCTGGACATTGCCAGGCAGGTGTTTTTTGACATTTAGGTGGAGCGGATACACAAGTGCGGTGAAACAGGGCATTACACTTCGAGCATTTTATAGCATCCAAGGATGATAAGAATTTAGCGCATACACCACACTTAGCTGGAGGCATTCCGACTAAAGTAAGATTTTTCTCAACAAGTAAACAATCGATCAGGTGGTACGATATAGTTGCGATAGATGGCGTTGTTCTAAGTTTGCTGAATTATGCAGTTTTGTAATTAAAGCAATATTTTAATGTCCTCGCAAATCCGAATATTAATTTATCGAGTAATCCGCGCTCACGATTAAGGCACTTTAGATTTTGTTGATTGAGTGATTTAGCAATTAAGCCAATCTTACTCCACTTGTAGGGTAGCTTTTTTTCAAAGTTTTGCACACTGTTAGAAGTAAGTTTTTGATTGTAATTTTAACACTTTAAAATGTACTTATAATAAAGGATAACGATTTATGTTATTTATGCCACTGTTATTAAACCGGATATAATAAAGTTTTTACATATAACAAGAAGCTTTTTTTATTTTTTGAAACGATATAAACACAAACAGCTGTTCAAGTTTTGACATCCGCTGTCAAGATCTAATGGGTCTTATACCCAAAATCGGCAATCTAGTTCGCATAAAAAGTCCTTCTACGCTCAACGAAGCTATTAACTATGCTATATCCGAAGAAAAAATACAAATGCTGTTATCAAAACGTAATCCTTTTCAAAATCGATACTCACAAAAACCTTCCAACTCCCAAGATCGTCCTAAGCCAATGGTCCACAACGTTGGTCAGTCGTCCAACTCTACTCCACCTACGTGTCGGTATTGCAAGAACGTAGGGCATACCATAGATGTCTGTCGGAAGCGCGAATATAACAACAATAGGGCTAGGAATAACAACACCTACCCTCAACGCTCTAACCCTAACACGACTCGTCCTCCCCAACGTCCAAACTTCCAAAATCGGGTCCACTACACCCAAGACGACTCTACCTACGAGGAAGACCTTCCTTTAAACGAATAGAGGGCTCACGACGGTGTCTCGTGAGACCCCAAAACCATTCAAAATCGTCTCAATCCTTTCATAATGACACCCTTTCTAAATCCACTGTATCAAGAGCTACACCGCAGGGTAACCAGCCCCAAAAGGGAAGCTCAATCATTTCTAAATCCACTGTATCAAGAGCTACACCACAGGGTAACCAGCCCCAAAAGGGAAACTCAATCATTTCTAAATCCACTGTATCAAGAGCTACACCGCAGGGTAACCAGCCCCAAAAGGGAAGCTTAGTCACTGTATCTACTAAATCCTCTGTATCCAGAGCTACACCGCAGGGTAACCAGCCCCAAAAGGGAAGCCCAGTCACTGTATCTACTAAATCCTCTGTATCCAGAGCTACACCGCAGGGTAACTAGCCCCAAAAGGGAAGCTCAGTCACTGTATCTACTAAATCCAGAGCTACTACGCAGGGTAACCAGCCCCATAAGGAAAGCTCTATCTCTGTATCCTCTGTATCCGCTGTTCCTCCTAAATCCTACACACTCGCCGTATCAGGAGTTCGACCGCGAAACTCCACCACTGCATCCTCTGTATCCACTGCATCCCGAGATAGTCTTACTAGATCCTCTAAACCTTCTATATCCACTGTATCCTCTGCATCTCATAAAATACTTACCAAATCCTCTGCATCCGCTGTGCCCCGTACATCCACTGCATCCTCTGTATCCACTGCATCCCGATATAATCCTACCAAATCTCCTAGACCTCCTACATACACTGTATCCTCTGCTCCCTCTGTATCCTATAAAATACCTACCAGATCCTCTGCATCCACTGTGCCTCGTACATCCGCTGTATCCTCTGTCCCCGCTGCATCCTCTACGTCTCGTTATATACATACCAGATCCACTGTTCCCACTGCATCCGCTGTATCCTCAAAACCTTACCATTCACTCACCAAGTCCACTGAATCTTGCTTTATACCTGCTAAACCTGCAATTACCAATAGACCTACCAAATCCGTTGTGACTACCAACTCCCCTAAATTCACTGCATCTACTACATCCTCTGTACCTCCTAATTCAGCCAATTCCATTTCAACTCCTATTGTATACGAAATCAGCTCTAATAAACGATACCTACCTCACGTCAATATCCGAACCCAAGTCAATAACTGCGACCTCTCGTTCTTAGTTGACACCGGTTCCTGTGTCAGTCTAGTAAAACGATCTTCAATGAACGTGATGCCAGCTCTGAAAAATGAAACCATTCAATTAAAAGGTATTAATACCAGTGACGAAACCGTGTCTACTATAGGCCACTTCCAATTAAAATTATTCACAGATGCTCATTCCGATCTTACTTATAAATTCCACGTAATGAAGGAAATAGACTTGAATTACGATGGCATCATCGGCACCGATCTTCTCAATGACTTAGATGGCATTATTGATTACAATTCCGGTACATTACAAATCAGACACTTCGTGGTTAGATTAAAATATTACGAACTAACCTACAAAATTCCGCCTCGCACCGAAACAATAATTGAATGTGCAGTTACTAATCCCGAATATCGTGTAGAAATCATTCTAGATCAGCTCTCCAGTATCGCCTGTTGTTGCTGACATCTTCATGGAGGACTTCGAGGCGCGAGCCCTGCAGACTGCCACCATCACACCGAGGTTCTACAAGCGGTATGTAGATGACACTTTTACAATTTTACCAACAGATAGTGTTAATGTATTCCTAGACCATCTTAATTCTATTCATAACAACATCAAATTTACAATGGAATTAGAGGCAAACAATTCTTTAGCTTTCCTAGATGTACTTGTTATCAGGAACAAAAACAAGTCTTTGAGCCACACTGTGTATAGGAAAAAGACACATACAAATAGGTACTTAAACGGTGAATCTCACCACCATCCTAAACAGTTAGCTACCGTAGGAATGTCTTTGTTTCAGAGAGCCCGGGGGATCTGTGACAAGAAACACCTGGACGCCGAGCTTCAACATGTCAAGCAAGTTCTGCAAGACAACAAGCTCCGACCACCGCGCAAACGTCACAGATCCCCGAAGAACTAGCCAGCCACAGTAGAGAGACAACCTGCTGTCCTTCCATACATCAAGGGCGTGACCGACAAGATTGGCTACATCTTGAAGCGAGCTTCAATCAAAACTTTCTACAAGCCGCCAACGAAGATAAGCCAATTATTACCATCTGTCAAGAGTCAGTTACCCTTACAAGAGGCCGGGGTTTACAAGATAGACTGTGAGTGTGGGCTCTCATACATTGGACAAACCAAGAGAAGCATAGGCATTCGACTAAAGGAACATATAGCTGATATTAAACACAAACGCTCGACGAAGTCTGCTGTGTGTGAACATGTAGAACAAGGAACCAACCATTACCTGCGATTTGATAAACCACAGATACTCGCAAAAGAACACCGCTTTATTCCAAGAATGATACGTGAAGCTATTGAAATTAAAAAACATCCTAATTTCAATAGGGAAGATGGTTGGAATGTACCTCCAGCTTGGGACCCTGTTATCAGGCTAATGAAACCCAAAAAGGACAAAGTGTCCAGAAGACATCAAGCCACAGTGAGCACATTCTGCGTAGATAGTAACACCAATAGTTGAAAAATGTTCGTACTTTGAGATAACTTTTAAATTCAAGACAAAGACAAATATCACCTCAGTCTGCCGTGAACATGAATCCTGTAAAGAATTCGAAACGTCGGCTAGTAATAAAAATGTAGTTTCTAGATCTTTCGGTTTAAATGTAATAACAAATAACCAGTGAAAGTAATATAACGCGATAAAATCCGTAAACTGTAGTTTAATTTCAATGTGTAACATTCGCGTAAGCCCAAGAAAATATAGCGCTAATGAACTTTATTTTCACCAAGCCCATGAATGACTAATACTTCAATAACAGCTCAGCCAACAATATGTAGACACATTACACGCCACGGCACTGGCACACCGTGTCCGCAGTGCACTCGTAAAACTCTCTGAGACATTACAATACGAAGTGAGTGCTCAGACTAGCTTTAGGGATCCTCATCTTCTTTGGAACATTCTTCTTCTTCTTCTTCATCAGCCTTAAACAGTCCACTGCTGGACTAGGCCTCTCCTTTGAAAGGAGGAATTGGCCTACTATACCACGCTGGCCAAACGGGTTGGTATAGGGTTTGTATCAAGTTTTCCTTCTCTTACAGTACTGTTCTCTGCATAATATGCTCCCTCTGTCGGCTCTTACGACACCCATGGGATGATATGGGGTGGTGACATTCCGTATTCTTAATCCGTCACCACACGGACAACACGTTTGGAACATTATTGCATATCAAATCAAAGTCACATTCGTCCTGGCGTTATCCCAGTTACATCCAAGGCTCTTACTAAGTCTGCTTAGTAGTCGAACTAAATTTGACAGACAATTAGTTTTTTTGTAGATCAGCTGCTGTCTAACCTCTGCAACCCAAAGGGGTAGGATACTTTATGACTAAGTGCAGGGGTCTGTATATTCGAAGGTACTGACTCGCCATAAGGAGTGGCAAAGATCATAATGACAACATGGACCAACGAAACAATGAGAATTGTAAGACATTCTCTTGTCACGCTCATGTATGTCCAAAATACTTATTATCGTTGTCAACGCTCTGTAGTCCAATGCTGAAAACAGGCCTTTTTGATGGCACGCCACTGAGCTCCATTTTCGACTCTTCGTATGATTTGTGTTTTTCTTCATACCGGGGGAAGGGGACTGATATCCTTAACAAAGATTACCTTGTAATCTAGCTAGGATGCCTGCATTTTATAATCTTACTTTTTGTGTGGTAAATGTATCAATAAAGGATTATTTATTGTTATATTGAAATCCAATTGCTTACTGTTTTATGAATAAAAGACTTAAACTCTTTCTAACGCCTACAGAACCATCTTCCCCAGTACGAACTGACCAGATTTCTCGTCCCTTTCTCACGTTGAGTAATAAGTATTTATGTGCTACACACAATAACCCATTAGCGCTGACTGTTACGCGCCATAGAACCTACTAATGGACGTTACTTATGTACTTACTAATTACACTTAGCTACTCCTCTATAGTACCTAATTGCCGGATTTATTCACGTTTTATACGATTAAAGGATGTTATTACAGGGCTAATAAAAGGAAATAAATTCAATACAAGGAAAATTGCCTTTGGTTTTTCTTTGTGTGTGTGACTTTCCCTGTTGTGCAATAATAATAATGATATCTTAGGTTAACGTACATACCTATAGAATAACGTTCATGTAGATATATTTTCATCAGATTACAACCTTAGTAGAAAATGTATTATGGTTAATATATAGCTCATAATCAAACTTATTCACTAGTATTCTGAAATATAGGCATTTTAAATAAAAAATAATCATGAAGAAACACTGTGCTTTAAAATAACACCCTATTTTCATTAAATTTTACTTCAACATTAAAACAGAATAAGCCGTTGAACGGTGCAGAATAAGACTGCATGGTAGGTACATGTGTTTGTATGTGTTAGGTTACTGCAATGCGAGCTCGTGGCGATCAGCTGAGCGACGGTGGCGGTCAATACACCGAGTTAATTTTTAAAATTCATGATTAGGAAAAAAAAAATTTTGTAACTTTGTTTGTTTCTCGTGTGAGTGTGTGGCCAACTAGTAGTTTTCAGACCGGCCGAAAGCCTCCAACATGGCCTAATAATTCTTATGCTGAGACAAGAACCGGGACCGACAGCTTTACGTGCCCTCCGAAGCACGATAGCGCTCTGATGTAAATGCCACACTTGGTCTCCCATCCCAGTGGCGACCTGTGCAAGCGTTGTTTAACTTTGCCGATCTGTTACGAATAGCAAGCCAAGTCTCACTATGGGCGCTACTTTGTAACTTATTTTCTTATATTTGGATTCAGTTATAGTAGTATATTTACCCCTGAATATACAGGATGTGTCAAGACGCATCACCAAGCCGAAGTCTACGCGTTTTGGACATCATGCCAAGTCATACTAAGCAAAAATAAAACCTGGGAAACGACGTTTTTTTAAGTATTCACTTTTTCAAGCCGCTATAAAAAAAGCGCGCGTGCAATTTTCGAAATACTTACTACCATCTATAGGTGCATAGTACATCTTCAGAACAGGTTGGCGGGGTAAATGCATCGATTTTGTACTTAATTACAAAAAATCCATAGTAACTTTGAGCCTCAATATCTCCTGAACCAGTAATTTCCCAGGTATGATGCCGAAGCAAAAAATGTTCGTAATGATTGGTACAATATGGGGTTTCAGTTTTCGTTAAGGGTGTTTTTACAGCCTGTATAGTGCAAATGCATAATATCAACATCCTGTATACGCGAGTTATATGTGACTCTATTCATATTATGTGTGTATTTGATTTATTCTAATAATAACGTATATAACTTATCAAAATCATCTTTCGTTCCCTTTCACCGAGGTTTTTTTCCTTTTCAAGACTCGATAATTGTAGTCCAAGAGGATGGATATTGTACCACAAGTCTAAATTTCTTAATCAGGTTTCAAGCAAGATAACAAATGCACAGCTATGATAAGAGTGTTTGTGTTTTTCTTATGCCTCAATGATCGCAAAAGTTCGTTAAAATATAAATTTACCCAGACTCTAAATAAGTGTTATAAATGTTATAATATTAAAAGTGTATGAAGATTGAAATTATTTCTCTTTCAGATTTAAAATCTACAATTTCTCAAAAATAAAACCTGCTTACAACTAAACTCAAAGTTTAACATACAAACTGTCTGTATGAAAATCTTGAACTCCACAACAGCGGCGATCAAAAGGCATCACTCTGACAACTGCGGACGCAAACATGACACGCGTTTCATACGAAATCACTCAGCATTTCACATGTCAACCAAGACGTGCTTAGCGACTATTTCAGAAGAACCCTTCAACGCACACATTTTTCAAATCACAGAAACAAAGTCGTGGGCGGAAAGGTTCGTTGCAACTTGGTCGGGTAGCTTGAAGACATGTATCGCCTGCGGCGAACAAACCTCCTTTGTTTGTTGAAAGAAACAAAAAATGAGCGATTGTTTTCCCGCTTTTTGATGTGTCCCATTTTTCTTAAATTTAGAATTGTTGCGTTTTCGTTTGTGACGGCCAGTGTGTCAAGGGAAAGACTTCACTTTTAAAGTAATTCATAGACAATATTAATATGACGTTTATGTGTTCTGTTTAAATACCAAAATGTTCAGTCACCTATTACGTGGGATCAAAACACTGGCGAAAAGTGGGTGTTTAATATGCCTCTGCCTACCCCTTCGGGGAAACAGGCGTGAGTCTATGTGTGAAATGTTCAGTTAACATCATTAATCAAAATCATTAAAAGAAAATATATAACAGTTTTGATAAATGCCCGTAAAAATATAATATTGTGGTACAAAGAATTTAAAAGCTAGACTTTAGACTTCCCACACGGTTTATTCAAGAAAACAGGAACAAAATAAGTAATTTATTTACATGTAACAATACCTACTGCATTATAATTCTAGAGAGATAATAAATAATTATATTTCGCATTTGTTACGCATTGGTTACTTTGACAAATACAATAAACATTTCAAGTTGACGTCTATATACCAGACATCAACACAAACTTCCAACCAATTAAAATTTAACCTGTAACGCTCATCACTCAATGTACAACTCCAAATATTTTTCAAGTCACTCACTTCACGCCAAACAGCAATTAGTTGCAGAAGTATCGAACAAAACATCTCCCAATGAGCAAGATGGTTGAGCAAACTTAGTGTAAGACCGGCGAACTAAAGCGTCTGGTAAAAACTTGCAAACTGCAAAGTGGGGTACGTCAAAACTTATACCATCTGTAGCACGCGATAGTTGGCGACCGTTTCTCACGTTTGATTTATAAATGCAGTACGAGTTGTGTGAGCAACGGCGGGAAAACCTCGAGAAACCCACGAGAAAATCTGAAAAACCGCACTACAAATGCAAGAGTGTACAAATAAATTGGGGTATGCGATTTTTCATTGTTACTGAATAGTTTAAAAACGTTTTAGTTGGGCTTATAATAGAATACATTTTTAAAGCGATGATAAGCATTTTCTAATGTCGTAACATTTACATACAACTGCAAATAAAACGAAAATGTATGGATGCCATAAAATGTAAAATAAGTGAATAGTTGCAGCGGTAGAAAAATTTAGTAATATACAGACGTACATAATCCATACTAATATTATTGATGCGTTGGCTGTTTTTCACGCTGCAACGGAGCGATGTCGTAGTATGATTTTTGTGTATGCAGATAGAACGACACTAAAGAGTGTAAAAAGGCTTAATTAGACCGCGACAGCCGACTCTGGGCGGCGCTGAAAGTGAAATCTAGGAATCCGTATATATCAAACTAGAGGACGCCAGCAGCTACGCCTGCATTATTTTTAATTTACCCGTTTCCGGGCCGATCCCGTAGGAATTTCGGGAAATCCCTTCTTAGTGCATCCCTACGGTTCCCAAGGAACATACATGCCAAATTTCAGCTTCCTGCGCCCAATAGTTTCGGCTGTAGCGTGTCTGTCAGTCAGTCAGTAATGCAAGGATTTTATATATTAAGATTATTGCGTTAATGTCTGACTGACAGTCGAGCCATAGCCAAAAATATTGGGCGCAGAAAGCTGAAATTTGGCATGTATAATTGTATATTAAATTTCTTGAGGACCGCAAAGGTGCTCTTAGAAAGATTTTTTTTAAATTCACAGCACGACTTCACACACTACCACTAACAGTTCCGACACGCGGTCGGAACCATTAGTGACGTCTAGCTCTAAACAATCGTACCTACTTATGTATATTTTCTGCAAAAAAGATTCGAAAGCATGATCCCTACCCTACGTGACTATTTAATAGTTAAAACATTTTGGTCCAATGTTAAGCCATTGGACGCAACTTAACAAGGGTTTGAAATGTCAAGGCTGTATAATTGATTGTTTGCGCCAAATCTAGTTAGTTTGTTTCTACTAATCCTAGTTTTAGTACTGTTGAACACGACGGCCAACTGCCTAGCTTTGAACATTAGCTGTAATTGTATTATTCGAAATATTTTAGCAGCAAGTTAAGTTTGTTAACCTTGAATTGAAAGAGAGGTATTATATACTAGTTTGAGAGAAGACTTGTACTCAAGGCTACATTTGAACTCGTAAAATATTTATTATTGTTTTCTTTAATAATGGCAAAGAAAGATTGATGCCGAAACATATTTTACTTATTATTATTGTCAAAATAAAAACAAGTGATCTGATATACTCTCGAACGCAGTCTAGTTCTCCGATTCTCTGCAATATGTTTAATGAATATTTTTTTATTCTTGCACGCATGTGTTTTCATCATTCATCTCCATCAAGCTTACGGTTTCAATATTTTTTATTTTTTGTGTCGCATGCTATCTTTATTTGGATTTATTTAGAAATTTGTTCAGTATTCTTCATGATGTTCTTTTCCTTTTAGTGAGATTTAGTCAGTAGACCCTCAATTTATTATTCTCCAAACATCGTTCGATATTTGGCTAGACAATGTTTTATATGTCCTGTAGTGGAATATAAATAGTTTCCGCTTTTTTCCTAGCCGTATATGGATTTTCAAGAAAACGCCCAAAGCCAGTCGTATGTGGTCTATTTGATACGTGTAAGTAAGCGCTTGCATTCACTTACACTGATGACCGTCATCACAAGTTTTGCTGAATCGCGCTGGTATGCTTTTTGTAATAATATATTATTACAAAAACTATCTGAACACATTTGCTTTTGATTTATTGTGTATTATGTATCGGTAACTTATGTATCAAAAGACCTTTACGCTTGTGTCTACTGACACAAGCGTAAAGGTCTTTTGATTGTAAAAATAAATTCAAGATCTAAGCTTTCTGGTCTTATGTCTCAAACGCTGTTTTATCATCGCTTTAAAACTCTGGGTGCTCAGGGCTAACTCTCAGCACTCGACGAGATATATTTCTGCTTGCTTGACACTAAATACCACCACCTTGATTCCGTAAACGCGGCTGGTATAACACATGTTGAAATTTTTAATTCTAAGTTTTCATATTTATTATATTTTCTAAATAATTAAGCGGTTCAGGTTCGTGATGATAATATATCTAAATGTTAGTAGGTACGTGCAATAATTGCGAAAGTTTGACAGCTTACCACAAATAGCATATTATCGAAATTTAATGCTTGTCAGAATATATGTCATGTAACGTAGTTATATGATCCCAATATTGCGGCCGTGCTTCAAGCGCCATGATCACGGATGGCGCACGCTTCTGTGTTCATGGCACTATAATTTTAACATTTAAATTACACCTGCATAGTACCCTAGCGTAGCAAGTGCGTAGGCTATTGCTACGCTATGGCTACATGGACCCATGGCTTCTACAAATTTGCATTTTTACAGCATTTTTTTTTGTTTCATGGGGGAATCACTACTGAGGAGTCATTTCCATCGCACGATATTTTGGTTTGCAGCTTCGTAAAGCTGGAGGCTCCTCTTTACGTCTGCTCACTAATGCCACCACGGAGTTCCCGACTTAACCCCTTGTATGCCGGAACGCAGATCTCAACGAGACACAATAGCTTTTTAATTGTGTCTGGTATTCCGGCATACAAGAGGTTAATTATCAGTGGTCGAGTCTACTACATTCGTAGACCATTTATATTTTGCGAGTCACCCATGCGTTGAACCTCGTTGAATGATCTATAAACCTCGATGTATAAGTCATCCCCTATAGTTTTGAAACAATCCTCAGATAGCTTAAAGATAACAAGCAGATAATTAACTAATCTGTGTTCTTTAGTCGACATTGCTTGTGAAGCTTACACATGAAGCTTTATAATATATCTCGGATTAAACCGAATATACTAGACTTATATATACGTTGATAGAATATTTAACTATCATATACGTAAGCTTTATATCTCAAAGATCAAACACACACCCACCACAGTATTAGTGGGCAGCTAGGCTTTGAAAATAAACGTAAAGGGATTAATCTATTGTTTTTAAATTCAATAGTAAAAGGAATCAAAAATAAAATGCGCACATTGAAATTTAAATAAGTGTTTATTAGGCTACATTAGTCAACATATTTTTAGTAGTGTTGACAGTCGATTTTTTTTTATTGATTTTATTACATATCTATTTTTAAAGTAACTGCTACATTTTTTTCTATAAAAAGACTCCATATTCCTTTTTCCAAAAACTGTGATCTTTGAAACCTAAATCGTCGACGACGACGACGACGTCCACTGCTGGACATAGGCCTTGTTTGCCCGTAAATAAGTACAAACAAAATAATATAATCTTGCTGTAAACTAATTGCAAAGTAGCCATCGTTTTGAATAAATTTTCCTGTTCTCCATAAAAATTACGAGAAAATAGGTAGTAGAGCCTTGCTGATGTCGCTATGAATGGTCCGGCTCGGCTGAGGAAGTAGTTCCTTCTCACAGAATATCGCCTCAATGCAACACTATCTATACTTTTGCGTCTCGTTCGGTGAGCAAAAGTGTCGGAGGCCGTCTCTTCTGCTGATCCCTCATCCCACTCCCCCTTCAATTCATTTTTCCCAAAGGCAGATAAAATGCGGCGGTGATCGCTTACCATCAGACGATCCATCTGCTCGTTAGCCGCCTATTACATAAAAAAGACTGTAAATAATGTTAATAGCTATATGTTATAAGTGATATAAGTATAGGTATTTTATCAGCTTTTAAAGAACCGATACCACTCAGCAACAAAATAAAATTCTTTCACATAAGAACCTTAAGAACCTAAACTTCCAGAGAAAGTTTATCCTAAGTATACGCGATCCATTAGCAAAATACGAGCAGCAACTATGTCGATAGCCAAGCTTATAAACTACACAATATACATATACTAGACCAATACCTCTTACAAATTATATTTATATCTTTATTTTTCACACCAAGAACTTAGCCCAAGCCAACCTCACCTGCAAGTGGTGCACCTGCCGATCAACGGACGAGGCTCTGGCAAACAAAATGTCCCAATAAGCGGCAATAGGCTCGCCACCTATTGCGTGGGATCAAAACACTGGCGAAAAGTGGGCGTTTAATATGCCTCTGCTTACCCCTTCGGGGAAACAGGCGTGAGTCTATGTATGTATGTATGTGTCTTTATTTTTGTAAGCATTCATGTATTTTATCCATGTGGTGACGGATTAATAATACAAAGCGTCACTAAGCCACTTCATTCAATGGCTATCGTTGACTTATGAAAATACATGAAGACAGTAGTATCTTTACAAAGAGACGGAAAACTCAACATCAAACACTATGCTAACCCGTCTGGCCCACGTGGTATAGAAGGCTAAATCCCCATCAAGATTTTTTTTAAAGACAACTCCCGCACTAGGACTAAATCCTGTGTCGCGGGGGACTTTACAAACATACAACTAACGGACACAATGAACAGCCAGACTCGAAACAACAATTTATAAATCACACAAAGTGTTGTCTCGTGTGGGGATCGAACCCACAATACTCGGCGCAGTGGCAAGCGGTGAGGCGGCCGCTTAAACCACTACGCCGGTTTACGATTGTTTGACAAAAAACGTATGACAAAAGATCATTTTACAAACAACGTTTGAATAACCAATCATTTAACAAACTTTCATTTCGCAAACATATTACTTTAAAAACAATCATTTGACATAATACAGGTTACGCAAATGTTTTACTTAGAAAATAATTAAAATGTTAAATAATTATTTTAAAAATAATCATTTGTCTAAATAATTCGTTTGCCAAATTGGTGATTGTACAAAAAGTTAGAAGATAAATGATTAGTTTTTAAAAATAACTAATTTCTAACCAATACTAACGTGAAATTTTGGAAATATTTAATTGCATGGTTGCAATTTTCATCTTGGACAGATTATTTATAGGCAAGTACAAATTTTGTATTAATACTAGTTCCATAGCAACTTAAGTCTTTTAAAAAAAATACACACTGCCTGAATTAAGTGAAATAAGTAGAATTCGGTTCTGGCACTCGACGGCCGCTGCCGCGGCACGCTCGCTTCGCTCGCTCGGCTCGTGCGTTGTGGTCGCAGTTCTAACCTAACCTAACCAGCCATTGTTTCAGTTGACCCTACACAAAGATTGTTGTATTAACGTAGATTTTGGTTACTAAAATATTTACCAAGCAATGCATTTTGTCAAATGTTATTTATGCTTTACGTTGTTTTGCCAAATAACATGTTTAAAAAAAAAATCAATTTGTAAATTAATGTTTTAGCATAATAACTTTTTATAGTAAATATATTGTCTAATGAGTAGTTTATTAAACAATAGTTTGTAAAATAATAAATCTATCAAGTATAATTTTGTCAAATGTTATTTGTCAAGTGATAATTTTTCATTTGTTTTTTGTCAAATGATCGGACACCCACTACGCCAACTGTGCAGTTACAACGCAATGTGTTATTGTGTACCTACCCCTAAGGAGATACACATTGCCTTACAAGATTCCAATCTGCACCAAGTCACCAGTTATAATTCGTTACCATGTACCACTGAACAAACCCAGATGATTACAGAGCCATATCCCTTCATTACACACATTTAAATGTGCCAAAGTAAGTACAAGAGTACGAAAGGTCCTTAATGTAAGGTACTTGACAAACTTTTAATATACGCGCCACTAATAGAACACGCGCCAACTTTTACACCAAGTTAACCATACTTTACACACGGACTAACAATTTCGTGAACAAGTTGGATCGGCTAATATATTTTTTGGCCGATCCAACTTGTCATAAAAATTGCGGCGACGACGGTCACCACCAGTTAGAGTTTTTGTCGTTATTTTATTAAAGAGTTTCCATCTAGTAAATGCGCCTCATCGTAACAGGGTTAAATTACTGTTGTACAAAAATAAACAAAGATATAAGCCCACATATAGTGAAGCGCGAAATACGAACGCTATCAGAGAAGCTTTAGTGAAAATTTATTTTAACAGCTAACAGCATAGCAATGGCAGTTTTCAAGATATTAGTAGCACAGGACTAGGTACAAACAGTAGTTTATTTTAAGGCGAAATATTGGCTCGTTTTCCATACTTATATATATATCTATTATCGAGAGTATGCGACATCAGACCACTCTATGTCCTCAATCATGTTCGATACGCACCGATCTATTCTTAGTATAGGAGGGACAGCCAGACATCCCTAATTGAACGTTGGTGATGTTGTGACCAGTCTATCAACCCTACTTATAAATTAATAGACACTCATCTATTTTAAGCATAAAAGGGTTACACTGTAAGTAGAATAGCAAACATAAAGTGAAATGAAAGCCGAATTTAGTCATTAATGAATATATTATGTAATTTTTTCTGCTCTCATTAATTTTTGTTTTATTATATTGTAACACTACACTAGATTACGAGGAAAATACAATAACATTTTCAGAAGAGATGGCAAACTCGACCTCAGACCATGTACCAAACCGCTCCCGTGGTATAGTAGGCCAAATGCTTCTATTGACTAACAGTATTACTGGATCATAATCAAGGGTTGATTTTTTTTTTGAACTCTCCGACTGCTGGGCACGGGCCTCTTCTCACTATGAAAAGGGTCAGGCCATAGTCCACCACGCTGGCGTAATGCAGGTTGGCAGACATCACATATCTTTCGAGAACGTTGTGGAGAACTCTTAGACATGCAGGTTTCCTCACGATGTTTTCCTTCACCGATAAACAAGCGATAATTAACAATTTAATAGGCATTTAACTTCGAAAAGTCATTGGTGCATGCCGTGGATTTAAAACCGAGACCCTCTGCGTAGCAGTCCGTCGGTCTCTCCACTCGGCTAGCGCTGCTTTGGCTGGTTACTGTGAAGTAAATTAAAAGAGGCTTAGATCCAGCAGTAGGCTAACACTTATGAACGTCAAAAAAATAAGATAATTCTTTTATTACATCCAGATTCGAGATGAGAAGAAGCTTTTCGTTGAGAACGCTCGTATGTAAAAATTCTTAGAAAAGTGCCCCAACTTTTCTACGTGTTCACTCGTTTGGAAATTAAAAACATGGCTTTTGAAGTTCCGAAGAGGCAAGTTAACTGCTTTTACCTACATCTTCAAGTTTGAGGATATAGCCTTAAAAAGTTATAACCCCTTCTATAAACAACGAAAGTATTTTTAAAGTTTTGCCCTTTTGGGAGATCGTAAAAAACGTACTGCAGTCTTCGATGTTTCGTGTTTAATAGATTGTAAAACGTTTATTGAAGATGGGCGAAAAGTCTTTACAATTTTTGTACATAGTCGTGACTTCCTTTTAATAATTTGAGATTCCTTTGTTTATTAGATCGAGCTTGCGATACTGGAAGATACTGTATTCGATTCGCGACCCAAATTTACATTAGCTTCTATTGGAAGTTTTATTATTTAACATAGTTTAAAAGCAAAATAATTATGTATCAGAGGACCTCGTAATTATATTTGTTTAAAATGCAGTTTTTATCTAATGTCAGTGTCATACTTATGCCATAAATGGTATTCACTTAAATTAACTGATAATTGAATGATATAGTGACTAGAACGTAAGTTGAACAAAGTGTCAAACTACATATACTTATTATGTGAGCATCGAACATTATTTATCAATTAATAATGACATGAAATTATCAGAATACCAAAATTTGTTAGTCAATTGAAAATCCAATCACATTTTGTTCAAAATACAGATAACAAATATTATACGAGAATTGGCCTTCTAAATATGACTTCATCATCACAAAGACGTCCACTGCTGGACATAGGCCTCCCCCAAGGCTCTCCACATGAACAGATCCTGAGCCACCCGTATCCATGCGCTACCTGCGATCCTAACAAGATTGTAAGTCCATCTTGCGGGACCTACCTCTGCTACGACGTCCGGTGCGTGGCCGCGACTTCAGAACCTTTGCAGCTCCAACGGCCATCGGTTCTTCTGGCTATGTGCCCTGCCCACTGCCACTTCAGCTTTACTTACCATATAAAAAAATAATGTCCTTCAGTCCAAATTTTGGCCGCGACGGTCAGTCTGATATGAGACTAGCCAACTGCGCAGGACATAAATGATAGTGCAAGTGAGTGCAAACACCACTGAAATAAACTCGATTTATGCGATAAAGCCGCCCAATGCTCGCATGTTAATATCGATGTACAATAAAAAAAGTTATTTCGTAAAAATAAAAACGTCTCATATGAAAATAATTTAAAATGGAAATGTTAATATTTCGACTAAAGCTAACCTGTAAAACGTAACAAATATCTAACGACACAGTAACTCAGATACAATATAGTTTAAGACCTAAAATTGTACATAGACGTAACACAATCTCTCTATCTGTCAAATGCAAGATGTGGCAGATATAACCTCTGTCCGAGCAAATACAATGATATTATGTACGAGTCACGTTTTTGTTCTACCCAAGCTCATTTTACCTGAAACTAGATCTAAATCTAAACTATACCTAGGATGACCTACTCCCTCATTTTAGAAAAGGACACCTAGCGAAAAAGTGACCTAAAATCAGAGTTTACGAAAAGGCTTATTACGACATTGGAGCTACATTTCAACGCAGATTTGAGTGAAGCAGTAATTTGAGGGGCAAAACTCGTGGGTTCAATTCAGTCCGGCGGGATCAGAGATGGGACACGGCGGGAGATTTGCCTCAGAACAGGTTGATGAATGACGCCCAATGTTGTAGGAATGTTACCGTTACGGGATAGTTTTGTTTGGGAAAGTTTTGACTTATAACTATTTTGTTATTAATGAAATTGCATATTTCTTAGCAGAGCTTTAAATTTTAGTCATTTAATATAGGCTTAATTCATTCGGGCGTCTCAAAATCGGTCTGTGTGAAGAACCTTGAGGGAGGCCTATGTCCCGCAGTGGACGTCTCTAGGCTGACATGATGTTTCAGAAAACAACACAGATTCATAGATATCCTTAGGAGTTCTTGATTTCGATATTTTTTTAGTATTTACCAATTATTCCTTTACTGAACTACAATAAATATCAAATCCTGGCCTGCTAAAAAGTCTGACGTCTCCATAATGTTACAGTAATTTATTGCAACATATTCAAATCTGATGAGAGAGAATACCGATTCTCAAACATAATACTCATTCTTTTTAATTTCTCCGTCCTCTCTGAAAAGTATTAATGGCACATTTTTACCAACTTAGTCACTGTCTGTGACTAATATATGTGCAATTATTTAAAATTTTGCAAAAGGCATGACTAAATTATGCCCAATATGTTCTAAACCACTGAATACAAATTAATAGTTTCAAAGGAGAAGTGTTACCGAATTCATTTCAACAACGTAACAACTTTCATAAATAAAGGTATAACTGACAGATCATATTTTGTGCGTCGTTTATTTTGACACTAAAAGCATTGGCATTCATACACGTAAGAGCTTGCTCTGTATTTTTATTGGTGCATAGTTTATTTAGATTGCCGATTCGAATGAAGATATGTGAGAGCACGAACGGTATCGAAAAATGTTAAATAAAACCAATTTAAATATTAAAAATGTATGTTTTGACAGCCTCGTTGGTCTCGCGGCATAAATATGCGCGTGGTATTGGGAGTTCTCGGGTTCGATTCCTGGGCCGGGCAAAGTGTTTTTGGGTTTTTCCGTTAGGAAATTCTCAGTAGCAGCACGGAGTCTCGTAATGTGCCCGATACGGCAATAGGCTGGCCACCTATTATGTGGGAGCTAAAAATTCATGGCGAAATGTGGGTGTAATATTACACCTCTGCCTACGCCTTCGGGGATACAGGCGTGAGTCTATAAATAAATAAAAATTGTTTTAAATGTATTGAATGCTAAAACTTATGCGCAGCAATAACGTTATTTGGAATAATTTGGCTTATATATTTTTGAAGTAGTTAGCACATTTGCCGTTATATTATCTCACAATGATATTGTATCGTAAATTAAGAGAGGTTTATGGCTGTATTATAAAAGTGCGGTTGCAGTGATAAATATATTATGAATATTTTCACTTAAAACAAAGTTTGTTGTGGTAATATAAGCTTTTTATTACAGTTCACATTATAACTCCAAATCGTAGCTTCAATCGTAGTTTTGGACTAATATAATGTTATTAAACAAAACTAAAGACGAGATTATCATTTTCAATGTTTGCCTGAAATATCTATGAAGAAATGTTTAAAGATTTAAGTTTAACATAATAATATTTTAATACTCTCAACTAAAACCTACTTATAACATGTTTCTCGCGTCTCAATCACAAGTGTATCAATGTTATACACCGTTGCCCATTTTTAGATTTTTAACTTCCGTATTAGACAAAACTTTGTTATGTATAACTCGAGTCCAATGGATCCATTACTAAGCAACCACTGTCCAGTCAACCAGCCAATAGTCGTTTACAAAGGAAATGGCAGCTATAGGGTTTAAAACAGGCTGACCTTCAATTTGCTTACTCTATCAATAAAAGCAAAATACCGTACGAAATAAAAGCAAAGTACAAAAACTATTTTACAAAAGTATTTAAAAAGTAGAATTATAGGGCAATTTATTGTACTATTGTACGAAAACTGCATTTATTTTTATTTTTGTTCGCCTGCTTTGCATTATCAGAACATGGCGCTTGCAACAGTGCCGAAATATCGGTTACTTCAAACATAGGTACGTGGTATAAATCCCGAAAGACAATTTAAAATATGTTTAAAATGACCCCGTAAGTATAAATTGCAAAAAAAACATCCACTGCAGAACATAGGCCTCCTAAAAGACTCTCAACACGGAAGTTATTAAACTGTGGAAGCCAAATATATAATCTATAAGATAAAGATGAAAAGAACCTCTCCAGGTTCGCTCTTCCTCTGAAGAGTGTGAGGTTTGTAAGAATAGAAGCAATCGTTCTGTTCAAATTTCGTACCCAATACAAAATCACCTGTCCAGTATCATACCTAAGCCCTGGCTTTACAAACGTGAGGTGAATAACTAGGTATTCCCTTAAATAATGTAGCATTCAAACGTACCGTGCACCTAGCGGGGTTAACACGATTTAACTTAAATAAGCTAAACTAACAACACAAGGACTGCCATCTCGAAGTGGACAGTAGTGGAGCTATAGCTCCGAGTATTTTCAGGTTAATTTTGGCTTATCATCCGTGAACCATTATCTAAATATACGTCATTATACCTACGCCCAGATTGGAGACATCCTAAAAACAGGGCAGGTTAGAAGTACCCTGAACAGAAGAGCATGCATGAGGAATCTGATGGGAGTGAATGAAGCAAGAGAGATATGTCAGGATCGTTGCAAATGGCGCTCCAAAGTCTCTGCCTACCCCTCCGGGAAACAGGCGTGAGTCTATGTATGTATGTATGTATGTATGTATGTACGTCATTATAATATATTAGAAATCTACTGAAAAATTACTATTTCAATCAATGTGAACGCGCTACGTTCGTTAGCCCAAAACAAAAAAGTTCTACAAATACAATAGAATCACCCAATACTCTACATTTTGACCTTAGAATGACAACCTTAATGAAACTCATTTCACCCAAAGTTGAGCACAACTTTAAAAGTTTGTATACTTAAGCAAGTACTCAACGGCAACGTGACGAGACCCATGGTAAATTAATACAATTTGTGTAGGCAAGGTAATTTGTTACACCATAAACTTCGGACGTGAGGTGAAAACGTGATTATTTATTTACCAGATAAACCTGCCTCATAACATGGTGGTTTGATTGGAATTACTTGACTACCTTTTTAGAGGAAGTATTTTCTTAAGTAAAATTATGTACGCATTGGGAATATGAATGTATTGATTAGGTTAAAACCATAGCCATGGCTTAGTATTATATATATAGTACTTATTAAAGCACCGGACACACTGAGGACTCAGAGTTCTGAGCTTCGCTCGTTCCTTCACAAAATCAGTTTGATCGCCGTGGTATAATAACTGATTTTGTGTGTATACGATTTTAGACACCACCAGACACCACCGTTCCGCATACATTACAGCGAATGCGCCTCGCAGAATTCGTCATTCTGACCGCTAGTATGACCGACGCCGAAGATTTCTGAGTTAGGCGCTGGCCACACATAAAGGGCGTCGGGCGCGGACACGGCGCGGGCGGCTTCCTATTCCATGCAAATTTTATACCAAGTGCATAGAAATAAAGCGCATTTTAGGATACACGGATCATGTCATGGCGCGTCATATCTACGCCCGAGCCACGGCATTCCGTGTATCCTAAAATGCGCTTTATTTCTATGCACTTGGTATAAAATTTGGATGGAATAGGAAGCCGCCCGCGCCGTGTCCGCGCCCGACGCCTAAAAATTTGAGATGTCCATGTACCTTTATTGACATAGATTGCATTTTGTGTTCATTGTTATAAAAGGACATCATTCAGGTCTCGAACATTTTTTTACTACTACAAGAGTCGTCTACAATTAACCCCTAGGCTGTTATTTGAGTTTGAAAGTAGTAGTTAATTTTTGCACTTTCAAACGCAAACAACAGCCTAGGGGTTAATTATAGACGATTCTTGTAGTAGTAAAAAATCATCAGAACATTATTTCCCATAATAATCTAGCATATTTTCATATTTTTTTTGGGTACGAAATGAATGATGTCCTTTCAAAAGCTTCATCATCATCAGCCTTTAACAGTCCACTGCTGGACTAGGCCTCTCCAGGCCAAACGGGTTGGTATAGGGTTTGTATCAAGTTTTCCTTCTCTTACAGTGATCTCTGCATAATATGCTCCCTCTGTCGGCTCTTACGACACCCATGGGATGATATGGGGTGGTGACAATCCGTATTCTTAATCCGTCACCACACGGAGATTCAAAAGCTTAGTACACAAACATGATTAAATATATGCTTAAATAAATAACTGACTACTTCGCACCTTACAGAAAGCACACTTAACTACATAACACTAAACAGTAGTGCGTACTACTATTACTTTATGTATTTCGTTACAAAACATAATTTATTCTAGGGTACGAATTTTAAGCCAAAACATTATTTTTGTTTCAGTGCTTTATATGATCATAAAACTTATACACGCATTTATGTAACAAATATTTTCTTTTTCTACCAATCAAAGGTCTCATACACTTACAAAGACTTACACCCACTTGTTTCAGCTACACTGTTCCTAGGTAAACAAACGTGACCCAATAGATGTTTATTAACAATTTCCTAAACAATAACACAAGCCCGTAAAAATATCATGTCAATAAAAACCGACCGACAAAGTATGGCGCGACTATTTTATTATTTACGCATGGCCTTTGCCCGCCAGCCCAATCACACATTTTATATCGACTAACACAACTATGGCAAGTTATTTGACTAAATAACAGTTTAAATTTAATATTACATACCGGCCGGAGTAAATATTTTACTTATTGGGTTTATTTTAGTTATTGGGTTTCGGGTATACACGGTAGATTAATTTTAAATAGCTTCTAAATTGTAAACATATTTGATTTCTTACCTTCGTTAATAGTTGTAGCTACAAAAACATTGCATTTTAAAACAAACTTTCTCTTATTAATGAAGATAATTAAACAGTATTTCCTGAGTGCTCACGTGATAAAAGGAATAAATTGTAAAAAAAGGTGGAGATGTTATCTGCCTAGTCTTGTTTTAGAACTTTCGAAAGGTGGTTAAAGTGTCCTGTTACCCTTTTATAAGGCTTATGGCGATATCCTTAGAACCAAATAACTTCCCTTTAGTGTTCATACCAAACGAAGATTCGTCAGAGAGTAATGCACAGCAGAAATCTCGCTAAACTCTTTCAACTTAGTATGAAAATAGCGACCAAAACGTCCATTACACCTAAATAACTGGCATTTGAAAAATAATATAAGCCAAGATCGATCACAGAAAACTGTAGACCCTTCGTTCAGTATACTATAAAGTATCTACAAATATTTGAACTTTTCTTTTATTAAACAAAGCGATGTTTTTCTCGCTTTTCAATCTAGGAGAGATATATCAGTAAATAATAACATGATATAAGAGTAAAATAAATACCAAATACCTATTGAACAGTGAGGCTGTAAAAATATAATAAGATAGCCTTACACAACCTTTGTAGTTTATTCAGAGAAAAATAGTCAAATAGAATTCCCGTTCCTATCTACACGACTACACGCGAGATGGGACGGTAAGCAATAATAAAATCGCTGCTAGGTAGCTCCATAGGGATTGTTTCGCTAAATTTGGACTAAGGAATTTAATATAAATCCGGGGTGAAAAGGGGTTGGACAATGCCCCATGATTATTAGTATGTGGCGGCTAAGATGCCGCGTTTGGGGTATTTTGGTATTTATTAGCTTTGTTTTACTTTTCGTTTTATTGAGTGTAATGTGGCTGGCCACGTTATTCATTAGGCCATCAATGGATAACGCGGAGAGACCCATTTTTGAGTTTTAAAACTGCATATACCTATAACAAACTGGACGTCTGATCAAAACTATTAAAAACTGCCCATTCGAGGGCATATTCTTATTGAATAAGTGCTGCATTTTCTGTGCGCCAAAATATTATTCATTTTTATGTAAAACAATGGAACATAAAAATCATTAGGCATTTAATAGCAATGTTGAAAGAAATGGGAATAAAATAAGTAAGACCCTTGAAAAAACCAAGTGAAAGAAAAGAAGCGAACTCGCGGTATACAGCTACTATATGAAAAGATTACAGTCACCGAACATTTTAGAGCCCAGGCAGCTAAGTACCTACTAAATGTAGAAAAATAACGGAGCAATATCTAGCAAAGACTGTGGAGGCAATTCGTTTTATTTGAAACATTAGCTTCGAAACATCCGCGCCGCCTTACCCACTCAATATACAGTTCGCGTTTTTGTCATTCTAGAACATTCTTAGAGTGACTGGTACCGTGGTAAAGGAACTAAAGCAATTGTGGGGGGATGTTCTCAGTAGAGTAATAGCTGCATAGTTTACTAGCTTTTGACAAGGTTTGTCAAAAGCTTACAGTACTTATTTGTAGAGCTCCCTTGCCATGAACACTTGTACAAGTCACCATTTGTTTGAGTAACCGTGTGTGGCATTTACATCAGAGCACCACCGCCCAACACAGTTCTAGTTTCTGGACAGGAATTGTTAGACCATATCGGTGTCCTTCGAGCGGTCTGAAAACTCCGAGACCAGAGTTGGCCACACACTCACACGAGCAATAAAGAAGACTGGCTGGTGAATCCCAGCTTCCTTATGTCCCTTGTCTTTTCTGCATTACCGCTTTTGAAGAAGAGTATGCAAAATTTAATAACGACGGCTTAGTTATCTTTTTACGCGTTAAAAATTCTTCCATATTTATAAAATTAGAAATGACTTCATGACAAGGGCTTGGATTGTTATTTATGCCTATCGGAAGTAGAGGACAATGCAGCCAACTTTCAGACTACGGAATTAAATACCTGTGTAGTTAACACTATTGAGATAGTGAACTTTTCTTGCTGCGTACCAAGGGAAAGAAAATGTTTTGTCACTGAAAAATAAGAAAAATAATAATAATTTTCCCAAATATACCATCCCCAACTCCTGTTTATAGGCTGTACAGTCACTTCAAAAGAAAGGAACCTCAAAAATCGCATAACACTCAATAAAAATTCTTCCAAAACAGATATAATTTATAACATAAACTAACACAATAACAACGAACAAACAAACACAACAATGATGTGTAAACAACAAAATAACACATTAATAAACAAATGGTGCTCAAACAAATAATGGTTTTATTATACTTGTAAGGGCGCATTTTGTTTTACGCACCCCGTTACTCCGTAAAACTTAATCTTAAGTGAGCTCAAAGTTTTGTTAAAGTTTCAACTTTAGTGCATTAGCGAAATGAGGTGATAAAAATAATTATACATATTAAGATGGAAAAGTTTTTCAGCGTTATTTTGGTGAACTTTAGTTTCGTTTCAAATGTTTTAAGAAAGTTTTGAGACGAAATTATAAATAATGAAGTATTTATGAAATACACTTATAACATTTTCAAAAGGCCATTGAAATGAGTTCATTGTAAAACAGAAAACAAACATAACCTACTTACTTGAGTTACAGTCTCACCTAACCTTCATTTCTTCTTTTCTTGGCAAATTGTAATTAAAACTTTTAAAAATCCTGTGTTTTATTTAAATCTGGCTCAGTTCGGGTAGTCGATGCAGCGTATTATCGATTTGGTTTACTGTCGATGTAGCACACCGTCGTTTTAGTGTACTAACGATGAAGCGTACCAACGATTTGGGGTACTGTCGATGGAGCGTGCCATTGATTTGGGGTACTGTCGATACATTAGCCCGTCGATGGAAAGTTTTCGATACAGCGACCATCGATGTAGTGACTGTCGATATTATGAACGGCTACCTTTGGATATATTTAAAACAAAAACAATGTCGATTTAAGCTTACCTGTGAAATACGCGCTGCACGGCGCATCGCTATATGTGCGGCGGACCTAAGGCTACGTAACGAAAGTGATAATTCTGTGACAATCGACCCTACACAGCCTAAGAAATCTACAACAATAGCATAACATACATCAAACAGTTAACAAAATTTTAATTTACCTGCGTTTCCTTAAATATTTTAATCCATTCTCTTCTCCATTGTTTCCTGGACTGAGAGCTTTAAATCTCACCTGAAACATTTAATTAACCCACTTAATTCTACCGTATATTGTTCAGATCCTCTTAAGTATACAACAGTTTAAGCAGTTTAAAATATAACGCATATTAAGCTGAACTTGTTGCAATTTGTATGACAGTTAGAATGCTAGAGAATTTAATTAAATAATGCTTAAAACTGCTTAGAATGTTACAGTTTTACAGGTACTTTATTACTTTACAAGGCAATAGTTTAGGTAAGTTACATTTTACTTTGAGGTTTTTAGGTGGATTGCCAATTGGTTGGCAATTAGAAAATGAATGCTTGCTTAGCTTGAATGCCACCCCGAAACTACGAGGAAGTATCAAACAGCATTTAGTAACCCCTTATTAAATAACAATTAACACATCATGTATGGTCACATCATTTAAAGCTGATAGTGTTCACTTTTATTTATAATATAATAATTTATAACATGAAAATACAATAGAAACTTTTAAACACTCGCGTTGCATGTTTAAGAATATAATATATAGACGGGAATTAACGCGAACATGCAATTAGGTATTTACATACCTTATTTTGCTTGACGTTTCGAGACGGTTGCACGTCCAGTGGTCGCAAGCTGACTGGTGTGGCGATGTCACGTCTCCGAGTGCGAGGTAGAAGATTCTATTTCTTAGAAATAGAATCTTCTATATATATATATATATATATATATATATATATATATATATATATATATATATATATATATATATACATATATATATATTATAAAAATACAAGAAATAACTTTTCATGATAATAAAGGCTATTTCAAATTAAACATAGAAAACTAAAAAAGCGTATTAACTCTATGGTTACATTTATTTCCTTCATCACTCCAGGAAAATAGCGTTTAATCAGAATATATTTTATTCTTCTAATTCACACCCAGGCCTTATAATTTCAAATAAAAGGCAAATCGTCGTTCTATCTCCGCTAACAAACCACAAGGGCACCATTATTAGTATCTTGATAAATGTTAATCAAAATCTTTCGGTCGTATTTGCATAGTCCTCTAAATATCATGAAACCCTTGAATTTGCATTGAAATGAGCGTAAAATGACCGAAACCCTCATTAAAGGGACGAAGAGAGACAGACCTTTATTCTTTCAGAAATGTTTATTTGGTTTTATTGTAGTAAACATATTAACATAAAACTACATAATACAAAAGGAGTGGGACTTCTTGAGCGTTCTCGGCCGTTTACCATTAATCGTGTAAAACTACTACAGGGTCAGTCTACTAGCCGAAGCTTCGAGCCTCGTGCCCTTATAATCACGAAGCCCTCGATGTGATAAGCCTGTCATCGCGAAGCTCTTTGAACAACCTGACCTGCATACCAGCCCCCTTAGCCAAATGGCATCGATTAGCGATATGCGCTAATTGCTTAGTGCAAAAATGTATGTAACTGACATAAATTTTCGATATGTCACGTGGTCAACGAAGAAGAAGTTCCTTATGTCACCATGGCAAACAAGCGTTAGCGAAAGTAGAAATCAGAAGCAAATGCCATTTGGTTAGGCCCTCAGTTTGAACAACGCTTGCATCTAGACTAATTCGCGATCTTTCGATCATACCTTTGTTGCGGAAGTAAGGCAACACTATGCAATAAACGGGTGCTTGAGAACTTTCCTAATTACTCATTTACATATATACTTTTATTTGTAAATACTTACAGATTATTCAAAGAAACACCCAGACCAAGACAAACATCCATGTTCATGCACAAATATGTTTGACTAGAGCGGGAATCGAACCCGCGACCTTCGGCGAAGCAGTCGCTTACACTCCCGCGGCGCCAACCGGTTGTCAAATTCCTTTTGGACTATTTCTAAAATGAGAACAATGTTGATAATACATATATATTGTCTAGTATAACTAAACTAAACTATATAGTTTGAATGTGAGAGATGCTCTCTGCTGCACTTCGGTATATGGGCTTCGAACCTACATATACGTAAAAGTTAAAATAAATTTAAAATTTACGCCAATATACACGCACAACACTAGTAATATTTTTACAAAAAATCTATTTCTCCGAATGAAACTTACAATCCAGTGTTTTCTCCACAATGGTGTTGTTACTTAATAGAGATTATTATTATAGCTGAGTTTAATGAGAGGGAAATATGCATTTTCCTAAACTTAAGGCATTATGGGGTGTCGAAACGGCCATTCTCTTTGAGCTCTCTGAAGCGATACTAACTTTGACGATATTATGACTACAGGGCGCAACAGAGAAACAGTAAAACGTTGGTACAAGGAATAATTGGCTGTTTGGTGTATAATAATTGGAACTCATTTGCGCGCAATACCCAAATCTTTTTTGAGTTAAGAACGACTGATCGTGTTCAACGCTCAAGGATTTGTAAAGATAAATGATTATGCAGTATGTGGACGCTAAGCCTTGTATTCATTAGGCAACATTTGTTGATAAACACTGTTTATAAACAGTTTATAACAGCGTTGCATCATCTCTGGATACAGTTTATAAACATTTCATAAACAAATGTGATGAAACATTGTTTCTGAAACATGTTGCCGTGTTCCCCAATCAAACGGAGAACAAGCCGAAACATTTTGTTTATAAGCAAAAGTCAACAGGTGTGGACGTGTGTTGCGCGAGTTTATTAACATGGAAGTAGTGTGGTCCAACAACCAAGTTTCGATGCTCATAGAGCTTTATCAACAGCATCATGTACTTTGAGGGTTGAACTACACCTATCAGCACCGCATCGCACTTTTCTATGCTTCTATCCTTTTCTGTCACTTAGGACCGTCATTTACTAGAGCGAGAAAGAGAGACCCTCTTTCTAAAAATAAAATTATATACACATTACGCTTAAGGTACACTCAAAACTCAAATTTGACCCTAAAATTCTAAAAAAACGCGAAATTATTGTAATGTTGCTCCCACCAGAACGGTCAGTACACCCTTCGCAATAAGACAATTTGATAGACAGTCCTCATATCTATACAATAAAATAAATAAAATTATTAACATTTACTCAATGACTGTTCATGACTGTAAAAAAGCCTTACTGGTTGGTTGAAGACCCTAAATATATAACAAGTCTAATATTTATATAACGGGTATATATCGTGCAATAATTTGATAATAAAGGTGAAATACCTTGTATTTGCCCCGACGACGCACGTGTCGGCATAGGTACATCAGCCGTGGTGACGGAAAATTATGGAGCAACAAACCTTTTGTGTCTTCTTGGTGGAATGTCAAACTACGCCTCTTGGCGCTAGAAGAAGGGGGTCGTGTGACTCTTTCTGGGCATTCAAAGCATATCCATGTCAAACATACCGACGTAGGACCGCGAATCGTGGTTAGCATAATTTACAGCGACCCCACAGAGAAACAAGTTAGCTAGCTCTATTTACAATGAACTTATCTCAGTGGCCTTTTGAAAATGTAATGAGTGTATTTCATAAATGCTGGTTTATTTATAATTTTGTCACAAAACTTTCTTAAAACATTTCAAACGAAACTAAAGTTCACCAAAATAACGCTGAAAAACTTTTCCATCTTAATATAATTATTTTTATCATCTCATTTCGCTAATGCACTCAAGTTAAAACTTTAAACAAACTTTGAGCTCACTTAAGATTAAGTTTTACGAGGTAACGGGGAGCGCGTAAAACAAAATGCGCCCTTACAAGTATAATAAAACCGTTATTTGTTTGAGTACCATTTGTTTATTAATGTGTTATTTTGTTGTTTACATTTTCAGTGACAAAACATTTTATTTCCCTTGGTACGCAGCAAGAAAAGTTCACCATCTCAATAGTGTTAACTACACAGGTATTTAATTCCGTAGTCTGAAAGTTGGCTGCATTGTCCTCTACTTCCGATAGCCATAAATAACAATCCAAGCCCTTGTCATGAAGTCATTTCTAATGTTATAAATATGGAATGATTTTTAATGCGTAAAAAGATAATTAAGGCGTCGTTATGAAATTTTGCATACTCTGCATACTCTTCTTCAGAAGCGGTAATGCAGAATAGACAAGGGACATAAGGGAGCTGTGATTCACCAGCCAGTCTTCTTTATTGCTCTTGTGCGTGTGTGGCCAACTCTGGTCTCGGAGTTTTCAGACCGCTTGAAGGACACCGACATGGTCTAACAATTCTTGTCCTAAAACTAGAACTGCGCGGTGGTGCTCTGATGTAATACCACAAGCAGTTACTCATCCAAACGGTGACTAGTACAATTGTTCATGGAAGTGAGCCCTACAAATATGTACTGTAAGCTTTTGACAAACCTTGTCAAAAGCTAGTACATTATAGAGCTATTACTCCGCTGAGAACATCTCCTCACAATAGGGAATATGCGTGTTATTCAGATTTAAGCAAATATATTTTTATGACATTATTTATCGGTAAAGAAAGACACTTCTAACATTATTTCATATTTAAACACTCTAAAACCGCAAATATTAATTAATAAAAGGTGGAAAATTTTAAATGTTGAAACCCCACGCTATTGCCTAGATACCAAAGTGACGACACGGTTCGCAGAGGATAAGTCAAAAGTGTTAAAACAGTGTACCAGACATTTGACAAAGTTGACAGTTAACAACCCAAACGTTGAGAACGCTGACGTCACCACAAAGCACGCTAAAATGGGGGTGTTTAAACTAGCGTTATATCATTGCAATTTTCAAAATTTAATTTATAATAAATGTTAACTTTTCCACGACTTATATTTTTTACTTTATCATATTAACATAAATAAACGATAGTAACAAAAAAAAAATCATGCATATTCCCTATTGCTTTAGTTCCCTTACCACTGTACCAGGCACTCTAAGAATGTTCTAAAATAACAAAAACGCGAACTGTATATTGAGTGGGTAAGGCGGCGCGGATGTTTCGAAGCTAATGTTTCAAATAAAACGAATTGCCTCTAGTTTTTGCTAGATATTGCTCCGTAATTTTCTACATTTAGTAGGTACTTAGCTGCCTGGGCTCTAAAATGTTCGGTGATTGTAATCTTTATAAATAGCTAGCTGTATACTGCGAGTTCGCTTCTTTTCTTTGACTTGGGTTTTTCGACAGGTCTTACTTATTTTATTCCCATTTCTTTCTACACTGCTATGATATGCCTAATGATTTTTGTGTTCCATTGTTTTACATATAAATGAATTATATTTTGGCGCTCAGAAAATTAAGCACTTATTCAATAACAAAAGCCCTTGAATGGGTAGTTTTTTATTGTTTTGATCAGACGTCCAGTTTGTTATAGGTATATGCAGTTTGAAAATCAAAATTGTCTCTGTCCGCGTTATCCATTGATGGCCTAATGAATAACGTGGCCAGCGACATTACACTTAATAAAACGAAAAGTTAATCCCAAGCTAATAAATACCAAAATTCCCAAACGCGGCATCTTAGCCGCCACAGACTAATAATCATGGGGCATTGTCCAACCCCTTTTCACCCCGGTTTTATTTTAAATTCCTTAGTCCAAATTTGACGAAACAATCCCTATGGAGCTACCTAGCAGCGATTTTATTATTGCTAACCGTCCCATCTTGCGTCTAGTCGCGTAGATAGGAACGGGAATTCTATTTGACTATTTGTCTGTGAATAAACTGCAAAGGTTATGTAAGGCTATCTTATTGTATTTTTCAGCCTCGCTGTTCAATAGGTATTGGTATTTATTGTACTCTTATATCATGTTATTATTTACTGGTATGACTCTCCTAGATTGAAAAGCGAGCAAAAAGAACAACGCTTTGTTTAATAACAGAAAAATTCAAATATATGTAGGTACATAGTTTGCAGTATAGGACCTGTACGAACGGTCTACAGTTTTCTGTGATCGATCTTGGCATTTTTCAAATGCCAGTTATTTAGTGTAATGAAAGTTTTGGTCGCTATTTTTATACTAAGTTCGAAGAGTTTAGCGAGACTTCTGTCGTACATTATTCTCTGCCGAATCTTCGTTTGATATGAACACTAAAAGGAAGTTATTTTTGGTATTAAATGCAATGATTTTGTAGCTACAACTATAAACGCAGGTAACAGCTAATAATCTAATATGTTTTAATTTAGAAGCTTTTTAAAATTAATCTACCGTGTATACCTGAAAGCCAATAACTAAAATAAACCCAATTAGTAAAATATTTACTCCGGCCGGTATAATAATATTGAATTTAAACTGTTATTTAGTCAAATAACTTGCCGTAGTTGTGTTCAGGGCTTGGAAACGTTATTTAAAATAACGTTTTTAAAACGTTTCGAACAGTTCTTTGTATGTCATTTTGTTCGGAACGAAAACAAAATGAGAACCTTATTTCCGCAGGGTAAAAACCGGTTTATTCCGCAGGACGCAGCCGCGCACGGTGTGCGGCGACAAGCATGAACTTGTTTAATTGGATCGGGTTCCGCCTAGCGTAGTATGTTAATTATGTTATATTTTGATTTCATTGCATCAGTAATTTCAATGTGCTTCTAATGTATTGATCGAGATTGTGTTGTGACTTGCGTTGCGAGTGATTTGTTAATAAGTGGTGTTTGTTTCTTGCTCACAAAATGGGACGAAAGAGAAAAAAACAAATTTATTCATATTACATTTACAATGATGAAAGTAACAAATTAAAATGTCAGAAATGCGCGGCTGTAAAATATCAACTGAATGAATTTCGTGATATTCGTAGTTTCATATTAATACCTGTTGAACCCAAAAATATAAAAAAACGGTTTTAAAACGTTTATTAATCAAAACCGATTTAAAATAAAATTGTTCTTCAAAAACGTTTTTATAACGTTCTGTTCGAACGTAAACGAAACAAATCG
Organism: Euclidia mi; assembly: GCA_944739405.2. Taxonomy (NCBI): domain Eukaryota; kingdom Metazoa; phylum Arthropoda; class Insecta; order Lepidoptera; family Erebidae; genus Euclidia; species Euclidia mi. The sequence continues at coordinate 91,783,568 of OX123181.2, read as the reverse complement.
TTTCTTAGGTATTTAAGACGAAAACGTTTCGAAAAATATACCGTTATCCAAGCCCTGGTTGTGTTAGTCGATATAAAATGTATGATTGGGCTGGCGGACAAACGCCATGCGTAAATAATAAAATAGTGGAGCCATACTTTGTCGGTCGGTTTTTATTGACATCATATATTTACGGGCTTGTGTTATAGTTTAGGAAATTGTTAATAAACATCTATTGGGTCACGTTTGTTTACCTAGAAGCAGTGTAGCTGGAACAAGTGGGTGTAAGTCTTTGTAAGTGTATCAGACTTTTGATTGGTAGAAAAGAAAATATTTGTTACATAAATGCGTGTATAAGTTTTATGATCATATAAAGCACTGAAACACAAATAATGTTTTGGCTTAAAATTCGTACCCTAGAATAAGTCATGTTTTGTAACGAAATAAATAAATTAATTAGTGGTACGCACTACTGTTACTTTACGTATTTACTTTATTTTAGTACGTGCGCATTCTGTAAGGTACATAGTAGTCGTAGTTTTTTTAAGCATATAGGTACATATTCATTTTTGTGTATTAAGCTCTTAAAATGTTATAACAATGAACCCAAACAGTACTTTATCGCAACAAAGATACTTGGACATCTCAAGTGTTCTATTCGTAATCTAATTCAGGAACCTTAGGCGTCGGTCACACTAACGGTCAGAGTTACAAATCCTGCGTGCCGCGTTCGCTATAATGTATGAGGAACGGTGGTGTCCGGTGGTGTCTGAAAATCGTATACACAAAAAAGCAGTCAAACCGCGGCGGTTTAACTGATTTTATGAAGGAAAGTGCGAAGCTCAATAATCCGAGCCCTCGGTATGTCCGGTGCTTAAACATGCTAAGCCATGGCTATGGTTTTAACTTAATCAATACATTGATATTCCCAATGCGTAGGTACATAATTTTACTTAAGAAAATACTTCTTCTAAAAAAAGGTAGTCAAGTAATTACAATCAAACCACCATGTTATGAGGCAGGTTTATCTGGTAAATAAATAATCACGTTTTCATCTCACGTCCGATGTTTATGGTGTAACAAATTACCTTGCTTACACAAATTGTATTAATTTACCATTGGTCTCGTCACGTTGCCGTTGAGTACTTGCTTAAGTACACAAACTTTTAAAGTTGTGCTCAACTTTGGGTGTAATGAGTTAGATTAAGGTTGTCAATTCAAACGTCAAAATGTAGAGTATTGGGTGATTCTATTGTATTTTTAGAACTTTTTTGCTTTGGGCTAATGAACGTAACGCGTTCACATTGATTGAAATAGTAATTTTCAGTAGATTTCTAATATATTATAATGACGTATATTTAAATAATGGTCCACGGATGATTAGCCAAAATGAACCTGAAAATACTCGGAGCTATATCTCCATATTTTTTCAATATTCCTATTTCTCAAACTCACGAGCTACTCTTACACACTGGTCGATACTGCCATTCCGCTACCAGCAAGAAATTTCTCATCAACCAACGATATTAAACATTTTCACCAGCTGCAACTCGATACTGTCCACTTCGAGATTGCAGTCCTCGTGTTGTTAGTTTAGCTTATTTAAGTTAAATCGTGTAAACCCACGTGCTAAGTGCACGGTACGTTTGAATGCTACATTATTTAAGGGAATACCTAGTTATTCACCTCACGTTTGTAAATCCTCCGGGCTTAGGTATGATACCGGACAGGCGATTTCGTATTGGGTACGAAATTTGAACAGAACGAGTGCTTCTATTCTTACAAACCTCACGCTCTTCCTCAAGTTCATTTCATCTTTATCTTATCTTATACTTATATATAAAGCTGAAGAGTTTGTTTGTTTGTTTGGTTGAACGCGCTAATATCAGGAATTACTGGACCGATTTCAAAAATTCTTTCAGTGTTAGATAGCCCATTTATCGAGGAAGGCTATAGGCTATATACAATCACGCTATGAGCCACGGGAGCGGAGCAGTAGCCTTAAATATCGCGGGTGTAACCGCGGGCTCATCTAGTAGATTATATATTTGGCTTCTTCAATATAATAATTTCGGTGTGGAGAGTCTTTAAGGAGGCCTATGTTCTGCAGTGGGTGATTTTTGGCTAAAATGATAACGATTTTTGGCTAAATTTAGAACTACGTCGGTCAGAATTTGTATTGTTCTTTTAGAATAGGTTTTGCAGTGTGCAGTGATAATACAAAGCAGGTGAATAAAAATAAAAATACATGCAGTTTTTGTACAATAGTACAATAGATTTGCCCTATAGTTCTACTTTTTAAATTCTTTTGTAAAACGGTTTTAGTATTTTGCTTTTATTGACAGAGTCATAGACGAACAAAAAGAACAGACAGAGCACGCCCTACATTACGTTTGAAGCCAAAAACAGCAGCAAACCAGTTGCGCGGGGCAAACCATTTGCTGTAAATACACTAGCCACGCACACAAACGCAGTACACTAGTAAACAAACAATAAGTTTACCAAAAATATGCCGTCGTGTGTAGTTCAACTGTGCAAAAACAATTCAGAAGTGAAAATAATAGTGAAAAAATATCGTTTCACAAGTAAGTATTTAGATAACAGCACTTTTGTATTATTGTGAAATAATTTGAGGTTATTGCCGGCAAGACCATAAACAAAACCAAAGTAACGTCTGGAGAATGTTGCCAGTAATTAATTTACTAAATTGGTAGGCAGGCTCTTTAAATATAAGATTTAGAACAGTATTATTTGTTTAGACGTTGGCTATTAATAATAAAAAAATGTAGTAGGTACTAGCTCATTCTGTTTAAATGTAACTTAACTAACGGCCATTTTCAATATTCGATCCATACAGGGATTTCGAGATTCGAGATTCGTGTTTGACATATTTGGTATGGAGCTTATGTCAAAAATGAATCTAAAATCTACAGATCTTTCTATAGACGGAATTCAATATTAGAATATTGAATTCCGTAGTAAAATTAGTAGGTATATCGCGATAGAATCCGTTTTGATTTCAATGAGAAACATACAATACATAATTATTATGGTTTTATGTATCCAATGAACTAGTAAAATATTGGTTGACCATGTTCTGCATAGTAAATTTATAATGTGTATAATTTGAGCATGTTACACGCTTTTCTAATGACGATTTTTATTTGATTTAGAGTGATAACTACACATACATGAAAATTGTACCAACTAAATGCCAACTAAAATAATGTTCCAAAGAAGATGAGGATCCCTAAAGTGAGTCAGAGCACTCACTTCGTATTGTAATGTCTCAGAGAGTTTTACGAGTGCACTGCGGACATGGTGTACAACTGCCGGCGTGTAATGTGTCTACATATTGTTGGCTGAGCAGTTATTGGGGTATAAGTCTAGAGCTTAGAGGAAATAAATTTCGAATGGCGCCATATGTCAATATTTGCTTATATTTTAAATAATTATGCCACATAGACATTCTATAAAAAGAGGTTATAACATTACAAATACATTTTATTATAGACTCAATGTTGTTTATCGTCGTACAAAACCATACACATCGTAACATTACAGCAATCCTCTTCAGTTTTTTCGACTCATAAAATATTCATCAAAAACGTTGGTCTGGGCCCGTTTTGTTTTAAAATAACCATGCGTTGTGGACTTATTGGGGCAGATGCGATGAAATATTACCTTACGAGTCCACGGCCATGGTCCCATAAATAATGTTCCGAAACATTCCGACACTTTATTGGACTTACAAATTGTAATGGCAGTTATATGTGTTTGTAGTATTTATTGATCTTAATGTCATACTGATTTAGCGTTAGAGTCAGACAGAACATTACTTTATCAAAATATTACAAAAGCCATTGACTAAACTGACATTTTATTAAACAAAAATATTACGTCCAAATCTCTATTTAATGTACAAAGCTTTTCAGATGCTGGGTATCTTAAGCCCAACAAACGGCCATAAATCTTTTTGATATACCTTTTAAAACAAAACCTTTTTTAAATCTACAAAAGTAAATACTAATTAATTAAGTATTTCTCTCAAAGAAAAAGCTTTCAAAGGCAACAGGTAATCTACAAAAAAGCATCGTTGGCACAAATATCCAGACAATTTTGTGTAATCGAACATTCGTTAAGTAACATTCAATTTCGAGATTACTTCGTACCTAAATCTATCTTTAATGTAAATGAATTATCAAGAATTTTTCTATGTAGATCTTTTCCAACTAATCAACGTATAAATGCTCGAATTACGGGAGAGCTGTATGATCGTCATGAATTACCAATCGGGGTGAGCACTGCTAAATTTCGAGTTTACCCAAAAAAAAATCCAGAGTTACGTCGAGTATAAATTTCTACGTTCTCCTCTGCCTCCCCCTTTTTCCTTTAAAGTTATTTATGCGACAATCTATTGTTGCGAGTTCCAAGCATTTAGTTTTAAATTAACGATGCTATGCGAAGAATTACGGTCCGGGGCGAGGCAAAGACAAAACCTGGGAGCCTTCCGTTTGTAATCGGCAGATATCGCCTTCTAATCCGATAAAAGGTGGAATTAAGTCGATTTGCTACATGCCGGCTCGTTTTATTTTAGGTAGCCGATTTAAGCTTTATGTTCGTCATATTATATTTGCTATTGGACTTTTATGATTGTTTGCTTTTGATGTCTATCTCAATGCGAGAATCGTTAGTAAGACGAATTATATTGATGAGAGGATTTGTTTGAATGTAATAATAGTAGAAAGAGCTAAATGTTCTTCAGCATTGAGTTGGAGTCCTTTGTAGATGCTAGCCGGGCTTAGTTTCAATGTGGTTGCGCGTTACTTTTTATTATTTATCGACGCTCTTTTATTTTAACAAACCATACGCGCAGCGTAGCGGGGATGCAGTCTACCCTAAAAAAATGCATGTGTTTAGGACAAAAGACAGGAAAACGAAGTAAAACACATGATAACAAAATTCTACAATAGAGCCAACGTAATAACAACAGAATTACATAAAAAGTGTAACAAAAACATACGCCAGAACACGATCTCAACGAACAAAACACAAACCAAAAACAGAAAACTAAAACTCCAGTTCACAGACACGAATATTTCGTTCTAAATAGATACAACCGAGAAGATACAAGTGAAGATGAAACAAATTTCATCTTCACTTTACAACGTAAAGCCTTTGTTTAAAGTTCGACAGTTTACATTTTGTACAAATAAACCGTTTTAATAACAACTACCTTTATATTACAGTTTAATTTGTTCATTAGCATCCATAACTTAGTTTTCGGTAATGAGATCTTTGTTTGCGAAGCTTATAAGCTTTTAATATATTGATTCGAAGATAGGAAAGGTACTAGTCATAGTGGACCAAATATAAAATGAGAGCTTCAAAATTACGATTTTAGTTCTGAATAATATTATGACTGTCTTTTTGTGACCTTCATGGGCGATCGCGTGATCACATAATTCAATCAAGACAATACAATTGAAAAGGTAATGTAAAAGTTACAGTTTGCAAAAGGCGAATTTTTTTTCGCGTTGCGTGAACATGATTTTATATTCCAGTAGTTCAAATATGAAATATTACCTACTCGCATCGCATTTTTTTATGTATCCGTATCTTCCCGATCCCGTGGGAGTATCAATAACCCGAAGTTACAAACTTATTATAAAACAAATACGCCCCACATTGTAAGGCAATAAAACTGATTACTAAGAAGTTTTTTATGTAATTCGCGTCAATTGGTGCTAAACGAGCGTTTGAATCACTTGATGGCAAGCGATTACCGCCTCTCATGGACACAAGCATTACCAGAGGAGTCGAAAATGCGTTATCAACCTTTTGGAAAAGGGAATAGGAGGAGGGGCAGAATGAAGGTGAAGGAGAAGGGAATTGAGCTTCCCGCAGTCTCAGACACCGTAAGAAACGCAACATTACAGATACTGTTACGACAGTATAAAGACTAAACTGTGCTGTTAGTTACGTCGATTTTACATGTGAGCGTAGTACTTTTCCAGTTGAGCCGACCCATTCATGCTGAAATCCGCATATTACCTACTAAATTCAGACTATGAACAACAAGTTTTTAACTCACACTATTTTCACATTGATCCCAAAATTCTCAGTACAAGTCAACAATAGTAGGTACTGTTCTTCTCACTACTGCAGTCCAATTATGTCACCAATACATTTGTCTTAAAACAACGCTAACAAATTGCCACCAAAGTCAACAATAAAAAATCTCAACAAAGACATCCAACCCAAAACTGTGCAAACATTTGTTAGCCAATATTGGTATCGAAACATTAACCCGCATACACAAAAGTAAACCCCATTTGCTGTTACCGTTATCATGGCTCTCTATCACCATATTATAGTTTATGTAATAACCATGGAAATAACACATACGATTTTATTTCGTATGTTTGGCCACAAAAGTAAATCATAAAAGGGCGTTATTGGACATTATTATTGCCCCAGCCGATGTTATTAGGTACGTGTCGCGGTGCCGGTCTGATTTCGGAACATTACTGAAATGACCGGCGAATGAATATGTTTTTATCAAAGCGGGGGCTGTAATGGCGGTGTTTACAGTAATAAAATGATTATTTTCGGTTGTGTTCTTATTAAAAGTTATGGGGTATTGTAAAAAGGGGGTTGGATGAGGTAAAGTGTTAAAGGGTTTTGTGCTTATTATTGCTGGTGTAGTTAGTTTATAAAAATGTATTTACTTGTGTAATTTTAAATAACAATGGTGATGGGAGTGAAAAATATCTGAGGTATTTTAGCAACAATTTTTATTAATGACCTCATGAAAATAAAAATATCAAAATAAAATAAGCATGATTAACTCATTTATTATCTTAGGTCTATTGAAGGAATAGTGATTTAATACACAATACTTATGTTTATCTGGCAGAGCGACATGTTAACAGAAAGTCCATATATTATTTTTCCGTGTCTAATGTTCGATACTTTTTTGTTACGTATTTTAATTAAAAAAAATAACTAGGATTAATTTAAGCCCTAATATAATAGTGAGTTGACAACAAACTTGTATAAATATTACAATTAGACTTCTTTTTGATACATGTGTGTCCGTAAGTGCTGTAATTGATTTATTTCAGTGGTTGTCAATCAATCCTTAAATTACATTTTTACCGTAACAGGCGTATGTATTTATTTAGACGTAATACCGGAATAAATACGATTGCTTTTGTGAGCGCCGGTTATTATTTTCTTTTGTAATTTTCGGAGCTTTTCCCATCACTGGCCATATATTTGCCTTTAATAATTTACCGTTCGTAAGTGGTTACCGACGATATTAATTTATTTCGCTCTTAAAGGTCACTAATGCGGCTATTAGATAAATTTTTTTTCGTAAACAAATAGCTATCGATTGTATATTTATTGGATGAAATTTGTTTGTATAAATATTTCGGTTACAGTTTCTGCTTATTACATCACGAAATCTCATCTTAATTTGTCAGTAATGTGTCATACTTTATTTTGTAATTGTAGATACATTCAGGTCTTTGGATTTAAAAGATTACAAAAGTAACGAACTTTACTCATTAATGCAAATGAAGTCATCATCATCATCAGCCTTTTACAGTCCACTGCTGGACTAGGCTTCTCCTTTGAAAGGAGGAATTGGCCTACTGTACCACGCTGGCCAAACTGGTTGGTATGGGGTTTGTAACAAGTTTTCTTTCTCTTGCATTGCTGTTCTCTGCATAATATGCTCCCTCTGTCGGCTCTTACGACACCCATGGGATGATATGGGGTGGTGACATTCCATATTCTTAATCCGTTACCACACGGACTCGATATGAAAATGAAGTATCTACGTAAAAAAATATTTAGCCCAATTTTTGATAGAAATGAAAGATTTTACTATCAATTTGAATGTATTGAATCCTACACTGCTCAGTTCTTCTCAATCTTCATAGCGCTTAACAAAAAAGAAGATCACATTCGTAAATAAAGATTACAGCAGAACAACATTTTATAACTTAACAAAGCTAAACCCTTCAATATTCGGAACACATCATAAAAACTTATACCGCAAATCTGGGGGACATAAAAGTGCAAACTTCGACAAACAGACAGTATTCGAAGACTGTTCATTGTACGGAACATCGAGTCGTAAACAACTGTTTGAAACTTCTGAAGATTTGGAGGTACGCTGGGATGTATCGCCGTGTCGTATTTAACGGAGTGTGAGCAAATATCGACTGGAATGAGGCCTCTTAAGGCCGGGATATTTGTGTGTATGACTGAACATCGGGCTTAATAGCATGGTATAATGCGTTATCAAAGATATATTTTCGACACCGTACCTTCTTATTTGGTCGGCTGGCAACTGAGATTTGGTATTACAATTTTTTCCGTAGTGATTGATGATATGATATGATAATGGATAATTAGCCGTATGTAATTTTTATTTTTGTAAAAGAATTAGGGATGGTTATTCTCTTACGTTTGATTATTTTAATTATAATTTGCATCTTGTTGCTCAAGCTGTAAAATTATAGTTATCATCGCTTACTAAACGTGAAAAAAACACGTTGGGGAAACTAGCATGTCTGAGAGTTGCCCATAATGTTTTTGATAGACGATGTAAAGTCTGCCAACGGTGAACTTTGACAGACAGATGGACTGTATTCAACGATTCCAATAGTGTGGCCATAACTGGAGATAAATAGGTACTTTGAAACGTGTACACCGTCATATTAATAATAATAATATTTATATAATTAGTCTTTATAGCATCATAACTAGGAAATATACTAACTAATTAGGTTACACTAGCCATGGTCACAGGAAGACTGACGAAACTTCGAGATAAATAAAAGCAAATTAAAATGTCGTATTATTAGCAAGATTTTATAACACAGGACTAAGTAAAATTACTATAGGTCCAATCAAACAAGTCGGCGATGGACCATTTTGAAAAAAAAAATCCTTTGGCTCATAGAGTTGAGGCACAATAGAAACTGGTTTTGTATACGTGTGTCAATATGTGTGTAAAGTAGCACTGGAAGCCACGATGTCTTGCTGAGCAATTCTCGCCCTTATGGTGGTCTAGCGGGAAGTTGTTCGATTGTACATTGCATATGTATTTGCATTTAAAGGGTGTACTCACAAATACTGGACGATAAACGATTAACCACACGGTTTTTGCGACAGTGTGAATGAAACCGAAACGTGAAACATTATAATAGGCGTTAATCCACATGGTTCAAGACGTGTATTTTTGCACCGAATTTACAAAATTTCATGCATTCAGTAATTAGGGTATTTACTGAGAATATTTTCCAAAAATAGTTTAAATATGTAGTGGAATAGTGATAAATAAAAATATGCGTTTAAGTCTAAAATTGCTCTTTTACATCTAAAGTATTTTAGCAACTAAGTGCTTCGAAAATGTTAGTAGAATACTACTTGTAGGTACTATTTGATATCATTATTTCATTATACGAAGCAAGTTGATTTAATATTTGTTAATTCATCGGCAAATCAGTGTAGAATTTACAACCTGATCGGTAGGATGAATGATGTAGTTTTAAGTCGAAAGAAAAAAAAATTACTTCATATGCACAGTGGCAAACTGAGTTCATTATTCGGTTCATCGGGGTGCCCAAACAACGTACAAGAATCAATTCAAAGTCTGTTGAATTTGGCAAAACGTCGCGTATAACGAACGGATGAAGAATTCAAGTAGTTTGTACTTGTTACAATGTTGTGCTGTTACTATGTATATTGTTGTTCATTTGCCTAGCTTTTGCTACATATATTCTGTATTTTAAGTTATTCTGCCACCAAGTAATTCAGTTCAAAAGTGCAGTACTATGTTGCGGTTTGAATGGTTCTGTAGCTAGTGAAATTAAAGGGCATTAGAAGACTTAACACCTTACATCTCAAGATAGACAGCGCAAGGCGTTTGCCTTTGACATGGTTGGCCTAAATAACAGTTTAAGAGAAACAGAGAGGCAGGCTGAGCGATAGGAGAAAGAAAGAGGTAGACAGGAAGACTTTACCATATTTAAAAAAAAATCTTGATTGCAGTGACTTTCTGTCCAAAATAGAGAAACTATACTGTATTTAAGTTTTTAATAACATTGAAAGAAAGAAAGTTTATTCTTGCAGGTTTTGCATTCATATTGACATTACATTGCAGGTATTCAATGCCACACAGTAGTAAGACTATTTTGAATTTCACCCCCAGCTTCAGTACTTGCTTCTATATCGTAGTCAGCTCACACATCCAAACCAGCCATTATGCGGCCTATTGCGAGAATTTCATAAAAGTGCAAACTTCGACAAACAGACAGTATTCGAAGACTGTTCATTGTACGGAACATCGAGTCGTAAACAACTGTTTGAAACTTCTGAAGATTTGGAGGTACGCTGGGATGTATCGCCGTGTCGTATTTAACGGAGTGTGAGCAAATATCGACTGGAATGAGGCCTCTTAAGGCCGGGATATTTGTGTGTATGACTGAACATCGGGCTTAATAGCATGGTATAATGCGTTATCAAAGATATATTTTCGACACCGTACCTTCTTATTTGGTCGGCTGGCAACTGAGATTTGGTATTACAATTTTTTCCGTAGTGATTGATGATATGATATGATAATGGATAATTAGCCGTATGTAATTTTTATTTTTGTAAAAGAATTAGGGATGGTTATTCTCTTACGTTTGATTATTTTAATTATAATTTGCATCTTGTTGCTCAAGCTGTAAAATTATAGTTATCATCGCTTACTAAACGTGAAAAAAACACGTTGGGGAAACTAGCATGTCTGAGAGTTGCCCATAATGTTTTTGATAGACGATGTAAAGTCTGCCAACGGTGAACTTTGACAGACAGATGGACTGTATTCAACGATTCCAATAGTGTGGCCATAACTGGAGATAAATAGGTACTTTGAAACGTGTACACCGTCATATTAATAATAATAATATTTATATAATTAGTCTTTATAGCATCATAACTAGGAAATATACTAACTAATTAGGTTACACTAGCCATGGTCACAGGAAGACTGACGAAACTTCGAGATAAATAAAAGCAAATTAAAATGTCGTATTATTATTTCAAAGCTAGTGCAATGCGTTAAAATATATTATGGATGCGATTCGATCCGGTGGCGGCGCGTGTGCTGTTTCATTGTAATGGAGTTGGATGACGTCGGTAATGGTGGATGCCTTATTGAACAGAGGCGATAGATGTTTGTGAGATATTGAGGTTGATTACTTGGGTGAATCCTTACTGATATTATAAATGAAATAGCGTGTTTCTTTGTCATTTTTTCACGTCGCAACGGAGTAATATTGTGGTATGAGTTTTGTGTGTGGATAGGAGGTTGAAGAGTGACTATAGGCTATAACGGAAAGGCTTTAGTCTGACGTGCCAAGTGTGATTTTTGTGTGTGGAGACCTATCGCCACACCTCCTAAGGTTGGAGAGCAACATAGGCTATAAAATTCAGGCTGATGTGTTAACAGGCTTACAGCCTTCATTTCCAATGTACGTATTTACATCAGAATTGAAATAGCGTTGTTAAATATTGTCTCGATTTCTTACTGGAAAACGAATGGAATCTTTAAGTTTATTATGCGAAAGCTCAACAATATGATTCCTACATATATGTATGCTCTATTTATGCTAAATATTCTATTACATTTTGAAACAAGAAACCAGTGACGACGCTAGTTCGGGAATAGGCATAGAGGTAACATTAACACAATAGATCAATGGGAATAGGTAAGACTACAACAGAATAGTTTCTTGCACCACTTTGAATCTAAACTGTATTTGTATTTCGTCCCGATTGCAGGTTAGGCGTCTCAAACTAAACCTAGTTTTTCTTTGTAGTAAAATAAAATTTGAATAAAAAGAGACAGTTATTGTTGACTGAATTCAATCTGATATTGGACTGCGAGAGATATGCTTTATTATTGAGCAATGTGCTTTTAATTTGTGTTATTAGGTAAATGAATTTTTCAATGGCTTGATTGACTATTTGTCATAATTTCATTACAGATGATTATTTTTTTAATTTACATGCCAATCTTTTATGTCTGCATCATAGGTATTACTTTGTGTAATTCGCAAATTGCTGTTTCTGGTCTACTGTCATTGTCTGTTGGTTATCTTTGTCAAGTCCGTCATGGTACGAGATTCAATTATTTCTTTATGCTGTTGTTTCCTCTCGATATTCTTGGAGCAATCACCTAGTTGAGAAACTATCAACATGCTACGCATAGGATCTGGAATTCAGGAGATCAGATTCAAAGCCCGCACTATTTTTCAGTATTAAAGGTTCCCTCACGATGTGTTCCATTTTTTATAACTTTGAGAAATCATTGTTGCACGCCATGGATTCGAACCCGCACTGTTTTGCAGAATGCCAGGTTTCCTCACAATACGTTTTATTTTTATTTTCTAACTTTGAAAACGCTTTGGTGCACGCCATGGATTTGAACTCGAGATCCTCTGAATTCGTTCAGGTCTAGTCTGATCTCTCTATTTAGCTATTGCTACTTACCAATATTACCTTCTTTTATAAATTACCTATTACTCCAATACAATTCACTTCAACCACGAATGCAATATTCGAATAAAAATATTATTCGAATGACGAATGTGATTTGATTCCGTTCTGCAGTAATAGGTCCACTTTAACATTCAATAACAGCAGGTGCATTTCGTTTCATTTGAGCCGATTGTACCACATGCCAACATTGGGTAACTTTCAGCCAACTTTCTTAGTAATCATATGGTAATTCTGGCAAGTTATTTGAATGGAAACAAACCTTTTTTTAAATCAGTGCAGGCTGGGATTCGTTAGTGAAGCAATCGAATGTTATAATATATTTTATGATTTTATGTTCGGTTCCTGCTCACTATTAAGTTTCTGTAAAATATGAAATATATTTTAATCTACTAATATTTCTCTTTCAGTCTCAACTTAATATTTGCTACGACGTTTCGGCGAGGCTTTCCCCAGCCATGGTCACAGAATGAATGTCAGTCATCCTTTCTTTCAAAGCAATTACACTATTTCGACCCATCATACGTATATAAGAGTGTTCAAAATGCAAAACTTTAAACGTGGGGATTATATATATGTGTTATTGTAATCAACATCATATTTGTCAATATAAAATTGCTTATCTTGACTGACAAATCGCAGACCTCAAACTACAGAACCTAGAATCTCGAACTTCCTTTTATGATGTAGGCACCACTAAAATATGGATTTTCTAATATGGGAATTAAACTTTCGTGGTCATTTAAAGTTACGTGGTATATATCCTGAAAGACAATTTAAAATCGATTTTATAATATGCTTATAAGAGAATACATAAAGGTTGAAATTGTAATTGTGGGCAGGTAGGCACGAGCGACAGCTAGTTGTTTATATTTTGTATACTATAATATATATCTATATTTTTTGTTTACGCGTTGAATACTGGCCAGCTCGCATTGCGGTATTTTTTTTTTTGTTTTGAATTTCTCCTTCCATATTATTCAAAATAGGTAGAAGGCATGCATTCTTCACTCCATTCCCTGCATCCCAACCGGACTGTCACCGCTGTTCCGTATTTGAGGATAAAATTTCATTTGAACGGATGGCACGCTTCGCAGCATTCCAATGGACCCGACGCTTACGAAAATAAAAATTGTCGGTCGTACACGAACGAAATCAACTGTTTTCTAAACAGTGCTTTTGCTACTTTTTTGTGTAGGAATCTGTATTATAAGATAATGGTAAGTATTACCTACTTTGACGCGTATTTTTATAGTTTTTTTAGAAGAGAATAGTAAATGAGTAAAACTTTTTTTCTTTTTTGGGTGAAACACATGCAGTCGTCTGACTCGGCAGAGCTTGAACTACGGTAACTAGACAACCAATTAACATCATTATAATTTTAATCCTTAATACACCCTCTAGATAGTGGAAGTCCAGGGTAGGAACTGAATTCAGCTTAGCAGTCATAATAGCCTAGCGGCTGCTAGGCTATTCTGCCCATAAGTTTTATGGCCCGTTCTTTCTCGTGGTTCTACCTTTTGCATTGCGACCGTGGCAGTTAATATAAATGTTCATAAGCCTCTCTTTGTGGCCTATGAATAAAAAATTTTGGCTTTGACTTTTTGACTAGAAGTCAGATTATTTTACAGTTAAAACCAATTTCATGATTATATCTTATAAGAATCAGACATAATTGAAAAACATAAACAAAAACTCACATCCCAGTTATTACTAAGCCGTATTCATCAATCTATGCTTTGAAGTACCAAAACATACTGCATCGAGCCCGCAAGCCATATTAAAATCCATGCAAACAAGGGTTATTCGATGGCTAATTGATAAATCACTGGTCTACGATGTATAGAACACACATGCATACCCATATATAAGAAGAGTACACACTAAAGCCGGAGAACCAACGACATAGTCGGTCGATACAATCCGGTAATCTAAGGTGCGAGAAACAGCCTACTACACAGCATTGTCGCAGTTATACCAGACAGATTCAAATGCTTTCAATTGATGTCCAGCGTATTCAATGGCACTGGTTGAGTTCTACGAAGTTTTGACTTTGAAGCGGATCAATCAGCGCAAGTCTGCCTTACAATGTCGTTACGTACAGTTATAAATTGTTTAGTATAGCATCGCTGAAATAAAAATAATCCTGTTGACTATGCAATAGATCTACTATTATCTTATATACTAACATCTACTTTTCGCAGGTTAACATGCCGGTGACTTGCAAACCACATCATACAGGTTTATTACCACATCTCCGTCACGACTAACCGCAACCACGATCGTATTAAACTAGTCAAAACGTCGAAAACAACAAAGGACATCTTGTATCAGTTGTCTACCTAATAAGACCCTTCACAAACTTGTATGACATATTTCATGTCGTCGACGCGAAACGAAGATTCTAAAACGCCGTCAAGACCAGTCGAGACCGCCGGTAGAAAAGTCGCTGACGGATTGTCGGTACTTCGTCGGGATTAGTGAGTAAACCTCTTTACACACACTCGGTTCAATATAGAAAGTTCTGGATGGAAAGTTTATAGAAAGGGTTTCCGGAATGTTTATTCGTGTTTGGTTGTGTTTCAAACGGTTTGTGGTAGAAAGGGCCTGTATTAAATTGTTCATGCAATAGTATTTTACGTTTATACAATAGAATGTATTGTTTTGTACTTATAGAAGCAAGCAGTTACTTTTAACTTTGCTTGAGTTGTTTTCACATACTCTTTTAAAAAGTCCTTTGGTTTTTAACTACCAATGCCGGGAAGTTCAGCAAGTGCGTAGTGTAAATGATTGACTAAAGTTGAGTTTCTTTGTACTGTATTGTAATTGCTAAGTAGAAGCTTGTAAATAACAACATGTTTACCTACACATTATTACAATTATATAACAGCTAACATTCTGTCAAATCAGGTTAGACTAAAAAGCCAAGGCTCCAAGGCGAAAATTATGAATGAAACTGGGAGAGCGCTATGACCAAGGTGATGATAGTGTTATAAATATCACTTATTTCAATTTAATATTAAAACATTCTAGGACCGAAAACAAAACGCAAAAAATTCGTAAGACAACTTAAACTCAAACACTCAAAAATAAATCTAATGAATTAATAAAATTGTAAAATAATCTTAGGCCGCGGAACGGGCAATTTTTCTTATAAATATTAAACAGCTCAACATGAAAAGTATGAATTAATTTGTCTTCTAAAAACAAATTTTAATGCGGGTTAGTCATTAATAATTAAAAAGATTCGAAATGAGAGAGCACTGGAAAAGTTGAGCCAACTTTAACTTATTTATTTAGTGAAAACACATTTAGAACAATTAAATTTTTGGACAGCGGATAAAATATGTATAAAAGTTGTCTTTTTATTAAAGCGTTCATGGCTAATCTATTCAGATGGTCGATAGACTAGGGTCAACTATACTTAATAGACCGTGCGAAGCTGCGAACAATATTTTGTATATTCAAAATGATTTGACTGTAAACTTCAACAAATCGTTCGAACTCGGTATCGTCCACAAAGTATCGCAGGTTGAGCGAGAATTCCCACCGACAGCCAAGCCTTATCCACTTATATGAGCTGACTCTACAAACATGTTCTGAAAGACTTGCCTGCATAACAATCATATGCTTCTTGTAGAGATTTCAACATCTTTGTTTGGTGAAATAATCTGGTTTAAAGAAAAATCTGACATAATTTTTATTTTTTATTTTATTTCACAGGGTAATTAGGACTGTTCGCATTTTACATACCTAAATCGTATTTGGTAGTTATTTATTATATTCGTTAATCATTGATTTATCAAACTGTGACCTGCATTATTACTAGTTGCTACAAAATAACTCGCACGTTAGTACTATTTCATATAACATTTCACGAATCATAGCACTTCAAAGATATTTGTTACTGGTGTATCTGGTGTGGCTCAATTCCTGGAAGCTTTACAAACGCTTTGGAATCCTTTAACTTCCAATTCTAACACATTTTACAACTAAAGTAGTAACCCTTTAGTACGTATCCTTCAGTCCAGTAACGTGTTTAAATCCTTTTTATTCCGTATTAAACTTTATTATTTTGAACTACGTTTTGACTACCACCTGTATCAAGTAATGCTCAACAATATTTTCTATAAAGACACTTAATAACATATTGCTGAACCCGCATCGTGTAATCATTACAACACATTTCAACTTCAAACAAATAATAATTTTTCAAATGTTCATTACAATATCAGAACAAAGTCATAAAACACGTTAACCCATATATAGACAAAAGATACCGCAATATAATTTCCTTTCCACAGTCAAGCAAAACTAGAATGAACTAGTTTTATTCAGTAAAATCCAAAAGGCACACCGCAAACCTCCATACATAATTATTATGAAACGAACTAAAAATGCGTCGTCATATTTGTATTTGAAACGTCCATGAATTTTTAACTAGGCCGAACTGGTGTCAAAGGACAAAGTACTGTTGGTAGTTACGGGATGTGGGTGTTTTAATGATAACGTTGGTTTCTAAACGATAACAACTTTGGAACAGAATTATTTTTGAGTATACATGGGGTTTTAACGAGGCTATTGTAATAGGTTTGGTTGATGTACGATAATAAACTGTCTTTATCTTGGGGCCCTTAGGTGTGCACTAAGGTGGGATTTCCCAGATTTGCCACGGTATCCAGAAGAAACAGTTAACTTAAAAGCAATGCGGGAATAGCTGCGGGAATCCTCTATTGTGTTATACTTAATAGTAATATCCTGGGATAAATCATACAAAGCCACCCAACCAGATACTAGGCAGTGACTCTACAATGGTAACTAGATAAATAGGTAGTAAATACCTCAACAAATCTTAAGCATTTTTAGTAAGGTAAACAAAAAGTTTACCCAACACTTCCATAGAAGCGCGCTTGCCGAACAAAACGCAATAATATATTGATATTATTGCGTTTTGTTCGGCAAGCGCGCTTTTTTGAGGTGGTGTAATTAGCTCGGTCTAGCTGGTCCAAAAATGCTTTAAATCAGTGCATGTCTCCCACCCAGAAATCTAATTAAAATAAACCATCAAAATTGGAAAACAATGACAGAGTTTTGACATATACTCATCGGCTGAATTGCGCTATGGTTTCGTGTCGAGCGTGGGAACATAAGCGCGCAGTACTCCTATCACCTTAGTTGTTGTACCATTCTCTTTGGAATAGATTCAGAGGATCAAATCTCAATGTTTTATTGAGGAGTGAGCTGGTAGATTTGTTCACTACACGTATCCCACAAATATTCGAACCTACGAACTTCGGCTTAGTAATTAATGTCACTAACCACTACACCATGCCAGATTATATGAATAGTATGTTAAATGGAAGAAGGTTTTTAGATCCACGGAAATAAACAGACATTTATGTAGTTTCAAACATGATATGAAACATTTCACAATATCAATATTGAGTTTACCGTAAAGATATCGCCATCGAAAGTTTGCTCAATAACAACAAACAATATATATGAAACTAGAGGCCGCCAGCAGCTACGCCTGCATTTTTTTTTAATTTACCCGTTTTGGCCGATCCCGTGGGAATTTCGGGAAATCCCTTCTTAGTGCATACCTACGGTCCTCAAGGAACATACATGCCAAATTTCAACTTCCTGCGCCCAGTAGTTTCGGCTGTAGCGTGTCTGTCAGTCAGTCAGTAACGCAAGGATTTTATATATTAAGATATGAAACACCATTTTCTCAGAAATTTCACTCACATCCATCTGATCGCAATCTTCTATTATTTCCGTCGTCTACCATCATATTCGCTCACAATACGCAGTTTACGTTCGTATAAACCACCCTATTTCCAAGTTCCACATAGCACAATATTTAGCGCTACACAATTATTATTTTGTATTCAGCCGCGTGACTCAATACTCAATCTTCCGATTCACGTGTGTACGTGAAAGATTTACAAACAGCGTGATTGCGGAGTGCCCCTTTGTGTCCCGTTTTCGACAGGCGTGACGGGACGATACTTGTTTAGGCCTGTTATAGATTTGGCTGAAAAACACTTGGATTGTTTATTTCTGTTACCAACTTTAAGTATTTGTTAGAAAAAAATAAAATTTGGAACACCTAAAGTAACAGACAAGATTTGATATGGACAATGTTAGTCAACTTCAGGGTCGCGGTCAGTTATGCACGTTGGCGTGACTTCACCGCTCCGTGACGTATGGGATACCAATTAAGTGAGTAGTGCCTGAAAGTCTTCAAATAAGAAATCACAAAAAAAATATGGGTGCAAGTAAAAAAATATTAAAGTCAATTAAATTCACGATTATTGATGTCCATTTAAAACTATGAAAATGGATGGGTGATGAATGAATGGGTCACGTATGACTGAGGTGACATTGTCATTTGGTTTTGTCCTGAATGTAAAAGTTATCTTACCCGAATATTGTTCAACTATATGTGTCACTATTAATACAGAATGAGCTCACTTTTTCTTCCCGATGCCGTCGGAATTTCGTCGTCGTCCTCAGTGTACCCAACGCACTCCAAGGAAAATACATGACACATTTGAGCTTCGTGCGCCCTATACTGTTGGCTGTGGCTTGTCTATCAGTCAGTGAATATCGCAAGAATTTTATATATACAGATTGATAGTGACAATACAGTCAAATGATTACACTATATGTCACACTAACGAATACGTAATAAAGTTATTTGCAAGTAATTAAACTAGCATCTGTTATATGCTGGGCCGGGTTGTTTTAATAAAAGCTCTATTTTTTTTGTACCTTACCGGCTCTGCGTTATTATTCACTTAATATCTTAGAATTTATTTGCTCGAGCAGCTTGTAATTAGAATATTCCACAAGTTCCCTACAAAAGCCTGCCATTTAAATATGTTGAACTCAGCACGGGTTTCAATTTATAGGAGGAAGAATTCTGGAATTCTAAAATCTAAGATTTAGGTAAAATTTTAATAACTATAGTGCTCAAATAATTCTGTTATTTATAGATAACTAGATGATACAAATTATTAAAGAAAATCTGCTTCTTGGGCCAAATAGTTTCGACTGTGCGTTGTCTGTCCGTCAGATAGTAACGGAAGAACTTTATATGTTATATATGTAGAATAGAATAGAATATTTTATTTCAATTAAACCTATTACAGGTACTCGTGAACGTCATACACATAATTGAATAATATATTACAAATTAAATGTTGTATAGGTAGCCATAAAAATAACAACATTACATTCAATTGATGTGAAAAAATCATTTTAGGTTTAAAGTAATTCATAACTCAGTAATATCAGATAAAAACAATATTTAAAAAATTACAAAAGTAATCAATAATAAAATAAGTATCAAAGTACATATGTACTCAACCTTAGACAAATGATTGGTATCGCTTCGCTCTACTAGACACCGCACTGCCTAAGAAAAATAGGTCCATAAGTGAGGCAACTCATTATGACAGTGTGTGTCAATCAAAAGCATCAAGACGCATGCGTGAAGAATTGTGTTGTCAGCTTCTCAACAGTTACCCGAGTTAATAGGAAAATATTTTATATTGTGGTCTATTGGATAAGTAACTGGTTATAAATGTAGGTACAAAATTTACAATTATTTAAAAGCATCAATTTATTCGTGTATGGGTTAGGCGCAGGTTTCATCATCGAAAAAAATGGTGGGTATATTATCCAATGATTTGGTTGTATCCAAATAGGTTGTTACATATGATATTTACTAATTATTACGTATTCAAAATAATCTTGTAGGTTATAAGTTATTTAGAAAATAGTGCATCCTATTTCCATTCTAGCCGTCAATCGTTAGTTACACATTATTTAGTACGTATACCAATTTGACCTTTTAAGTTTTACTAAGGTTTATTTACTGTTAATAGTCATGTAGACACCAAAACTCACAAGTAACGATTGACAATATTAACAGACTGCCATGTAGACGGTTTCGAGTTTGAATCTACGGCGTGCCCGCGTGCACCATTATCTTTTCAAAGATATTTGCCTATTAAATTGCTAATGATCGCTTGCCCCGTGCCTTGGAGAGCATGTTAAACCATCAGTCCCTGCTTTCATTAAGATCTTTGAAATCCTTTACGGGGAGTCAGTCCCCTTAAACAAACTGATACTGGTCTAAACCATGGAATATCGCTATCCCTTTGGGTTCAGAGTCAGACGGCAGCCGCTCTGTGGAAAAGCAGATATTCTGTCATATCTGGTTGGACTAGTATGTAAGCGGACCCCAGGCTCCAAGTCACAAGGTCCTGGATGCAACTGGGATAACGCTAGGACTATGATGATGGTGAATGAGTACGATACGTATATATCTAATTATTCTAATAGCATCTAAGTGTAATGAGTAGCTGAATGTGAGCCCAAAAGATATTTATTCTGCATCCACGAGAAGATACTGCGTAAACTGTTGAACTTTTTTAGATTTTTTACTAATAATTAAAATAGATAAAATTGTTCTAGGTACCAAATTGTGTTGAAAGATTTTAAATTACTTTTTAAGTAATCTTATCTTATCTTTATTGCTTAAAATGAAGTCCAAACGCATGTGCGACCTATCACTGCTGTTACTTTGTAATACAATATGAGCTCACATTTGTTCAAGATGACTGCCTTATACATTTACTTCAACACTTTATGTATATAAATTACTAATGTAAACATTGCACAATACATAAATATGTTAAATAAATAATAAGGTTAGATAAATGCAATAGATTTTATTATAAAATACAATAACAATACATTTATATTCTAAAAATCTCAACTACGAGGAAATTGTTCTTCTACGCGCAGCAACACTGAATGAAATTTTTGGTTTAATGTAATTTTAGGGTAAAATTTCAAATTTATTGTTATGTTACAGATGGTATATGATCCCAGAGTCCTTCTTATTGCTTGCTGACTTATTTTTACACGGGATAAAAGCGCATCTTGGCATTGTACAGCGAATTAATTGCATAATTAATTTGGTGGATATATGCGCCTGACACACGGCTGTCAGTGTGACAGCCTCAAACCATGCCAGCTGGCATGGTTTTGTCTGCCTCATTTTACAAGTATGAGGGCTCCGTCTAGTAGAGCAGAGCGAGACCAATCATTAGTCTATGTACTCAACATAAAATAATCAACAATTTTACTTAATTGTCAGTCCACACACTTACAAACAGAAAATATACAATATAAATAATTTAATGGAATAGTCTTTACATAAAAATAATTAAACAATGTCAGAAATAATCAATAAAATAAAGAAATTACATAATAAAAAAGAACTCAATATTAGGTACATTATTTTAGAAATGTCATTTTATATAATACAAAGTCAAAAATAGGTTATCAAATATAAAATAAAACTAATGTCAAATAGTAAATATTAAATAATGTCATTAAACATCATACTTAAAATGTCAAAAATAGTAAAAAATAAAGTTTATGTCAACTCTTTTATATAATGTCAGAAATATATACTAATTTACAGAAATCTATAAATTGCGTTTACTACTAATGTATCCAAAGAATCACAAGCACTAAATACGTTATCAAGGCAACTGGAAGAGGTAGCTGTAACCCGGGTTGGCTCAAAAAACATTTTTTTTAAATTAAAAGATTGGAAAAGATTTAGAAGTCTATTACTGAGTGGAGAGGCATCTATGATATTTATATTAAAATCCCAACACACAATTACACTTTTCTGTTTGTAAGTTAACTTATTGAGTGAATCTTCCATAACTGATTAAAACAAGCCAAAATTACTTGAATGTGGGCGGGTAAACACTTACTATAAAGTATCACTCAAGTTCAACGCAAGATATATAGTGCGTTCAACAAATAGATTTACTATGTCTATTCGTTCCTTACATTTAAGTTCATTTTTTACCATTATAAGTGAGCCACCACGAATGGCTTTACTTCTCACAAACACACTCTGTATACAATCAAAAATATTATTAAGATATGGTACTTCATAATTATTTAACCAATGTTCAGTCATACATAATATCTGAACATTGTATGTATCCAAAAATAAATGTAGCTCCAATTCCTTACCGGACAGACCTTGTATGTTCTGATGTATAAGAACCATTTTCCCCGGTCTACCCATTGTCTCGCCTAGTTGTTTAAATTTAATAATTATGTTATGTGCATGACTGTGGGTAGTTGTGTCAACAGTATCTACAGTTCTTAGCTCTACTTTTAAATATTAAAATAAAATAGTTTAAGTGTTATTTTAGTAAGTTTAATGACATTAGACAATTAAATACATTCATTACCTGCCAGTACAGTGTTGACAACATCCTATGTGCACAATAAACTAATATCACTTCACAATGGCTGAGTCACTTCAAGATTCAATGTGCAATTTAAGAAACATGTTTCTCAAGCGGATGGCAGATTTTGAGGCTGAGTTACCACGGTCACAAAGCTCACCATCATTAACAGGATTGGCCTCAGAATACCAATCATTCAAAGATTTTGTTATGGAGGCTCTGAATAGTTTTCAACGCCAGATAGATATTCTTTCACACACAATGGACACCATGGAAATGAGATCCAGACGAAAGATGTTGCTGATTCATGGTGTGACCGAGGACAGCAAAGAAGACACATCCAAAGTGGTGGCTAACGTCTTCAAGGAGCATCTTAAAACCGATCTGACGAGTACTGACATCCGACGTTGCCACAGAATGGGGCGCTTGTCAAATAACCATAAACCCAGGCCCATTGTTTTAAAACTAAACAGCGCATCCATACGTGACAAGGCTTGGTTTGATAAAACAAAACTCAAGGGCACTGGCATCACAATTTCGGAGTTCCTGACCAAGCAGCGGCATGAGACTTTTATGGCGGCGAGACAAAAGTACGGCGTAACGCAGTGCTGGACCAGGGAAGGCATCATCCACGTCTTGGCGCCTGATGGTTCACGTCACCGAGTGGTAAGCCTCGGTGAGTTGCTTAAAATCGAGCAGAAGGGCGTAGAGAAGCCATCCGCATCGTCGAAGCCAGCCGCAAAGAACAAACGAGCGGCTGCCCAAAAGAAGACGTAATCTTCTCGTTTCTTTGCCTGTTTTTTAGTCCGGGTAGTAGGTAATTATCAATTATATACTATTTTCCAGTCTGTACCCACTTATCTACCTTCGTTACTTCATTACTTTTATTTTAATTATGTAAAATATAATTCTGTCGGTGTTTGCTTTTTCTCTGCTTGTCATCTGTCAAACGTCATATATTTGTAACTGTCATTTTATAGTTAAAATTCCTTATTGGGTACAAAGCTTTTAAGACATACGTTAATACAATTCTATTCTTCAATAATGTAACTTTAATCTCTTCACTATTGTTTGTTCTCCACTATCTTCTTCATTTTCAACTTTATTGTAACTGATAAACTTTTTAACGTTATACCCGGACTAGATGCATAAGTTTGTTATTGTTTTTGTCAATTATGTATATTTTTAGTTTGTTATCAGCACAACTGGCAGGTGGTGTATTATTGGTAAATATTTTTTTATTTAATTATTATTACTTTTAATTTATTTAATATTTAATCATTCATAACTATTATTAAGTATTTATACATACTCTTATTTAATATATTTTTTATATATATTGCGTTCATAACATATATTTACCATTGATAATAATTCTATAAATGACGACGATAGTTTCCACTCCGTATGCAGCCTAGATGATAGCTTTTCCAGTGTGCCGTCGCTAGCTGATTGCCTTAATTCACAATTTTCTGATGTACCTAAAAATTTCAATGTCGTTCATATCAATGCCCAAAGCATTCCGGCACATTTCCCTGATATGCTGGCCAATCTTGATTGTAAGAGCATTCACGCTATCCTTGTTTCTGAGTCATGGCTTAAGCCCTGTCTTCCCTCAACATTATACTCCCTACCTGGTTTTCAACTTATCAGAAATGACCGAGCGATTGGGGGTGGTGGCGGTGTTGCCATTTACCTCCGCTCATATATCCCTTATACAATTGTTGATATGTCAGCACAACCACCGCCACAAGATGCTGGGGAACATTTGTTTCTGGAAGTTGTATTAAACCGCACTAAAGTCCTACTCGGCGTTTATTATTGTCCTTCATTACGTATAGATTTCTTTTCTTCTTTTGAAACCATGCTGGTCAATCTTGTGCCCTCTTACAATCACATTATCATAATGGGTGACTTTAATACCTGTCTCCTTAAAAATGATTCCCGCTCTTCTTCTCTCCTTTCAACATCTTTAAGTTGTAACTTGTCAATTCTCCCTTTAAATGCAACTCATCATTTTCCAAATTCTTCACCTTCTCTTCTAGATCTTATCTTAGTTTCCTCAAGGGAACATGTCGCCATGCACGGGCAATACCCGGCAGACATGTTCTCCTATCATGACTTACTTTTTCTATCTTACCAAATCCGCCCTCCAAAGGCTAAGCCTAAAATATTAATGCAGCGCAATTTCCGTAACATCAATATAAATAATCTCTGTAAAGATGCTAGTGATATTGACTGGAATCAACTTATTAATTCGAACTCTGTTGATGAAAAAGTTGCCATCTTTACAAGTCAAATCACAAAATTGTATGACAAACATGCACCTATTCGACCCGTTAAAATAAAACATCCTCCATCGCCGTGGCTCACAGAAAACATCAAGCAGCTGATACGTAAGAAAGCTGCAGCTAAATTTAAGTACAAAATTAGACCTGATGCTTTAAATCTCCAAAAGTATATCGCAATCAGAAATCACTGCAATAGGGTGTGTAGGGACGCACAACGCCAACATATCCACAGCTCTGTACAAAACGGAGATCCAGCAAAGGTCTGGAAATTTCTTAAAACCCTGGGGGTCGGCAAAGCACGTCAACACATTAATCCTACTGACTTCAATATTGACTTGCTCAATCAACATTTCTCTGCTTCGTCCTTCATCGATAGGACTACTAAGACAAGCACTATTAATTATCTTTCATCATTACCTACCCCTAGTTATTCACCATTTGTCTTTAATCAGTTCACTGATAGTGATGTTAAGAAGAGCATAGTATCAATCACGTCCAACGCCGTTGGTAGTGACTGTGTCAGCCGTAACATGATCATTCCTGTCCTTGACGCAATCCTACCCATAATTACCCACATCTTCAATTTTTCCTTGTCCAGTGGTTTATTTCCATCGATATGGAAGGACGCCCAAATTACTCCTATACCAAAAATTTCTCATCCTTCATCCTATTCCGATTATCGGCCCATTTCTATCCTGCCATTCCTCTCTAAAGTCCTCGAACGTCTCGTGTACCACCAAATTAACTCCTTCCTCTGTAAGAATAATCTTCTAAATCCCTTTCAATCCGGTTTCCGTTCGGGACATAGCACAGTCACATCCTTAGTCAATGTTACGGACGACATCAGGGCTGGTATGGAAGGCGGACAGCTCACAATTTTATGTCTACTTGATTTTAGTAACGCCTTTAATACGGTAGATTTTGATATTCTTCTTGGACGCCTTTGTTCTCTTAACATATCTCCTACGGTGAGTGATTGGTTTCGTAGTTACCTGTGTGGCCGCCGACAACGTATACATATCGAGAATTCACTTTCTTCTTGGTGTAATACAAATGCCGGTGTGCCCCAGGGTGGCGTATTGTCTCCTTTACTCTTCTCAATATTCATAAATTCTATCTGTAATAACCTTCGCTGTTCCTATCACCTTTATGCAGATGATCTCCAGATATACAAGCAGTCAACACTGTCGCAGATGTCACATTCTTTAGATATCATTAACAGTGATTTGGCACTAATCAGCAAGTGGAGCAAGTCTTTTGGGCTTAAACTTAATCCCACCAAAACTCAAATCATTGTTATTGGTAGCTCTCAAATGAAAAGTAAAATTGACTGGTCACTACTCCCTCATATAATGTTTGATGGCACGATTATCCCTATACAAGAAAAAGTAAAAAATCTGGGTCTCACTATCGACTCGACTCTTACTTGGGGACCGCAGATACAAGAAGTGAGTCGTAAGGTGTTTGCTTCAGTTGGTTCACTGAGGCGACTAAGAAACTTTCTGCCCACTGCTACTAAAATTGCGCTCGCTAAGTCTCTTCTGTTACCCATTATTGATTATGCAGATGTCAGCTATCTAGACCTCGCCGAAAACCAGCTAGATAAACTTGAGCGAATTCAAAATGTCTGTATACGATTCGTATTTGGTTTGCGCAAATACGACCATGTTTCACAATTCCGAACGCAGCTCAAGTGGTTACCAATTCGACATCGCCGGAATGCTCACATTCTCACTTTACTGTACAATATACTGTTTAACCCTTCAACTCCCTCCTATCTTAAAGGAAGATTTGAGTTCCTTCATGATACACATAATAGATATTTAAGGTCATCAGAAAATTTAAGGCTTAAAATGCCGGTACATTCCACGGCTTTTTATGACAATTCCTTCACCGTAACTGCCGTTCGCTTGTGGAATAAATTACCGCTGCACATTAGGCAAGCTAAGACGGCAGCTAAATTTAAATCCTTAGTGAAGGAATATTATCTTTCATTATAGTTTACAGTCCATTCTAAAATATTCTATAATTGAGGCATTGCTATAGTTCATGTGTGTATAATTATGTCCTTTATATATTTATGTTTTGTATGCTTATGTATATATGTATTTGTATGTATGTATATGTATATATGTATTAGTATGTAGGTATATAGAGTAGAGTATATGAATAAGTATATATGTATGTGTTTAGAGATATCTATGTATTCTAAGTATTATGACTGTTACACCTACAACTACCACTATTTTCCGACCAATAATATTTCCATCCAAAGGTTGCCTGGTAGAGATCGCTATAAGCGATAAGGCCGCCCATTGTACTTCGCTTATATTATATGATGTCTTATGTAATATTTCTGGTGTACAATAAAGCATAAATAAATAAATAAATAAATAAATAAATAAATGTTATATTAATACAGGTTAAAATTAATGTATAATTTATCTGTTTGTATTATGCCTCTATTTTTAACATCTTTTTCATGTTTGTAATCTAATCAAAATGTAATCAACAAGGGTTTACTATCTATATCTTTATGCCGGTGGTAGCGCCATCTACCTTTCTATCGAGAATTAATTACATCAACGTCAATCGTTCCACGCTTGCTCGTCCAATACGAGCGATCCTTTCATTCCTTCCCTCTCAAAGGCACGCCTCGCTGATTGGTCGCAAGAATTCAACGACGCTATGAAACAGGCTAGAAGAATCCGTGTCGCGCCGAACACATGTACCGCACCGCCATATTTTTACCGCTTTATACCATAAACGCAACAAACCGCCCGCGAGTGAAGTGTAGTGAAACTGTATAATTCTGGGTTGGATCCAGACGGAGTGATTAGTGAATCTTCAGGATTCCCGAAGAGACACCAGGCGGAACCATTTGCAAGGAAAGAGGACTGACGTACAAGGTAAGGCGTGCTCCCATACCCCCGTCTCCTATTCTTCCCATGAACCCAGTTCATTCACATTTCCTTTCCTAGGCGATAAGAACCCACATTCTTACAGTCCACAATATTAATAAATCGCCTAGGAACATTCGGTTTCGGTGTAACGCCGAACCAGCTGGGTTTGCCTTTATCACAGGTTTAACGTTATACCATATATATATTAATGTGTCTCGGCTAAATTTATCATGTAGGTACTCTAAATTACTATGGAACAATAAATAACAGGTATGAGGCAGCGATACCAACGGACTGCCATGCAGAGGGTATCGGGTTCGAATCCAAGGCGCACACCAATTACTTTTCGAATTTAAGTGTGTATTCAATTGTTAATTATCGGCTGCCCCGTGCCTCGGAGAGCACGTTAAACCGTCGGTCCCGGCTGGCACGAATATCTTTGACAGTTGTTACGGGGAGTCAGTACCCTCAAATAAACTGATACTGGTCCCACCAACATGCATGTATTATTAAGGGTTATAGACCCGTTATATAATTATAAGTATATCTATTTTGAAATATTTATATTCATAAATAAATCTAAAGGTAGTCGTAGTTACCGAAAATAACACACGGCTGGATATTATCGATATTAATATAACGGCGCAGCACCTTGTGATTTTGTTTATCAGCTACAGTTAGAAATTTCAGCTCTTTTCATTTACGTGTTGAAACGAAAACATGCTCAGCGTGTAATTGAAAATATAAATATCATGGTAACGGTTTCTAGCAAGTGCGTTGGAATTTATTAAACCTATATAAGCGTTAAGGTATTTACCTTATAACGGTAAATGATGTGAACGAAATGCAACAGTTTGTATATATGGATGGATTTCGGGTTGTATGTTTGTTCATCTTGCACGCAAAAACTACTTAGTCCACCTTGATAAAGTTGCGGTAATATAGCTTATACATCAAAATAACTTATAGGCAACTTTTGCGCAGGTGAATTAGTGTTTATTATTGAAGCACGAGTTGTATACCTTAACCTAATATTCCTTTCATCATCTCAGTCAAATAACGTCCACTATCAACGTCTAATGTGAACACAGACCTAACTTATTAGGGCCCATCACTACTGCGTCGCCCGGTGCGTGGCCGCCACTCCAGTACCTGCCGCTAAATGTAATATTCCTTTAGAGTAGCTAGCTTCCTTTACAGCCTTTCATAGTCATATGCTTGACTTAAGCCTCTCTAAAGTTATTTCACAGTATCACTGTGAGTCAATAAGAGGATTTTGCCTACTATACTTCGCTGGCCAGACGGGTCAGTACAGGGTTTGATGTCGAGATTTTTGCCCCTTACGATATCCATGGAATGAATTGGGATATTTTGTATTCTTAATCTACTACACGGAAAAGATTCGGCTTATTTTATACTGAAACCAGAAAGGCTCTACTATTTAGAGAATAATTATTTGAAAAGATCTCGCTCCCTTTATTAATGAGCCAATACATCGTTCATGTCATCATCATCATCATCATCGGCCCTGTATATAATTTGTCCCACTGCTGGGCACGGGCCTCTTCTCACTATAAGAAGGGTAAGGCCACAGTCCACCACGCTGCGCTGGCCAAGTGCGGGTTGGCAGATTTCACATGTCTTTCGAGAACATTATGGAGAACTTTCAGACATGCAGGTTTCCTCACGATGTTTTCCTTCACCGTTAGGCATGCGATAATTAACTATTTAATACGCACATCATCATCCTCTTAGCGTTATCCCAGTTTCAATCTGGGGTCCGCTTACTAGTCTAACCGGATTTGGCTGAATATTAGCTTTTTTTACGGACCGACTGCCTATCTGACCTCCGCAACCCGAAGGGATAGCGATATTCCATGGTTTAGACTAGTGTCAGTTTATTAGATGGTACTGACGCCCTGTAACGATTGTCAAAGATCTTCATGACTACTGGGACCGACGGCTTAACGTGCTCTCCGAGGCACAGGACAAGCGATAATTAACAATTTAATACGCACATAACATCGAAAAGTCATTGGTGCGCGCCGTGGAGTCGAACCCTCTGCATAGCAGTCCGTCGGTCTCTACTAGGCTATCGCTGCTAATGTACCTAAAGTGAAATTGCAATGGAAATTGTATTCAAAACCGGAATTTCTGTTGCAATTTCACTCTCGTAATGTTCAAAAATGCGTTCGTCAAGTAGTTCATGAAGTAGGTTTTGACATGACGTTCTAAACCGAGTGAATAGAACTGGGATGCTATGTTTATGAGGCTAGTCTATCCTGAAACATTTTTATTTGTGTGTGCGTTTCAAACGCATAATGAAACATATGCAATCGTATGTCTTAGTCATATTTTATAGTCAGGGCCTGACATGGGGACGTAAGTCAATACTTAAGTTTAAACCTCACAGTTTCAAGGTGGTAAAATCTAAGTATACCTATTAAAGTGAAGCAAAAAGTTGGTATGCCCCTTTTTAATAAAAATTGGTATTAGATAAAGTTTATAATAAGTATTGAAACGAAGTGCAGAAAGCTTATATTTTTCTAAAATCATGCATTAGAAATACATTTATATCGAAGAAATAAAACGTTCGAGAGTAGGTACGTTTAAACAGGGAAATCAATTTCATTCGTTCTAAATAAGAAACGCTACGTCAGAACAACGCCTTAGACGACTATTATTCCAAGAAATCTGGTTGAGTTAATAAAAAAAAGGTAAATGAGGGGTGCAGACACATAAGAACATTACACGTAGGAATTTGTATCGCCCGATCCGGGTGGCAACTGACACTGACGTATTTTTTGTTGCCAATAATATTGAGTGTGTTTTAATACTTTAGCGTTCAGCTTTTGATCTTTTCTTCAGCTTTTGATTCGGTTATAAGGTTTTAGTATAAAGGCAGCGATAGCTGAGAGACCGACAGACCGCTAAGCATAGGGTCTCGTGTTCGAATCTAATTAAGTGCATATTAAATTGTTAGTTATCGCTTGCTAAACGGTGAAGGAAAACATCGTGAGGAAACCTGCATGTCTGACAGATCTCCATAATGTTCTCGAAAGGCATGTGAAGTCTGCCAACCTGCACTTGGCCAGCGTGGTGTACTATGGCCTTACCCTTTTCGTAGTGAGAAGAGGCCCGTGCCCAGCAGTGGGACAGTATAAAAGGGTGATGATGATGATGATCAGGTTTTAGTTGAAAATGAAAGAGACTGCTTTTCTCGTCATCAGAATATTATGAAAATTATATCGAACAAGATGAGCCCGCGGTTACACCCGCGTTTAGGGCTACTGCTCTGCTCCCGTAGCTCATAGCGTGAGGTTATATAACCTATAGCCTTCCTCGATAAATGGCCTATCTAACACTGAAATAATTTTTCAAATCAGAACTGAAGTTTCTGAGCTTAGCGCGATCAAGCAAACAAATTCTTCGGTTTTTTATATTGGTATTAGATATCAAAAACAACATAGTGATCACTTTAATAATTAGACAAAGATGGACATAGCAAGCTATGACGTCATTTGTTCCTATGAGGGTGATATTTTATGAGACAGTGGAAGAATATTGCTTCATACTATTTATCATTTTACAAACAGCGACCAAACATAACGCTGACATGGACTGATGATTCTTGACCTGAAATAAAAACTGGAACCGACGAAGTAAGAAAGCGCTCGGGAGCCACAACAGGCGGTCACCCATCCAAGAAGTGACCTGAGTAAAGGTTGCTTAACTTCACCAATCTATTAAGAATGGCAAATCAAGTCAAGCTAATATGCTTAAAGTGTACCTAGTTTATAAAATAAATGAATTGGAATTATATCGTTCTAAAATCAACCTTCACATGAATATCGTCGCGACCATTTTGTAATACTCAATGTCTACAATGGATTTAGATTATTATGTTTCTAAAAATGTTGCATGCAGAAAAATACCGCTGTGTTAAACAAGACAAAGAAAATTGATACTTTTAATAAGTTTTCTTTGGAGCAGATTTTATGTTACTAGTAGGTCGTATCCACACTTGGCGACAAATCGTATTAATTCTCAATAGCATGTCGCAATTCTGGCAAAATTGCGACATGCAATGAATATGTGGAAAACAAATAATGCATGCAAAGAAGGAAATACACGAAGCAGATTTTAACCTACTACTATGACAATCAGATTAATACGAATTGTCACCACCCCATATCATCCCATGGGTGTCGTAAGAGCCGACAGAGAGCATATTATGCGGAGAACAGCACTGTAAGAGAAGGAAAACTTGATACAAACCCTATACCAACCCGCTTGGCCAGCGTGGTATAGTAGGCCAATTCCTCCTTTCTAAGGAGAGGCCTAGTCCAGCAGTGGACTATTAATGGCTGATGATGAGATGATGACAATCAGATAACAGATATAGATCGGAACTTATACCGGCGTTTGTCCTGCCTGTCCTGCAAATTAAACTTGTAGACACATCGTTAGCAATTCTTGTTGCAATACTATAGTCGCAAGGTCAAATTTGTCTCCGGGCAGTTTATAAAATCCGCCATCAGAGTTGGCTATACACGCTAATGTGAAAAAGTCATAGCAAAGTATGCCGACTACCTCTTAACTATATTTTCTGAATATCCATATTTTAATATTATAATATTAAAATATGGATAGTCAGATAACCTGAGACCACATTCAAAGACAGTGCAGACGTATGCCCGTAGCTCTCAATACAGTAGGAAGACACACACGGAGTAAATACCGACGGCAGACGCGAGTATAAGCGGAGTAATTACGGCTCCCACTGGCCCTCGACGCGTGTTCAATTTAGGCAATGTATCTTCTGTCTGGCAAAGTAAGTATAAATTTTATTATGGCAGAGATTGATGTGTGCATCATTACAGTTTTGTTGGTGAATCTTATTAAGATTATCTTGAAGGCGAAACCCGATTGTTTGATCACTTTAAATTTAAAAATTACTTAAGCACTTGCATGTAAGTATTTTGATCTTATATATTATAATTGGTACCTATAATAAAGCAACAGGCAGCGATAGCCGAGTGGAGATACCAACAGACTGCAATGCAGAGGGTATCGGGTTCGAATCCACGGCGCGCACCAATGACTTTTCGGAGTTAAGTGCGTATTGAATTATTAATTATCCCTTGTCCCGTGCTTCGGAGAGCATGTTAAGCCGCCGGTCCCGGCTGTCATGAAGATCTTTGACAGTCGTTACAGGGCGTCAGTACCTTCTAAATAAACTGACACTAGTCTAAGCCATGGAATATCGCTAACGCTAAGAGGAAGAGAGACCTATAATAAAGCTGAAAAAGAACCTACAACTGTTTTCTCCTTTCAGATTCCTAAGAACCCTAAAGTTCAAGAGCGACCTAAAAATTTAAAAATCTATTAATCTGACTTGTAAAACTGTCCACTGAAAAGAAAAGAAAAACACTCCTAATCCTGGCTGGCAGAAAATTGTATCACTATTCGCTTAACTCGTATGCTAAAATAAACATTAAAATACAAATCGTTCAAATTTAAAATCGTACAAGTCATAATTCACGATTCTGTAATATTTATGCTGAGCCGACACTAATTTAAATGTCTGACAAAAATATATTTTCCAAGTTTCATAAGCGACATATCGTAAATCAGTGTTCAATCGAAAGAACTTACTGAATAGTTAAAACTGTACAAAGTTTCAGCACATTGTTAAAAGTTTTCTAATAAATAAAATTGTTGAAAACTTTTGCAAGGCGGAAAAGTTCTTTCATTACGAACTATATTCGATTTTCTTACATTATGAAGGGAAATCGTAATAAGTATTATGTTATTATGGATGTTATTAAAATATTTAGCTTAAGGAGGTCACACTTACATTAATCTGTCCCACTGCTGGGCACCTGTGCCTCTCGTCATTATGGGAAAGGTCGGGCCATAGACGCTGGCCAAGTGAGGGTTGGCAGACTTCATATGTCTTTGAGAACATTATCGCGAATTCTCAGACACATAGGCTTCACAATGTTTTCTTTCACCGTTTAACAACAAATAACTATTTGAATAGACACTGATATGCACAGTGGGTTTTAACGCAAGACCTGGAATTTGTTAGAATATCACTGCCCACCTGACTAGTTTATTTGTCAAATCAAAATTTAATACGTTTAAATATTTCAGAGATCATAGAAGGAAATGCGAAAACGATCATGACTTCTTGTGTAATAATTTTATATTACAATTTCTGGAAGCGACCAATTTGTATTGCGAAAAATGAAAAACAATTCCTAATATAATATCATATCGCAGTATGAAAAATAGAGAATATTAAAGCACAACCCAAAATTAGAAACGCATTTAAAAGAATACGTTTCTAATAAAACCACAATCACATTCGAATTCCTTCCGAAATAAGGCTAATAATAAAATACCAATAACGTTTATTAGGGATGGAATCTCTGTAAAAAAAATTACAAGAACATTGTGGCCTGGGTCGTGATATTAAATTTTATCATTCTAGTGGCCACGTCAAAATATCTTTGTTAAACAGAGCGTGAAGAAATGGTTCATGTAGTTTTTCAGCCAGAATTTATTGCTGACGAGTAGAACAACTGGGATGTATTACTTTTGGTAATGTACAATTAATTTGAAAATATTAAATGTTGTGTCTATTTATTCTAAAATTTTAGATAAGTCTGGAAATTATATTTCGGCCAGGTTTAACTTGGAAAAAATCTGAAAACGTTACGCAACGATAAAGTAAAATATACTAATAACAACTACAAGTTTTTATTTGTTATTTTGATACCTTATTAAAGTATAATGTTGACTGCTAGTTCGGTAATCAACCTTTAATAATATACATACATACATAGTCTTACGCCTATAACCCCGAAGAGGTAGGCAGAGGTGTATTTTAATCAACTTTTAATAATATACTACAGCAAAATATGCTGATACAAATCTGAGGAACTATGCATTCTTTTAACTTATCTTTTATAGCTACGAGTTGTTGCCAAGAAGCGCTTAAAATATTGGTCAGAATCATTTGTTTACTAAGAAAATTTGGCGCCCATAACCATCACATTGTGACGAGATTACGATAGTCGAATTAACAGATTACTCACAAATAATTCTTACATTCACATTTAGTGCCTGATTCCATTAATAAAATACACGGTACAAAATGAATGTACACCACAGTATCTTCTCACATATTTGCAACACACTAGATAATATACCGCGCGATAATAACCAGTAATGATGGCTGATCGATCACAGTGTCGTCTCCAGGCAGCCTCAATCAATCAAGCTTTTTGTCACGGGCATGCCATTGTTTCCCTGTTTATCTACTATGTGGAATATCTTCGGTGAGCTTTGACGGTCAATGATTAACCCCGTTATTTCTATAGAAGGGCTCCTAGGGTTGTTGCGGATGATTAGAAGAGTTTTAGATGGTGTTATGTTTCTTACGTAGATGGTTGTTTGTTGTTTCTTGGATGCGTGTTCTTGTTGCTATGCGGGTGGAGATTATCACCAACGGACACAAAGTATATCACTTTGTGTCCAGTGGTGATAATGTCACCCACGTCACAGGTGTACAGGTTGTGTTGGTGATGTAGATGGAGTTAAGTCAAACACATGTTGTTCGATTTATCAAAATAGTGAAAATTCGTTTATTTCATTAAACTACGGCTATTTATAACATACATAAAACTTATTCAGCAATCCTTGAGTGTGACGTGCATTTATGTTGCAGCTAGCATGAAATTGTTACGGTTAAACAATTAGGTAAATCATACATTACACCTCCCATCAAAAAGATCACACTTCGCCCCCTTTTAAGAAAAAAAAGGTCACCCTTAAGGATAACTGATTACAATATTAATATAATTTTACTACAAAATTTAAGAAAATATTATTCATCAAAAATCAACAAACAATTTTGTATTATTTTTATGAATTACATATTCCTTTCTGTGTTTTATAGTTTTTACATAGGGTTCTAAATTTTCAATTACCTCATATGGTCCTCTATATATATAACTGGTCTAACTTTTGACCTGTTTGATTTTTTTATAATATTAAATCACCTTTCTTGTAAATTATTGGGTTAATAGTTTTATCAAATATAAATTTTCGACGTTCTTTACATTGCAAAAGATTCTGTCTAGCATCAGATTGTGCTCCCTGTAATCTGTATTTTAGTTCTAAAGGATAACTATAGTAGTTATATAATGCCTCAATATATGATGTAAAATTACTTGGTATATGACACATTTTACCAAATAAAAGCTCGTATGGTGTGTATTTCGTTTCAGAATGGACTGTAGTATTGTACAAGAAACACCAACAAGGAATCCAATCACTCCAATTACTTTTATTGTTTGCACATTGAATTCTTAAGAAGGCACCTAAACTTTTGTGGCTATTTTCTAAAGAACCTATTGTCTTATGATGGTAGGGTGTGGAATTTAATTTATTAATGTTTAGTTTGGACATTTGGAACGGATGGATGAAAGAAGAAATACGAAAGGAATGTATACGGTAGGGGACGCTCCAGGCGGACGTACGCCGACCAAATAGGTGACGTACTGAAAAAGGGCCAAATTAAAAGTACTCATAACCGACGCGCATGCATGATGAGGTTAATAAATGTCGAGGAAGCGTGTCGCACGAGTGACTGATTTCCACGTGGTATCCGGGATCGATCACTCGCCGAGCAATTAAAAAGAGATAATTAGGTTGACTTACGGGAAATAAATAAAAAAATATCACCAGGAAAGTTTAAACTCGCGTTATAATTCTAGTTATTCGATTCGATACAAAAAGAGCTGACACTTAAAATTAGCAGATGAGACAATTATCCAGGGCGTGGGGGACGTTGGCACTTCACAGGTCTTCGGATGATGTACTCAACTCGGTGGTGTTGGCCGGAGCAAAAAGGGCCAAGCCTCGTGTGTCCCCGGTATTTATAAGGCCGGCGAGGAGGAGGGGGGCGAGGGAGCGGCCCACTGCTGTGCGTCACTCGTAGTGAGGCTCGCGGCGCAGGGGCGCGACGTGACGTCACACACCCCCCCCGTTAGGCCGGGATTTTCCCTAAGGAAAATTCCCTAGCCCAACGGGCGTAGCAGCCCTGAAGATACTCCCTGAAATTAGAGAAAACAAGGGCATGAGTACCTTGAACAAGTGACAACCCTATACGCTAATTAGGATACCTAAATAATAATGACCCATGCTTGCAATCTTCACGCGTACAACGGCAGTCTGAATTTGAATATAAACATTTATCATTCATAATTCATCACACATACCTAGATGTAAATGCCGAGGCCAGTGTAATAGCCTAATATTAAAGATAACAATCTATGGAGAAGCGCTTAGGGTAATTATTAGGTAATAATGATTTGTAGATATAAGAAACTTGATCTAGCCCTACGACTTATAAATCTTGGGTTCGGCCTTTGCCACTAGATAAGTAAACTTTTTGAATATAGTTAGGTATAACAACAGTTTTTTCGTAAAGATGAACAAAAATAATATAAGCCGCAGACACGACCGGACCGCTCAATGTCAAAGGAAAGAAATTAATAAATATTTTGCTCTAATTAATAACTACAACACGACCAGTAAACACCTTTTGAATGTAAACAATGGTGAATCATTAGTTAGGCATTTATTTATCGGCGCGTCGCTGAGTGAACGCGCGTGCGTCATAACGACAACTAGGTAGGTACGATCTAAATGGTAGGTACTATTCGACTGTTCCGAGCTCGCGACGCACGGTTAATCACCATGATCGTTTATAAAGTACCTATAATAACAATTTGATTATGGAATTTATACAGAATTAAGAATAACAACAGAACTTCAGAACAAGGCACGGCGAAAAACAATACACCAATCAAGATGCATTTCAACAAATAGATTTGCGGAAAGAAAATACACATGCGAAAATCGAACCACAGACCGATCCGACAACAACTTTTTAACCACTGAGCCATAACTGATAGTTAGATAAACAACAGATTCTTTGTAACAATATTACATGTAATAAACTTTATTACAATTTATAACTGAAACATTTATTCATTTTATGTTAGCATGTTTACATAATTCATTAACACATCACAATGCATTATCTTGTGAGCTTCGACTCGAAAACAAAAGAACCATTGTTGGCCTTCACAAATAATTATGTAGGTAATTATAACTTTGTATAGATATGCGTCTTACATTGTTGTTTTTATACTTTTATTATTCTTTGTAATTAATCAACTTTAAATTCTTGATGTGCCATTCGCCTAAAGGTTTTCCGGCCATGTCGTTAAGTTTGTATACTAGAGGTGACTTTTTTGAGGCAATCTTACATTTAATAAATTTAGGCGCCAATTTCTTGCTAAAGTGTTTATCCTTGTCACTAAGTAGAAACGTTCTGCGCCAAACTATATCACCGACATTGAATTCTGCCTGTTTACGGCGAAGATTATAAGATGAACAATTTCGTTGGTGGGCCGACAACAGAGCTGAATGTACCTTCTCGAAAATAGAAGATAAGTAGCCTAAAGTTTCGGCATAGCCGTCCCGTGGTTCAAGCACCATATCAGAATTAAATTCCTTGTCAATATACTGAGAACCACATGTTATGACCTCCCTACCAAAAACAAGGAAATTAGGAGAATAACCAGTAACCTCACTAACTGCGCAGTTAAGGGCGAATTGAACTTTAGTGATTAGAGTGTCCCAGATTCGATGATCAGATTCTATGAAAGTTGAAATAGCTGTCATAATGGTTTTGTTGTAACGTTCAACTGAGTTAACGTGGGGAGTATACAACGGTGTAAAATGCAAATTTGGAATTTTATATTTTGACAACACACTTTTAAAGGTTGCGCTAATAAATTGTTTACCGTTATCCAAAACAATAGTAGATGGAATTCCATGCACCAAAAATATATTTTCCTCAAGAATTTTTGTTATCACTTCTGCAGTTGCCCGTTTAATGGGGAAAAGTAAACAATATTTAGAGAAACAACAACTGACCACAAATATAAAAGTGTTTTGTTTCCTGCTGGGAGGCAATGGACCAATCAAATCAATACTAATCGTCTGAAAGGGCTTTTGACATGATTTGGGTTTTCCCATTAGACCCAAATTTGGGTGATTTTGGTGTTTATGGGTGATACAAGGTTCACATGAACTGACGAACTTGACAACATCGGTGTACATACCAGGCCAAAAGTAATTAAGTGCGAGACGTTTGTATGTCTTAAAAATACCCAGATGTCCAGCAGTGGGCGAAGAATGATTCTCCCTTAGAATGTCATTTCTTTGGTGAGACGGAATAACCTCTTTCCATTGAAATTCTCTAGTGAGAGGGTTTAATGTTTTTTTAAAACAATACAATTTATTGTTTATTACTTGATAGTTAACAAAAGAAGTCGGAGAACTTAAACAGCCTTTATAGATATTTAAATACCAAGGATCATTAGTAAAAGCTGGTAAATTCTGATTAGAATTAATATCTATATTTATATCATTAGCAATAGCAGAAACAGGTAAAGAGCGAGACTGAAAATCAGGTAAAACGTTATCGGAACCCCGACGATGACGTATTTCGAAATTATAGGAAGATAAGCGAACTCCCCATCTGGCTAACCGGCCAGTAGGGTTATTTAAGGTCAAGAACCATTTCAAAGCAGCGTGATCTGTGTAAACAAGAAACTTTTTACCATTTTCAACATAACAACGCCAGTGTTCTATAGCAGATAGAACAGCCAGGGCTTCGCGCTCTGTGGCACTGTAATTTTTTTCTTGCTTAGTGAGTGATTTGCTATAGTACGCTATGACTCTTTCCTCACCATTTAACCTTTGACAGAGGATCGCGCCAAGTCCAAAATCGCTAGCATCTGAGTGTATTTCAAAAGGTTGCGAGTAGTCAGGACAAGCAAACACCGAGGAGGAAATCAAACAATTCTTTAGGTTATTAAACGCCTCATTAGCCTCTGTCGTCCAACAGAATGGAGGTGCGTTTTTACTTTGAGATGTTAACTTATTTAAGGGTGCAGCAATAGAGCTAAAATTCGGTATAAAACGCCTGTACCACGAGGCTGCGCCTAAAAAACGACGTACTTCTTTTCTATTAGAAGGAGTGGGATAATTTTTCATTGAATTTACTTTATCCGGATCGGGATGCAATCCACTAGAGTCGACAACATAGCCTAAATATTTTAGTTTATCTCTAAAAAATTGACATTTTTCGAGATTAATTGTTAAATTAGCGCTTTTTAGTTTATCAAGAATGCGTAATAAAAGAGTAATATGCTCGTTGAAGCTGGACGTGATACAGATTATGTCATCGATAAAACAGAAAACCTTATTTTCAAATACTGGACTATAAAATAAAATATCAACTAATCGTTGTTGAGTAGCTGGCGCATTCGTAAGACCGAAGGGCATTCTTTTGAATTGAAATGTGCCACGCGTAGGAATATAAAAGGCTGTTTTGCAACGGTCCTCTTCTTTAATTAATGTTTGCCAAAAAGATTTAGACAAATCTAAACTAGACAAGTATTTAGCATCTCTCAGATTATCTAAAATTTCCGAAATATAAGGCAAGCTATAAGCATCTTTTTTTGTAACGGAATTTAATTTACGACTGTCCAAACAGAAACGCAGTTCACCATTCTTCTAAGGGGTCAAAATGACCGGGTTTGACCACGGGCTTTCAGATCGTTCAACAACATCCTCTGAGAGCATGTCGTCAAGATGCTTTATTAAAATTCTTTGTTTATCGGGAGACATGCGATAAAATCTTTGCCGAATAGGGGGGGGGCAATCACCTGTATCAATTGAATGAGAAATAATATTTGTGCAACCGAGACCCCGCTTCTCGTATGAAATATCGGTAAATTTAGAAATAATGTTGTCAGCGGTAGCTCTCTGGTCGACTGTAAGATGATCATAAGAAACAAGATGTGTAGGGGGAACTGCCTGCAACTCCATTACATGAGCGTAAGACTTGTTCACAATCAAAACAGACTCTAATTTGTTAGGAAATAGGCCAAAGCTTCGCCAAAAATCCATGCCAAGGATAAGGGAATTTTGGATCCCAGGTACAACATGAACTTCTAAGTTAATCAATTTATCCTGAAACTCAAAGGGTAGAAACACCGATCCCAAAGACTCAAATCGTTCGCCGCCAGCTGTTATTAACCTTAAAGGTTTCGATTTATCCAAAACATCGTCTTTCAAAAATAAGTTATGCAAATTATTACCTAAAATTGTAACACAAGATCCAGAATCTAAAAGACCAGTGGTAGGTATTCCGTTTAATTTTAGAGTAACGTAAGGTAAATATTCTACTTTAGAATTACGGATTGAGGATATATGATAGCTACTAAAGAATTTTCTTAAAAAGTCCAACCAATTATTCCACTCTGTTTTATTACAATTAGTTGTATAATTTGATTTTCCACAATCCTTGTTAACTAGTTTTTTGAAACTGTAGGGGTCGACTTAGATTTACAATTGGGGCAGTCTGACACCTTGAAACCCTTTGTACCGCACTTAAAACAGATTAGGTAGTGTGGCTGACGGCAATTACGTAATGAGTGTGAATTGCATCTACAACGCACGCAAAAAAATGTATTTATATTAGAAGTACTCGATACGGCGTTAACTTGTGGTACAGACTTGTATCTCGATGTATCAGCGACAGAGTTATATTTATTGAAGTGGTTATGATTGTAAACATTTTTGTTTGAAGAAAAATTAGAAAACGGATAATGATACGCTAAGTCGGGTGCTACAGTATTCTTTGAAACTTTAGGGGGTTCAGAAAATTGCTTACTGCGACTTTGGTAATTTTCGAAAAGACGACAAACTTCGACCAGACTATCAACATCAACAACCTTTGCAGTGAGCAGACAATTAGTGTAACAAGGTCTAATATAATTTAGTAAAATTTCTAGCTTCTCCGAATCAGCGATAGGAGAACTAAGTCGCGAAAACAGACCGTGCATTTTTGCCACGTAAATAGTTATTGATTCGTTTTCGCCCTGTGAGCGCTGACGAATCTCCGTCATAAGCCGATAATCGTAGTTATGCGGACTAAAATCTCGTTTCAAAAGTTCGCAAAGTTCTAACCAAGTCTTTACATTATTTTTAACAGAACGATACCAAACTAATGCGTCACCCGAAAATATTTCAAAAGCGAAAGACAACATCTTGTCGTGTGGAATAGATCTACAGGACATAAATTCATCAATTTTTTCAATAAAGGATCTTACACATGATTTACCGTTAAATTTGAATTTACCTAATTCCGAAAAAAGCTTACGGTCGTAATTATAGGAAGTGTTTCCCTCTGCCACTGAGCAATCCGACCGCGAATTACGGCTCGTGATTTATTGTAATTTCGCATATAAGTCATTAAATTTATTCCACACAGACTCAATTTTTTTTTATATCAAGACTGCCGGTATCCACCCTATTCAGTCGATGAAAACAATGGTGTAGCATGGTTTCGACCTTCTGTTGAAGCTCGGAAGTATAGTTTGCTTCCAACATAGATAAGTGTTTATTTGATCTTAATAACGACTTTTCCACTTCTGCCACATCCTCCTCTGGTGGGAAGGGTGAAGATAATATATCCTCTGAGGGAGTTTTAACTGAAAGTTTAGCGATTTGTTTGCGGGGATCGTCAGGCTTTGAAACGCCGCGTATTGTGGTCTCATATTCTAATTCCACTTTAGTTAATAATGAGAAATTTATAATGTAAGCCATTATTACAAAACAATAATAGAAAATCTAAGTATTTACGCCGGCACTAGAAAAAAGTTAAATATCGCTAGAAAATCGAATACCGTGCTAAAAAAAGCTGAAGTACACTAAATTATACAATGGTGTGATGATTGGTCAAGGAAGAAAAAAATTCTTAAAGGTCACTCAAAGGTTGAATCACAATATTTTTTCGCGAACACGAGGCTCGTTAGTTCAACGGCTAAGCGGTTAGAACCGGTTGGCGGCTCGACACGCTGCCCGCGGTGGTACGTAATTTTAGACCGACGTTAATTAAATCACCGTTATGTTATTTACACAGTTAAATTGCTTATGGCCAACCAAAATAGATAGAAACTGTACCTGTACGCAATTCACCACACCAGAATATATGCACACACAGGAGAAAAATATACAAGAGAAAAAGAAATTATTCTCACTCACCTGTAAAGTGCCAACTTACGTTTTAAAAATATAATTAAAAATTCTATTGGGCGCCAATGTCACATGAGTGATTGATTTCCATGTGGTAGCTGGGATCGATCACTCGCCGAGCAATTAAAGAGAGATAATTAGGTTGACTTACGGCAAATAAATAAAAAAATATCACCAGGAAAGTTTAAACTCGCGTTATAATTCTAGTTATTCGATTCGATACAAAAAGAGCTGACACTTAAAATTAGCAGATGAGACAATTATCCAGGGCGTGGGGGACGTTGGCACTTCACAGGTCTTCGGATGATGTACTCAACTCGGTGGTGTTGGCCGGAGCAAAAAGGGCCAAGCCTCGTGTGTCCCCGGTATTTATAAGGCCGGCGAGGAGGAGGGGGGCGAGGGAGCGGCCCACTGCTGTGCGTCACTCGTAGCGAGGCTCGCGGCGCAGGGGCGCAACGTGACGTCACAAGCGAAAGAGATATGTTTGAACCGAAGCATGTGGCGTTCCATAGTCTCTGCCTACCCCAATGGAAGACAGGCGTGACGATATAGATAGATAGATAGATAATGTCTAATAATTTGCAAATCTCGCATAATATTTGAGACATAAATTCAGTACCTTTATCTGTAATTATTACTTTTGGAATACCATATCGTAAAATGAAATTACGAAGTAATTCGTTGGCAACTATGACAGCTTATTTTGTTTTCAAAGGATAATATTCAATATAATTAGTTTTAGCTTTATTCCTAGTGCGGGCATTGTCTTATTAGACAAAACAATTATAGTGTTGTCCAGTATGGCAATCAACACAATCCTATTTTTCAGTGG
This sequence comes from Euclidia mi, assembly GCA_944739405.2. Taxonomy (NCBI): domain Eukaryota; kingdom Metazoa; phylum Arthropoda; class Insecta; order Lepidoptera; family Erebidae; genus Euclidia; species Euclidia mi. The sequence continues at coordinate 91,739,506 of OX123181.2, read as the reverse complement.
CAAGGCGGTCACATGAAGAACCACGTCATTAATGCAATCTTTGATCAAAGTTAAACTTTCCTGTAAGTCATTTATGACCACCATAAAGGTTATAGTTTTAATTTCTGCCACTTCTTTTCGCCAATACTGCAATCATTTAATTATTTATTTTCATCGTGACCAAACCAAAAAATAACATTGTTCCATTAACGGCAGCATAATATGTGTCCATAAAGGTTGCTCACGGCATGGATGCAACAACACGAGATTGTCGACTGAGACTCGTATATATGAGTATATACTACATGAACATTTTCAGTTTCTCCAGTTTATGCTCGCTAATTCTCCCTTCCTAAATATTTCAGATGAAATGGCTGTTCTAGGCAAGAGTGAATCATCAAGCATTTAAACGAGCAATGCTATGTTACGACATTTTAATATCACGTCACGCCTCTGTAAGTCTTGAGAAACCACACTTCAATGTCTAAGATATGAGAACTTACATATGTTGAACGTGAAAATATCCACTTCAAAAGCACTTACTGCAACCACTGTTAAATTAACGGGTATAAGTACCCCCACAAACACTTCTCACGAGCAATTGAACTCTCTTTCGACATATTTCAAGAAACACAAATACATACCACGTTTGAAGACCAATAACTTGGCGAGGCTTGGTTGTAAAACCATCGTAAAGATACAGGTACCTGGGAAGCTTGCAGAATAATGAACCATTAATCCGCTAGAAGAGTTACAGCACTTAGTGAGCAATTGCTCAAGATATACGTGTTTTTAGAAATCAAGCTGCTACTTTATATGGTTGCTTAGAAAATGTATATAAACTTTCTTGCCGAGATGATTGTGAATAATAAAAACTCATAAAGTGAATAACGTTGTTATGTAGTTATATTTGTATATTATACTTATATGGGACATACATCGTATATTTTATCGTACATTTGTAAATCGGAAACAAATAAGATATAGGAAACAAGAAAGACATTTGAAAGCGATACTTGATATTATCTGATGATGATTAATTTTAGCAATGTCCCAGTTGTGATTCAAGCCATGGATCTCACAATTTCCTCCTGGGGACCTTGACTTAATAAATCCTCTTAATATTTGGTTGCGTTATAAACACATAATTAAGAATACTGAATCATTATAACGGTAGGTATTAACACGGAGGAAATTATAACGGTATAATTACACATAATTACGCGATTGAAATCCATTGAGTACTAAAACATTACCACAATTACATAGGTTACCGTTTCTTTAATTTACTTATCCACTGCTGATAATGTGTTGTAAATTTTTTTACAAGGAAATCTTGAGTACCCAAGTATTTTATAGTACTTATATGCGTTATTTTTTGTAAAAAAAAGAGTCACAAAACATGCCTTTTAAAGAAAATACTAAGTACTAAAAAGCCTAAAAATATAAGAGTTTTACTTTGTAGCTGTAAACGTAGACGTTTGATTTAAATAAATTATATTTATTATTATCTTGTTCCTAAAGTACCTAATCCGTTTATACACCCACATAGGTACTATTCTATTTTATTACGGTTTAGTATTAGATTTAGAGCTTAAGTAATTTATATATCAGATTTATTTTCAAATATTTGTAAAATTATATTTTAAGGGCTTTTTACAAGCTCTTAAGTTATAATACCAACATCCCTACGTTTTCTAAAGACAACATAAACTTAAATTTGTCAAGGAGCCACTTTTAGCAGGCGAATATTTTGAGATGTATGAAACATGAACATAGTAAGTTAGAATTTGTTTCGTTCACTTTGTTCATACAAATAACATCTTATAGCTGAAGCTTATCTTATGAAAGCACTTATCGCTCATAAAATTTTTGATACATTAAACTAATATAAAACACTATCGCGCTGAAGATACTTATCCAGAAGAAAGCTGCTGCAAAATCCAATTATAAATTCTAGCCTTCTGAAACAAATAAAGAAAAGTATACGAAGCTTAAAAATCTCTGCAATGGGTGTGTAGGGATGCACAACGTCAGCATATTCATAGCTCTGTTCAAAATGGAGACCCTGCGAAAGTATGGAAATTCCTTAGATCAATAGGAGTTGGAAAGCAAATTCAAAACAAGAATTCTTCCGACATTGATATTAATTCGCTCAATCAGCATTTCTCTGCTTCGTCCGATTTTAATAGGACAACAAAAATGAATACCTTAAATTATCTTTCATCGCTTTCAACTCCTGCTTATACTCCTTTTGTCTTTAGTTAGTTTACTGCATGTGATGTTAAGAAGAGCATCATATCTAGAAAGATAAAAAAGATAAGGATAACATGACAAGGATAACCTCATCTTTTTATAGAAATGATTGGCTTTATCAGCGTTTAAGTACTAGGTATAACGGGTTGGTCACCATCAAGCGGGCGTGATACCCTTTTTAGTATGAAAAAGGTTTACCTTTATTGCATAACTAGCTTTTGCCCGCCGCTTCGCGCGCGTTAAATTTGGAGTAAGACGAATCTACTTTCAGTCTCAAGTTGTGTGAAGGCACTCCTGATTATTCTAAAGATTTCAGATACTCTATAGGGCACAAAGTAACTCGGTCAGTATACACGACATTATCTACCGAAAGGTACATAATAACATCTCCTTCAAATGTCAAAGCCATGTTCTTATATATATCCATATATATGTATAAACATTTACGCATTTATACCTAATATTAGTAAATATATAATTTATTAGTTTATTTAAACGAACAATTTAATTACCGTGCTCAATATGACATAATGTATGATGTGACAGTACTGACAGATATGCGATAGCACATGCGCAGCACTAAATTATTAGCGCATGCGTTCTTACTTCCTAGAGGTAAATTTGTGCCGTACAAACTTCTACCCTCCCTACAATACCTTCTTTTTTTTTTTTTTTTGGTTTCTGGTTGGAAAATCCTCATGGAGTCCCTCCGCCCTGGGGGATGGGCGAAGGGGACTGTCAGACTCTTACTGACTAAAAACCAACCCGTGTGTCTCATGTACCCGTGTGTCGGAGGGTCGGGTTTCGCCCAAGCATACATCGCAACCCCCCGACGGGTATTGGCCCGCCAGATGGTCCGGCGGGCCCCGAACAAAACCCCCTTGGCGGCGGATGATGGTGTTGGGCTCCGCCGCCAAAACGCCAAGCGGCCGCAGAGGATAGGGAGGACGGCAACGCAACACCGCATCTCCTCTTCCTCTGCGGCCCCACCGCGACACATCGAATGGTGCGCCACCATTTGGTCGCGGGAGATAGGGCGCACGGCAACGCAACACCGACACGCCTCTCCTCCCGCGACCACGCCCGACTGCGAGGGACAGACAGAACTGTCCCCCGCACCCGCACCGTTGGACGCATCCTGTGCAGGCCCCGTCAAGCCCACGCGGAGCGTCCCCTCCTGGATCCCTCTTAGCTTCACCGCGGGTAACCAATCCACGGTTACTGAGCCCCCCCACCACGACAAGGTGGAGATCCCACGGGGGGTCCCTACAATACCTGCCAGTTTAATTTTTGCAACTCATAGTAGCCTATGTCCGTCTCCATGGTCCAATATATCTCTATATATCTATATATTAAATTTCCACAAAATTGGTTCAGCCGTTTTAGCGTGAAAACGGAACATACATACATACATATATCCATACATACTTTCGAATTTATAATATTAGTAGGGATAGTAGGGAAATAGGGCTAGTAGGGATATCATTAGAGACTTTCTTTATACACAACATTATCTACCTGTTTTACCACCTTCATATAGAATATGTGAATTATTTTTACCGCTTACTCGTGAACATGCCACATATAACTGACCATGTGAAAAACAACATGTTCGGGGGTCGATTCCAGCTGTTTCAAGTCTGTCCCTGCGATTTATTTAGAAAATACACATAGGGCTACAAATATCCAGCCCTGCCGAAAGTAAGATAGCCCCGTTGAGTTACTCAAGAGGTATCTGAATTCAGGCCTCAGTCTCCCACCCACGGATTCCCTTGTACCTACGTGAGGTGTGGGAATTTGGCAATAATGAGACACCTGTATAAGTACAGAACACGAACGAACGAAAGAAATCAAAGAAACACATCCACATTCATTATTCAAAAGAAACGACTAAGACACCAATCCGACGAAAACGAAAGAAAATTAACTGAGAACCTCATCAATCCACGGAGAACCTTAACACCGCCATTCAGAAAACGCCATCTATGGGTCGATTCCAGCTGTTTCAAGTCTGTCCCTGCGATTTATTTAGAAAATACACACAGGGCTACAAATATCCAGCCCTGCCGAAAGTAAGATAGCCCCGTTGAGTTACTCAAGAGGTATCTGAATTCAGGCCTCAGTCTCCCACCAACGGATTCCCATGTTCGTGAGGTGTGGGAATTTGGGAATAATGAGACACCTGTATAAGTACAGAACACGAACGAACGAAAGAAATCAAAGAAACACATCCACATTCAATATTCAAAAGGAACGACTAAGACACCAATACGACGAAAACGAAAGATAATAATTAACCGAGAACCTCATCAATTCACGGATAATCTTAACACCGCCATTCAGAAAACGCCATCTATGTTTACATAATTATACAAACCGACCGAGATAGAAAATAATATGGACTTGTCGACAATTTATTGAAAAAAGGATCTATAGTAATTGTTTTTATTATTTAAAATAAAATGAAATGATTATATAACTATTATATAAACATAATAATTTGAAATAAATGAGATAGACCGTTTAAATTAAGTGGACATTGTAATAAATTTTGACACAGAGACTTTTTGTTTATGAAAGTGCCGAATATTATACTCTAATATTTTTTGAATATTACATACCCGATGCGACCGATACATAATTATTGTCTTTTTTGCAAGAAATATTTACTTTGCTAGAAAATTATTTGGAAATAGTGACATCTATCGGTCGGAAGGATAACTATAAATATGCTCGGTTCCAGTAATTTATTTATCGAAAATATGGAAAAATATACTGACGAAATTAAGAATCGCCTCCTTTTTTAAAGTCGGGTAAATAGCCATAAAACACTTTGAAGGTACCTATTTAGACTAACTATACTTTTACTAACAAATTTATAATGATCATAGATAGAACCACACATATATAACCAGTTTTGGATGATCCCTGTTTTGTTTGGGACTACATACAAAGGAGAGGTCAAGCTGTACACCGAAAACCACTCAACCGATAGTAATGTAACATATACTATTTTATAGGTTTGAGTAGCCTTTTTACATGAGTGTAAGTTTTATTGAAATCAATTTCGCCATTTTAGAGATCTTTAGCAACATGGGGAACGACGTCGGACAGACAGACAGACATACATTCTAAAAATGATCAAGTATTGCTTTTTAGCATTTTCCTAGACTTTTTAGCTAATTTTTGTCAAAATATCTTTAATGTACAGACTTTTTCACCTCTACAGTTTTATTATAGTATAGATATTAACAGTAATAACTTTTACTACGTAGTACCTACGTAAAATCACCAACTATAGACTTTCACCAACCGTCTTTTCACCAACTCTTTAAAACTACTTTACTCACCGTATTATCTTAATATATAAAATCCTTGCGTTACTGACTGACTGACAGACACGCTACAGCCGAAACTATTGGGCGCAGGAAGCTGAAATTTGGCATGTATGTTCCTTGGGGACCGTAGGGGTGCACTAAGAAGGGATTTCCCGAAATTCCCACGGGATCAGCCAAAACGGTTAAATTAAAAAAAATGCAGGCGTAGCTGCTGGCGTCCTCTAGTATTACCATAAAAGCCTTAACTCATTTTACTTGAACTACATAAAATAACATAAGAGCTAAACCTCGACAATTTGAATAAGTTAAATATAAAAAACAGTAAAATTTCGCCAGCCTAACTTAAAAGCGACATGAAAATTCAATTTCACAATTTCGATTAAAAGGGCTAGACTTTGTAAGGTATTTCTTTCATCCTGCGACCTTTAGGTGGGTCATTATAATACTTTATCAAAGAAAGTAGGGCTAGCGAAATTATTTACGGTATTTTTGGGTTTAATGAGGGAATGTGTTGTGTCAAGTGTTTTGTTATGAAGCGGGCGATAATGTTAGCTTCACTCTAGACTACTTATCTAGTAAATAAGCTAAATTGAACCGCTTTCTATAGGCTTTGGCCAAAGCGAATTTTTCTATAAAAGGGTGCGTCCAGATATCATGAGCGCGCCGCGAATGCGCTGCTTGGTCCACGCACAAATCGCAAGCGGCGCATGAGCGGCCGGCACACACACATGGCAATCTGAATACACCCTTACCTACTCCACAAGTTACATTGACAGATGTAGCAAGTATAAATATTTAGGTCGCCTGCCATTCACCTTGGAGCTTGGGATCCACTTTCTTATCTATCCAGATTCCTCATTCATCATCATCAGCCTTTAACAGTCCACTGCTGGACTAGGCCTCTCCTTTGATAGGAGGAATTGGCCTACTATACCACGCTGGCCAAACGGGTTGGTATAGGGTTTGTATCAAGTTTTCCTTCTCTTACAGTGCTGTTCTCTGCATAATATGCTCCCTCTGTCGGCTCTTACGACACCCATGGGATGATATGGGGTGATGACATTCCGTATTCTTAATCCGTCACCACACTGATTTTTTATTATTTATGTGATAAAACAAATTTGAACTTAAATTGAAGGTTAAGTTAATTTAGTTTTTTGGCATTCTTGGAAAATAACCTTTTGAGGTAGAATCATTCTGATAAAGAGTAATTTTATGAGCAGTAGACAATTTGCGTAAGTGACGTTTTAGCTCAATATTTGGATGCAACCATATTATTAGGCATGTAATTAATTTTTAGATGAAATTTGAACTTGTAATGATGCCAGAGTATATAAGCCAGGATATTATATAAGTCCCTAAAACTGTATGAAATACCTCAAATAAACATTTTTTTTAAAGTTTTGATATCGATACCATATTTTGATATTGTAACACCCATAAGTAACTAATGGAGTGCAAAAAAATATTGAGAATTGAGACAATAATCTGTTTTTAATTAAAACTGTGTTTGTGATTTTATACTTCATAGTTTAATTAATAGTTTTTTTGACAACAAATAGTATTTTATTATGGTTTGTGCAGTAGCATTAGTGCTATTTCATCTTCCAAACCAAAATATCAACAACCATAATTTTACATAAAACTGCACGTCTTCTTTATTTTAAATTAGCATAAACAAACATAAAACCATTAGTTTCAAAGCCTGCAACTAATTTTATTAAACATTTAACCAGCAAAACTGAAACAGCTTTCACTTGTAATTTTTGCAACGGAGCTTTGAACATCGACCGCCATCTAATTAAACCACACATTCCACAAAAGAGAAAATTACAATCATAAGGAAACACTGCCCTTTTAAAAATTAACGAAAAACTAAAGAGAACTAATTTAATTTGTTTCCCAGTTTTTGGAACTGGTTCAATTTTGCGTTTTTCATACCTCTTTGGTTAAATATGGGTTTTATATTTCATTTAGTATTTGGCAAAGGTGCAGTACAATAAAAAATACAAAGGGCAATGAAAATTACCTATAACGATTCAAGTTGCCTCAAACGTATTTATTATATTTGTTTGCAAAATATTTTTGCACGCGTCTGGCAATGTGAGGGTCGGCACATATCTGCAGGAAGATGCGTCGAACGTATCTTCGGTCGCGTCTATTCCGTCAAATGAGTCGGTGCACATCTGACGGAAAATACGTCGAGCGTATCTACATCGGTCGCGTCTATTCCGTCAAATTAGACCTGCTACATTACGCGTCTAGTCAGTTTCTGCGTTCAGCAACTACAGTGCGGTTGCTTTGTATGACATTTATTTTTAAAACGTTGTCCAACCCGTCAGTCAAAATTCACGTGGTACGTGGTGCGCGCGACGTCGACCGATAATGCGTTGACGGAAACTGAACAGAGCGTCTGTTCAGTACGCTCGACGTACTAACGGATCATCGGTTAGGTGTGAAAGGTTGAATGTCTTTGTATATATTTGTATGTTTTGGCGTTACGCGACCGATAATACGCGACGATTCTTCCGTCAGATATGTTCCGACCCATATAGCCCCGACTAAATCATCTGGTTATGTTTTAAATTCTTTAAACATTAAACATTTAAAAATTGCATATTGCCTTAAATACATTTTTGGAAAAAGAAAATCGCGGTTAATTTAGCCCTGCTACCCACCAGCCAGGTCTGCAGTTTCGTGTAATCGCGGCTACTAATATCGAGAGGCGGATGTTGCCAGTCATATTGAGTTGGGCTATGACGGTACACAAGTTGGAAGGATGTACACTTAGTATTGGCGATGCAAAGATTATCCCCGCGCCTCTAGCGGCGAATTTGGAAGTTGTCCGGGTACGACACTTTTGACAGCTTTCAATACAACTTTGCTTCGAGGTTATAGTGGTAATTGTATGGAGTTGTCAAAAGTGTCATACCCGGACAACTTCCATATTCGCCGCTAGAGTCGCTAGTTAGAATCTTAGCATCGCCAATAATAGGAGAGGTACGCTTATAAGACAAGTTTTCACCTTGCCTCAAATACCTACCCAAAATTGATGCCACCGCTCCTACTATTTTGTTTTAAGCCAGTTTTCAAATAGTTCAATTCCAGCCAGGGTGGAGGATTGTAGCCACAAAACTCTGTACAGCATCGTAACACCATTGCGACTTTTCTAACAAAGAAATATACTCGGTATGTACATGAATACATACCTGCGTATTAGTAAGTATATTTGTTTGTCATAGGACTAAAGTTATTACCTTTTGTCTCAAGGATTGCGAGTTCACCCTATCCATGGGATCGGCACCCCATCGGCTGTAAAACGATGCAATACAAACGATTGTATTTCGCGAACTTACTGCGACATCTCCTTAGTCGACAAACAGTCTGTATTTATCGTCGATAGGGTCGCCACGTGCATTACTAAGTTGGGACACATGCACACATGCATACGCAATGATACGTTGCCGGAAAATATGGTCAGATTTTGACTTATTTTGGAGTGATAAGATGTGAGCTTGACAAAATAAGTATGTAAGAAGTCTTAACAGTCATCACATTTTTTTCCATCCAAACCTCGCCTAAAGTAGCAAATCAACAAACATATTATATTGTTGTAGTATTATTTTTATTGTTTAATTTTAACTAAGATAGTTGGGAAACTAATAGCAACAACAAAAAAATAAGTATTACATAATAATAAGATACTGTATGCCATACTTGGTAGGTGCTAATCGAGCACTTTTATTGGCTTCGCCACATATTTTTATCGTCATGTCTGTCGGAGTGCGATAAACTCGACAACGGCTAGACATATTTTCATGCAGTTTTCAGCAGTGGACGGTGTGATTCATTAGGCAAGTTTAGGTCTAAAATGTATCCGACGAACCATGCGAGTGGCGCAGTCGCCGTTAGAAGTTAGTTAAATATATACATATTTAGATTGAACCAAGACGATGGAATGATCTCTCACTTATCCAATTTCGGTAGTTAGCTCAACAGATATATGAGAAAATATAAACATATTACTGCAGTCCTCTAAAACAGTATCAACCATTAATACAACCCACATCCAACTTCCAAATTAAAACATGAAACGTAATTCTTAAACCCAAACATCATAATCACCCGTTTGTGGTGACCCTAATTCTGAGCACAGCGCGCCGCGAGCGAATTTGCTCGCACCAGCGACCAACTACAAAATAAATAAGGGCTACCGTTTGTGACAAACACAAACGCAACAGCGCTAAAGGATTCCCTACCAACATGGTGTTTGATAATTTTATAGCGGATTCAAAGCTGCTCTGGTGGTCCAATAGGCGTCACTTTACGATATCGATAGAAATATGAAGACGATATCTTTTGTTGTATATTTTAGAAGCTTGTTTATTGGAGAGTATTTTCCGCTTGCTTTTATGGTAACTGTGTTTTAGAGTGGTTCGACTTCACGATAATAGATACGGTAGATCGATACGTAAACGAATCCGGAATGATTTTCATTTGACGTGTGGGTGAAGTCGAAATTGTTTAAGTTTGGTCTATTAAACTACTTTTGTACTCGAAGTCGATTATTCTGGTTTGACTCTTTCAACAATTTTGTTATATAATATCTTCATTGATCTGATGGATATCTTTTTTAAATATTTTCGTAATAGTTGATTGTGCAAACCAAAACTTGAACCAATGATACGGAACTTTGTATTAGACATTGTCCATTACAAAATAATGTGTAAAGTGAAAAGTTAAGTAAACATAGCTTTTTTGCTAGAAACTTGCACACACTAATTCTTGAAAACCGTTTGGTATTCTACTGACATTTCTTAAGCATCTGGACATTTCTTTCTCCACTTTTATTTCATCCTACTTGATAAGACAAGATACGACAGAAAGAAGGAGTAGGTAGCCCGATGACCTGAAAAGTTGTCTGAATTTAGTCAATCTTTTTTGGGTCATCGGTCTAGCTGACCTAGAGCTGCACTATTTCACGTTTGGCATTTGCGGTAACTTGTAAGACTCATTACATAGCTTCATTACTGTTTGAAATAGAACTAGTTTTATGATAAGTCAAGTCGATTATATCGATTTAGTAACGTTTAGTTTAGTCTATTGTGAATTTTGATGATCTATGGTCACACTGAACTGTCAACTTCCGCTTGCCTTGAAAAATTAACACGCCGTCTTGGTCATCATCTCGCGAGATTTGTAATTGATATAAATTGATCGCCTTTTAGAAAGCTCGTCCTTGTAGCTTCGAGAATAGTTTGTCGTTTCCCGCGCTGGCATCGGTTTATTTGTGATAAAGAATAAAGTTGTGAATATTGAACATTTGCGAAAGTTGTTGAAGCCGGTAGCAACGTCCACGTGTCATCGTGTCTTAAAACGTCGCGTTTGCAGCCTGAGCTAAGTGTAGGATACTTCATTCACTTATTTTGGCCTATATATTTGTATGAATGTGTCTAATTTAGCTCAAGCCTGACACCAGGAGATATAAGGTAAAATTTTCATGTAACCCTTATTTATTAGTTGTGATTCGCTGTGCAACGCAGTGCATTGTGTCTGGATATCTTGTCCATCGTGGTCAGGTAGATGTATTACAACTTCCATTGTGCACTTTAGAACAATTTCCTACCTGCCTACGGTAATTCTAGACATAGTTTTTGGTAGCAGAGCGTGGTTGAAACTTAGCCGTTGCATTACTGAGTACAAACCTCAGATTGGTATAAGCTTGTATCTTATCACCTTGTAGACAGTATTGTAGTGTTTGTCAGGTCAGTTTTGGCCTAAAATACATATTATTTATTTGTATAAGTTGACCTACATAATTTGAAACACATTGTCATACATAACCTCAATCAGTAACTGTTGATTTGTATTGTTGAAATCTAACTTAAATTTGTTGTTGCATTAATAAGTCAGTTTGTTTGGATACATAACAGCTGTATGTATCAATACATTTAGTAAATTTAGTTTATTGCATATATTCATAAACATTAAAACATTCAAACTTGACCTTGCATATCTTGGGCGGGTCACATTGAGAAATTGAACTTAATAAACCTTTGTTTTGTTATAATATACTGATATTATTGTTAGGTAACACATATTCTGTGTTTACTTACTATTGTATATCATAAATAACACAGTGAGCCTGTCTGTTGCAAGTAATTAATTAACTTATTTGAAGTTTCAACTTTTGATAACTTTGTTTTGTGTCAATATATATTGAAACTATTAATTTTGTTGGATAGTAGATACCTGTCACTTGCCTGCACTTGCAGTAAACAGGCTAATACTTTGTTGGTTTCAAAGAATTAACAAATATTAAGTTTTGATTGTTAATTTTATTTAACGCTTGTCCGGGCTCTTTTGGATTTTGATTATGTCAGCTATCAAGGACTTGCGTGCGGCTGCTGGTGCTATTGCATCAGATTTGCGCTGGTTTGCCTCGGCCAGTGCCTTGGTGAACCGGCCTGATCGCCAGCAGGCCTTACTACAAAGGTACGAGCGGATCGATGATCGCCTGGCAAGTGTGGAACAGCAATTCCGCACTTTCAGCACTTGCTGTCTCGAAGTGTCAGTTAATGACTTCACCGCTGACCAGCGAAATAAGGTCAGCGAAGACTATGCCCAGGTCTTAGACCTGTATGATTATGTCTCCAATAGTGCGAGACAATTGGTTGCCGAGAGGGATGGGCAACCCGGCTTGCAGCAGGAGCTTCCTAGGACATTTGTTTGACAGCCTGGTCAATGACAGGGCTGACCTTCGGCTGGCACAAAAATTGGCCTATTTGATGTCGGTTCTGGATGGGGAGGCCAAGGGCCTCATCCAGCATCTGCCAGTGTCTGACGAGGCGTACCAGACGGCTCGAGACCTAATTACCCGTAGGTACCATAACAAGCGTGGCCTGGCCGACACGCATATTGAACGAGTTTGCCCACGCTCACCCGGGTCTCTGGGTTGCGCACCCAACTGTTGAACCCGCTTTTGGTGGCCATCAACGCACTTAAGTGCCTTGACCTGCCCGTGGACCAATGGTCCTATCTATTGGTGCACATTGTACTGAAAAAGCTGCCTGCCGACCTGAGGTCGCGTTTTGAGCAGCGCTTTGGTGGGGATAGCGCGACCCATCTGTCCCCCTTTGCTGACCTGGAGAGGTTCCTGGAGGATGAGTGCCGGGTCTTGGACAACTCCGGTGGTGACACGCCGGCTAAGACGCAGCCGCCCAAGGTCAAGGAGCAGGCTCGCGTTCACACCCGAGCCAATGTTGACCGGCGCCCTCCTCGCTTTGCGGTCACGCAGAGCCCAGTGGAGTGCTCTTACTGCAAGGTCACGGGGCACAGAACGGCCAGTTGTAGGGCATTCTTGGACCTACATGTCACCTGTCGTAGGCGCATTGCGAATGCCCGCCGCCTTTGCTTCTCTTGCTTGGGGTCCCACTACCAACGAGACTGCCCAAACTCTTGCCCCTGTCCTCACTGTGGAGGACAGCATTTGGACATTCTCTGCATGAATGCCAGAGAGGTAGGCCGCTTGTCCAACCAGCCGACGCCGCGCACGGGCGGGTGTTTTGAAGGTGGTAGCCGAGGCTCACCGGCGCGTAGCCGAGAGTCGCCTCGCTCAATTGATCGCCACTCACCCCGCCTGGAGAACCGTAGCGTGCGCACGCCTCCTCTCTCTCGCGCACCTGAATGTGCGACCGTGCAACGTCACCAGCACCATGACTGCTGCCCCAGGTATTCCCCTCCTTTGGCGGAGCGTCCCTGCCTTGACTCGCGCCCACCTCGTTTTCGGCGGGTGCGTCACTATGACCCCCCACAGATGAAGTGAAAGCGATGAAGTCATCGCGCCTTTGAGGACTTCAAGCCACACCCTCATTTTGACTTGCCTGGTCCTGGCCAACGGTCGCCGCCCCGGCAGCAATAGGTCATTGACCCCTGCCCTATAACGCCAACCTCCCCCATTGAGACCGTTATCCTGCCAACGGTTGCTGTTAGGGTCTGGGGACCCACGGGGACCTCTGTTGTTTTTCCGTGCTATATTGGACACAGGTTCACAAGGTTGCATTGTTTTCATTTATTTGGTAGGGCAGGTTAAATTAAATATGGGCTCTTTTCCGAATTGTATACGGGCATAGGTGACGTAGCCTCTAATGTTGAAGGGCAAGTTAAGGTTTTGTTTGGCCCTGTTGAATCTTCACACCCGAGGATTAAAACCTCGGCTATTGTGCTGAAGAATATTTTGGGTATGCATCCACAGAAACAGCTACCTGCTGCTGTGGTGAATTTGACATCGGGATTGGAACTGGCAGACCCCAAATTTGACACACCGGGACAAATCGATTTGTTGATTGGCTCTGATGTCCTCGGTGGAATTTTGATTGGTGGGAAACGGGTCTTGGTGCCAAATGGTTTGACTGCTATCCCGACCATATTTGGATTTGCTTTGATGGGACCTGTACCTAGGGACCCCCCTCCACCTGAACTTGATTATTTGTTGGCTGTAGGCTCTGCTCTCTCTGATGCAGACCAGAGGTTTTGGGAGGTAGAGGAGCCTCCTCAAGCTGCTCGTTTGAATCCAGAACATAAGGAGTGCGAGCTGTTCTTCCAGAACAACACTGGTCGACTCCATTCTGGTTGGCTCATTACGAAGTTACCTTTTCTGTCTGTTCGGCCTCCGCTTGGTGAGTCACGACCTTTAGCCGAAAAGAGATTGTTGGCTATGGAGCATCGCATGGGTCGTGATCCGGAGCTCAGACAGAAGTACATTGAGTTCATGAGAGAATATGAACAGTTGGGACACATGTCTGTGTCAAATTTGGATTGGCGTTCGGTGGAGCACTACTTTCTCCCGCATCATGCGGTATTGAAGCCATCAACTGGCAAGCTGCGCACTGTGTTTGATGGTTCTGCGCAGATTTCAACAGGCGTATCCGTATAAATCAGTGCTTGCATTATTCTCCCAAGTTGGTCAAGGACCTTTGTGACGTCATCACCAGCTTCCGACGACATCAGGTTGTCTTTGTAGCCGATATAAAAATGATGTTCAGGCAGACGATTATCCACCCTGATGACCGTCGCTTCCAGCTGATCCTTTGGAGAGAGTCTCCTCGTGATCCCATGGTGGTCTACGAGCTCAATACTAATACGTACGGGTTAGGGCTTGTAATTATTCGATGTTTTTAGAAATTCGAATATTCGATAATTTTACAGGAAGTATTCGAATTATTCGAATATTATTCGAATATCAGCTGTTTCTTTTAAACCTTAATAAAATCATTCATAAACACTTAATAAACAACTGACAGTTGAATATTTTTATTTATTACATAAAATTGAATCACTTTTCATACATACATACATACATATGCTCACGCCTTTTCCCGTCGGGTAAGGCAGAGACAACAGATCGCCACTTGCTTCTATCCTTGCAAACCTCACGTGCTTCCTCTACATTCATTATTCTTTTCATACATGCTCGCCGGTTGCGGGTGCTTCGGACTTTTCCGTTTTTCAAGACTTCCCCAATTTGGTCCACGAACGTCTTACGAGGTCTGCCGCAACCGGCTTGCCCATACACCTCTGCCATATATATTTGATTCGTCAATCTTTCTTCACTCATTCTCTCCAAGTGTCCAAACCATTTCGGCATTCCTTTCTCAATCCTTGTCACGACATCTTCTTTCAGGCCACATTACTCTCTTATTACTGCATTCGGAATTCTATCAATCAGTCTCACCCCACACATACTACACAGTGCTCACATCTCAACTGCGTTAATTCTGCTTTCATGCTTTTTCTGCCATACCCAACGCTAACTTCCATACATCAAGGTGGGCACCAGCACTCCATTATGTATCGCCAGTAGCGCCTTTGTAGGCACGGTTTGGCCGTTCATAAAGGCATGCAGCGCTCCATTCACACTGTTCCCCGCTGTCACTCTCCTTTCAATATCACCTTCACATCTTCCGTCTCTTGTAAACATGCTTCCCAAATATACAAATCTTTCAACTTGTCCCACATTTTCATCTTCAATCGTAATATTACACTCAGTCAAACTTACATCCTTCTCAAACACCATCACTTTCGTCTTTCTTGCATTAACTTTCATACCTTTCGCTTTAAAACTCTCGTTCATGCAGTCCATCATTTGTTGCAACTCATTCGCCGATGATGCAAGAATGACTTGATCATCGGCGTATAAGAGGCACTTAACACGCAATCCTACCATATCAATCCCGCAATCAATTTCCCTCAAATCTTTCATTCAGCTATCCATGAATAAGTTGAACAATCACTTTTCAGTAACATACCTACATACTTTGGCATTATAATTAAACAAAAAGCAATAAACTGTATTCAAAACAAACGAAACAAAAATATTAAATAAAAATAACACCTCACACATTTTGAGAATCATTGAGATCAAATCGTGGTTGCGTAATTTTTGACATAATATATCTCTATCTCTCTTGGTTCATTCACTCCCATCAAGTTCTTCTGCTTAGGGCACTTCTTACTTCTCTTTTTTTTAGGATGTCTCCAATCTACACTGAACGTATCTGAACGTCCGCCTAGGTCTTCCGCTTCATCCTGTCCCATGCACACTTGCCTTAAATATCTTCTTTCTCAATCTTTCGTCATTCAACCATTTTCCATTTACCTACATCTCTCTTATCACACAACCCTTACTCTGTCGATTAAAAATACACCACACATACTTTTCAGTGCTCATTTCTACTAATACAGCATTTATTCTACTTTCTAGTCTCTTCTGTCATACCCAACTTTCACGACACTCTCTCTCTATTCGCGCTTTTTTGGACACGTTTTGGCTGTAGATAAATGCCTCCAGAGCTCCATTCACTCTGTTACCTAGGTACATTAACCCTTCTTTCGGTATCTTGTTAATAGCGTACCTAAGTACACAAACTCATTAACTTGCTCCACTCGTTGTCCATCGATCATAACATTACAAGCCGTAACGGATTCCTCCTTTTCAAAAACCTTAACTTACATTCCCTTTTTTTCTAAAGCACCATCAAAATCAAAGTTTGTTGTCATCTCCTGCAACACCTCCGCCGAAGATGCAAGTATTACCTGATCATCAGCAAAGAGAAGTCATTTGACAAGTAGTCCATTCATCCTTAATCCACAGTCACACACTATACTATAGATCTTTCAAACAACTGTCCATGAAGAAGTTAAACAGCCACGGCAAAGCTACACATATCCTCACACAAGCTCTAGAATCCTCATAATGAGATTTCAGAGTTCGATTGAGGCTGCTGTTCTCCCCATACATTGACAGTACCGACCACTTTTAATTCCTCACAACTTTATCGTAAGCTTTTTCACAATCCACGAATGCGCAATAGACCTTTTAACCTTAGGCCAAAAACTTTTCGGTTATGCTTCGCAAGAAAATGCCCTAAGCCGTAAACTCCATACACTTTCCGAATCCCGTTTGTACGTCCCATATTTTCTTGTCGAAATAGTAAGCAATGACAAGTTTTAATTTAATAAAGATAAATGAGAGATCATAAATAACACCGCAAACACAATAATCATTCGTGGGATTGACGTAAGCTTTCGTAATGTGATCTTAGAAACGTAACTATAAATCATTCGAATATTCGAATTTAATACCACTCAATATTCGAATAATAAAAACGAACGAATATTCGCATTATTCGAACATTCGAATATTCGAATTACAAGCCCTAGTACGGGTTAAGGTCAAGCCCCTACTTGGCAATACGTTCTCTTTGGGAGCTCGCAGACCGCGAAGGCTTACGTTTCCCAAGAGCCTCCGCCATCTTGAAAGACGATATTTACGTCGATGACATTTGCTCGGGGGCCTCCACAGCAGACGAGGCGATCCTCCTGCGGGACGAATTGATAGGTATTTTGGCCTCCGCTGGTTGTGAGTTGCGCAAATGGATTTCCAACTCACCAGCGCTTTTGGAAGGCTTACCCGAGGATCATCAGCAGGATCCACATTTGTTTGAGATTGTTGACAACCCCGCCATGATGGCTGTTCTCGGCGTTCAGAACAGACCAGTCCAAGACTTCTTTACGTATAACGTAGACTTGAAATTGCCTTGTTCTTGGACTAAACGTCTCGTATTGTCTACTGTCGCCAGAACCTTTGATCCGAACGGTTGGATCTGTCCTGTCACATTTTGGGCAAAATGCTTCTTGCAGAAGCTTTGGACAGCAGGATTGACCTGGGACGAACCTCTACACGGCACTCTTGTTGAGGAATGGACCTCTTTTGTATCCTCACTTCCTGCTGTCAACGAGATCTCCTTGCCTCGTCCCATCCTTCCTCCCGGGAAGTACAAGGCCACCCTTCACGGGTTTTGTGATGCCTCGGAACGTGGTCACGCGGCCGTGGTGTACTTGCGCACAGTTAATGCCTCGGGTCAGGTGAGGGTTTTCCTGATCATGGCGAAGAGCAAGGTTGCACCCCTTCGGACATCTCTGACCATCCCTAAATTGGAGCTCTCGGGAGCAGCCCTACTTGTACGCTTTTTGAACCACGTGTCTAGCACTTTGGGTAAAAGCATTTGTATTAATGGGACCTACGCCTGGACAGACAGCCAAATTGTTCTCTGTTGGTTGAAGGCTTCTGTCCACACCTTGGAGGTATTTGTCGCTTATCGCGTTTCCCAAATCCAAAAAGCCGAAATCACGCTGGTTTGGAAACACGTGCCAGGTGAGCTCAACTCCGCTGATTGTGCCTCGCGCGGATGCTTGACGCCTAGTTTAATAGGCCATTCGCTGTGGTGGGGTCCGGAATGGTTGAGTCGACCAGAAATTGATTGGCCTCGAACGCCAGTTTTGAATACTTCTAATTTGCAGGGTCTACGAACACTCGCTCTTGAGAAGGTGGAATGCGCCTTCGACCCCGATTTTTAGTTGAATCGTTACAGCTCCCTCGACAAGTTGTTAGGTGTCACTGCTTGGATAAAGCGTTTTGTTTTTAATTTTACGCACCCACAACAGAAACGACTGACACCGTTTCTCTCACCACAGGAACGACAGGAGTCTCTCACCCTTTGGGTTAGTTCTGTGCAATTGGCGCATTTTGAGAAGGAGATTGCTATCCTTAAGTCAGGGAGGTCGAAATTATCGGGAGCTGTATCTAAATTGAACCCCTTTTTGGACGATACGGGTATCTTGCGCGTTGAAGGGCGTCTCAAGAACGCCAACCTCCCTTACGGGGCACGTCACCCCCTGTTGTTACCTAAGGACGGTCATTTGGTACGCTTGTTGGTAACTGACCGTCACCTTAAAAATTCGCATGCTGGTTGTAATGCGCGCTTGGCCATTTTGCAACGCGAGTTTTGGATTTTGTCTGCCCGAAGAATTATCCGGAGTGTAGTCTTTCGCTGCATCCCTTGCTATAAGCTCAAGGCTTCTACCATGCAGCCCTTGATGGGGGACTTACCGGCAGATCGCGTAACAGAAAGCAGGACGTTTGACGGTGTTGGCACGGACTTCGCAGGTCCCTTTTTAGTGAAAACGTCGACACTTCGAAACAGCAAGACTGTTAAGGCCTACTTGTGCGTTTTTGTTTGTCTTTCCACAAAGGCCGTTCATTTGGAACCGGTCTCCTCGCTTACGACCGAGGCGTTTGTATTTGACAGATTTGTATCCCGCAGAGGTCTGCTTACCTTGATCCGCTCTGATTGCGGCACTAATTTCAAGAGCACGTACAATTATTTCAATGACGTTGTTAATTTCCTTGAAACCAACAAGGCTGATATAGGCAATAGGCTTGCCCGACGTGGGATAAATTGGTTGTTTTCCCCACCAAATTGTCCACACTGGGGTGGTATTTTTGAGGCCGCTGTAAAGTCGGCCAAAACACACTTGTGCAGGCAATCGGTGAATCTGTCCTTACATTTGAGGAACTCGAAACTGTGTTTTGTAAGATTGAGGCCGTTTTGAACTCTCTTCTCAGATCCGAATGATTTGGAGGCCCTTACGCCAGGCCATTTTTTGATTGGTCGCCCACTTGTCGCCTTGCCTGAGTACCCTTATATTGATACGAGACCTGGTCGTCTCTCGCGTTTTGAATTAGTACGCCAGATTACTCAGAGCTTTTGGAAACGCTGGAATTTGGAATATTTGCACATACTCCAGCAACGCGTTAAGTGGACCGACAATACCGATCCACCCAAGATTGGTGAGCTCGTTTTGATCAAGGAGGCTAACCTTCCGCCACTCAGATGGCGCAGGGGGCGCATTCTTCGTTTGGTAACTGGGGCTGATGGAATTCCCCGATTTGCTGAGGTCTTGGTGGACGGTTCGATTCTGAGGAGAGTGGTTGCAACATTGTCACGTCTACCAACCGATTAGCGGACCGGTAGGCCGGTCCGGGGCGGGTGGATGTTTGAAATAGAACTAGTTTTATGATAAGTCAAGTCGATTATATCGATTTAGTAACGTTTAGTTTAGTCTATTGTGAATTTTGACTATGGTCACACGGAACTGTCAACTTCCGCTTGCCTTGAAAAATTAACACGCCGTCTTGGTCTGTCTCGCGAGATTTGTAATTGATATAAATTGATCGCCTTTTGGAAAGCTCGTCCTTGTAGCTTCGAGAATAGTTTGTCGTTTCCCGCGCTGGCATCGGTTTATTTGTGATAAAGAATAAAGTTGTGAATATTGAACATTTGCGAAAGTTGTTGAAGCCGGTAGCAACGTCCACGTGTCATCGTGTCTTGAAACGTTGCGCTTGCAGCCTGAGCTAAGTATAGGATACTTCATTCACTTATTTTGGCCAATATATTTGTATGAATGTGTCTAATTTAGCTCAAGCCTGACACCAGGAGATATAAGGTAAAATTTTCATGTAACCCTTATTTATTAGTTGTGATTCGCTGTGCAACGCAGTGCATTGTGTCTGGATATCTTGTCTATCGTGGTCAGGTAGATGTATTACAACTTCCACTGTGCACTTTAGAACAATTTCCTACCTACCTACGGTAATTCTAGACAATTACTATTATTAACATGTATCTGTTACTCTCGATATTGTCTTACTATTTTTTTTAGAAACATATTAATTTATTTAACTTCTTGCACTAAAAAAATGTGGCACATAGGCGGACTTAACACCTTAGGCATAACAACATATTCGGTGATTTGAGATGATTACCCGAGAACGTATATTAGTGAAGCTAATGAGGAGATGCATGTCCAGTGGACTGCGAAGGCTGATGCTTATGATGACGAAGGTGAACCAACGTTTCGATTTCGACGTGTGCTACACCAGACTTTATTTTACACGATTTAGACCCATTTACATTAACATACATATGTTTTTAGAGAAATTTAAAACTATTTATTGCAGCCATTGTTCTTCAAACACTTCAATTTAAGTCAATCGAACAAAACTAAGGTCTATTCATTGTCGGCTCTTGTTGCCCGAGCAAGCCGTGACAGCTGATTAAAGAGACCGACAGTTTGCTACGCAGTGGGTCTCGAGTTCGAATCCACGGCATGCACCTATGACTTTTCGGCATTAAGTGCGTATTAAAATGTTAATTATCGCTTACTAATCGCTGAAGGAAAACATCGTGAGGAAACCTGCATGTCAAAGAGTTCTCAATAATGTTCTCGAAAGACATGTGAAGTCTGCCAACCCGCACTTGGCCAGCGTGGTGGACTAACGCCTTACCCTTCTCATGGTGAGAAGAGGCCCCCACAGTGGGACAGTATAAACGGCTGATGATGATGATGACCCGAGAACAAGGTACATATGTCTCTTTTGGAATTTTTCATTGCACGTATTACAAAGTGGTTTGGTTGTGCTGAATGCCGTTGTCGTTCTATTCTTGCTTCGTGATCTGAAAATGTTTTCCTTCGAGTGTGGGTTTTGCGTGTCAGTTGGTTGAATGTTTAAAAGATCCTTCGACACAGGATTGGCTCCTAGTGCGGGTGTTTGAAAAAATAAAACAAATATGATGTGACCTCTGTCAAGGAGCAAAGAGTAAGTCATAAAAAAGTGGTATGACTACTTTAAATAAGTTTAACAAGCTGTAAAGACTCGTTTAATAATATAATCTGGTATAATTCTTAATTATGCTTACTATTCAAAAACTCTTATAAGCACCACAGTAAATAGTATTTTAACTTGTTTATTTCCATCAAGATTCCAAACAGTTTGCTACATTTCATGTTATTCTACACATCAAATGTGTCTGATTATCGCAGCAATTAGTCGTTTGTCCGTTTGCCCGCCGTCCGTACGTTTATCTGAGCCAATTATCGACGGAATAGTGCAATAGCAACATGCCGATGTACTAATGGATAACATCCTGTATAGCAATGTTGGAAACTGACGTGAGGATGAAATTATCGGTCTATCAATTTTACTTAATTCATCTTCATCTCTTTGTAATAATACTTTTTGTTTCATGCCAAAGCAAGGCGCTTCTCATGCTTCAGTATGTCATCTTAAACCACTTGCCGTTTGTAATAGGGTTTGTAAAGTAAAACATTGTTTGCGATGTTTTTGTTTCTTTCGGCCGAAAGCTGTTGGTCCGGGTTCCTGTCTTAGAACAAGAATCGATAGGTCATGTCGGAGGCCTTCGGGCGGTCTAAAAACTCTGACACCAGTATTGTCCACACACGAAAAAGACATACATACATACATATACTCACGCCTTTTTCCCGTCGGCGTAGGCAGAGACAACAGAACGCCACTTGCTTCTATCCTTACAAACCTTACGCGCTTCCTCTACACTCATTACTCTTTTCATACATGCTCGCCGGTTTGGGGTACTTCGGACCTGGCCGTTTTTTAGGACGTCCCCAATTTGATCGAGGAATGTCCGACGAGGTCTGCCGCGACCGACTTGCCCACACACATTTGCCTTATAAATCTTATTCGTCATTCTTTCTTCACTCATTCGCTCCACGTGTCCAAACCACTTTAGCATTCCTTTCTCAATCCTAGTCACGACATCTTCTTTCAGACCACTGCTCTCTCGTATAGTTACGTTCGGAATTCTATCGATCAGTCTCACCCCACACATACTAAGCAGTGATCGCATCTCAACTGCGTTAATTCTACTTTCATGCCTTTTCTGCCATACCCAACTTTCACTTCCATACATCAACGTGGGGACAAGCACTCCATTATGAACCGCCAATCCCGCCTCTTTCGGCACAGTCTGGCCGTTCATAAAGGCATACAGTGCTCCATTTACACGATTGCCCGCAGTCACTCTCCTTTCAATATCTTCTTCACATCTTCCGTCTCTTGTAAACACGCTACCCAAATATACAAATTCTTTTACTTGCTCTACTTTTTCATCTTCAGTCGTAATATTACACTCAGTCAAACTTTCATCTTTTTCAAACACCATCACTTTCGTCTTTCTTGCATTAATTTTCATACCTTTAGCTTTAAAGCTCTCATTCATGCAGTCAATCATTTCTTGCAACTCTTTCGCCGATGGTGCAAGGATGACTTGATCATCGGCGTACAACAGGCACTTAACACGCAATCCTACCATATTGATCCCGCATTCAGTTTCTCTCATATCATTCATGCAGCTATCCATGAATAAGTTGAACAACCAGGGTGAGGCTGGACACCCTTGTCTGACACCTTTCGAGATGACGAACCAATCCGTATAGGCACCATTTATTCGGACACTTGCTCTAGAATCCCTATACAGGGATTTCAGAGCACTTATTATACAGCTGTCCACCCCATACATGGATAACCAGTCAGCTTTCTCGCAATTCTTCCTTCTTCTTTTACTCATACCGCATACATCTTCAGCACATTTCACAATATTGGTTTTAAAAACCGACCATACTTCACTCACACTTTCCTCGTTTACAAGACTCCAGCTTTTCCACGAAAAAGAAAGACATCTAAAACTGAATTTTACTCTAAAGCTTGACCTGGATCTAATATCTCAAGTCTAATTACATTAAAACAAAAGTTTTCTTAGAATTTAGGCTTTAATTGAAGTTAAATACAGGCCACGGACAAACTACCCAGAACTTCAACTTTTTTAAAGAGAAATATAGTTTTCCTTTAGTATGATGATAATTATATATGATCTCAAGAACTTTTTGTACCTTTGATAAGTAATATCCAACATATTAATTTTACGAAGATGGTTTAATATTTCATTAATTCATATTAATTTTATCATGTATGTATATTCTTCTCAACGTGGTATTTCTCTGCGAGAAATAATTTTAATCATGGCGTTACGTTTTATGGCGCCTTCTTACGATATAACCTACATAAATTAAATTTTAATTCGAAAGAAAATATATTTTGCTGTTTTGTAGAATATTGTTTAGTAGATTTTTGCTTGGTTCTACAGTTGCCCACAGCAACAACCGCACATATATTTTTTTGATTAACTCTTTCTGCCCGATCACAAGAGAATGTCGGGAAATCGGTTCTTAATATAGACTCACGCTTGTTTCCCCAAATGGGTAGGCAGAGGTGTAATATTACACCCACATTTCGCCATGAATTTTTAAGTCCCACGTAATAGGGGGCGAGCCTATTGCCGTTACCGGGCACATCACCAGACTCCGAGCTGTTACTTTACAAGCACCTCTACGCTTCACAAGGAACATACATGCCAATTTTCAGTATCCTGCGCACAATAGTTTTGGATGTGCGTTTTCTGTAATATAGTCAGTAACGGAATATTTTTTTATACACAGATATGATGTAATCTATTGTATAAGATTATGATATGCTATTTTTAATTAGGAGTTTCTTCCTAACAATTAAAGGAACAGATGATTCACACAAAATGACTTTTTACAAATTACTCTATGTATTATAACATCTATTAACATAACTACCGAACTAAACTGCGAGCTAATATTTAGTCCACATTCTATTCTAAAATTACTTTGTAAGGGATCTCCAAGGGGTCAATCTATTTCATTTGGATTACCAAGCTTTTCAGTTCACCGTTTGGTGACAAAAGTCATGCAGTGACGTAAGAAGCTTACAGCGTTCCACTAGCCACTGGATTACTGCAGCCAAACTTTGGTTTTAGAAATTGGTTTCTTTGAAATTTGATGACGAAGTTATGAAGTGCTTATGTTGAGTTTTGTGATAGCATTTGTTGTATTGCGAATACATGTTTTAGCTGATTTAAGTAATGGAATTCAGAATTCTCAGTAGCAGCACGGAGTCTGGTGATGTGCCCGGTAACGGCAATAGGCTCGTCCCCTATTACGTGGGAGCTAAAAATGTGGGTGGCGAAATGTGGGTGTCATACCTATTACGCCTCTGCCTACCCCTTCGGTGACACAGGCGTGAGTTTATAAAAAAATGTAATGGAAAATTGGAGTCATGCTTCAGGACAGATATAACATTGGTCCAACTTCACGTTGGATAGTGAGTGTATTATCCAGTGTTACGTTCATTGTATGCCAAAATGAAATAAATTCTACGATGTATGACGTTATAGATAGGTGTTTACAAAATGCCAAAATTCTAAGCTTTTTTACCAGTCTGTGGCTTTACAGCACGAGCACTGTCGTGGTAATATAATTGCACGGAAAACAAGAACATTCCAAATCATAGACATTTTTTAAAATGTATTACCTATTTTTCAACAGAATGCTAACATTGCTTATCTGCTGCTTTTTTTTTGTTTCTAAACATAAAAATATAATAATTATGTTACACACATTTACTTAAAGACTGTACTGTCTAATTAAAACGAGTTCGCCTGTGTTATCATGACTTTTTTAAAAAACACAACAACCAAGCACATTCCAAAGAAGAATCATGGCTATTCATTTTGAACATCTAAAAACTGTTACACCGCCGTATTCCGTCATGCTGGCAATCAAAGCTAGAGAACACACAAAAAATATTTTCCCGCTTAACGGCACGCCAAAAATATTCCAAATACGAAAATCAGAGAGCCAGAGCTTATTTACAATCCAAACAGATTCGCAATGGCCCGAAATACGTATCGCATATACATAGTATCGTATACGTAGTATCATGTAGGTTTGTAGTATCATATAGGTATGTAGTATGGTATCGCGTATGCGCGTATCTCATACGCGTTACGTATCGTACACGCTATCTGTATAAATCAACGTTGAGTAAATTGACGGTCCACCAAGCGAAATACGCAGCTGCCTCCGTTGGTTTACGAGGATGTAGGGAGATTTGGATGCGGTTTTGTTCGTTTTTGTTTATTGTTTAAGGCTAGCATTTGTAATAAGTTACTCAGTATTCGTAGTATATTATTTTTCCTAACACTGGTGCTTTTGCTATCAACTTTTTAAGAACTACTCTTCTAGTTTATAAATGAGTATGGCTTTTGTATTTAAGTTTAATAATTTAAAGTCGAAAGTAAATGAACTGTGTGAGTGACAGTACATCATAAACGGTACGAATGGTCCGATTACTATGCAGTATTTTAGTTTGCTAGCTGACGAGATCAAGATGATTCACAGCAACAATTTTATGAAGTTTGAAGATGTAGTAAAAGATGTCAGTTAAAAAAATATACAATATGTTATTTCTCATACTACGGTATTTGATCATAAGTGTTTCTTAAGTTATCCTCTAATTTTGAGCTGCATAAGCAAATGTTTTTCATAATACATACGCATACAACCTTGTATCTGAGCATATGATCTCAAATGATAAAAAGCAGGTTTTTCAAATCAGATACCGTGTCCATTTTATAAAGTCTAAACTCCACTTCCGGAGAACAGGTGCAACGGCGGCAAAAAATATACTAGTAATAATATATAGTTTGTGCTAACCCGAGAATGACCCGACATTCTTTCGTCCAACGCCTGTGAGACTCACAGAAAAAACAAAACTACAATAGCAAAATATTCAGCTAGCTCTCCCATGGCGGCAAACTGCAGTGGAACACAATAACTGATGATCCTTACTGAACTGTTTTAGTATTGCGTTTAGATTTGGAATGATTTAGCTACGTCCAAAGAAAAATATACTATGATCACACTGATGCAGCGAAAGCCTAGTGGAGACACCAACGCAGAGGGTCTCGTGTTTCAACCACGCGCCACGGCACGTACCAATGTCTTCTAGAAGTTATATTGCTAAACGGCGGCGAAGAAAAATAATATGTTAGGGAAACCTACATGTCTGAGATCGCTCTATAATATACTCGGCAAACATGTGAAGTCTGCAAAGCTGCATTTGGCCAGCTAGGTGGACAGCTTATATTATATTAAATAGAGGCCTATGCTCAGAAGTGTCACTGATTATAAAGAAGGCTGTGCTTCAAGTGCCGCTTCACAGTCCAGATAGTCCTTCTCATAGTGAGAAGAGGGCTATATCCAGAAGTGTCACAGATTATATACAAGGCTGTGCTACAAGTGCCGCTTCACAGTCCAGATAGTCCTTCTCATAGTGAGAAGAGGGCTATGCCCAGAAGTGTCACAGATTATATACAAGGCTGTGCTTCAAGTGCCGCTTCACAGTCCAGATAGTCCTTCTCATAGTGAGAAGAGGGCTATGCCCAAAAGTGTCACAGATTATATACAAAACTGTGCTTCAAGTGACGCTTCACAGTCCAGATAGTCCTTCTCATAGTGAGAAGAGGCCTATGCCTAGAAGTGCTAACCAAGATGATAAACAAGGCTGTACTTTTAGTGCTACTAACCTAACGACAACGTTTGAATCTAATAATGATTTATCGATTTTCAACTTTCGCGATTTGTATACATCATACAAAATAATTTAGCAAGACTCAGTATCTGCGCGACCACGACCGGTGTAAGACGGTCGAAACGTCGGAAACAAATAAGTATGAATACTTGAAATAAGTTAAGTTTACGCGATTAAAACGCGCTAAATTATTTTGTATGATATAATAATGATTGATAAGATGGATAGTGATAATTTTGGTGATGGATGCAGTCCTTTATAACTATCTCATCAAGCGCCTCCAATAATTCGTAGTTGCATGTTGTATATACTTGTATGTGTTGGAAACAAAATAGCGTACGATGTTCGTTGGCACTAAATTATTCAAGCAGTAAATTTGATTGTCCGACTCTAAATAGAAACTCTGATCATTTAGATGCGACTCGCATGTAGTCCGACGCGTTATTTCGAGATATTTTAGCTTTATGTGTGGAGTTGTCCTAAAAATTCATGGCGAAATGTGGTTGTAATATTACACCTCTGCCTACCCCTTATATATAATACGTCCTGCCGCTAAAGCACTAACTAAATCTTATTTGTAGGATGGCAGGTTTTTTTCCTAATCTGCTGAATGTGCAATACGAAAAACTGTTGCTAGTGTACAAGAGCCAGAACTGAAAAAAAAAGAAAGATTTGAGTTAGGCAATGGCCCAATGTGCGTCATTGCTGACTACGCATCGGATGACGCCGTGCGTCATTATGCAAACTGCATAATTGCAGATTTAGTAATAAGTTTACCTAATAGAATATTTATAATTGTAATTTAGTCTTGTAGAACATTTTAGTCATTAAACATTGTTTTAATTAAATAAATCTTTTTTTAATAATATTTCCGTTCGCCGTAACTTAACTGGCGCAGTCGGTAGGATCGCGACACTCAGCTTCGAATAGAACTCTTCGGCTAGAGTGAACGGTATCTATCGTTATCTTCGCGATCGCACATACGAATCTACGACGGCGAATACCCCGCGGGAAGTCCGGAAAATTGGAAGTCCTGCGTTCTACAAGGCCCGGCTGAAGATGCAGAGGATTCTAGGGTGAGTGCTTGTTGTATTCCCAGTTTCCTATGCTATATTTCCTGTCGTTATTAGTTAAATGTTTTATGTGTGTTTGTTTATAGGCTGAAATCGCAATAGACAAATTACTTAAGAAATAAAATAGATATATTTCACACTAAGTGCGTAGTTGTATATGTGCTCATATCGCAATATACGATTCGTATTCGTTCATTAATTATTAAATAATAAAATATACGTGTTCATTTACTCGCTACAATCGCGTTTAATATAACACTCGTTATAACGTAACTTAAAGCTACGTACATACTAGGAAGGTAAGCAGATAGGTAGCTAACTTAATAATTAGTATATTTCAATATAGTTTTGTTTGTTTTGCGACAAAATACATTAATTCACAATGGCGATGGCCAGTATCGAATTAGCGACATTCAAGTTCGTATCGGAACTGTTGCCGAAGTACGATGGCAACCCTAAGACATTAAATTATTATATTAGAGAAGTAGAGAATGTTATGGCATTAATGGACACCGCAGTTAGGGAGCACCCCGCCCTTATTAGTTTGATAAAAAGTAAATTAAGCGGCTCTGCAATTAGTGCATTAGCCTCTGAAGGAACTATTGATAGTTGGCTTACAATTAAGACCGCGTTAACGCGTAGGTTAGGCGAACCGCGTAACGAAATTCAATTGATGCAGGAGTTAACGCGTTTGCGCCGAAATAAAAATGAAGACGCTGAATCGTTTGGAAAACGATTAAGAGATGTATTAGACACCTTAAACGTTGTAGGGAAGCATACGGATAAGGCGTATTATGAGAGTATGGTAATAGACCAATACGTTAATAACCTAGACTTCCATGTGTCCATTGGCGTGCGAATTGCGCAGCCCTCTACCCTTGAAGCAGCTATAGTAACTGCTAGGCAAGAAGAAGCGCGACTAGCATTTAATAGATTAAACAATAGTTTTAATTCTTTGTCTATACAAACCAAACCAAAAGAAATACCTAAACCCCACCAAAGTTCGTCTACCATTCCCCAAGTTAGTCAGTATACCCCACGCAATAATTGGCACCCAGACCCAAGACAGCAGAAGGGCCAGGGCATGCCCCCATGGAAAAATACTTCAGGTAATCCAAGGCCTAGTGGCTCAGGTACTTTTAAGAACTCAGGCAACTTTAGGTCTCAGCCGAATGTACCCCGCCAACAGATAAACCCGCCGCAAAGGGTGTCCGACGTCACTATGAGGACCGTAGGTAAGCCTGAAAAGCCGCGCTTTGCT
The DNA here is from genome assembly GCA_944739405.2 of Euclidia mi. NCBI lineage: Eukaryota > Metazoa > Arthropoda > Insecta > Lepidoptera > Erebidae > Euclidia > Euclidia mi. The sequence goes on along the minus strand of OX123181.2, from coordinate 91,709,926 downwards.
CCTGAAGAAATGTTTTACACAGAACACGATCAAGAGCAGTACTATACTAATAACTACGACTCTTGTTATAACGGTGAGTATTATAGTAATAATAACTTTGAACATCAGGAATACGAGTATATGTCAGACATTCATGAAGAAGGGCCAAGCCATCAGGATTTTCATCAGGACGAGGACCAGCTCAACCACAGCTGATAAATACTGTCGCCTTCAATCACCAAGGTAAAGATCACCTTCCTTACATAGAATTACCAGACTTTCAAGGCAAATTTTTTATTGGATACCGGAGCTTCGCGTTGCATGATATCACCTGACGTAATTACTGGCAATTATGAACAGTTCGTAGTACATGAACCCTTCCAAGTTAAAAGCGCGCACGCTGTTACTCGTCATGAATACGTCGCTATGTTGCCCCTACCGCCAAAATTTAAATCAGACAAATATCATAAATTTTTATTATTCTGTTTTGACCCCAAGTATAAAGGCCTTATTGGCATGGATTTACTAAAAGAATTAGGTTGTAGTACAGATTTGAAAAATAAGGTTTTACGAACGTTTAACACTGAAATACCTATTTACTTTGACTATCCTGTAAAATCAGTTAAGATTGAACCTCACTGCGAAAAATTTATAGTAGTTAAGACGAACTATACGGACGGACAATACATATGTGATGACTTTAATTGGACTAAAGGACTCACTTCACCCGCCGCTTTAGTAACTGTTAAAAATGGGACCTTTAAGACATCTGTAATTAATTTCACCGATGTGCAGCAAACAGTTAGAAATAATCAAACATTGCCTCTAGAACCATTACCACAGTTAAGAAAACGTGATAAGAAATGTGACTTAAACGCACTCGACTTTCAGACTGACATTGACAAGGAATTACGCGAAAATTTAAAGAAAATTAGAACTAACCACATGAACGAAGAGGAAAAACGCGAAATTACCAAACTTTGTTTTCAGTATCGTGATATATTCTACTCAGAAAAAATTCCCTTATCTTTTACCCACACAGTTAAACATGAATTGCGATTAACAGATAATAGCCCGATTTTTGTTAGAAGTTATAGACAAGCCCCTCAACAACGTATAGAGATTCAAAAACAAATTGATAATTTACTACAACAAGGGATCATTAGGGAAAGTATTTCCCCCTGGTCCTGCCCGGTGCATATAGTTCCAAAAAAGCCGGATGCCTCAGGCAAAGTTAAATGGAGACTTGTGATCGACTATAGAGGACTGAATGACAGAATTATCGAAGACAAGTACCCTTTGCCAAATATTAATGACATTCTCGATAGGTTAGGGCGCGCGCAATATTTTACAACCCTAGATTTAGCTACTGGATACCATCAACTGGAAATGCACCCTAACGATATAGAAAAACTGCATTTACCACCGAAAGAGGCCATTATGAGTTCTTAAGAATGCCCTTCGGATTAAAGAACGCTCCGAGTACATTTCAGCGTCTTATGGACCATATACTTAGAGGGATAGATAACGTTTTTACGTATCTCGATGACGTCATCATAGTGGGAACGTCACTACAAAGCCATAACGAGAAACTTAAGCTAGTATTCGAGCGCTTTAAATTGCATAATCTTAAAATCCAATTAGATAAGTCGGAGTTTCTACAAAAACAGGTTAACTTTTTACGACATGAATTAACTGACCAAGGACTACAACCCAACAAAGACAAGATCAAAGCAGTTCTAAATTTTCCTATTCCCCAAACACAAAAGGACATAAAGTCATTTCTAGGACTAGTAGGATACTACCGAAAGTTCATTAAAGACTTTGCTAAGTTGACAAAATCCTTAACAGCATGCCTTAAAAAGAAAGCAAAAGTTGTACACACAGACGAATTTTTAGACGCAGTTAACAAATGTAAACAGATTTTGACTAATGCCCCAATCCTCCAATATCCAGACTTTGACAAACCATTTATCCTGACAACTGACGCATCAGACTTTGCTTTAAGCGCAGTTTTATCCCAAGGCAATGTTGGTTCAGATAAACTAATAGCCTTCGCATCTAGAACACTGTCAGAAACCGAGACTCGATACTCTACCATCGAAAAAGAGTTATTGGGCATAGTTTGGGCTATCAAATACTTTAGACCCTATTTGTACGGTCGTAAATTTACAATATATACAGACCATAGACCCCTTACATGGTTAATGTCATTAAAAGACCCCAACTCAAAACTAACCCGCTGGAAATTAAAGCTAGCAGAATACGACTATAAAGTAGTTTATAAAAAAGGCAAACAAAATACTAACGCCGATGCATTATCCAGAGTAAAAAAATTTCACAAGAGCATAGACTCATTAGCTGTCAATTTAGATGATAATGACGACGACAATATCATAAACAGAATATTCGACAATGCCCGTAGAGAGGCGGAGATGACAAGTAACCCAGTTGACAATAACGATATACCGAACGATAATGACACTGACATAGAAATAAGAAGTGTTAACCCCTCACAAACTGACAGAGAAACTGACTCAATGACTGTTGTAACAGGTAATCCCGATCAATTAGTGTCTACTAACCATACACAGCCCGACAATGAAAATAACGGTATCCCTATCTTATCTGACGCAATTGACAGACAATTGAAACAATTTTACATCCGTTCTACCCCAGGTTCTGTGTACAGAGTAGAAAATAGATCTACTAACTCTAGAACTGTAATTAAAGACGTCTTTATCCCGGTTAATAATACTGAATCCGAAATAGTCAAGTTTTTGAAGGAACACACAATAGCAGACCGTATTTTTCACTGTTATTTCTACGATGAAAGTTTATATTTAGCATTTTCTAGAGTATATACTACAATATTTAACGATAGAGGACCTAAATTAATAAGATGCACAACCCGGGTTACACTTGTTGAAAATAAAACGGAACAGCAAGAACTTATAAAGCGATACCACGAAGGGAAATCATCGCATAGAGGAATTCAGGAGACTTACAAACAATTACACCGAAATTATCATTGGCCTAATATGTTACTGACTATTCAAAGATTTATTAACCAGTGTGATATTTGTTTGAAAGCCAAATACGAAAGGAACCCTTTGAAACCTCCATTAACATTAACAGAAACGCCTTCAAAACCCTTAGAACACTTGTTCATGGACCTTTATTCCACAGGAGGTGCAACATTTTTAACAATTATAGATAATTTTTCAAAATTTGCGCAAGCTGTACCGTTAAACGCGTCTAGTAGTGTACATATCGCAGAAGCTCTAATAGAAGTATTTTCTGTATTAGGATTACCTCTCAAGATAACTACAGACTCAGATACAAAATTCGACAACGACGTCATAAAAGAGATATGTGCTTCACACAATATTAATATCCATTTTACTACCCCATATAACTCAAACTCAAATTCACCTATTGAACGTTTCCACTCAACTATCGCTGAAATAATAAGAATTCAGAGAATGACAAATAAGGACGACCCTATACAATCGATAATGAAATACGCTCTTATCGCATATAACAATGCTATTCACTCCACCACCGGCTATACACCACGTGAGCTTTTGTTTGGTCATACAGCATCCCGAAATCCGTTAGAACTATACTCTCCTAAGGAATTTTACCAAGATTATGTCCTTAACCACCGTAAGAAGAATGTAATGTGCAGTCCAAGAATGCATAGCAGCACACGTATCCAAAAATAAAGAGCAGGTAATAGAAAAGCGGAATCAGGCAGCTGAGGCAATATTGTTTAAGGTAGGTGAAACAGTCTATAAACAGGTTGCCAAGACAACAAGGAGTGATAAGACTAAACCAGTTTTCAAAGGTCCGTATAAAATCATCCACCTTCATCCTAATAACGTTGCTGAAATAATAGGAAGTCACCCTAATTGCAAATCTATTCGAGTCCACTTCAAACTTTTACGAAGGCAACATCTTGTTCCAGGACCTTCGTCACAGGAGCCTTCGTGCTCCACGCAGCCGCCAACTTGACCCTTAATCCCGTAGATAACTCTAACGGTATTCTTTTAACCAAACAAGGTCAAATTTTAAAACAGGTTGACACTTTTAGTTTGGCTTGTGTTTATAACGTATCATATCTGCATGAGACAACTTTGAAGCTTATGGCACTATACTCCAATACTAAAGCTGCTGAAAATAACGATGACGTACATTTAGCATATAAAGACCAAATAGAAAGTAGTTTAAACTTAATAGGTAAGAAAATTACATTTATTGCACCGCACCATAGATTTAAACGTGGATTTATTAACGGACTAGGCTCGATTGTTAAAACAATTACAGGTAATTTAGATTATGAAGATGCGATCAAATTTGAAAATGAGATATCTAGCTTACGCAATTCAGTTAATATAATCAATATATCCCAAAAGCAGTCATTATTTATAGCAAAACATGCAGTTGAAGAGTTCACTAAACAGATTAAGCTTTTAGACGAGAATCAGAAAAAGTTAAGCCTTATGTTAAGAAATGCCACTCTTAGTAGTAGCTTAGTAATAAATAGATTGCACTTTTTAGATTTATACATACAAATAGATTTTAGTTTGCAGTTACTCTTAGATAAATTAGTTATTTTAGAAGACGCTATGACGTTTGCTCAATTAGATGTAATGCACCCAAGTATAATATCACCACATAGCCTTATTAACGAAATGTTAGCCATACAAAAATCAAATCAACTCAGGCCTGTTGACAGTATAAGTATAAATAATATTCATAATATAGAGAAGTCTATTAGTGTAAAAGCTTATAGTACAGACCACAATCTAACATTTATACTAGATATCCCATCCATTGATTCAAACCTTTATGACCTTATCCATCTATATTCTATACCCGACAAACAAAATCTCACTATAATTCCTAAATCCAAATACCTTGCCCTGGGAACCAATGAGTATTCATACTTAGAGGAAGACTGCAAAAAGATCACTCAAGATACCCAATTATGTACCTCACTGAACACCTTACCCCTAGACAAATCAGAAGACTGCATTATATCACTAATCAAACACCAAAGCGCAAATTGTACACGAGCATGGATGGACCTCAAACAAGGAAAGATCTAGAAACTGCAGGCAAACAAATGGCTGATCATCCTGAAAGAAGAACAAATCTTAAGAACTCGTTGCGGCAGTAAATCCGAGTACAAAAGGATAGCAGGAATACATATCGCCAGCATGACAAGTGATTGTCAAATGGACATACTCAACCGTACATTAAAAACAAATATCAAAACCATTGAAGCAGATGACATCATACCACTCCCCAGCAAAATCATAATTCCGAAAGAAAAGATTCACTATAACTTGCAACTGGAAGATATATCACTAGACAGCATCCACGAGCTGATGGACCGTGCCGAAAACTTGCAAGAACCTATCATTGACTGGCAAACTATGATGGCGACTCCAAGTTGGTCAACATTAGGACTTTACTGCATCCTGGTAGCAGTCACAGTATGGAAGCTATGGCAATGGAGACAGCGTCGACCGAAAGCAGAAGAACCCTGCACAAAGGAATTTCGCACCGAGGACGCTGCGGGAAGCTGCGGGACGCGCTTCCATCTTGAGGAGGGAGGAGTTAGGCAATGGCCCAATGTGCGTCATTGCTGACTACGCATCGGATGACGCCGTGCGTCATTATGCAAACTGCACAATTGCAGATTTAGTAATAAGTTTACCTAACAGAATATTTATAATTGTAATTTAGTCTTGTAGAACATTTTAGTCATTAAACATTGTTTTAATTAAATAAATCTTTTTTTAATAATATTTCCGTTCGCCGTAACTTAACTTTTGTTATAATAAAAAAACTACTTCTAAAAACAAAGAACTGTATCTAATAAGAAAATCTGATAAGCCAATCAGCCCACGTCTTGACAGCTTTCTGCAAAAAGAAGTGAGAGCCCACCAAAACCATTCTGTAAAATAATTGCCAAGTCTCGATAGAACTGCTTGTTTATCTCAAAAAAGACTTGTGCCCACTAACGTGTAAAAATGTTCAACCGTTGATCGCATTTTGCCTGCGGGGATACAGGCGTGAGTCAATAAAAAAATAAATAAAATGAGTGGAGTTATTGACCGTAGACACAGTAGTAGTTAAATATTTTCTTAAAGATTTATTATTTTATAATAGTTTTATGAGGCTTTGGCAATTTAAAGAAGGTTTGCACTTATGGGAAAAACGAGTATTATTAAAATGTATAATATAATAATAATGTACATTTATTACTACTTAAGGTACTGTAAATAACGGTAAGCTGGCAAAATATGCTTTTCAGAACACGAGTAAATAAATACCTCTGGTCGTACGGATTATTTATAAGCGTCCAAGAGTATCATCTTAGAGCCCAAAGCGTGTTTTTTTAAAGAATATTAGCATTTTTAAACGACTAAGCTGTCTAGCCCTCGCAACATAAAGTGACAGCTATTTTGTAATGCTTCAAACTTTATCAGTCATATATGTGTAAGTACTGACTTACACAACTACTGTCAAAGATTTACATTATATAAATCACGCCATATTTTGTAAAACAGTTTTGCCACCGATATTTTGATAAAGTAAAACAGAGGAATGAAGTCAAATATTTAAATGGTATTCCACAATAAAATCAGCAAACCCAACAGTTAACGTGCCCATTCATCCAATGTCGCATTGTTGCCACAACTATGACGCAGTGTTACCAACATTATATTTTTAAACAGTTCCCTCAAAGTGGATTAAAATTAACGTAATGATTGTAGTTATTTTGTGGTTATATTTGTTGATATACCACCGTTTTCACACAGTAGTTTTGTGATAATCGCATTGTAAAATGTTTATTGCTGAATTACGCTGACGCCATCTTGGATGACTATGTTCGTGTCGGATTCCTTCCGCTTCGATAGTCTGTGAATGATTTATTAAATGAGATGTCATAAGCTGCAGATAGATATATTACATTAATACTAGCTTTTACAAGCGGCTTTGCCCGCGTGGGTGACTCCCATTGCTAAAAAAGACTGTGTTCCATAAGTTATATTACTGTTCTAACAAACTCCGTTTATAGGTTTTTGCGTTAAAGAGTACCTAACAAAGCCGTTTATAACAGTAGTAAAATAGGCCTTACACCGGCATAGTTGTTGATGAGATCCATTTGCATTGAATGCAATCAACTTGGTTCAGTAATGTATAGAGCAACTGACAGGAGTAACATTGCACCTAATCCTGTCCACTCGTAGTAGTAGATATCGGCCTCACAACTCTCGATACAGTGACAAACAACAAAGAGGCTGCTTAAAGTGCTACGTCATACTTGTAAGTGTTTTATCCGTTGTCTAAATATTTGTATGAAATTTTCTAATACAATTTTCAATGCTTTCATACCGCGAAAACTTGTAACATTTATATAAGATCCATATCTTGTTACAGATAAAATCCAGCGTCTTAATTTATAAGACTGAATCAGAACGAGGATAGAATATCCAGCCATCGATCCGTCTTGACAACAGTCTTCAATAATGTGGCCGAGGACGGATCACTGGCCTGCAATAATGTAATTAATTTAAACGAAGCCAGCGAGGATATTGCCAGGCATCTATCAGGAGTATAGATCAAAATTACATATTTTGATCTTTGTAGAATTACTAAGAAAATCACGCAAAATTATGAGGTAATATTTTTGTCACGATTCTACTTTATCTCCAGTAATCAGTACTGTGTTATGAGGAACTTCACAAATATTCAATCATTGGACACAAAGAACGGACCAAAGTCAAAACAACAATGTACCTATGGATCATACAAAGTGTGGCCTCGTGTGGTATTGGGCACAACACAAAATAATAATAATATTCTACCACTTACACACATCACCATCTAGTCCCAAAGTAAGCAGATCTTATACTATGGGTACTAGATAATGGATAAACATACAATATATACACTTTATTTTTGTAAATACATACATAATATACATGGAATAAGGACAACTCTCGCACTAGGCATAAATCCTGCGTTGCGGGGGACTTTACAAACATAGAACCAACGGACACAATGAACACCCAGACTCGAAACAACAACGTTTATATCACACAAAGTGTTGTCTCGTGCGGGAATCGAACCCACAACACTCGACGCAGTGTCAAGCTGTGCCGCTGAGACCACTGCGCCGATCGTGCAGTCAAAGTTTTACGGTTAAAGTATGACTGTGAAAAACGCGCAGCGCTTTGCTTCGCTATAGAGTGTGCAACGATTTATCAACATTCGTTTGGCCCATGAACCATTGATCAACATAATCTTTAAACAATGAACTTTTCATCCAACGAACGTTTCGCCAACAGAACTTTACGACAGTCACTATGTGGGTACACATTAACCTACGTAGCGTAAGTTAAAGTCTCACTCTTCAGTGTTTTCCATGCTATAATTATATATTAAACTGCCTACGCCTCTTACAGCACTCAACAATCTAGGTATATTAAAACAGTTAACAAAACATATAATATACCTGCATTTCCTTAAATATTTTAATCCATGCCCTTCTCCATTGTTTCCTGGACTGAGAGCTTTAAATCTCACTTGAAACATTTAATTAACCCACTTAATTTTACCATATATTCTTCAGATCCTCTTGAGTATACAACAGTTTAAGAAGTTTAAAATATAACGCATATTAAACTAAAATTGTTGCAATTTGTAGAACAGTTAAAATGCTTGAGAATTTAATTAAATAATGCTTAAAACTGCTTAAGATGTTACACAGTTTTATAGTTACTTTGTTACTTTACAAGGCAATAGTTTATAGGTAGGTTACATTTTACTTTGATAATTTTTGGTGGATTGCAAATTGGTTGGCGATTGGAAAATGAATGCTTGCTTAGCTTGAATGCCACCCCGAAACTACGAGGAGTATCAAACAGCATTTAGTAACCCCCTATTAAATAACAATTATCACATCATATGGTCACATCATTTAAAGCTGATAGTGATCACTTTTATTTATCACATGTAGCATGCAATAAAAAAAACAGGTATATAGAACTAACAAACAAAATATTGCGTAGAAATTAATTTTAATGATAACTAAAGACTGTTTTAAATTAAACATAGAAAAACTAAAAAGCGTATTAACTCTATGGTTATATTTACTTATTTCCTTCAATGTTCACTCCATAAGAATAGCGATTCATAAGAAAATATTTTTCTCTCTAATTCACAGCCAGGCAATAGAATTTCAAATAAAAGGCGAATCGTCATTCCATCTCCGCTAACAAACCACAAGGGTGAAGCAACGAAACATTATTAGTATCTTGATAAATGTTAATCAAAATCTTTCGGTCGTATTTGCATAGACCTCTAAATATCATGAAACCCTTGAATTTGCATTGAAATGAGCGTAAAATGACCGAAACCCTCATTAAAGGGACGAAGAGAGCCAGACCTTTATTCTTTTGTCTATGCTTTTGTTGCGCCGCCATTTTGTGTGTCCGCCATTTTATGAAGCTAAGATTTGTGTATGGAAAAACCGCCTATTGTGTTATGGCATTGTATTTTTAATATTAAAATGTGTTTATATGGATTTATAAACGTTTTTATAAGCCTTGTGAACATGTTAACATGAGATAGGATTTTCAGTATTGTGTGGATTTGCGTAGTTTATGTTTTAAATTAATGTTTTAATGGCATCGTATATTTAAGAACTTTAAATATTATAGGATTACTGCGACATCGCTAGAAATGTTTATTTGGTTTTAGTATAGTGAAAATATTAACATAAAACTACATAATACAAAAGGAGTGGGACTTCTCGAGCGTTCTCGGCCGTTTACCATACATCGTGTAAAACAACTACCGGGTCAGTCTACTAGCCGAAACTCCGAGCCTGGTGCCCTTATAATCACGAGGCCCTCGTTGCGATAAGCCTCTGTTAATCACGAAGCTTTTCGAAAAACCTGACCTGCGTTGCGTACCAGCCCCCTTAGCCAAATGGTATTTCCAGGTATAATATATTAGTCTATGAAATGGTATTCGATTAGAGATATGCGCTAATTGCTTAGTGCAAAAATGTATGGAACTGACATAGATTTTCGATATGTCACGTGGTCAACGAAGAAGAAATTCCTTATGTTGCCATGGCAACCAAGCGTTAGCGAAAGTAGAAATCAGAAGCGAATGCAATTTTGGTTAGCCCCTCAGTTTGAACAACGCTTGCATCTAGACTAATCCCCGATCTTTCGATCATACCTTTGTTCCGGAAGTAAGACAACACTAAGCAATAAACGGGTGCTTGAGAACTTTCCTTATTACTCATTTTCATAAATACTTTTATTTGTAAATACACACATATTATTCAAAGAAACACTTACACCAAGACAAACATCCATGTTCATGCACACAAATGTTTGACTATAGCGGAAATCGAACCCGCGACCTTCGGCGAAGCAGTCGCTTACACTCCCGCGGCGCCAACCGGTTGTCAAATTCATTTTGGACTATTTCTAAAATGAGAACAATGTTGATATTACATATATATTGTCTAGTATAACAAAACTAAACAGTATAGTTTGACTGTGAAAGATGCTCTTTGCTGCGCTTCACTCTATGGGCACTGAAGCTACATATACGTAAAACTAAATTTAAAATTTTCGCCAATATACACACACAACACTAGTAATATTTTTACAAAAACTCTTTCTCTCCAAATGAAACTTACGATCCAGTGTTTTCCCCACAATAGTGTTGATACTTAATAGAGATTATTATTATTGCTGAGTTCAATGAGAGGGAAATATGCATTTTCCCAAACTTAAGGCATTATGGGGTGTCGAAACGGCCATTCTCTTTGAGTTCTCTGAAGCGATAATAACTTTGACGATATTATGACTACAGGGCGCAACAAAGAAACAGTAAAACTTTGGTACAAGGAATAATTGGCTGTTTGGTGTATAGTCATTGGAACTCATTTGCGCGCAATACTCAAATATTTGTGAGTTAAGAACGACTGATCGTGTTCAACGGTCAAAGATTTTCGGTTAAATGTCTTCTTTAATGATTTAAGAATATCACCAATCACAATTATTCACAAACTAATCGGATGGAAACGGATGCCTTTCCTAAGCTCACTCTCGCTTGCACGTGTCGACTCAACTGACTGACTTAATCGACATCGCCTCTGCACTTTGACAAATGACAGGCCGAATGTGCTCACGAATGACATTGACATTGACGTTTCACGAACTTGACAAGTGATAGGCTGATTATGTCACACGCACTCTCACGAGCGACATCTAGTGCTCAGTTTAGGTAACATCTTGGTATGTACGTTACGCGTTACGACACGGCCGTCCTTCGCCTTACACGTCCTCGTGTAAGTGTTCATCTAGCATCCCTTAACCAGGGGCATCACTTAGCCAGCGGCATCCCTTAACCAGGGGCATCCCTTAACCAGGGGCATCACTTAACCAGCGGCATCCCTTAACCAGGGGCATCCCTTAACCAGGGGCATCCCTTAACCAGGGGCTTCCCTTAACCAGGGGCATCCCTTAACCAGGGGCATCACTTAACCAGCGGCATCCCTTAACCAGGGGCATCCCTTAACCAGGGGCTTCCCTTAACCAGGGGCATCTCTTAACCAGGGGCATCACTTAACCAGCGGCATCCCTTAACCAGGGGCATATAAGAGTGACAAGAACTAAGAATACAAACCTACTCTATCAACATCGAGTTTAATCAGTCAGGTAATCAGGAACTCAAAGTAAAACTGACATTTCACTATCGCTGTATCTCTCAAGATATTTTTTTTTCAAACCAAGTAAACCATAACATTTAAGCTCTACATGTGATCATGGCTATGCAAAGCCCAGTATCCTCCAGTTACTCTGCTTTCTTCGAACCTCACATGGGAACGCGACTGAAACCCGACCTCCGCCAGGGCTGACTGCAATACTGCCTACTCACGGACTACTAAGTTAGTAGACGCCGATTTCTACCAAGTTACGGCTACACGTCAGCCTCTGGTACGGTTCAATCCGATCATCATGTAAACTTAAACACTTTCTTTAATATCAGAACTACTTTGTTCTACCTCAATTTCGTAATTTGTACTTCAGGTCCTGTTGACCTTCAGGCATTTTTCTCAACCTGTAGAGTGCGTACTTACAGTTACGCTTAGAATTTAGGGCTTTGCGATTATAATGATCATCGTAAAGAAGTTCTGTGACCTCAAATGGGCCTTTAAGATATTTCAAACCAAGTTAACCAAAACATACCTTACCTCAGCTTTAAGGTCTTTGGACTCTACATCTTCTAACCAAATTCCTTTAATAAACGACCTTCACGTTCATTGCCATTTCGGCCAGATATGCTTTAGTTATACCAGTTACCAGGCTTCTCAAAACCACATACAGGCCTCACACAGGCCCCGTGCAACACAGGGGCCGCGCTTCACACACGGGCCGCGCGCCACACGCGGGCCGCGCGCCACACGCGGGCCGCGCGCCACACACGGGCCATGCTGGCAACCAAGCAACACTCGCCACCAGGCCGCGCCGGCCACCGGGCCGCGCCGGCCACCGGGCCGCACCAGCCACCATGCCGCGCCGGCGTCCAGGCCACGCCAGCAACCATGCCGCGCCAGCAACCATGCCGCGCCAGCCACCATGCCGCGCCGGCCTCCAGGCCGCGCCAGCAACCATGCCGCGCCAGCCATCATGCCGCGCCGCCCTCCAGGCCGAGTCGGCAACTAGGCCACGCCGGCCACCAGGCCGCGCTAGCCATCAGGATAACCCAAAAAGGAAATAAATCTACCATTAGTATTTCAAATATTCGTCTCATTGTATACCCACTAAATTGAGTATCCGTTCTTTCAGACTAATTCAACGTCCGCACTTCGTAAATTTTAGGCGATTATCAAATTCATTTACACCTTCACAACTGCACAGAACGTAACTCCCGTCCATACTCTCAATGAGCTATGTCAAAACTGGATTTGACCACTGACAAAAACTAAAGCCAAATGCGAATATGGCGAGAACCGATACTACTTTCGGACAAACTGATTTCCTTTAGCTGCATAGAGGCAACGACTACAGTTCTGAGATAACCAATCAACAGTCCATGAGTACCTTCAGATTCTCGCAACATGCTCTTGTCATACGACACAGAAACCAGAGGTAGATAATTTTAGCGATCAAAAATCAAATGAGAGCTACTTGAGTGGCAGGGTATCCGTGATGGCGATCAACAACCACAGTTTAATGTACTTCACTATAGGATTGAGAGAAAATTCTCGAACAGCAATCCTAGTCGTTCGGCCATTCCTGGCACAAGTCGGTGGGCAATAAAAGGTACTCTGATCAAAATCATTACAGTTTTTAATGAAAATCACAACTAACTCTTTCTCTTTAAGCTGACATGTTGAACAACACGCATACTCGTTAAAATAATAGGAAACTCATTACAACCACCATCCGGTTACACAACACCACCCGGATAATCAATTCGAGCGTTTAACAAAGTAATCTTAAAGTAGGTTTGTTGAACATGTTGCTTTGGTTTTCCTTATCACATAGCAGACTATAAGAAAATATTACTAGGCTGATAGTTTAGATGTTAAGTTTACTACCAAGTATCCAATCAGTCTTTTCAGCGTTATAATTTTGTCATGGATAGTCTAAATACGAAGCATAACCTAACCTAATCATTAGCGATACAGCAACGGACCTTACGCATTCAAGACGATGGACAACGTTTGTGATACTATGACAATGCACTAATGGCTGTCACAAAAGCTCAAGGGTAAACTTGACTAACCAGAAAGGCACTTTACCGGTCCAACCAATGGCAACGCATGGCTAAACATGCAGCCGCACAAACGGCTTATCCAGTTTATGCAAATCTACACTGACGGTAACGTGGATACCACAAAATTATCACAAAGACTAACAAAGTACCCATTTAATGAGAATAAGGTTAAGCATACAATCATCACTAACGATCACTAACCTAGTCCTACCTACAATGACAATTAAAATCTCTGAAACTGATTATCGTAAAGCACTACGATGATAACTCAATCATTTTCTTCTACGTCTGATAATCGAGTTAAACGGCTTCTACTAGAAACACTATCACTCTTAAACGTCCTAAGCATAACCTGGAATCGGCCAGAGAACTTGGGGCACTTGATAAAAATTCCCAGCGTATCACATTAATATTAAAAATACACAATAGGTCATTTTCACGCGTAAAATCTTAAAGTTGAATTTAATTTTACTAGTGGTGCCATCTTATAATCAGAGTAAGAAACATTTTAATGTGCCATGTTAAAAATTTATGCACACAAAGAAGCAGGTGTAATAATAATTGCAACATCGAGATCGTCTGTACAACTCAGAATTACAATGAGTAACAGTGTCATTTTTTACTTAGGCTCTGATCAAGTTCGTTACGTATTATCAACACCACGAGTCGATAAAATAATGGCGCTAGTAATATCTTTCGATTATGGTCAGGGTACACTAACCAACCAACCCCACTTGTTTGGAATATTGCAAGTCGGCCTGTACGCTCACTCCCGTTACTGCTACAGTCCATAAAGTAAGACCGAGACAAGATAATCTATTTGCAAGCAAGAATAATACGACAAGGGTCGTGAGTGCGAGCCACCATCACATGTAGAAGTAAAAATAATCGCTTTCTTTTTAACCGGCGTATCAAACTCAAAACCTCCATTCGATATCTACGCTATAGCTAGGCCACTGTGGTAGTCAGACAACCATACGCTAGCATAAAATACGGCAAAGGTCAAGTGGTACCACATTTCAGTGTCTCGTGTAGGAATCGAACCTACAACACTCGGTACGCTGTGATGGCGACATCACCACAGCGATTACGACATTTCCAAGGTTAAACGCGTAATGTTTTACAAGTACCGTCACTTAATAAAATTGGCAGTAGGTACCAATAAAGAAATCAGACAAAATACGCTCACCAAGGTTGCAATTGAATGCTCAGCTGATTCACCAACATAGCAGCGTTAGCAGTCTCTATCGCTCGCGCCTTTGTGCACACTGCATTGCACAATATCATCCCAGGAGGCATACGCATTAGTGCGACCACAAGCGGGGCGCAATGCGGGTCTTGATCTTCAATCACATGTCTGCAGTCGTCACCCAAGCACGTGCATCCATATCTTGTTGCTCAGGATCGAAGTCCGGTAAACAAAGGCCATGCGACGATGTAGTAGGTATTTTCATGGCTTGCATCAGCGTCAGAAAATTACGATTTTGTAGTTCCAACAGGCCCAGCAATTTTTCGTTACTAGCGTCTTCATTTTGAACACGTGGGTCGTTGTGGTCCCATCCCAATTCTGATGACGGGGAACCCATAAAGTTGCAGTCATCTGGTACACGGTTATTTTCCTTTTGCATCTTGTGGGGATACCAAATAACACCACAGATGAAAATAAATGTCTTCTTTAATGATTTAAGAATATCACCAATCACAATTATTTACAAACTAATCGGATGGAAACCTTTCGTGAGCTCACTCTCGCTTGCACGTGTCGACTCAACTGACTGACTTAATCGACATCGCCTCTGCACTTTGACAAATGACAGGCCTAATGTGCTCACGACTGACATTGACGTTTCGCGAACTTGACAAGTGACAGGCTGATTATGTCACACGCACTCTCACGAGCGACATCTAGTGCTCAGTTTAGGTAACATCTTGGTATGTACATTACGCGTTACGACAAATAAATAAAAAATAATATTCATGTAACGGATCGTGCAATAATTTGATAATAAATGTGAAATACCTTGTATTTGTCCGACGTGACGGCATGGTGTACATCAGCCGTGGTGACGGAAAATTATGGAGCACCAAACCTTTTGTGTCTTCTTGGTGGAATGTCAAACTACGCCTCTTGGAGCTAGAAGAAGGGGTCGTGTGACTCTTTCTGGGCATTCGAAGCCTATCCATGTCAAACATTCCGACGTAGGAACGCGAATCGCGGTTAGCATACTTTAGAGCGACCCCACAGAGAAACAAGTTAGCCTAGCTCTTTTTACAAAGACTCTTTTTTCTATGAACATAATATGTATATCATGCACCAGAACATTGCTGGACTTATTAATAAGTCCGATTTATTAACTGTGTACACTCAAGAATTGTTAAATAAACAAATAATTCTGGATATTATATGTATAACCGAGCACTTCATAATGTCTGGGCAGGAGAAATTGTTAAATATACCAAATTATAAGCTTGCTGCATGCTATTCCCGAAGTAATATAAAACGTGGCGGTGCTTGTATTTTGATAAAAAATAGTCATCAATTTAAGGAATTAACAGAAATAACAAAATTTTCAATATCCGGCATTATAGAGTGTTGTGCCATTCAACTGACTCATCAAAATATTGTTGTTTTATGTTTATATAGACCACCTAAGCTATCTAATTTAAGTTTATTTTATGAAAGATTGGATGCCATTTTGAAAACTCTTTGTACTAAGCACGTCACAAAAAGATAATTTTATGTGGAGATTTTAATATAGATATTTTAAAAAATAATAGAATTTCTTTAGATTTCAAATGCTTTCTTTTAAGTTATAACTTCAACTTGTTTGGATAAAACCTGTTTGGATAATTTTGCCCTCAATTTTAAACATAATTGCCAATATGACGTGATCGACTTTGGGTTATCGGATCATACAGCTCAAATAATAAAAGTACCTTTTAGTAAACCGTATCAAATAAAGTCATGGCGAGTGAAAATACGAGATACATCTTGTGAAAACCTAGTAAAATTAAAAAAAAATTAAAAATATCACCAATGCTTAACATTTTCTGATGTCTATAACACAAAAGACCCTAATGAGGCCTATGATCATTTCTTGGAATTGTTTACGTTACTCCATGATCAATGCTTTCCATACAAATTAATTAAAGTAAATTCAGATAAGAAAATTCAATGGATTTCACGTGGCATACGAATTTGCAGTAAAAAACAACGACAACTACTCTGGATTAATAGATTACACCTGACTGACAAAAATAGGCTCGCATTTGAAACTTACTCCAAAAGATTTAAAAAAATTGTCAAATTGACACAGAAAGCTCAAAATAATTATTTAATCAAAACCTCCAAAAATAAATCGTAGACTTCTTGGCAAATTATTAATAACATAAAACAAATCAGTGATTCGATATCACAAATAAGAAAAGACAATACAACATTGTCAGATCCTGCGGCAATAGCAGAATGTTTTAACAATTTCTTTATTGATCAGATTACAGATATAACAAAAAATAAAGTTAATATGGCCGTAAACACAAAATTTTGCCAAAATTCAATATTCATGTGTCCCACTGATCCTAAAGAAGTCATGCTTGTAATACAGAACTTGAAAAATAAGAAAAGTGTTGGCTATGATGGTATTTCAACAAAAGTGATTAAATTTGTATCTAATATCATAGCTTCACCACTAAGCCACATCATCAACCTCAGCATATTGAATGATATATTTCCTGAGAGCCTCAAAACAACTATAGTGAAACCCCTTTACAAGAAAAACTGTAAAGAAGACATGACCAATTATAGGTCCATAGCGTTAATCCCCGTGTTTTCTAAAATAATAGAGAAAATTATCTATCAGACAATTTATAATTTTTTAACAAAATTCGAAATATTGTGTAATGAACAAAAGGGGTTTAGAAAAAATCACAACATAAATATGGCTATTTTCGATTTTCTTTATAAAATTATGCCAAATATAGACGCTTAAACACCAGTTTGTGCAATTTACACGGAAATGTCTAAAGCATTTAAATACGTGAAACACGACACTCTCCTTAATAAACTTTATGCATATGTAATACGTGGAAACGCTCTGAATTTAATAAATTCATACCTAAAGAACCGCAAGCAATATGTAGAAATCTCTAGAGTCTGTCCCAAATCAAAAATTGAATTAAAATACCTCTCGCCGTGTAGATTTATAGAATTTGGAGTCCCACATTTGTTATACATTAATGATCTCCCCCTTCAAACTCCACATTCCATGGTATTATTTGCAGATGATAGCACTTTATTAGTAGAATGCCGTAACAAAGAAACATATGAACATGAAATCAGTAATGCGCTTTATTCCGTTGTAAATTGGTTAAATAATAACAACCTAATTATTAATATTCAAAAAACAATAATCATGCATTTCCACCAAAAAAATCGCCCTACTAGCATAAATATTAATTATAATGGTGAATATGTTAACACAAATAACGTTACTAAATTTCTAGGTATTCTAATTGATGATCAATTAAACTGGAAAACACAAGCCGAGAGCATTTGTAAAAAAATCAGCACATCTGCTTACGCGCTATATAACTTGTCAAAAAAGGTTAACGCTGAAACATTACTAATGGCTTACCATGGCCTAGTGGTATCGGTTTTAAGATATGGGTTAATATTTTGGGGGAATTGTAGCGAAAGAGAAAGCATTTAATTTTTCAAAGCTCAAAAGCGATGCCTTCGAGCCATGTTTGGATTAAAAGTTACGGAGAGTTGCACTCCTATTTTCAAGAAACATCATTTATTAACATTTCCATGTATGTATATTCTAGAATTATCCATATTCGTTAAAACTAATAAACAGTTGTTTCCTTCAATTAACGACACAAGGAAAATATCTACAAACATGAGATCTCAATACCAAAATTTGCTTCACACAGGCTTCTATAGGACAGCATTATTTAAAAAAAGTGTAATCTGCATGGCACCTCTCGTTTATAACAAAATACCTGATAGTATTAAAACCAAACCGCTGCAAAGTTTCAAAAAAGAACTAGTAAATTTGTTAATATATAAATGTTATTATTCTGTAAACGATTTTTTTATTGATAATTCTTTATGAAAAAAACTTATGTACAATTTAGATTAAGACTCGTTTCAATTTTTGCATGCTTTTCTGGCAGAATGTGCAAGGATACACCATTTATATTGTAACATCACATTGTAATACCTACTTTCAAGGCAAATAAATAAATCTATTCTATTCTATTCATCTCAGTGGCCCGTTGAAAATTTACATTTTAAAGTGTATTTCATAAATGCTTCTTTATTCTAAATATTTCAAACGAAACTTAAGCTCACCAAAATAACGCTGAAAAACTTTTCCATCTTAATATAATTATTTTTATCACCTCATTTCGCTAATGCACTCAAGTTGAAACTTTAAACAAACTTTGAGCTTACTTAAGATTAAGTTTTACGAAGTAACGGGGAGCGCGTAAAACAAAATGCGCCCTTACAAGTATAATAAAACCACTATTTGTTTGAGTACCATTTGTTTATTAATGTGTTATTTTGTTGTTTACACATCATTGTTGTTTAATTGTTTGTTCGTTGTTCTTGTGTTAGTTCATGTCATAAATTATATGTATTTTGGAAGAAGTTCTATTGGGTGTTATGCGATTTTTGATGTTCCTTTATTTTGAAGTGACTGTACAGCCTATAAACAGGAGTTGCGGATGGTGTATTTAGGGAAAATTATTATTATTTTTCTTCTTTTTCAGTGACAAAACATTTTTTTTCCCTTGGTACGAAGCAAGAAAAGTTCACCATCTCAATAGTGTTAACTACACAGGTATTTAATTCCGTAGTCTGAAAGTTGGCTGCATTGTCCTCTACTTCCGATTGTCATAAATAAAAATCCAAGCCCTTGTCATGAAGTCATTTCTAATGTTATAAATATGGAAGAATTTTTAACGCGTAAAAAGATAATTAAGCCATCGTTATGAAATTTTGCATACTCTGCATACTCTTCAGAAGCGGCAATGCAGAATAGACAAGGAACATAAGGGAGCTGGGATTCACCAGCCAGTCTTCTTTATTGCTCGTGTGAGTGTGTGGCCAACTCTGGTCTCTTAGTTTTCAGTCCTAAAACTAGAACTGCGCGGTGGTGCTCTGATGTAATACCACACGCAGTTACTCATCCAAACGGTGACTTGTACAAGTGTTCATGGCAAGCGAGCCCTACAAATATGTACTGTAAGCTTTTGACAATCCTTGTCAAAAGCTAGTACATTATACAGCTATTACTCCACTGAGAACTTCTTCCCACAATAGGGAATATGCGTGTGATTCAGATATAAGCAAATATATTTTTATGACATCATTTATCGGTAAAGAAAGACACTTCTAACATTATTTAATGTTTAAACACTCTAAAACCGCGAATATTAATTAATAAAAGGTGAAAAACTTACACGCCAAATTTAAAATGTGAAACCCAACGCTATTGCCTAGACACCAACGTGACGACACGGTTCGCAGAGGATATGTCAAAAGTGTCAAAACAGTGTACCAGACATTTGACAGAGTTGACAGTTAACAACCAATACGTTGAGAACGCTGACGTCACCACAAAGCACGCTAAAATGGGGGTGTTTAAACTAGCGTTATATCATTGCAATTTTCAACAAATTTATAATAAATGTTAACTTCTCCACGACTTACATTTTTTTTACGTTATCATATTAACATAAATAAACGATAGTAACAATAAAAAAATCATGCATATTCCCTATTGCTTTAGTTCCCTTACCACTGTACCAGGCACTCTAAGAATGTTCTAGAATGACAAAAACGCGAACTGTATATTGAGTGGGTAAGGCGGCGCGGATGTTTCGAAGCTAATGTTTCAAATAAAACGAATTGCCTCCAAGTCTTTGCTAAATATTGCTCCGTAATTTTCTACATTTAGTAGGTACTTAGCTGCCTGGGCTCTAAAATGTTCGGTGGTTGTAATCTTTTCAAATAGCTAGCTGTATACTGCGAGTTCGCTTCTTTTCTTTGACTTGGTTTTTTCGACAGGTCTTACTTATTTTATGCCCATTTCTTTCTACATTGCTATTAAATGCCTTATGTATTTTGTGTTCCATTGTTTACATATAAATGAATTTTATTTTGGCGCACAGAAAATTCAGCTCCGAAATTCAAATCGAATGGGTAGTTTTAATAGTTTTGATCAGACGTCCATAGGTATATGCAGTTGGAAACTCAAAAATGTTGAATGTGCCCGCGTTATCCATTGACGGCCTCATGAATAACGTGGCCAGCCACATTACACTTAATAAAACGGAAAGTCAAACCAAAGCTAATAAATACCAAAATTTCCCAAACGCGCCATCTTAGCCGCCACAGACTAATAATCATGGGGCATTGTCCAACCCCTTTTCACCCCGGATTTATATTAAATTCCTTAGTCCAAATTTGGCGAAACAATCCCTATGGAGCTACCTAGCAGCGATTTTATTATTGCTAACCGTCCCATCTCGCGTCTAGTCGCGTAGATAGGAACGGGTATTCTATTTGACTATTTGTCTGTGAATAAACTACAAAGGTTATGTAAGGCTATCTTATTGTATTTTTACAGCCTCACTGTTCAATAGGTATTGGTTTTTATTGTACTCTTATATCATGTTATTATTTACTGGTATGTCTCTCCTAGATTGAAAAGCGAGCAAAACATCGCTTTGTTTAATAAAAGAAAAATTCAAATATATGTAGGAAGTTTATATTATACTGTACGACGGGTCTACAGTTTTCTGTGATCGATCTTGGCTTATATTTTTTTCAAATGCCAGTTATTTCGGTGTAATGAAAGTTTTGGTCGCTATTTTCATACTAAGTTCAAAGAGTTTAGCGAGATTTCTGTTGTGCATTACTCTCTGACGAATCTTCTTTTGGTATGAACACTAAAGGGAAGTTATTTGGTTGTAAATATAGCGCCATAAGCCTTTTATAAGGGTAACAGGACACTTTAACCACCCTTCGAAAGTTCTAAAACAAGTCTTGGCAGATAACATCACCACCATTTTTTTACAATTTATTCCTTTTATTTTGTTTAATAATCTTCATTAATAAGATTTTTTTTTTAAATGCAATGATTTTGTAGCTACAACTATAAACGCAGGTAACAGCTAATAATCAAATAATATGTTTACAATTTAGAAGCTATTTAAAATTAATCTACCGTGTATACCCGAAACCCAATAACTAAAATAAACCCAATAAGTAAAATATTTTCTCCAGCCGGTATGTAATATTAAATTTAAACTGTTATTTAGTCAAATAACTTGCCGTAGTTGTGTTAGTCGATATAAAATGTATGATTGGACTGGCGGGCAAAGGCCATGCGTAAATAATAAAATAGTCGCGCCATACTTTGTCGGTCGGTTTTTATTGACATCATATGTTTACGGGCTTGTGTTATTGTTTAGGAAATTGTTAATAAACATCTATTGGGTCACGTTTGTTTACCTAGGAACAGTGTAGCTGGTACAAGTGGGTGTAAGTCTTTGTAGGTGTGTAAGACCTTTGATTGGTAGAAAAAGAAAATACTTGTTACATAAATGCGTCTATAAGTTTTATGATCATATAAAGCACTGAAACACAAATAGTGTTTTGGTTTAATATTCGTACCCTAGAATAAGTCATGTTTTGTAAAGAAATAAAGTAATTAGTGGTACGCACTACTGTTTCTTTATGTATTTACTTTATTTTAGTACGTGCGCATTCTGTAAGGTACATAGTAGTCGTAGATTTTTTAAGCATATAGGTACATATTCATTTTTGTGTATTAAGCTCTTAAAATATTATAACAATGAACCCAAACAGTACTTTATCGCAACAAAGATACTTGGACATCTCAAGTGTTCTATTCGTAATCTAATGCAGAAACCTTAGGCGTCGGTCACACTAACGGTCAGAGTTACGAGTCCTGCGTGCCGCGTTCGCTGTAATGTATGAGGAACGGTGGTGTCCGGTGGTGTCTGAAAATCGTATATACAAAAAAGCAGTCAAACCGCGGCGGTTTAACTGATTTTATGAAGGAAAGTGCGAAGCTCAATAATCTCAGCCCTCGGTATGTCCGGTGCCTAAACATGCTAAGCCATGGCTATGGTTTTAACTTAATCAATACATTGATATTCCCAATGCGTAGGTATATAATTTTACTTAAGAAAATACTTCCTCTAAAAAAGGTAATCAAGTAATTACAATCAAACCACCATGTTATGAGGCAGGTTTATCTGGTAAATAAATAATCACGTTTTCACCTCACGTCCGTTGTTTATGGTGTAACAAATTACCTTGCTTACACAAATTGTATAAATTTACTATGGGTCTCGTCACGTTGCCGTTGAGTACTTGCTTAAGTATACAAACTTTTAAAGTTGTGCTCAACTTTGGGTATAATGAGTTTGATTAAGGTTGTCATTCTAAGGTCAAAATGTAGAGTATTGGGTGATTCTATTGTATTTTTAGAACTTTTTTGTTTTGGGCTAACGATCGTAGCGCGTTCACATTGATTGAAATAGTAATTTTCAGTAGATTTCTAATATATTATAATGACGTATATTTAGATAATGGTCCACGGATGATTAGCCAAAATGAACCTGAAAATACTCGGAGCTATATCTCCATATTTTTTTCAATATTCCTATTTCTCAAACTCACGAGCTACTCTTACACAATGGTCGATAATGCCATTCCGCTACCAGCAAGAAATTTCACATCAACCAACGATATTAAACATTTTTACCAGCTGCAACTCGATACTGTCCACTTCGAGATTGCAGTCCTCGTGTTGTTTGTTTAGCTTATTTAAGTTAAATCGTGTAAACCCACGTGCTAAGTGCACGGTACGTTTGAATGCTACACTATTTAAGGGAATACCTAGTTATTCACCTCACGTTTGTAAAGCCTCCGGGCTTAGGTATGATACCGGACAGGCGATTTGGTATTGGGTACGAAATTTGAACAGAACGATTGCTTCTATTCTTACAAACCTCACGCTTTTCATCTACGTTCATTTCATCTTTATTTTATAGATTATATATTTGGCTTCCACAATATATGAATTTCCGTGTGGAGAGTCTTTAAGGAGGCCTATGTTCTGCAGTGGATGATTTTTAAAATGGAGAATAACGTTGGTCAGAAACTGAATTCTTCTTTTAAGATGGGTTTTGCAGTGTGCAATGATAATGCAAAGCAGGCTAACAAAAATAAAAATACATGCAGTTTTGGTACAGTAGTACAATAGATTGCCCTATAATTCTACTTATTAAATACTTTTGTAAAATGGTTTTTGTATTTTGCTTTTCTTTCGTACGATATTTTGCTTTTATTGACAGAGTAAGCAAACTGAAGGTCAGACTAATTGTTCATTATTATTGTTTTAAACGCTATAGCTGCCATTTCGTTTGTAAACGACTAATGGCTGGATGACTGGACAGTGATTGGACAGTAGTTAGTAATGGATCCATTGGATTCGAAAGTTTTGTCTCATACGGAATTTAAAAATCTAAAAATGGGCAACGGTGTATAACATTGATACACTTGTGATTGAGACGCGAGAATCATGTTATAAGTAGGTTTTAGTTGAGAATATTTAAATATTACTATATTAAACTTAAATATTTAAACACTTCTTCATAGAAATTTCAGGCAAACATTGAAAATGATAATCTAGTCTTCAGTTTTGTTTAATAACATTATATTAGTCCAAAATAATTAGATAGATATGTAAAATGTGTCCTTATATTCGACCAAGTGTGTTTAAATTTCCATATCAGTAACCAATGTACGTTATTAAGAATACATTGAATTTTTATAATGATCCGTTTAACGAACTGATTTGACAATGGATATAGTAAACGCTATTTACAAAACTTACAGATACGATTTGGAGTTATAATGTGAACTGTAATAAAAAGCTTATATTAACACAACAAACTTTGTTTTAAGTTAAAATATTGCGCTGCAACCGTACTTTTATAATACAGACGTAAACCTCTCTTAATTTACGATACAATAGCATTGTGAGAAAATATAACGGCAAAAGTGCTAACTACTTCAAAAATATATAAGCCAAATTATTCCAAATAACGTTATTGCTGCGCATAAGTTTTAGCATTCAATACATTTAAAAATGTTATTATTTATTTATAGACTCACGCCTGTATGTGTCACGGCTGCCGCCGAAGGAGTAGGCAGAGGTGTAATATTACAGCCACATATCGCCATGATTTTTTAGGTCCCACGTAATAGGGGGCGAGCCTATTGCCGTACCGGGCACATTACCAGACTCCGTGCTGCTACTGAGAATTTCCTAACGGAAAAACCCAATAATACTTTACCCGGCCCGGGAATCGAACCCGAGAACTCCCAATCCCACGCGCACATTTTTGCCGCGAGACCAACGAGGCTGTCAAAACATACATTTTTAATATTTAAATTGGTTTATTTAACATTTTTCGATACCGTCCGTGCTCTCGCATATCTTCATTCGAATCGGCAATCTCTATAAACTATGCGCCGATAAAAATACAGAGCAAGCCCTTACGTGTATGAATGCCAATGCTTTTAGTGTCAACATAAACGTAGTACAAAATATGATCTGTCAGTTATACGTGTACTTATGAAAGTTGTTATTTTTGGTTGAAATGCATTCGGTAACCCTTCTCCTTTGAAACTGACTATTAATTTGTTTTCAGTGGTTTGGAACATATTGGGCATAATTTAGCTGGCGCATTGTATACATTTTAGTCACAGACAGTGATCAAGTTGGTAAAAATGTACCATTAACACTTTTCAGACAGGACGAACAAATGAAAAAGAATGATTATTACGTTTGAGAATCGGTATTCTCTCTCATTATATGAGAATATGTTGCAATAATTTACTGTTACATTATGGAGATGTCAGACTTTTTAGCAGGCCAGGATTTGATATTCATAGTAGCTCAGTAAAGGACTAAATGGTAAATACAAAAAAAAATATTTTATTGACAAAAGTACGACTATCGAATTCAAGAACTTCTAAGAATATCTATGAATCTGTGTTACTTTCTAAATGACTAACACTTAATATAGGCTCTGCTAAGAATTTCTTGTAAATACTTGGACTGATAACATTTTTTTTCGTCAATTAAACAATTGTTATAAGTCAAAACTTTCCCAAACAAAATTGTACCACAACGGTAACATTCTTGCAACATTGGGCGTCATTCATCAACTTGTTCTGAGGCAAATCTCCCGCCGTGTCCTATCTCTGATCCCGCCGGACCGACTTGAACCCACGAGTTTTGCCCCGAGTTTTCCCCAAATTACTGCTTCACTCAAATCCGCGTTGAAATGTAGCTCCAATGTCGTAATAAGCCTTTTACGTGAACTCTGATTTTAGGTCACTTTTTTGCTAGGTGTCCTCTGCTAAAATGAGGGAGTAGGGCGTCGTAGGTATAATTTAGATTTAGATCTAGGTTCAGGTTAAATGAGCTTGGGTTGAACAAAAACGTGATTCGGACAAAGTATCATAGTATTTGCTTGAGCAGCGGTTATCTTATTTGGCAGATAGAGAGACTATGTTTCGTCTAAGTACAATTTTAGGTATTAATAAACTTTACTGAGTTACTATGTCGTTATTTGTTTCGTTTTGCCGTTTCGCTTTAGTCGAAATATTTATACTTCCATTACAAATTATTTTCATATAAGTCTTTTTTTTATTTTTGACGAAATAACTTTTTTTTATTGTACAAGAATATTAACATTTAAGTGGCGAGCATTGGGCGGCCTTATCGCTTAAATCGAGTTTTATTTCAGTTTTCATAGAGTTTAAAAATATGTCATCGTACACTCATTTATGACAACTGCCCCTGTGATCCTGCGATAGGGTAAACAACAGCGGATCGTGAGGTCTCGGGTTCGATTCCCGGGTCAAACAAAAAGTGATATTCGGTTTTTCTGTTATGAATTATCTAATAGAAGTTCGGAATAAACCAGTTAGCGGTGTTATACCCCTGTGCCTTGGAAAACATGTTAAGCCGTTGGTCTTGCGCTCAATCTCTCTCAGGTCGTGTTCCTTGTGCCGTCCCGTGGACTATGATAGTGAGAGAATACTGAGTGCACTTGTCTTTGCACTCACTTGCACTATCATAGCACCTGCGCAGTTGGCTAGACCTTGTGGAGAGCCTTGGGGGAGGACTATGTCCAGCAATGGACGGCTTCGGCTGATATGATGATGAAGTCATATTTAGTAGGCCACTTCTCGTATATTATTAATTTGTTATCTGTATTTTGAACGAAATGTGATTAGATTTTCAATTGATTCACAATAATAATTGATATTCTGATAACTTCATGTCATTATTAATTTGGCAAATAAAGTTCGATACTGACATAATAGGTATATGTAGTTTGACACTTTGTTCAATTTACAATCTAGTCGCGATATCATTCAATTATCAGTTAATTTAGGAGAATACCATTTACGACATAAGTATGACACTGACATTAGATCGAAACTGCATTGTAAACAATTATAATTACGAGAATAATTAAATTGGTCCTCTACCACAATTATTTTGCTTTTAATCTATGATTGAAATAAAACTTGCAATCGCAGCCAATGTAAATTTGAGTCATGAATCGAATGCAGTATCTTCCAGTATCACAAGCTCAGTCTTATAAACAAAGGAATCTCAATTTATTAAAAGGAAGTCACGACTATTTACATAAAGTGTAAAGATTTTCCGCTCTTCTTCAATAAACGTTTAACAATCTATTAAACACGAAACATCGAAGATTGTCGTACGTTTTTTACGACCTCCCAAAAGGGTAAAACTTTAAAAATACTCTCGTTGTTTATAGAACGGGGTTATAACTTTTCAAGGCTATATCCTAAAACTTGAAGATGTAGGTAAAAGCAGTTAACTTGCCTCTTCGGAACTTCAAAAGCCATGTTTTTAATTTCCAAACGATCACTCGTTTGGAAATTAAAAACACGTAAAAAGTTGAGGCACTTTTCTAAGAGTTTTTACATACGAGCGTTCTCAACGAAAAGCTTCTTCTCATAGCCGTACTATCCTAAATCTGAAAGGAAAAAATCTTTTATTGACGTTCTTAAGTGTCACTTCAACAGCCTTTTGCAGTTCACTTAAGGCTCTTTTAGTTTACTTCTAGTAACCTGTCGTCGTAGTCGATTTGGCCTACTTTACCACGCTGGCTAGAAGGGTTGGTACAGGGCCCGATGTTGAGTTTGTAGTCTCTTCGCAAAGATAGTCATTGCTTCGTGAATGTTCCTTGTAACCTATGTGTCACTATTTCATCAAAAGTAAACTTGAATTTAAACAGAAAAAAAATTATATTCATTAGTAAGAAGTTCCTTTTTTCATTTCACTTTTATGTTTCTTATTCTACTTACACTGTAACCGTTTTATGCTTAAAATAGATAAGTGCCTATTAATTTATAACTAGGGTTGTGATAGACTGGCCGTAACGTCACCAACGTTCGATTAGGGATGTCGTGTGCTATTGATGCCTGGAAAACTGGAATTGTTCTGCTGACAGCTGTGAAAAGAAAATCTCACTGATGACCCACTGATGGCATTCTTTTCGTTTCTCTTTTGCACAACTGCGATCTTTGGAGACATCTTACCAATATCACACTTTTAAAGTTACTCAGTTGTTTAGCATTGACATTACATTTATTTTATATTTTTTTATGTTTTTCTAGTTTTACTACAATAATGAATAACTTGCGATGGTGTTGAAATATCCTGACTAGATGTGAAACAAAGATACAAAATATAAATTAACCAGTTGTGACTGTCACCGCGTTTTTGTAAAGAGAACAAGTTGGATCGGCCAAAATACTTTTTTGGCCGATCCAACTTGCTCGCGAATTTGTTTGTCCGTGTATAACGTATGGTTAACTTGGTGTAAAAGTTGGCGCGTGTTCTATTAGTGGCGCGTATATTAAAAGTTTGTCAAGTACCTCAAGGACCTTTTCGTATTCCTTTACTTACTTTGGCACATTTAAATATGTGTAATGAAGGGGTATGGCTCTGTAATCATTTGGGTTTGTTCAGTGATGCATGGTAACGAATTATGATTGGCAACTTGGTGCAGAACGGAATCTTGTAGGGCAATGTGTATCTCCTTAGGGGTAGGTACACAATAACTCATTGCCTTGTAACTGCACAGTTAGAGTAGTGGTTTAAGCGGCCGCCTCACCGCTTGGCACTGCGCCGAGTGTTGTGGGTTCGATCCCCGTACGAGACAATACTTTGTGTGATTCATAAATTGTTGTTTCGAGGGTGTTCATTGTGTCCGTTAGTTAGAAGTTTGTAAAGTATCTAAAAAAAATCTTGATGTAGATTTAGCCTACCATACCACGTTGGCCAGACGGGTTAGCATAGTGTTTGATGTTGAGTTTTCCGTCTCTTCGTGAAGACTTTCTTCGCGTATTTTCATAAGTCAACGATAGTCACTGAATGACTGAATGACGAAAGTGACGCTTTGTGTTAGGTGCTAGCTGGTACCCGCGGCTTCGCACGTGGATAATAATAATTATTTATTTTAACTTTCATACTTTGTGCGAACATTACTACCTCCTCAATCAAACCCTTCCGTAAAATTCGTTCTTAGTGGACCCCTTAAATAAATAAACTACATCTCAGCCAAATAAAATTTTAATACGCCTGACGATTTTCGAAAGTTAATTATAACTGAAAACATACACATATAGGTATATATATACTACATAGAGTCGCTTTCGTGAGAACAGCGCTACCTACGGGGTCAAACTGTAGCCTATATGTAGCGCTATAAAGTCCTCTACCTTGCGGTGAAAGTCTCATTTGAATCGGTTCAGCCGTTCCAGATATTACCCCGGACAAACAGAAAGACAGACAGACGGACAGACAGACAGACAGTCAGACGGACAAAATTGTTAAAAAGGGTTGTTTTGGAATTAGAATAGTGTAACTAACTATATGCACTTGAAAAAACATAGTTATATTGAAATCACAGACAGACACTTCAATTTTATTTATATGTATAGATGTATAGGTGAGTAGAAGAAGTAAAAACTTGTTATCGCGACAACAGCCACAACTACCGGGTCAAATTTTGTAGCCTATATGTAGCGCTATAAAGTCCTCTACCTTGTAGTGAAAATGTCATTTGTATCGGTTCAGCCGTTCCAGAGATTACCCGGGACAAACAGAAAGACAAACAGAAAGACAGAAAGACAGACAGACAGATAGACAGACAGGCAGACAAAAATGTTAGAAAGGGTTGTTTTGGACTTAGAATCGTCTTACTAACTTTATAAATCTAATATTTATATTATACACAACTTTATTATTGACGTACTAACCTATTTACTATTTAAAAATCGAACGAAGTAACTGTTTATTTACATAGGTACATAAAAAATAGATATGTACAAAAACGGGGACAAAATACAAAGTACAGACAGGTTTAGGCGTCGTAGAATTCCTCCGCATCGCTGTCTATTGGTAACGTGCCCAGAAGGCTGGCAGCATTGCCACGCTGGATGGCAATGCTGATACGCTGGCGGAAATACAGCCCAGCCTTTTGGTCACGTGAAGCGTCGATTAATCGTTTGGCGATTTCTCTGTACAAAGTACGAGCGCTCGGACCCCATGGACCAAGCGTCTCCACCCCAAACGGCTCAAATACGTAATTACCTATTAAATTACCGTATTTTCGCCGCTTGAGGGATTCTGCGCTTGCAGGAGCAGCGCCGGCACAGCTGGCTGTACTTGGAAGGTGTGATGGCGCAAGGGTATCTACGCACGTTGCGTCCCATACCAAAGGCCTACCCAACTTCCAAGGCAACAATGACATACCGTCAGGCCTCTTCCCATCGTCGCGTACCAACCCATTGGGTTCAAGTACGGCTGGTACTCCGGCGGTGACAAGAGTGCGATGGATGATGTCATTAAGATAGGCGTGACGAGGCATTCGGCCCGCGCTTCTGCCGCAAGATAGTCCATGGTGTCCGAGGCTATCGACGGCTTCTCCACAATGACAACGATGCGGAGAAACACACGGAGCACCTAAACGGAGGCTAGTGGCGAGGCGAAATGTCGTGTCGTCCAACATTGTGCCCACATTGGACGACGGGAGCGCTTGAAGCCAAAGACCAGACTCCCACTCTCCCACAGCCAGCAAGCGAGCACGATCAGCAACACTTGTAACGATAAAATAAGTTTTGTTCTCACCGTGTTGCAAAGCGGCCCGTCCCACTGCCTTTGAGAGAATGGGTTGGTAGGCAAAGCAGAGCTTGAACAAACCATTTTCCAGGCGTTCACGGCATAGGTTTTACACAGCACTTCCGAATTAACCAGTGTAGGTGCTAATATTTGCCTGGTTAAATCTTCCGTGCTGTGCACCGAAGACAGGAACGCCGGTAAACTAACATCGAAATTTTGCGAACGCCGCGCCCACCCAGACTTCCAGGATGAGACGCTTGCAGCCAGGCTCGGTCGTTCAAATCCACATTTAATATTTCTATAAGTGTATTTTTAATAATTTGGTCCATTTTTTCTAAACATTTTATATTTTTCCAAAGCGGTGAAGATCTCAAGACATGCGTAAATTTGGGAACGAAAAGGCAATATCGAATGATTGTAAAAGCCGAATGAATATTAATTTTTAGCAGGCGATCTGAAATTTCACTAAAATTTTGAATCTTTTCATCTACGAAAGATTCGTAGGCTTCTTGAAATATAGGAGACCCAAGGAGGCGAAGAGAATTCTTGTCACAAATTTAACTATTAAATTTTGATAATACCAAAGATTTTTTTTCATCGTCAATTTTATTTAGAAATAACTCACACTTACTTGAATTTAGTTCCAAACCGATCGATTTAAATTTGTCTTTTAGGACTGCCAAATCTTGTAGCACTATGTCAGCGTCTCGAATAATTGGGTGAATTGCTAAGCTAATGATGACTGGTCCAAGTGGGTCACCTTGTTGACATCCAACTGCGGATTGCAATAGGTTGTCCTTGTATAATAATTTTGAAGGATATCTGTAACATTGCGAAAGAAATTTATAAATTTTGGGGGTTTCTAATTTTGCCTCGGACAACAAGGTGTCCCTATTCACTGCGTTGAAGGCATTCTTTATGTCAACCTTAAGGATGACCTCTCCATTACCACAACCAAGGTACGTGGCCAGGGCATGTATGGCAGCCTCACAACCCCCCTTTGAGCCAAAACCTAATTGGAGGGGTTGGAATTTAGCAGATAAATCATTGCTATAATATCTGCAGCATATCTTGGCTGCCATACGCCTATATGTGCAACCTACGGCAATGGGACGAATGCCACCATCCTTCTTGATAAGAGCGCATAAATTTGCTCCGTACAATATGTCAGCGATGGCAACGTCCACATTGCCGGAGAGCATCAAATTTATGAGAGCAGTCAGCTCCCTCAGGAGTGCATCGCCAGCCTCCCCGGCGCTCGAACACACAAGATCTTTGAGATATTGTGGTGTTAGAGCATCGAGGCCACCAGCCGACCCAGTCTGGAAGGAGCAAACTGCTGCGAACACGTCCTTGCCCGTAGTAATCAGATGCTCCGAATCCATATCCGTGGCATCAGGAAAAGAGAGGCCATCCATCGGCGCTGGATGCTTGCTCTTCAAACCCGCAAGCGTGTTTGGAGAACAAAGCGCCACCACATCAGTGCTGAATAAGAGTTTCGACGCACCCCTTATATCACCTTACCTTAGTTTGGATTCTACATATTGATAATTCGTTCTATTTGTATTAAAAGTAAATTTGGTGTCGAAAGTATGGACCGAAACAGAACAGTTGTGTTTAATTTGGGCAGTAAGTGTCTTTTTTGAGGCCTGATCTTTTTCAATATGTAAAATCCTATAAGGAAAGGTTAATAGTCGTTCCCTGGCTATTTTTGAGTTCTCACGCACAACGAGACCTATGCAGTCAGCCAATTTTTTGGCGACTGATGGCCTTGCACCACGGGGAACTCTTTTCAAAACCGGAACAGATTTTTTTAAATTCGAAAGATGTTGCCAAAAGGGAATTTGGACACAGTCTTGTGTAGAAATTGAATATGAAGTTAAGGGGTCAGAAAGTACATCTTGAGATTTATGCCTTTTGCCAAGATGTACTTTCAAACCCCGCTTACCTTTAGAGAAGCGGGCCTGGTCACAGTAGGGGCAGCGTACTAATTCACTCAGTGATGTGGTAGGTTGACTTGCGCCCCTTTCTACCTCACCATTGCCATCACTGTCTGCTTGTATCGTACTATTTGCACTTAATTACTATAAACAACTATGTATTTACAGTAAGGTATTTGCAAAATATTAAAATATAGATACACATGATTCTACGAAAATAATGAAAAAATAATGTCATAATAATATTATGTCACATTGAGTTGCGCATGGCAGGTGGCGGCGGAGGCATAGTGGGGCGTAGTCTCTGGTTGTTGCTGGTATGCTGGTACTTATTACAACTTCTTGTGGAAGTCTTGCAGGGCGTGGCAGGGCGCCGAAATAGCGCGACGTGCCGACATTATTTTTAATTTCCAATTTTTCTGAGTTGCGTTTGATCTCGCCTTTTCAAATTTTCCAGACATACGTTATTTGTTAAATTGAAATATTTTCTGTTTATATTATACATATGTTTATTATCTAGTACCCATAGTACAAGCTTCTGCTTAGTTTGGGACTAGCTGGTGTTGTGTGAATGTGGTAGAATATTATTATATTATTATTATTATTAAATATTTGTATATTATTGTCAATTTTAAATATTGATCGGTGTTCTCAGATCCAATCATATTTATATTTATGTTATTTTGTGAAATGTTCCTTTTGGGTTCCGTAGCCAAAAATCTAATCTTACGAACTATATGCACTTGAAAAAACATAGTTATTTTGAAATCACAGACAGACACTTCAATTTTATTTATATGTATAGATGAGTAGAAAAATTTGTAGCCTATATGTAGCGCTATAAAGTCCTCTACCTTGCACTGAAAATCTCATTTGAATTGGTTCAGCCGTTCCAGAGATTACCCCAGACAAACAGCAAGACAAACAGACAGACAGACAGACAGACAGGCAGGCAGACGGCCAGACAGACAGACAGACAAAAATGTTAGAAAGGGTTGTTTTGGACTTAGAATCGTCTTACTAACTATATGCACTATTGACTGGAACAAAGCCGTTATTGTGCCACTGTACAAGGGCAAAGGGTCACAGCAGGAATGTAAAAATTATCGCGGTATCAGCCTCCTGAGTGTTGTTGGCAAATTGTATGCAAAGATACTGATTGAAAGAGTGATTTCTGAAACGGACAGTAAAATTTGGGATGTGCAAGCGGGATTCAGAAAGGGAATGGGATGTACGGATCAAGTCTTTTCCTTAAGGTGCATTGCAGAGAAAGTCTTAAGTAAACACCAGAAGGTTTTCTGCGCCTTTATTGACCTGGAAAAGGCTTACGATCGAGTGGTGAGGGATGAACTTTGGTCAACACTTTCTGTGTATGGAGTGAGCAGCAGTCTGATACGGGCACTTGAATCCTTATATAGGGATTCAAGTGCCTGTGTCAGAATAAACGGGGCCTACACGGACTGGTTTAACATTGATCGTGGTGTTAGACAGGGATGTGTAGCGTCTCCTTGGCTGTTTAATCTGTTCATGGACAGTTGTTTGACCGATCTGAAAGAGTCAGAATGTGGATTAAGAATGGGTGGGTCAGTGTTTAAGACCCTGCTATACGCTGACGATCAGGTTCTATTTGCATCGTCAGCGTTGGATTTGCAGCAGATGGTCACCACGATGAATGAAGCGTATAAGAAGAAAGGTATGAAAGTGAATGTTAACAAAACCAAAGTCATGGTCATAGAGAGGGATGATAGTGTAACTGAATGTGAAGTAATGATAGGAGATGAAAAAGTGGAGCAAGTGAACGAGTTTGTGTATTTAGGGTCTTTGTTTACGAGAGATGGAAAATGTGAGGGAGATATTGAAAGGAGAGTGAAAGCAGGAAATTGTGTGAATGGCGCCTTACAGTCCATCATCAGCAATGATATTATCCCAAAGCAAACTCGCCTTGCTATACTGCAGGGAGTTTTGGCGCCAACACTGATGTATGGTAGTGAATCATGGGTATGGCAGAAGAAGCATAAAAGTAGAATCAATGCTGTGGAGATGAGAGCTTTAAGGAGTATGTGCGGAGTAAGGCTGATTGATAAAGTGAAAAACAGTGTGATACGAGAGAAGTGTGGTCTAAAAGAAGATGTAGTGACAAAGGTTGAAAAAGGAATGTTGCGTTGGTTTGGACATTTGGAACGGATGGATGAAAGAAGGAATACGAAAGGAGTATATCGTGCGAGAATGAATGGAAATGTCGGTAGAGGACGCCCTAGGCGGACGTATGCCGACCAAATAGGTGACGTACTGAAAAAGGGCCAAATTAAAAGTACCCATAACCGACGCGCATGCATGATGAGGTTAATGAATGTCGAGGAAGCGAAAGAAGTATGTTTGAACCGAAGCATGTGGCGTTCTATAGTCTCTGTCTACCCCAATGGGAGACAGGCGTGACGATATAGATAGATAGATAGATGCACTATTGAAAAAACATAGTTATTTTGAAATCACAGACAGACACTTCAATTTTATTTATATGTATAGATGTATAGATTAATCCGTCACCACACGGATACATTGCATGTATGCTTACAAAAATAAAGAATATAATTTGTAACAGGTATCGGTCTAGTATATATATTTGCGTGGTTTATAAGCTTGGCTATCGACATAGTTGCTGCTGCACGTATTTTGCTAATGGATCGCGTATACTTAAGATAAACTTTCTCTGGAAGTTTAGGTTCTTAAGGCTATGTGAAAGAATTTTATTTAGTTGCTGAGTGGTATCTATTTATCACTTGTTACATTTAGCTATTAACATTATTTACAGTCTTTTTTAAGTAATAGGCGGCCAACGAGCAGATGGATCGTCTGATGGTAAGCGATCACCGCCGCATTTTATCTGCCTTTGGGAAAAATGAACTGAAGGAGGAGTGGGATGAGGGATCAGCAGAAGGAACGGCCTCCGCACACTCACACTCTTGCTCACCGAACGATACGCAAAAGTATAGATACTGTTGCATTGAGTCGAAATTCTGTGACAGAGAACTACTTCGGAAATCAGCACGGCTCTACTACCTATTCCCTCGTAATTTTTATGGAGGGCAGGAAAATTTATTAAAAACGATGGCTACTTTCTAATTTATTTAGCTTACAGCAAAATTATATTATTTTGTTCGTACTTATTTACGGGCAACAAGGCCTATGTCTAGCAGTGGACGTCTTTCGGCTGATTTGAAGAGCGAGTATGTAGGTTTCAAAGATCACAGTTTTTAGAAAGAGGAATATGGAGTAATATTTTCTTGAGTTTACGCGAATGTTACACATTGAAATTAAACTACAGTTTACGGATTTTATCGCGTTATATAACTTTCACTGGTTATTTGTAATTACATTTAAACCGAAAGATCTAAACACTACATTTTTATTACCAGCCGACGTTTCGAATTCTTTACAGGATTCATGTTCACGGCAGACTGAGGTGATATTTGTCTTTGTCTTGAATTTAAAAGTTATCTCAAATTACCCGAACATTTTTCAACTATTGGTGTTACTATCTACGCAGAATGTGCTCACTGTGTCTTGATGTCTTCTGGTGACTTTGTCCTTTTTGGGTTTCATTAGCCTGATAACAGGGTCCCAAGCTGGAGGTACATTTCAACCATCTTCCCTATTGAAGCATCCTAATTTCAATAGGGAAGATGGTTGGAATGTACCAATATAAAGAATTCGAAACGTCGCCTAGTAATAAAAATGTAGTTTTTAGATCTTTCGGTTTAAATGTAATTACAAATAACCAGTGAAAGTAATATAACGTGATAAAATCCGTAAACTGTAGTTTAATTTCAAGGAATATGGAGTCTTTTTATAGAAAGACTAGATAAGCACGCGGTTACACCCACATTATTTAAGGCTACTGCTCCGTTCCCGTGGCTCATAGCGTGATGTTATATAGTCTATAGCCTTCCTCGATCAATGGGCTATCTAGTAGTGAAAGAATTTTTCAAATCGGACCAGTAGTTCCTGAGATTAGCGCGATTAACCAAACAAATAAACAAACAAACTCTTCAGTTTTTTCGCGATGTTTGCTTCATCGTCTCTGATAAATATGTTGTTGGTTGACCAAAATATGCTCGTCCCTATCAATGACGTTGACGATTCTCCTAGGTAATTGTAAAGCATTTGCTTGAGTATTGGATGCTGTGCTAACATTACCGCATCTATTAGTGGCGTGTTATTTCCACTCGTTTTCGTATCTTTTTACCTATTATACTTCGTTACGAACTCTTTCTGTAATTGTTTTTCTTTTCTCTATCCAAATTTCTTAAGTGATAATGAACATTTACAGTTCTATTTACTGTTATTCCGCATAATGGACACTACAAAAAGCTAGCAGAAAATATTTTTCCTAATGTTTTGTGCATCAAAAGATTCTCACTCAATCACCGATTATAAAATAGTATACATTGTATTTTTTTTACTTATTTGTGAATCAAGGGAGATTATAAATTCATATATTATTAAAGTTTCTTGAAGACCTATCATAATATTCTTACCGACAATTCTAAACAGTTTTTACAGAATAGAAATTCAAAACTAATCTACCGTTGAGCGGACGCACTAAATATAAAGAAAAGAAAAATATTTTTAAAATTCGTTTTCCATATTAGAGCAAAAACTGCGGGCATCTTTTTGTACGAAGAAATTATCATTACCGTAAAAGCAAACGGACTGGCAAAGATACCAACCGGAAAAGTTGCCTGGGCGTAAGTTTTAGCATAATTAAAACTGTTATTGCTCTGGGGACCTTCTCATTCTATTACTGTATACTTTGTTTTTCTTTTTGGTTAGTTAGAACTGAAATGTCACCTAATTGGCTCTTTGAAACCATATCTTAACAGATTAGCTAAAGAGTACAATGGCTTTTTATATTTTTCAGCGACAACAGCCAGTTGTTTATAGGCAAAGATAATTTTAATGCCTGATATTAATTTTTTTAGGGCTGTGGTTCTGGCTTTCATGGTAGGGTTAGGCATAGCTTCATTATTATCTATATATTTATTGCTCTAGGGTGCTGCAAATGTAAATTGCTGAATTGTTTTAGAATAATTGTGCAAAGGTTGTGCGTATAAAACGTGGTAGTGTATAACACAATAAATATTCCTGACAGCCTTTTAAAATAATTACTATTTTGCATATGTGTTGCTTTTTTTACATTGGCTGCAAGGGCGTATTAAATATTCGACCGGCTTTCAGTCTTGGTGGGACATTTGCAAATAAAAGCCTCGAATACGAGTATGTATCTATGAAGTTTCTGGCGACATAATTTGGGCATGATAAAATTGAATGGGAATCGATCGGTCAATCAGCTTAGAGCAAAATTATGCTTGCTAATTGAAAGATTTTTGTTCCCAGTAAAGGCTGATATCTGAGTTCATTACCAGATGAAAGGTTTCTCCTAATTTGCGTTGCAATTTCAGTTATTCTCTGTTACAATTTCAACCCAGGTTATAATCATTCGTTTGTCACCGGTGGCCCGAGAACCGAGACATATGCCTTTCAAAGCCATTAGACAATTCCACATAATGCCACCTTGGTACACAAATATTAATTTAAACGTACGTCCATCAAATCCACAAGAAGCAGCGGCAACAAATCATATCTCCGAAATTATTACTCAGGACGAAAACATGTTTGGGACCAACGGATGTAGTAAAATTGCTTTCGGTATGAGGTACTATAATGTTATTAGATAGGCCAACGATTTCTTTGGATTTATTTACTATTAAACCTATTTATGGGCCGTTTATGTTTGGGTCCAAATCACTGATAAAAGTAGTTGGAATTGCTATGACGATTTGGACAGGCGTTAAGACGGGGACATGTCTCTTTAAACGTCGTAGTTGAAGCTGCCATTTTTTTTATGGTTTGATAATGCATTTGATTGCATTAGAAAGCTTTTTACTCTGTTCAATGTGATCTATCTTGCGGCTAGTTTAATCGTGAATGAACATCCTGATACACGTCTATGCAAGACTTGTACGCGATGAAGTCCAGCTGTCAGCTATATATTTTGACACTTGATATTGACGAACAAATATTTTTCCTTTGCAGCTCATTATCAAAGTTGAGCTTTATTTCTGCCTTCGTATTCATGACACTTAGATAAAGATGTAGAACTAGGTCAGAAAAGGATATCCGCCTCAGCTAAACCTAACTTTTTGTTTGTCTGTAATCTGACAGGAAAAAACAGTGGAATCAAAGCTTTGATCGCAAAAAGGTCTTAAAACGAAACAACGTTACATCGTGTATTATTGCTAACAGCTAACAATAAAATTTGTATTATCGCACTAATATCGTGTGCTTTATTTGTCACAGATATGCCACGGGTTAGGACAAGTGTTGCTATTGTAAAAATCGTGTCGATAAACTGAATACATTTTCTGTTGTTAACCGATTTGTGAATCGGTGTAGCTTTTGCTTGAAATGGGATTTTCATAATTGGTTAATAACTATTTTTGATTCAATATAGATATGACATTTCTATTTGTTGATTAGTCTCATAGACTCGCGCTTGTATTCCCGAAGTGGTAGGCAGAGGTGTAATATTACACCAACATATTTTTTTAGATCTTGTTGATTAGTGTAACATTTATTTACGACTAGCTGTTTCAAACGGTTTGGCCCGCGTCCTGGCGAAACCCGGTTATTTTATAGCCGAAGTTGCTCCTTGAAACATCAGCTATCCGCCTGTGAACGTCCCGTCAAAATCGGTCTAGCCGTTCCAGAGATTAGCGAAAACAAACAGACAGGCAAAAAAAAAATACATTTCGGTATATGTACCGTGTATACATTTAGTAAAAAGCGGTTATTTTAATATTACAAACAGACACTCCAATTTTATTTATGTCTATAGATAATGTTTTAAAAACTCTACGTATGGTTGTATATAATATTGCTTCTAAAATAAAATTGTATTACAGCTGATAACCTAATCTAAGTAACTTATTAACTAAATAGTAACGGAGTTTTATGAAATTCAATTTTCGCCTCACGTTTCTCAATATTTTGGGTGAACATATTTTTATAATGGCAACCCAGTGTTAGCTATACAAAGCGCGGGACATTTATGGCGGTAATTATGACTGATTTAGGGACTGACCACCCTGTTTTAGTGCATTTCGTTTATCGAACATGAGTAAAAGCATTATTTATTGTGCCTTGTAATTGTCGATTTGAAATGGGCTTTCAGCCTGTTTGTGGTTTTGTATTGTAATGTAATAATACGTTCGCGATAAATTGTGTTAGATATGTAATGTTGATTTATTTTTGTAATAAGTAGTTAGATAGATAATTGCTTTATTACGAACGTAATTTTACTCAAGAAAATACTTCCTCTAAAAAAGGTAATCAAGTAATTACAAACAAACCACCATGTTATGAGGCAGGTTTATCTGGTAAATAAATAATCACGTTTTCACCTCACGTCCGATGTTTATGGTGTAACAAATTACCTTGCCTACACAAATTGTATTAATTTACCATGGGTCTCGTCACGTTGCCGTTGAAAACTTTTAAAGTTGTGCTCAACTTTGGGTGTAATGAGTTTGATTAAGGTTGTCATTCTAAGGTCGAAATGTAGAGTATTGGGTGATTCTATTGTATTTTTAGAACTTATTTGTTTTGGGCTAACGAACGTAGCGCATTCACATTGATTGAAATAGTAATTTTTTAGTAGATTTCTTCTTCTTTCTCTTAGCGTTATCCCAGTTTCAATCTGGGGTCCGCTTTCTAGTCTAACCGGATTAGCTTTTCCACGGAGCGACTGCCTGTCTGACCTCCGCAACCCGAAGGAATAGCGATATTCCATGGTTTAGACTAGTGTCAGTTTTATTTAGAAGGTACTGACGCCCTGTAACGATCGTCAAAGATCTTCATGACAACCGGGACCGACGGCTTAACGTGCTCTCCGAGGCACGGGACAAGCGATAATTAACAAACAGATTTCTAATATATTATAATGAAGTATATTTAGAAAATGGTCCACGGATGATAAGCCAAAATTAACCTGAAAATACCCGGAGCTATATTTCCATATTTTTTCAATATTCCTATTTCTCAAACTCACAAGCTACTCTTACACACTGGTCGATAATGCCATTCCGCTACCAGCGAGAAATTTCACCATCAGCCAAAGACATTAAACATTTTCAAGATTGCAGTCCTTGTGTTGTTAGTTTAGCTTAGTTAACCCTTGAGGTGCGATCAAACTAAAGGCAAAGTGCCACAAGTGCAAAGGGTCACGTTGCTGCAAATTTTCATTGGCATAGGTTACCGGAAAAAAATAATTATGACACCTTAATATAATTATATCACATAAATTGCATGTCATTGTGTTGGTTATAAAATCAGCTATGATAATAATAACATAAATTACTACTAAATACTCACCTTTCCGGCAAAACAAGCTTACAAACTTAGAAGTTTGTTATTTTTCACTGGTTCGCACAAACATTTCATCACATATTAATGAATTTCATTACTTGTTTGGTTCATAAACACAAAAACATTATCACATATACCTTTAGGTTTTCACACAATACATTATTTATTTGTAATAAATGAATCTAACGCCACTAACAAAATTATAATCCGAACGCGTAACAAAAAGTTCGCCGTGCCGGGCCGCCATCTTACTGTAGCGAACACTGTGGCTGTGAATTATTTACCATTTGAAACACGATAACAGTGAAAACGTACAACAATACTAGTATTTAATTGCTTAAATATGTTTTCAGATAAATAATCTGGGTACGTTTATGTCTTTCATAACTATTAAAAGAGTATTTATCATAAAACTATTACGAAAATAGCAAGTTTCAAGAGTAGAAATAGCCGTTCTTAAAAGTTTTTGCCTTTTATCACTGTATTTCTTGTCTCTGTCACGAATAATGTCACTTCACAATTAATATTTATTTATTTCTGAGTAAATCTATATAAGTATCTTTATAAAATATTCACCGGTTTCTTCCACAAGACAACTTTTATTATAAAGATCGCGGAACAAAACACAACAATGGCGGACGCTTTCGCAACTGAGACACAGATAATTATATTTCAATATTTTTTGGCACGTTTCGTTTCCCTCACACTTCTAAAACGATTTAGTTGCATAGAATATATATATATAGTAGTAACTATTCTAATAGTTACTACTTTCGTTTCTTGGTTTAAGTAAAACAAAACGTAAAAAATCCGCGACCAATAGGACGACTTTTTTAGAGCACGACTATGCGTGCTGTAAACACATGGGACCACTTGAATTAGAGCACGACCGTGCGTGCTGTAATCACGTGGGGGGTTAAGTTAAATCGTGTACACCCCGATAAGTGCACGGTACGTTCGAATGCTACATTATTTAAGGGAAAACCTAGTTATTCACCTCAGTAGTTAGATACCGCCAGGCGATTTTGTATTGGGTACGAATTTTGAACAGTACGATTGCTTCTATTCTTACAAACTTTAGGTTCATTTCATCTTTATCTAATAGAATATATATTTGGCTTCCATAATATATGTAATAATTTCGGTGTGAGAGTCTTTTAGGAGGCCTATGTTCTGCAGTGGATGATTTTTGGCTGAGATGATGACGATTTTTGGCTAAATGGAGAACTACGTTGGTCAGAATTTGTATTGTTCTTTTAGTATGGGTTTTGCAGTGTGCAGTGTTATCACTGCTAGCAAGCGAATAAAAATAAAAATACATGCAGTTTTGGTACAATACTACATTAGATTGCCCTATAATTCTACTTTTTAAATACTTTTGTAAAATGGTTTTTGTATTTTGCTTTTATTTTGTACGATATTTTGCTGTTATTGACTGAGTAAGCAAACTGAAGGTCACCCAAATTGTTTATTATTATTGTTTTAAACGCTGTGGCTGCCATTTCGTTTGTTAACGACTAATGACTGGATGACTGGACAGTGATTGCTTATAATGGATCCGTTAGATTCGAGTTATACATAACAAAATTTTGTCTAATACGGAAGTAAAAAATCAAAAAATGGGCAACGGTGTATAACATTGATACACTTGTGATTGAGACGCGAGAAACATGTTATAAGTAGGTTTTAGTTGAGAGTATTTAAAAATTATTATAATAAACTTATATCTACAAACACTTTTTCATAGAAACTTAAGGCAAACATTGAAAATGATAATCTCGTCTGCAGTTTTGTTTAATAACAATATATTAGTTGAAAACAATTCGACAGAGTTGTAAAATATGTCCTTATAGTCGACCTAGGGTATTTAAATTTCCATATTAGTAACCAATCTTCTTCTTCTTCCTCTTAGCGTTATCCCAGTTTCAATCTGGGGTCCGCTTACTAGTCTAACCGGATTTGGCTGAATATTAGCTTTTCCACAGAGCGATTGCCTGTCTGACCTCCGCAACCCGAAAGGATAGCGATATTCCATGGTTTAGACTAGTGTCAGTTGATTAAGAAGGTACTGATGCCCTGTAACGACTGACAAAGATCTTCATGACAACCGGGACCGACGGCTTAACGTGCTCTCCGAGGCACGGGACAAGCGATAATTAATAATTCAATACGCACATAACTCCGAAAGGTCATTGGTGCGCGCCGTGGAATCGAACCCTCTGCATGGCAGTCTGTTGGTATCTCCACTCGATATCTCAGGCTATCGCTGCCTCATATTAATTTATTTTGTTATATATAATAAATATAGCTGTTATAAGTAGGTTTTAGTTGAGAGTATTTAAATATTATTATGTTAAACTTAAATCTTTAAACACTTCTTCAAAGAAATTTCAGGCAAACATTGAAAATGAAAATCTGGTCTTAAGTTTTGTTTAATAGCATTATATTAGTCGAAAACAATTAGACAGAGATGTAAAATATGTCCTTATAGTCGACCAAGTGTATTTAAATTTTCATATTAGTAACCAATGTACGTTATTAAGAATGCATTGAAATTTTATAATGATCCGTTTGACGAACTGAATTGACAATGGATATAGTTAACGCTATTTACAAAACTTTGTAAGCTACGATTTGGAGTTATAATGTGAACTGTAATAAAAAGCTTATATTACCACAACAAACTTTGTTTTAAGTTAAAATATTCATAATATATCTGTCGCTGCAACCGTACTTTTATAATACAGCCATAAAACTCTCCTAATTTACGATACAATAGCATTGTGAGACAATATAACGGCAAAAGTGCTAACTACTTCAAAAATATATAAGCCAAATTATTCCAAATAAAGGCCTTGCCACACGGCACAATTTTACCACTGATCAAATTTTCAATCGAATTGGCTTTGCCCGTCTACACGACACAATCAAATCACTGATTTGCATTCCGTTCACCCAATTGGTTAAAATCTAGTAGTACCGCCCACCCGATGTACTTGAGTTGGACGACTGGCGTCTATACTTCACGATTTCATCAAGTGATTTAGTCAAGTTGGACGTAAAATTGTGCCGTGTGGCAAGGCCTTAACATTATTGCTGCCCATAAGTTTTAGCATTCAATACATTTAAAACATACATTTTTAATATTTAAATTGGTTTATTTAACATTTTTCGATGCCGTTCGTGCTCTCGCATATCTTCATTCGAATCGGCAATCTAAATAAACTACGCTCCGATAAAAATACAGAGCAAGCTCTTACGTGTATGAATGCCAATGCTTTTAGTGTCAACATAAACGTAGCACAAAATATGATCTG
Source organism: Euclidia mi (assembly GCA_944739405.2). NCBI lineage: Eukaryota > Metazoa > Arthropoda > Insecta > Lepidoptera > Erebidae > Euclidia > Euclidia mi. Next base: position 91,665,145 of record OX123181.2, on the reverse strand, counting down.
TCAGTTATGCGTTTATTTATGAAAGTTGTTATTTTTGGTTGAAATACATTCGGGAACACTTCTCCTTTGAAACTGACTATTAATAACGTACATAACGTTATTAAGAATGCATTTAAATTTTATAATGATCCGTTTGACGAACTGAATTGACAATGGATATAGTTAACGCTATTTACAAAACTTTGTAAGCTACGATTTGGAGTTATAATGTGAACTGTAATAAAAAGCTTATATTACCACAACAAACTTTGTTTTAAGTTAAAATATTCATAATATATCTGTCGCTGCAACCGTACTTTTATAATACAGCCATAAAACTCTCTTAATTTACGATACAATAGCATTGTGAGACAATATAACGGCAAAAGTGCTAACTACTTCAAAAATATATAAGCCAAATTATTCCAAATAAAGGCCTTGCCACACGGCACAATTTTACCACTGATCAAATTTTCAATCGAATTGGCTTTGCCCGTCTACACGACACAATCAAATCACTGATTTGCATTCCGTTCACCCAATTGGTTAAAATCTAGTAGTACCGCCCACCCGATGTACTTGAGTTGGACGACTGGCGTCTATACTTCACGATTTCATCAAGTGATTTAGTCAAGTTGGACGTAAAATTGTGCCGTGTGGCAAGGCCTTAACATTATTGCTGCCCATAAGTTTTAGCATTCAATACATTTAAAACATACATTTTTAATATTTAAATTGGTTTATTTAACATTTTTCGATGCCGTTCGTGCTCTCGCATATCTTCATTCGAATCGGCAATCTAAATAAACTACGCGCCGATAAAAATACAGAGCAAGCTCTTACCTGTATGAATGCCAATGCTTTTAGTGTCAACATAAACGTAGCACAAAATATGAACTGTCAGTTATGCGTTTATTTATGAAAGTTGTTATTTTTGGTTGAAATACATTCGGGAACACTTCTCCTTTGAAACTGACTATTAATTTGTATTCAGTGGTTTAGAATATATTGGGCATAATTTAGCTGGCGCCTTGCGAAATTTAAATAATTGTCTACATTTTAATCACAGACAGTGATCAAGTTGGGAAAAATGTACCATTAACGCTTTTCAGACAGGCCGGACAAATGAAAAAGAATGAGTATTATGTTTGAGAATCGATATTCTCTCACATTATATGAGAATATGTTGCAATAATTTACTGTAACATTATGGAGATGTCAGACTTTTTAGCAGGCCAGGATTTGATATTCATAGTAGCTGAGTAAAGGACTAATTGGTAAATACAAAAAAAATATTTTATTGACAAAAGTACGACTATCAAACTCAAGAACTTCTAAGAATATCTATGAATCTGTGTTACTTTCTAAATGACTAACACTTAATATAGGCTCTGCTTAGAATTTCTTGGAAGTACTTGGACTTATAACAATCTTTTTTCGTCACTGAAAAAATTGTTATAAGTCAAAACTTTCCCAAACCAAATTGTACCACAACGGTAACATTCTTGCAACATTGGGCGTCATTCATCAACCTGTTCTGAGGCAAATCTCCCGCCGTGTCCCATCTCTAATCCCGCCGGACCGACCTGAACCCACGAGTTTTGCCCTGAGTTTTCCTCAAATTACTGCTTCACTCAAATCCGCGCTGAAAAGTAGCTCCAATGTCGTAATAAGCCTTTTTGGTGAACTTTGATTTTAGGTCACTTTTTTGCTAGGTGTCCTCTACTAAAATGAGGGAGTAGGGCATCGTAGGTATAGAATATATAGAATTTAAGTGGCGAGCATTGGATGGCTTTATCGTTTAAATCGAATTTATTTCAGTTTTCATAAAGTTTATAAAATTGTCATCGTACACTCATTTATGGCAACTGCCTCTGTGGTCCTGCGATAGGGTAAACAACAGCGGATCGTGAGGTCTCGGGTTCGATTCCCGGGTCAAACAAAAAGTGATATTCGGTTTTTCTGTTATGAATTATCTAATAGAAGTTCGGAATCAACCAGTTAGCGGTGTTATACCCCTGTGCCTTGGAAAACATGTTAAGCCGTTGGTCTTACGCTCAATCTCTTTGGTCGTGTTCCTTGTGCTGTCCCATGGACTATGACAGTGAGAGGATACCGAGTGCACTTGTCTTTGCACTCACTTGCACTACCATAGGTCCTGCGCAGTTGGCTAGACCATGTGGAGAGCCTTGGGGGAGGACTTTCTCCAGCAAAGGATGGCTTAGGCTGATATGATGATGAAGTCATATTTAGAAGGCCACTTCTCGTATATTATTAATTTGTTATCTGTATTTTGAACAAAATGTGATTAGATTTTCAATTGACTGACAGTAATAATTGATATTCTGATAACTTCATGTCATTATTAATTTGACAAATAAAGTTCGATACTGACATAATAGGTATATGTAGTTTGACACTTTGTTCAATTTACAATCTAGTCGCGATATCATTCAATTATCAGTTAATTTAAGAGAATACCATTTATGACATAAGTTTGACAATGACATTAGATCGAAACTGCATTGTAAACAATTATAATTACGAGAATAATAAAATTGGTCCTCTACCACAATTATTTTGCTTTTAAACTATGATTGAAATAAAACTTGCAATCGCAGCCAATGTAAATTTGAGTCGTGAATCGAATATGGCATCTTCCAGTATCGCAAGCTCAATCTTATGAACAAAGGAATCTCAATTTAGGAAGGAAGTCACGACTATTTACATAAAGTGTAAAGATTTTCCGCTCTTCTTCAATAAACGTTTAACAATCTATTAAACACGAAACATCGAAGATTGCAGTACGTTTTTTACGATCTCCCAAAAGGGTAAAACTTTAAAAATACTCTCGTTGTTTATAGAACGGGGTTATAACTTTTCAAGGCTATATCCTAAAACTTGAAGATGTAGGTAAAAGCAATTAACTTGCCTCTTCGGAACTTCAAAAGCCATGTTTTTAATTTCTAAACGATCACTCGTTTGGAAATTAAAAACACGTAAAAAGTTGGGGCACTTTTCTAAGAGTTTTTACATACGAGCGTTCTCAACGAAAAGCTTCTTCGCATAGCCGTACTATCCTAAATCTGAAAGGAAAAAATCTTTTATTGACGTTCTTAAGTGTCTCTTCAACAGCCTTTTGCAGTTCACTTACGGCCCTTTTAGTTTACTTCGAGTAACCTGTCGTCGTAGTCGATAGGGGATTTGGCCTACTATACCACGCTGGTCAGACGGGTTGGTACAGGGCCCGACGTTGAGTTTGTAGTCTCTTCGCAAAGATAGTAATTGCTTCCTGAATGTTCCTTGTAACCTACGTGTCACTATTTCATCAAAAGTAAACTTGAATTTAAACAGAAACAAAATTATATTCATTAATAAGAAGTTCCATTTTTCATTTCACTTTTATGTTTCTTATTCTACTTACACTGTAACCATTTTATGCTTAAAATAGATAAGTGCCTATTAATTTATAACTAGGGTTGTGATAGACTGGCCGTAACGTCACCAATGTTCGATTAGAAATGTCGTGTGCTATTGATGCCTGGAAAACTGGAATTGCTCTGCTGACAGCTGTTAAAAGAAAATCTCACTGATGACCCACTGATGGCATTCTTTTCGTTTCTCTTTTGCACAACTGCGATCTTTGGAGACATCTTACCAATATCACACTTTTAAAGTTACTCGGTTGTTTAGCATTGACATTACATTTATTTTATATTTTTTTTTGTGTTTTTCTAGTTTTATTACAATAATGAATAACTTACGATGGTGTTGAAATATCCTGACTAGATGTGAAACAAAGATACAAAATATAGATTAACCAGTTGTGACTGTCGCCGCGTTTTTTTTAAAGAGAACAAGTTGGATCGGCCAAAATACTTTTTTGGCCGATCCAACTTGCTCGCGAATTGTTTGTCCGTGTATAACGTATGGTTAACTTTACTTGGTGTAAAAGTTGGCGCGTGTTCTATTAGTGGCGCATATATTAAAAGTTTGTCAAGTACCTTACATTAAGGACCTTTTCGTACTCCTTTACTTACTTTTGCACATTTAAATATGTGTAATGAAGGGGTATGGCTCTGTAATCATTTGGGTTTGTTCAGTGATGCATGGTAATGAATTATGATTGGCAACTTGGTGCAGAACGGAATCTTGTAGGGCAATGTGTATCTCCTTAGGGGTAGGTACCCAATAACAATTTGCGTTGTAACTGCTCAGTTGGCGTAGTGGTTTAAGTCGCCGCCTCACCGCTTGGTACTGCGCCGAGTGTTGTGGGTTCGATCCCCACACGAGACAACACTTTGTATGATTTGTAAATTGTTGTTTCGAGTCTGGCTGTTCATTGAGTCCGTTAGTTGTATGTTTGTAAAGTCCCCCGCGACACATGATTTAGTCCTAGTGCGTGAGTCTTTAAAAAAAATCTTGATGGGATTTAGCCCACGTTGACCTGACGGGTTAGCATAGTGTTTGATGTTGAGTTTTCCGTCTCTTTGTAAAGATACTACTGCATTCGCGTATTTTCATAAGTCAACGAACGCCACTGAATGAAATGGATTAGTAACGCTTTGTATTATTAATCCGTCACCACACGAATAAAATGCATAAATGCTTACAAAAATAAAGATATAAATATAATTTGTAAGAGGTATCGGTCTAGTGTATGTATTTGCGTGGTTTATAAGCTTGGCTATCGACATAGTTGCTGCTCGTATTTTGCTAATGGATCGCGTATACTTAGGATAAACTTTATCTGGAAGTTTGGGTTCTTAAGGTTCTTATGTGAAAGAATTTTATTTAGTTGCTGAGTGGTATCGGTTATTTAAAAGCTGATAAAATACCTATATATCACTTATTACATATAGCTATTAACATTATTTACAGTCTTTTTTGTGTAATAGGCGGCCAACGAGCAGATGGATCGTCTGTGGGAAAAATGAATTGAAGGAGGAGTGGGATGAGAAATCAGCAGAAGGGACGGCCTGCGATACTCTTGCTCAAGGAACGAAACGCAAAGTATAGATACTGTTGCATTGAGTCGATATTCTGTGAGAGGGAACTACTTACCGAGCCGAGCCGTTCCATTTATAGCGAAATCAGCACGGCTCTACTACCTATTTTCTCGTAATTTTTATGGCGAACAGGAAAATTTATTCAAAACGATGGCTACTTTCCAATTTATTTAGTTTACAGCAAAATTATATTATTTTGTTCGTACTTATTTACGGACAAACAAGGTCTATGTCCAGCAGTGGATGTCTTTCGGCTGATTTGATGAGGTATTATGTAGGTTTTAAAGATCACAGTTTTTGGAAAGAGGAATATGGAGACTTTTTATAGAAAGATTGAATGAAAAAATGTAGCAGTTACTTTATATATATATATATATAATAAAATCAATAAAAAAATATATTTTCTTCTGTCAAGACTAATAAAAATAAGTAGACTAATGGAGCCTCATAAACACTTATTTAAATTTCAATGCGCGCCATTTATTTTTGAATCCTTTTACTACTGAATTTTAAAACAATAGATTAATCCTTTACGATTATTTTCAAACCCTAGCTACCCACTAATCCCGTGGCGGCCTTCGTTTGATCTTTCAGATATAAAGCTTACGTATATGATAGTTAAATATTCTATCAACGTATATATAGGTCTAGAATATTTAGTTTAATCCCAGATATATTATAAAGCTTCATGTGTAACAAGTAATGTCGACTAAAGAACACAGATTAGTTAATTATCTGCTTGTTATCTTTACCCGTTTGGCCAGCGTGGTATAGTAGGCCAATTCCTCATTTCAAAGGAGAGGCCTAATCCAGCAGTGGACTGTAAGGGGTTGATGATGATGATGATGATGATGATGTTATCTTTAAGCTATCTAAGGATTGTTTCTAGTCTACAGGGGATGACTTATACATCGAGGTTTACAGATAATTCAGCGAGGTTCAACGCTTGGGTGAATCGCAAAATATGAAGGGACTACGAATGTAGTAGACTCGACCACTGATAATGAAGTCGGGAACTCCGTGGTGGCTTTAGTGAGCAGACGTAAAGAGGAGCCTCCTGCTTTACGAAGCTGCAAAGAAAAATATCGTGTGATGGAAATGACCTCTCAGCAGTGATTCCACCATAAGACCAGAAAAATGCTGTAAAAATGCAAATTTGTAGAAGCCATGGGTCCATGTAGCCATAGCGTAGCAATAGCCTACGCCATTGCTACGCTAGGGTACTACGCAGGTGTAATTTAAATGTTAAAATTAGGCTGGTTTCAGAGTGACGCGCGCGGCACGCGCCATCGGCCAGCGCGTCTCAACAGCGCGTCTGGCGCGCGGACCACTGTGAAACGAGTTCGCGTTTCTCATTGCAATGTATGAAGCTTCGGCAGCGCGGTTGGCGCGCGCGTCTCACACGCGGCGCGTTTGAACTGCGTGACTATGAAACGCTACTACTAATCTAGTGTAATTGAAAGCGCGCGCGTGTGGCCGGCGCCGGTCAAACGCGTGACTCTGAAACCAGCCTTATGGTGCCATGGTCACAAAAGCGTGCGCCATCCGTGATCAAGGCGCTTGAAGCACGGCCGAAATATTGGGATCATATAACTACGTTACATGACATATATTCCGACGACCATTAAATTTCAGTAATATGCTATTTGTGGTCAGCTGTCAAACTTTCACAGTCAGTGCACGTACCTACTAACATTTAGATATATTATCATCACGAACCTGAACCGCTTAATTATTAAGGAAATAAAATAAATATGAAAACTTAGAATTAAAAATTTCAGCATGGGTTATACCAGCCGTGATTACGGAATCAAGGTGGTGATATTTAGTGTCAAGCAAGCAGAAATATATCTCGTCGAGTGCTGAGAGTTAGCCCAAAACACCCAGAGTTTTAAAGCGATGATAAAACAGCGTCTGAGACATAAGACCAGAAAGCTTAGATCTTGAATTTATTTTTACACTACTAACACAAGCGTAAAGGTCTTTTGATACATTTGTTACCGATAGATAATAATAAATCAAAAGCAAATGTGTTCAGATAGTTTTTGTAATAATATATTATTACAAAAAGCATACCAGCGCGATTCAGCAGAACTTGTGATGACGGTCATCAGTGTGAGTGAATGCACGACTGGCTTTGGGCGTTTTCTTGAAGTTCCATATACGGCTATGAAAAAAGCGGAAACTATTTATATTCCACTAGCGGACATATAAAGCATTGTCTAGCCAAATATGGAACGATGTTTGGAGGATAATAAATTGAGGGTCTACTGATTAAATCTCACAAAAAGGAAAAGAAACTCATGAAGAATACTGAACAAATTTCTAAATAAATCCAAATAAAGATAGCATGCGACGCCTTAAGTACAAAAAATATTAAAACCGTAAGCTTGATGGAGATGAATTTGAAACACATGCGTGCAAGAATAAAAAAATATTCAATAAACATATTGCAGAGAATTGGAGAACTAGACTGCGTTCGAGAGTATATCAGATCACTTGTTTTTATTTTGACCATAATAATAAGTAAGATATGTTTCGGCATCAATCTTTCTTTCCCCTTATTAAAGAAAACTATAATAAATATTTTACGAGTTCAAATGTAGCCTTGAGTACAAGTCTTCTCTCAAACTAGTATATAATAGTTCTCTTTCAATTCAAGGTTAACAAACTTAACTAGCTGGTAAAATATTTTGAATAATACAATTACAGCTAATGTTCAAAGCTTGGCAGTTGGCGGTCGTGTTCAGCAGTACTAAAACTAGGATTAGTCAAAACAAACTAGCTAGAACTAACTAGATTTGGCGCAAACAATCAATTATACAGCCTTGACATTTCAAACCCTTGTTAAGTTGTGTCCAATGGCTTAAAATTGTACCAAAATGTTTTAACTATTAAATAGTCACGTAGGGTAGGGGTCATGCTTTCGAATCTTTTATAATGCTGAAAATATACATAAGTAGGTAAGATTGTTAAGAGCTAGACGTCACTAACGGTGCCGACCGCGTGTCGGAACCGTTAATGGTAGTGTGTGAAGTCGTGCTGTGAATTTTCAAAAATTCCTTCTAAGAGCACCTCTGCGGTCCTCAAGAAATTTAATATGCAATTTCACATGCCAAATTTCAGCTTTCTGCGCCCAATATTTTTGGCTATGGCTTGACTGTCAGTCAGACATTAACGCAATAATTTGATATATACGGATTCCTAGATTTCGCTCTCAGCGCCGCCCAGAGTCGGCTATCGCGGTCAAATTAAGTCTGTTTTCACTCTTTAGTGTCGTCTATCTCCATACACAAAAATAATACTACGACATCGCTCCGTTCAAGCGTGAAAAAGAGCCAACGCATCAATAATATTACTATGGATTATGTACGTCTGTATAATATTACTAAATTGTTCTACCGCTGCAACTATTCACTAATTTTACATTTTATGGTATCCATAAAATTTCTTTTACTTGCAGTTGTATCTAAATGTTAGAAGACATTAGAAAGTCCTTAACATCGCTTAAAAATGTATTCTATTATAAGCCCAACTAAAACGTTTTTAAACTATTCAGTAACAATGAAAAATCGCATACCCCAATTTATTTGTACACTCTTACATTTGTAGTGCGGTTTTTCAGATTTTCTCGTGGTTTTCCCGCGGTTTTCCCGCCGTTTTCCTTGCTCGCACAACTCGTACTGCATTTATAAATCAAACGTGAGAAACGGTCGCCAACTATCGCGTGCTACAGATGGTATATGTTTTGACGTACTCCACTTTGCAGTTTACAAGTTTTTACCAGACGTTTAGTTCGCCGGTCTTACACTAAGTTTGCTCAACAAGCTCTCATCTTGCTCATTAGGAGATGTTTTGTTTGATAGTTCTGCAACTAATTGCTGTTTGGGGTGAAGTGAAAGACTTGAAAAATATTTGGAGTTGTACATTGAGTGATGAGCGTTACAGGTGACATTTAAATTGGTTGGAAGTTTTGTTGATGTGTCAACTTGAAATGTTTCTTGTATTTGTCAAAGTAACCAATGCGTCAGGCACGTTATATTATAGCTGTAGCTACCTACAGCTATAATATAACCTGTGAATGTGTTAAGAAGTACTTGGTTAGGTTTTCTTTAGCTTCAAGTGGCAATATAACTATTTATTATATCTCTAGACTTATAATTGAAGTAGGTATTGTTACATGTAAATTAATAACTTATTTTGTTCCTGTTTTCTTTAATAAACCGTGTGAGAATTAAAAAAAACAGTTAGATAAATTTTAGGGTAATTTATCTAAACTGTTTTTTATTTTCTTTTAATGATTTTGATTAATTTAATGATGTTAACTGTTTTGGTATTCAAATAGAACACATAATTATATCATAATAATATTGTCTTTGATTTGCTTTGGAGTCTTTCCCTTGACACACTGGCCGTCACAAAAAAGCAAAAAAATTGAAATTTAAGAAAAATGGGACACATATATCAGAAACCGGAGAAACAATCACTCATTTTCTGTTTCTTTCAACAAACAAAGGAGGTTTGTCCGCCGCAGGCGATACATGTCTTCAAGCTTCCCGACCAAGTTGCAACGACCCTTTCCACGCACAAATTTTAAGATTTATTTCATACATATACATATGCAGGTGAAAAATGGGCATTCTTCTTTGTGGATTATTTTCGCATGAAAATAAGTTGTTGAAGTTTAGTCCCACAATACCGGTTGTCCCTTTACTAAAGTTATACGTAACAGATCAGCCATTTTGTACTCTACGCTGCAATACACGTTCACACCAAACACACAACAAAAACTACCCACAGATCACTACTTACCTGGCTGTGTGAACCCTACTACTCCGCCCCCCTACCGATCCACAACAACGTTCGCCGCCTCGTGTCTTGGGCAGACAAGATTTTATTCGTGCACCACTGCGAGCAGTGTACACAGTTCTTTTCTAGTTACGACACGAATTCTTGCATAGGCCCGGCGTATTTTCTTACCGTGTACAAGCGCCGTTAGAGTCAGACAGAACATTACTTTATCAAAAAATTACAAAAGCCATTGACTAAACTGACATTTTACTAAACAAAAATATTACGTCCAAATCTCTATTTAATTTAATGAATAAAGCTTTTCAGATGCTGAGTATCTTAAGCACGACAAACGGCCATAAATCTTTTTGATGTACCTTTTAATACAAGATCTTTTTTAAATCTACCTAAGTAAATACTAATTAAACAAAGCATTTTCTACTCGAAGAAAAAGCCTCTAAGGGCAACAGGTAATCTACAAGAAAGCATCGTTGGCACAAATATCCAGACGATTTTGTTTAATCGAACATTCGTTAAGTAACATTCAATTTCGAGATTACTACCTACCTAAATCTATCTTTAACGTAAATGAATTATTCAAGATTTTTTTTCATGTGGATCTTTTCTAAATAATCAAAGTATAAATGCTTGAATTACGGGAGAGCTGTATAATCCTCATGAATTACCAATCGGGGTGAGCACTCTGCTAAATTTCGAGTTTACCCAAAAGTTTGTGCCAAAGTTACGTCGAATATAAATTTCTACGTTCTCCCCTGCCTCCCTCGTTTTCCTTTAAAGTTATTTATGCGACAATCTATTGTTGGGAGCTCGAAGCATTTAGTTTTAAATTAACGATGCTATGCGAAGAATTACGGTCCGGGGCAAGGCAAAGACAAAACCCGGGAGCCTTCCGTTTGTAATAGGCAGATATCGGCTTCTAATCCGATAAAAGGTGGAATTAAGTCGATTTGCTACATGCCGGCTCGTTTTATTGGTTTAGGTAGCCGATTTAAGTTTTATTTTTGTCGTATTATATTTGCTATTGTATTTTTGTAATTGTTTGCTTTTGATGTCTATCTCAATGCGAGAATCGTAAGTAAGACGAATTATATTGACTAGATTATTTCGCCGTCCCCAGCGAATAATATCGTAATCAAATATTGCGATAGAAGTGCTTTTATGGGGAATTATTGTTTTAGAGGTGCGATTACACCTTGTGAATTTTTTTCACGTGATTCCTACGATTATTTTTCGAGTTAGACATTTTGTAATGAATTTACCTGTACTATTCGTCTATAAATAAAAACTATTTTTTGTGACGAATATCATCTTAATGAATCAATACTGACCCCTTGAAGTTATCCTTTTTCCAGTAAACTGTAATTACAATTTTAATCAATTTTAAACTTTCGCGATTTGTATACATCATAGAAATAAATTTAGCGGGTCTTAATCGCGTTAACTTATTTAAGGTATAAATACCTATTTGTTACCGACGTTTCGCTCGTCTTGCACCGAGCGTGGTCGCGGAGAGACTGATGAGAGCTCAGCGACGTCTTGTGGAAGTGCGGGTTGCAGCACCTACCCTCACTTGGTCTTTATTTAAGTTCGCAATTTCGGTACTCCGACACACTACACTAATGACGTCTGCACACTGTTGAGATTTATCACTGCGGCGGTGTTTACACTTGCTGATGACTGGATTCCAAGTGGCCGATAATCTATATCCATCCTCCCGGTTGAAATTGTTATATTTCTTGATTTCTACCGCTTCACGTACTATCCTGGAGTAATAGTGACGATCGGTGGATAAGACTTGTGGTTGATGCAGTTTTATCCAGTGGTTTGGTCCAGACTCCAACAAATGCTCAGCTATCGCCGACTTGTTAATACGTCGGTTTTTTACAGCTGCGATATGTTCCTTTACCCTTTCAGCGATTGTACGCTTAGTCTGCCCGATATATGAACTACCACAGCTGCAATCGACTTTGTAGACGCCAGGTGTTTGGAGAGGAATTACATCCTTTGGTATACGCAGATTGTGTGCTATCTTAGAGAGCGGACTGTATACAGTCTTGATGGAGTATTTCTTGAGTACTGTTCCAACTTTGTCCATCACTCCCTTTAGATACGGCATGTAAGCGGGCACTCTGCTTACTTCAGGTTTACGCTCGTTCCTCTTCCGACAGAGTAAGTTTTTCTTGTATCCGTTGCACCTAAGTACCTCCCGAACATGTGTCAGCTCACTTTTTAATTGTTCGGGGTCACATAAGTCATACGCTCTGTTCACTAACGAGGACACAATGGAATCCAAGTGCCGCGGATGGTGGTGCGAGTTCGCGTTAAGATACCTGTCGGTGTGTGTCGGTTTTCTATACACAGTGTGTCCAAGGGTACCATTATCTCTCACTGTCACTTTAACGTCGAGAAAGGGTAACGATCCGTCTACCTCCATTTCGAATGTGAATCGGATGTTCGGATGTATGGAGTTCAATTTGTGTGCGAATTGTTCTACGTCCTGCTTGTTGCCCTTCATGATGCAGAAGATATCGTCGACATACCTTTTCCATAGTTTCACATTTGACGCCTGCATGTCTATGGATTCCTCAAAGTGCTCCATCCAGATGTTGGCCATTACCGGTGCTATAGGGCTACCCATAGCCACTCCATCGATCTGGAGGTAATGTTGTCCACGATATAGGAAGTAGTTACCATCCAAGCAATTCCTGAGTAGAACGATGTATTCGTTAGACAGACCATTTTCCCTTAATTTCCACTCTACGACGTCAAGGCAATCTTGAATAGGAACATTGGTGAATAGTGACTCAACATCAAAACTCACCATCACCTCGTCCGGTTCCCTTTTCATGCTCTTGATGATTTCAATAAAGTGGCGAGAGTCCTTTACGAAAGAGTGCGTCTTGCCTACTAACGGTTGTAGTACCTTGCTTATGTGTTTCGCAAAACCATATGTGGGTGTTAACGCGATTAAGACCCGCTAAATTAATTTCTATGAATTACAATTTTATTCGGGTACAATAAATATAACTTATTTCGGTAAAGTATATGACCATTCCTTTTGCTATGGAATATTAATGTTAACCAATTTACTGTTACCACAATATATTGTTTTGAGCTATGATTAATATAGTAATAATAAGTTATCATTACAATCAACCTCGCTACTTTACAGTCAAGACGATCGCAATCAACTATTGCTGTATATGTCACTGTCAACAATTTACTCGAATAAAATCGTATTGTGGCATTACGGTTTGAAAATTGTGTTTACATTTTGGTAATATGATTTTTTGGTTATATTTTTACGGGTATAAAACTAATATATTTTTAAGTTTCATCTCTTCACACAACAAAAAAATACCTATCTATTGGCATGTCAACGAGTTTGCTATGTAAACCTGATAAAAAGTTATAATCAAAAAACGGTTTTTTATTTTTCCTGTAAATTTTACTTTTTTTGATTACGATGTTATTCGTTGGGGACGGCGATTTGTTTGAATGTAATTGTTCGCGACAGACATTAAAACTATGACAGTGAATAATGTATTCGAAACCGCGAGTGAAAATCGTAGAAAATCAGTGTTATCTAATCGTGCCGGGTTCGGTTCCCGGACGTGTCAAAACGTTAAAAAATAGCTAAAATAGTGTAAATGTTTAGATTGTTAATATACAACAACTATGTAATACATGAACATTAGTCTTAAACTCGTGCTAACTGTAGGGACCTTAGATATCGAATCATAAATAGCGTTATCAGTTGTGACAGATAAGAGTTAATGCTTCGTAAAACAGCTGTTTGTTTACATATTCGTTTTATAGTTTTATAAGTGTTTTTTAGCTTCATATAGACTTGAAATCATGTCTAGATACCTTTTTATTGCTAGTTATTACCTTATATAGTTAAAATAAGCATAATAACAAACATTCGTATGTTTATCATAAAATTTGTTTACTTACGATAGTATTTACTTAAGAAATTCTGTAATTTTTTTATGATTCAAAGTTATCATGTAATAGGTTCGAATTGAATAAAGATATTTTCATGGTGTTTGTTTTAATAGATGCCCCATATAGTTGCACACAACGGCCTACCAAAATTATATATATAAATTTAGTATACGATAGTTTTTCAATAGAAAATATAGTGGGCGGGCCCTAGTGTGGCAGCATTTTTTTGGGAGTTTTTATGGAATAACTTAGTGACGCTCATAGTTAGGTTTAGGTATTGTATACCAATAGATAGAACTTAATGAGACCTATCTAACGATGTATAGAACATGTATGTATGTATAATAGGATCGAATCATACGTAACATTTGTACTGTTTTTGAAATAAAAATAAACGAAAGATTCTCTGTGCACGTGTTCGGTGCGATGGTCGTCGATAAGGTAAAGTTTCGAGGTACTTAAGCGACCACCAATTCGGCCAGTTGTTGGCGTCCCAACCACCATCTTGTGACCTATGTAACCATCAAGCACCGCACACCTGAACAGCATCGCTCTCAACGTATGAAGATGTTTCATTTCTGAAGCCCTTACACATCGAAGCCATACAGTCCACAAACATAGAAGAACACGCATCGTCGTAGGCACACGTCAGCAGCACACTACCAGCGCACTGTAGCGGACTAGCAAAGGTTCGATTCCTGGCATCCGTTACATTTGTTGGTCCTATCGAAGCCGGATCGCCTGTTGCTGTCGCGACCATTTGTTGGTCGCATCGAGCCGGATTGAAGAATGCCTACGACGCGTTCAAGAGGTCGTGCTCCCGAGGTCGCCGGGGGAGCGGCCGGCGCCGGGCCTAGTTCCAGTACCCCTGCCCGCACCGCCGCTGCCCGCAACCCAGCCGCCGCGGTCGTCCGTCACGACGGGCCACCGCGATCGCCGTCGACAACAGTCGGGAGCGACGCGCCGCCACCGGCCCTCCCCGGCCCCGCGGGGAGGGACGAACGAAACATCACTCAAGATGCAAGGGAGCGAGCAGAGGTGCAGTCGAAAAATGAAGATGGCAAGGAAAGGACGTTGCAACCATCCGATAGATCGAGCGTTTGTACAGCGCAACATAGTATAATAGAATATAGAGATAGAAAGAAGCCAACGAGGGAATGCGACCAACGCTCAGCAGCTACGGGACGCTCCAATAGAAATGTGATGTTGGCTCGAGAAGAAGTTTTGAAGATAAAACTACAGTTAGCACAGTTAGCACTACAGAAGGTTGAAGAGGAGGCGGACTCCAATGACTACGACGAGGATGGATAGTCGAAGCAAGATTACATACGTTCGTGGTTGGAAGAGGCTCCGGAACCCCAGCCCGGCCCTGAAGATATAGATATAGTGGTATCGGCGCCCACGAAGAAGAGGGACGTCGACGGGGCACAGAAGATAGATAAAGAAGATGGACCGCCCTCACAGAAGATGGACGTTCATCAACAGGGAGGTGATTCGCTGAAGCTGTTCATCACGGATCTCACCTCCGCGATCGCCGCGCTCGCCGACAGGAAGCCACCGGACACATCGATAGTTGCACCACACCCGGCGGTTTCGAAAGTCATCATGACGCTACCGACGTTCGGCGGCGCGCACACCGAGTGGCTGTCGTTCAAGGCGATATACGACACCACCAAGAATTTCTTCAACGACGTGGAGAATACAGCGAGACTGAGAAGAAGTCTCAAGGGAAGAGCGTTAGAAACAGTTAGCTCTGAACTGATTGGGCATGCGCGACCAGATGAGATTATGAAGGAGTTGGAGCTGCAGTTCGGACGACCAGACTCGATCGCACAGGCAGAGACGGACAAGCTGAGGACCCTGCCACGCTGTAGCGAAGCACCTAAGGACATATGCGCGTTCGCGAGCAAGATTAGAAGCGGCGTCGTCACACTTCGTGCGTTGAAAAAGGAACACTACCTCATCAATGCGGCGCTAGTGCGCGTGTTGACCGAGAAGCTACCGAACTCGCTACGTGTGCAGTGGTACAAGACGTATACCGAGAAGTGCCAGTCGAAGCCGGACCTCAGCCGATTCAGTGACTTCGTGACAGAGTACTGTAGCGCGTTCGCGCCGGCTGAGAACATCACCGATGGGCCGCCAAGCAGACGTACCGTGCAGAGGACGTACACGGCGACGGCGACGGAGAAGCGAACGCATACGGACACGTCTAACGCGAAGTGCAGGATATGTGAACGCGAAGGACACTACTCGTCGGCCTGCAGCACGTTTCGTAACGCCAACGCAGAGAAGAGATGGCAGCTAGCTAAGCAGCATGGATTGTGTTTTCGCTGCTTACGCATACGCCGAATAGAACACTCGTGCAAGCCCAAGAAGTGCGGTGTAGAGGGATGCCGCGCTACACACAACCAGTTGCTTCACTACGATAGAGGAGCCCATAGGACCGAAGACGTGAACATAGAAAAGCAAGAAACGGTCGCCAGTTCGTGCATACGTGCAAAGGCTCAAGCATACTTAAAGATAGTGCCCGTGCAGATAGTCGGACCGGCGGGAGAGGCGTCTACGTTCGCCCTACTCGACGACGGAAGCACCGTATCGCTCATAGACGAAGACATAGCCAAGGAAGTCGGCGCGGAAGGGAACCTGGACCCGTTTACGATCCGTGCCATAGGCGATACGTCGATCGACATGCCAACGTCGCGACGCGTAGACATACAAATACGAGGAGCCGGCGCCGACAGCAAACAAGTGCCTTTGTGTGCGCGCACCGTAGCCAGCCTACACCTGTCGCCGCAGAAGATCGCCGAAGAGGACCTGATAGACTGCAAACACCTCGAAGGCATCAAGAAGAAGCTGGTGTATGACATAGGCGTGCCAAAGGTGCTAATAGGTCAAGACAACTGGCACCTGCTCATAGCGAACGCAGTACGAAGAGGACCCAACGATCAACCGGTGGCGTCGCTTACATCGCTGGGATGGGTGCTGCACGGAGCGCGCTCACGCACCTTGGGAAACACCGTACACTTCGTCAACGGACTCTCCGCTAACAATAGAAACACAGAATCGTCGTTTGAAGAATTCTACACCTTCGGATCGCTCATAGAGAACCCACGTCAACCGAACACGGACCCCAAGAAGCGGACGGACGTGTTACGAAATAGTTCAAGACCGATAGAAAATAGATATATAGAGACGGCCCTTCTACAAACAGAAGCACTCTCCCATAGATTTGAAGGCCGCCGTTAAGCCTACCGTCGTTGAGACAATAGGGGAGCAGTGCATTGCATCCTGCATAGATAGTCGCCCACCACAGCGAATTATAGAAGCCGTCATGGGTACGCGAGTCGCTCAAGCGGTAATAGAAGAACATCGCGTCAAACCCGAGGCCGTCGTGTACTGGACGGACAGCAAGACCGTACTAACGTGGATAAGAAAAGGAGCACGGGCGTACAAACCATTCGTCGCGCACCGCCTAGCCGCCATAGAAGAGCATAGTAAAGTTGAAGATTGGCGCTGGGTACCTACGAAGATGAACGCGGCGGATGCGGCTACACGCGACGTGCCAAACAGCTTTAACTCCGAACACGAGTGGTACACCGGACCGTCGTTCCTGTACGAAGACCCGTCACTATGGCCCGTGGAGAAGCACATCGCCCCTGACGCGACAGGCGAAGAGCGCACACTGACAGCTGTAGAGAAACGTCAAACATATAGAATTATAGAAGCCGTACCGGACCCGTATAGATTTCCCGAACGGAAAAGGCTCTTACGAGCAACAGCGAGAGTTCCACCGGTTATAACCTTGTGTAAGAAAACCGCAGAGAAGGTTCTACACACTAGAACGCAGAAAAATAGACAGAAGGATCCAGATTGGCGTCACGTGACGAAAACGAAGAACAACATCAAGTCAGGCAGAGCGGCACCTCGTCCAGCCGCCGACTCCCGAAACTTCGTGCTTCTCCCCACAGAACACAACCGCGACGCCGAGGACCTTCTTGTGAAGGCGGAACAAGAAAATTCCTTTCGGCACCGACCTTCGGGAGCTGCGGCGCGGAGGAGGTGTCGCCAGAGACAGCCGCCTATATTCGTTACCCGTGGAGATGAACAACGGAATGATCACTCTACGCAGTCGTATAATAGCTACAGAAGAAATCTCCGAACAAACAAAGAGACCGCCGATCTTAGACGGCGATCATCGTATTACACAGCTATACATAGATTGGACGCATAGAAAATTACATCACAGCGGTACAGAGTTGGTAATCAATGAAATACGCCAACACTATTGGATTCTTCGTCTGCGGCCGACTACAAAGAAAATAGTACATAGATGTCTACCATGCCGCATTAGAAAAACGCAACCGCCTGAGCCAGGCCGTCGGTAGACAGCGTCACAAACGTTATGTGGCACTGTTTCCATGTCTCACTTCCAGGGCAGTACATCTGGAGGTCGCCGCCAGCCTGAGCGCCGACTCCGCAATCTTGGCGCTACGCAGATTCGCAGCGCGCCGAGGTGGCCCCGCAGAGATCTACTCGGACAACGGCACCAACATGCACGGTGCCGTCCGAGAGATGAGAGACGCCGTCGCCGAGGAAGCGAGTCGCCGTGGCATCATATGGCGCTTCATCACCCCCTCAGCGCCATTCATGGGGGGCGCATGGGAGCGCCTCGTCAGGTGCGTGAAGACCGCCCTCTATACGGTCCTTCACGAGCGCAATCCGCACGAAGAAGTCCTAGCTACACTACTGTGTGAGGTCGAGTACACAGTAAACAGTCGGCCCCTCACACACGTCTCCGTCAACGCAGCAGACAGCGTGGCCATCACCCCGAACCACATCCTGTTCGGTGGTTCTGCTCGCCTCCCTCCGCTGGGCGAGTTCAGCGAGGCTGACCTCAACAGCAGCAAGCACTGGCGGCGCGCCCAAATCCTCGCCGACATGTTCTGGCGCCGTTGGGTGCGCGAGTACCTACCCGAGCTGCAACACCGGCGGGAGCCCCATGGGTCTGGGCTCAACCTCGAGGTCGGCGACCCCGTCCTGATCGCCGACTGCCAACTCCCGCGCAATACCTGGCCGCGCGGTCGAGTTGTGGCTGTCTACCCGGGCGCCGACGGCGCCATACGCACTGTCGAGGTGCGCACAGCAGCAGGCGTCCTCAAACGGCCGGCTAAGAAGCTGGTCCCCCTGCCCAAGTGACGAGGCGTCGCTCACCGGGTGCTCTGCAGCACCGCCACACGACGGGTCACGCGCGTTGCTGCACGGCGGGAGAGATGTTCGCGACAGACATTAAAACTATGACAGTGAATAGTGAATTCGAAACCGCGAGTGAAAATCGTAGAAAATCAGTGTTATCTAATCGTGCCGGGTTCGGTTCCCGGACGTGTCAAAACGTTAAAAAATAGCTAAAATAGTGTAAATGGTTAGATTGTTAATATACAACAACTATGTAATACATGAACATTAGTCTTAAACTCGTGCTAACTGTAGGGACCTTAGATATCGAATCATAAATAGCGTTATCAGTAGTGACAGATAAGAGTTAATGCTTCATAAAACAGCTGTTTGTTTACATATTCGTTTTATAGTTTTATAAGTGTTTTTTAGCTTCATATAGACTTGAAATCATGTCTAGATACCTTTTTATTGCTAGTTATTACCTTATATAGTTAAAATAAGCATAATAACAAACATTCGTATGTTTATCATAAAATTTGTTTACTTACGATAGTATTTACTTAAGAAATTCTGTAATTGTTTTTATGATTCAAAGTTATCATGTAATAGGTTCGAATTGAATAAAGATATTTTCATGGTGTTTGTTTTAATAGATGCCCCATATAGTTGCACACAACGGCCTACCAAAATTATATATATAAATTTAGTATACGATAGTTTTTCAATAGAAAATATAGTGGGCGGGCCCTTATGTGGCAGCATTTTTTGGGAGTTTTTATGGAATAACTTAGTGACGCTAATAGTTAGGTTTAGGTATTGTATACCAATAGATAGAACTTAATGAGACCTATCTAACGATGTATAGAACATGTATGTATGTATAATAGGATCGAATCATACGTAACATTTGTACTGTTTTTGAAATAAAAATAAACGAAAGATTCTCTGTGCACGTGTTCGGTGCGATGGTCGTCGATAAGGTAAAGTTTCGAGGTACTTAAGCGACCACCAATTCGGCCAGTTGTTGGCGTCCCAACCACCATCTTGTGACCTATGTAACCATCAAGCACCGCACATCTGAACAGCATCGCTCTCAACGTATGAAGATGTTTCATTTCTGAAGCCCTTACACATCGAAGCCATACAGTCCACAAACATAGAAGAACACGCATCGTCGTAGGCACACGTCAGCAGCACACTACCAGCGCACTGGAGCGGACTAGCAAAGGTTCGATTCCTGGCATCCGTTACAGTAATAATAGTAGGAAGAGCTAAATGTTCTTCAGCATTGAGTTGGAGTCCTTTGTAGAGGCTAGTCGGGCTTAGTTTCAATGTGGTTGCGCGTTACTTTTTATTATTTATCGGCGCTCTTTTATTTTTCTTAAGTACTACACAGATAGGAAAACACCCGTATACGCTTGCTTCCTCGACCTTTCTCGAGCCTTTGATCTGGTTTCCTACGATATTCTCTGGAAGAAACTAGAACAAACTGGAATGCCCAAGGAATTAATAACCACATTTAAATATTGGTATGGAAATCAGATCAATCAGGTGCGATGGGCTGGCGTTTTGTCGGAGCCGTATGGTTTGGAGTGTGGGGTCAGACAGGGCGGTTTAAGTTCGCCCACGCTCTTCAACTTATACGTCAACGAGCTGATCGAGGCGCTCAGCAGGGAGCACGCTGGTTGTCATATCGATGGAGTATGTGTTAATGATATTAGTTATTGCGATGATATGGCCTTGCTGTGCGCCTCGGTGTGTGGTCTAAGGCGATTGTTAGCCATCTGTCAAGAATACGCAGGTCTGTACGGATTGGTTTACAATACGAAGAAAACCGAGGTCATGATTTTTTAAGCGGGTGGTAAATGACCTGAAACTGTGCCCCAATAAAGTTGAATGGTAAAACATTAGGGCGGGTTTTTAGTTTCAAATACCTCGGACATTATTTGACAGTGGACCTCAAAGGTAATGAGGATATAAAAAGGGAATGAAGATCACTGTCGGTAAGAGCTAACATGATTGCCCGCAGGTTTGCACGTTGTTCTCGAACCGTTAAAATAGCGTTTTTTCGTGCATACTGTACATCTTTTTACACGTGCAGCCTGTGGGTAAATTATACTCAAAAAGCCTACAGTGATCTTCGAATCCAATACAATAACGCGTTCCGGGTGTTGATGGGGCTGCCCCGGTTTTGCAGTGCCTCAGGGATGTTTGCTGACGCTCGTGTAAATTGTTTTTACACAATTATGCGAAAGCGATGCAGCTCCCTGGTGCGCCGTGTGCGGGCCAGCCCCAATATCATACTAAGCTGGGTAGCATCCAGACTCGACTGTGTGTATGTGAGTCACTGCTGTAAGCTTGCCACCTCAGTGATGAGCTTGCAGTGCACAGTGGTGACTCACACGCATAACAGCGCGTTTAGTTTTAATTTATTATATTGTATTGTTACTAACATAGATATAGGTAAAATTGTTACTAACCTAATGAGTCCGTGTTATTTGTGAATAAAGATTTAATAAAAAAATAATTATTATTTTAACAAACCATACGCGCGGCGTAGCGGGGATGCAGTCTACCTTAAAAAATGCATGTGCAAAGACAAAACACAGGAAAACGAAGTAAAACACATGATAACAAATTTCTAGAATAAAGCCAACGTAATAACAACAGAATTACATAAAAAATGTAACAAAAACATACGCCAGAACACGATCTCAACAAACAAAACACAAGCCAAAAACAGAAAACTAAAACTCCAGTTCACAGACACGAATATTTCGTTCTTAATAGATACAACCTTTGTTTCATTTTCACTTTACAACGTAAAGCCTTTGTTTAAAGTTCGACAGTTTACATTTTATATAAATAAACCGTTTTAATAACAACCTACCTACCTTTATATTAAGTTTAATTTGTTCATTAGCATCCATAACTTAATGAGATCTTTGTTTGCGAAGGTTATAAGCTTTTAATATTTTGATTCGAGGGTAGGAAAGGTACAGGTTTTAGTGGACCAAATATAAAATGAAAGCTTCGAAATTACGATTTTAGTTGTAAATGATATTAAGACTGTCTTTGTGTGGCCTTCATAGGCGATCGCGTGATCACATAATTCAATCTCGTTAGTACAATTGAAATTTGATGTAAGAAGTTACTGTTAGAGTTTGCAACAAGGCGAATTTTATTCGCGTTGCGTGAACACGATTTCATGTTCCAGTAGTTCTGATATAAACTACTACTGTTATCAATATTATACTATCTATTTTATATCTCTTAAAACAATAATATTTGTGGGTGTAATATTTACGCCTCTGCCTACCCCTTCGGGGATACAGACGTGAGACTATAAATAAAAAAAAAAAGATCTCTTAAAACTACGGTAGGTACGTACTGATAGCATATCAGTACGTACCGTTGTTTTAAGACAACCTTTGAGAAAATGTACCAAAATGCCAGCAATGCTTCAATTATCATTGCGAAAGTGTCACAAAATATAGATGTAGAATCAAATTGCACTATAATCTTCTTTGAAATGCATAATGTTTCATCGTGACTTTGAATTTGACTTTTATAACGGGAGGTGATAACCATGTTGTCTAGAATTACCGTAGCCAGGCAGGAAGGTGTATCAGAAGTGCGCAGTGGAAGATGTAATACATCTACCTGACTACGATAGACAATGATCCAGACACAATGCACTGAGTTGCACAGCGATGAATTTAAATCAATCAATATCAATATTGGGTTTCACTCACCCGCTATCCTTGCTGATGTCAGGCTTGAGCTAAATTAGACACATTCATACAAGTATATTGGCCAAAATAAATGAATGAAGTATCTTATACTTAGCTATTAAGCTTCAAACGCGACGTTTTCAGGACACGTTGGCACGTGGAAGTCGATACCAGATTCACAGTTTTCACAAATGTCAATCAATAGTTCACAATCAATTTACCGTTGCCAGCACTAGATCAGGCGGCGTCCAAAGCGGTTTACTTATTCGCGTAGCTACAATGATGTGCTTTTCAAAGGGCGATATTTTATTTTACGAGACGACAACGTGGTAAATTTTCAACGCGAAGCGAACGGAAGTGACAGTTCAGTGTGACCATTGTCTGAAATTTTCAATAGACTAAACAAAATGTTACTCAATCGATCTAATCGATTTGACTTATAATAAAAACGAATTCTATTTCAAACATCCACCCGCCCCGGACCGGCCTACCGGTCCGCTAATCGGTTGGTAGACGTGACAATGTTGCAACCGCTCTCCTCAGAATCGAACCGTCCACCAAGACCTCAGCAAATCGGGGAACTCCATCAGCCCCAGTTACCAAATGAAGGATGCGCCCCCTGCGCCATCTGAGTGGCGGAAGGTTAGCCTCCTTGATCAAAACGAGGTCACCAATCTTGGGTGGATCGGTCTTGTCGGTCCACTTAACGCGTTGCTGGAGTATGTGCAAATATTCCAAGTTCCAGCGTTTCCAAAAGCTCTGAGTAATCTGGCGTACCAATTCAAAACGCGAGAGACGACCAGATCTCGTATCAATATAGGGGTACTCAGGCAAGGCGACAAGTGGGCGACCAATCAAAAAATGGCCCGGCGTAAGGGCCTCCAAATCATTCGGATCTGAGGAGATCGGGCACAATGGCCGAGAGTTCAAAACGGCCTCAATCTTACAAAACACAGTTGCGAGTTCCTCAAATGTAAGAACAGACTCACCGATTGTCCTGCGCAAGTGTGTTTTGGCCGATTTTACGGCGGCCTCAAATATACCACCCCAGTGTGGACAATTTGGTGGGGAAAACAACCAATTTATCCCACGTCGGGCAAGCCTATCACCTATATCAGATTTGTTGGTTTCAAGGAAATTAACAACATCATTCAAATAATTATAGGTGCCCTTGAAGTTAGTGCCGCAGTCAGAACGGATCAAGGAAGGCATCCCTCTGCGGGATAAAAATCTGTCAAATGTGGCTACAAACGCCTCGGTCGTAAGCGAGGAGACCAGTTCTAAGTGTACGGCCTTTGTGGAGAGACAAACAAAAACACACAAGTAGGCCTTAACAGTCTTGCTGTTTCGAAGTGTCGACGTTTTCACCAAAAAGGGACCTGCGAAGTCCGTGCCAACACCGTCAAACGTCCTGCTCTCAGTTACGCGATCTGCCGGTAAGTCTCCCATCAAGGGCTGCATGGTAGAAGCCTTGAGCTTATAGCAAGGGATGCAGCGAAAGACTACACTCCGAATAATTCTTCGGGCAGACAAGATCCAAAACTCGCGTTGCAAAATGGCCAAGAGCGCATTACAACCAGCATGCGAATTTTTAAGGTGACGGTCAGTTACCAACAAGCGTACCAAATGACCGTCCTTAGGTAACAAAAGGGGGTGACGAGCCCCGTAAGGGAGGTTGGCGTTCTTGAGACGCCCTCCAACGCGCAAGAGACCCGTTTCGTCCAAAAAGGGGTTCAATTTAGAGACAGCTCCCGACAATTTCGATCTCCCTGATTTAAGGATAGCAATCTCCTTTTCAAAATGCGCCAATTGCACAGAACGAACCCAAAAGGTGAGGGACTCCTGTCGTTCCTGTGGTGAGAGAAACGGTGTCAGTCGTTTCTGTTGTGGGTGCCTAAAATTAAAAACAAAACGCTTTATCCAAGCAGTGACACCTAACAACTTGTCGAGGGAGCTGTAACGATTCAACAAAAAATCGGGGTCGAAGGCGCATTCCACCTTCTCAAGAGCGAGTGTTCGTAGACCCGGCAAATTAGAAGTATTCAAAACTGGCGTTCGAGGCCAAACAATTTCTGGTCGACTCAACCATTCCGGACCCCACCACAGCGAATGACCTATCAAACTAGGCGTCAAGCATCCGCGCGAGGCACAATCAGCGGGGTTGAGCTCACCTGGCACGTGTCTCCAAACAAGCTTGACTTCGGATTTCTGGATTTGGGAAACGCGATTAGCAACAAATACCTCCAAGGTGTGGACAGAAGCCTTCAACCAACAAAGAACAATTTGGCTGTCTGTCCAGGCGTAGGTCCCATTAATACAAATGCTTTTACCCAAAGTACTGGACACGTGGTTCAATAAGCGTACAAGTAGAGCTGCTCCCGAGAGCTCCAATTTTGGAATGGTCAGAGATGTCCGAAGAGGTGCCACCTTGCTCTTTGCCATGATCAGGGAAACCCTCACCTGACCTGAGGCACTAACTGTGCGCAAGTACACCACGGCGGCGTGACCACGTTCCGAGGCGTCACAAAACCCGTGAAGGGTGGCCTTGTACTTCCCGGGAGGAAGGATGGGACGAGGCAAGGAGATCTCGTTGACGGCAGGAAGTGAGGATACAAAAGAGGTCCATTCCTCAACAAGAGTGCCGTGCAGAGGTTCGTCCCAGGTCAATCCTGCTGTCCAAAGCTTCTGCAAGAAGCATTTTGCCCAAAATATAATTGGACAGATCCAACCGTTCGGATCAAAGGTTCTGGCGACAGTAGACAATACGAGACGTTTAGTCCAAGAACACGGCAATTTCAAGTCTACGTTATATGTAAAGATGTCTTGGACTGGTCTGTACTGAACGCCGAGAACAGCCATCATGGCGGGGTTGTCAACAATCTCAAATAGATGTTGATCTTGCTGATGATCCTCTGGCAAGCCTTCCAAAAGCGCTGGTGAGTTGGAAATCCATTTGCGCAACTCATAACCAGCGGAGGCCAAAATACCTATCAATTCGTCCCGCAGGAGGATCGCCTCGTCCGCTGTGGAGGCGCCCGAGCAAATGTCATCGACGTAAATATCGTCCTTCAAGATGGCGGAGGCTCGTGGGAAACGTAAGCCTTCGCGGTCTGCGAGCTCCCAAAGAGAACGTATTGCCAAGTAGGGGCTTGACCTTAACCCATACGTATTAGTATTGAGCTCGTAGACGACCATGGGATCGCGAGGAGACTCTCTCCAAAGGATCAGCTGGAAGCGACGGTCATCAGGGTGAATAATAGTCTGCCTGAACATCATTTTTATGTCGGCCACAAAGACAACCTGATGTCGTCGGAAGCTGGTGATGACGTCACAAAGGTCCTTGACCAACTTGGGACCAGAATGCAAGCACTGGTTCAAGGATACGCCTGTTGAAGTCTGCGCAGAACCATCAAAAACTGTGCGCAGCTTGCCAGTCGATGGCTTCAATACCGCATGATGCGGGAGAAAGTAATGCTCCACCGAAAGCCAATCCAAATTTGACACTGACATGTGTCCCAATTGTTCATATTCTCTCATGAACTCAATATACTTCTGTCTGAGCTCCGGATCACGACCCATGCGACGCTCCATAGCCAACAATCTCTTTTCGGCTAAAGGTCGTGACTCACCAAGCGGAGGCCGAACAGACAGGAAGGGTAGCCTCGTAATAATCCGACCAGAACGGAGTCGACCAGTGTTGTTCTGGAAGAACAGCTCGCACTCCACATGTTCTGGATTCAAACGGGCAGCTTGAGGGGGCTCCTCTATCTCCCAAAACCTCTGAACCGCATCAGAGAGAGCGGAGCCTACAGCTAACAAATTGTCAAGTTCAGGTGGAGGGGGGTCCCTAGGTACAGGTCCCATCAAAGCAAATCCAAATATGGTCGGGATGGCAGTCAAACCATTTGGCACCAAGACCCGTTTCCCACCAAGCAAAATTCCACCGAGGACATCAGAGCCAATCAACAAGTCGATTTGTCCCGGTGTGTCAAATTTGGGGTCTGCCAGTTCCAATCCCGATGTCAAATTCACCACAGCAGCAGGTAGCTGCTTCTGTGGGTGCATACCCAAAATATTCTTCAACACAATAGCCGAGGTTTTAATCCTCGGGTGTGAAGATTCAACAGGGCCAAACAAAACCTTAACTTGCCCTTCAACATTAGAGGCTACGTCCCCTATGCCCCGTATACAATTCGGAAAGGAGCCCATATTTAATTTAACCTGCCCTACCAAATAAGTGGAAACAATGCAACCTTGTGAACCTGTGTCCAATATAGCACGGACAACAACAGAGGTCCCCGTGGGTCCCCAGACCCTAACAGCAACCGTTGGTAGGATAACGGTCTCAATGGGGGAGGTTGGCGTTATAGGGCAGGGGTCAATGACCTATTGTTGCCTGGGCGGCGACCGTTGGCCAGGACCAGGCAAGTCAAAACGAGGGTGCGGCTTGAAGTCCTCAAAGGCGCGATGACTCGATCCGCGCGCCATCTGTGGGGGGTCATAATGACGCACCCGCCCAAAACGAGGTGGGCGCGAGTCAAGGCGGGGACGCTCCGCCAAAGGAGGGGAGTACCTGGGGCAGCAGTCATGGTGCTGGTGACGTTGCGCGGTCGCACATTCAGGTGCGCGAGAGAGAGGAGGCGTGCGCACGCTACGGTTCTCCAAGCGGGGCGAGTGGCGATCAACTGAGCGAGGCGACTCTCGGCTACGCGCCGGTGAGCCTCGGCTGCCACCTTCAAAACACCCGCCCGTGCGCGGCGTCGGCTGGTTGGACAAGCGGCCAACCTCTCTGGCATTCATACAAAGAATGTCCAAATGCTGTCCTCCACAGTGAGGACAGGGGCGAGAATTTGGGCAGTCTCGCTGGTAGTGGGACCCCAAACAAGAGAAGCAAAGGCGGCGGGCATTCGCGATGCGCCTACGAGAGGCGACATGTAGGTCCAAGAATGCCCTACAACTGGCCGTTCTGTGCCCCGTGACCTTGCAGTAGGAGCACTCCGCTGGGCTCTGCGTGACCGCAAAGCGAGGAGGGCGCCGGTCAACATTGGCTCGGGTGTGAACGCGAGCCTGCTCCTTAACCTTGGGCGGCTGCGACTTAGCCGGCGTGTCACCACCGGAGTTGTCCAAGACCCGGCACTCATCCTCCAGGAACTTCTCCAGGTCAGCAAAGGGGGGCAGATGGGTCGCGCTATCCCCACCAAAGCGCTGCTCAAAACGCGACCTCAGGTCGGCAGGCAGCTTCTTCAGCACAATGTGCACCAATAAATAGGACCATTGGTCCACGGGCAGGTCAAGGCACTTAAGTGCGTTGATGGCCACCAAGAGCGGGTTCAAAAGTTGGGTGCGCAACCCAGAGACCCGGGTGAGCGTCGGCAAACCCAAAATCTGCTCGATGTGCGTGTCGGCGAGGCAACGCTTATTATGGTACCTACGGGTGATTAGGTCCCGAGCCGTCTGGTACGCCTCGTCAGACACGGGCAGATGCTGGATGAGGCCCTTAGCCTCCCCATCCAGAACCGACATTAAGTATGCCAATTTTTGTGCTGGCCGAAGGTCAGCCCTGTCATTGACCAGGCTGTCGAACAAGTTAATGAAGCCCAGGTAGCTTCCTAGGCAGCCATCAAAATGGGGGAGGTCCAAAGTAGGGAGCCTACTCACCAGCCCCGGTGCTGACCTAGGAAGCTCCTGCTTCAGGCCGGGTTGCCCTTCCCTATCGGCAACTAGTTGTCTCGCAGTATTGGAGACAGCATCATACAGGTCTAAGACCTGGGCATAGTCTTCGCTGACCTTATTTCGCTGGTCAGCGGTGAAATCATTGATTGACACTTCAAGACAGCAAGTGCTGAAAGTGCGGAATTGCTGTTCCACACTTGCCAGGCGATCGTCAATCCGCTCGTACCTTTGAAGTAGGGCCTGCTGGCGATCAGGCCGGTTCACTAAAGCACTGGCTGAGGCAAACCAGCGCAAATCTGACGCAATAGCACCAGCAGCCGCACGCAAGTCCTTGATAGCTGACATAATCAAAATTTCAAAAGAGCCCGGACAAGCGTTAAACAATATTAACAATCAAAACTTAATTTTTCTCAATTCTTTGAAACCAACAAAGTATTAGCCTGTTTACTGCAAGTGCAGGCAAGTGACAGGTATTTACTGCCCAACAAAATTAAAGGTTTCAGTATATTGAAACAAACACAAAAGTTATCAAAGTTATAACTTATAACAAATTAATAAAGTTGAAACTTCAAATTAATTAATGAATTATTTGCAACAGACAGACTGGCTGTGGTTCTTTGAGATATACAATAGTAAGTAAGCACAGAATAAGTGTTACCTAGCAATATTATCTATGTTATAACAAAACAAAGCTTACCAATGTGACCCGCCCAAGTGGCAAGGTCAAGTTGGTTATAATGTTTATGAATATATGCAATGAACTAAATTTACTAAATTTATTGATACATACAGCTGTTATGTATCCAAACAAACTGACTTATTAATGCAACAACAAATTTAAGTTAGATATTTCAACAATACAAAATTTGTATATGTATTTGTATTACAAATCAACAATTACTGATTGAGGTTAAGTGACAATGTGTTTCAAATTATCTAGGTCAACTTATACAATTAAATATTATGTATTTTAGACAATAACTGACCTGACAAACACTACAATACTGTCTACAAGGTGATAAGATACAAGCTCATACCAATCTGAGTTTATACTCAGTAATGCAACAGCGGCTAAGATACAAATTTACAATATAGGCAGTTAACCACGCTCTGCTACCAAAATTATGTCTAGAATTACCGTAGCCAGGCAGGAAGGTGTATCAGAAGTGCGCAGTGGAAGATGTAATACATCTACCTGACCACGATAGACAATGATCCAGACACAATGCACTGAGTTGCACAGCGATGAATTTAAATCAATCAATATCAATATTGGGTTTCACTCACCCGCTATCCTTGCTGATGTCAGGCTTGAGCTAAATTAGACACATTCATACAAGTATATTGGCCAAAATAAATGAATGAAGTATCTTATACTTAGCTATTAAGCTTCAAACGCGACGTTTTCAGGACACGTTGGCACGTGGAAGTCGATACCAGATTCACAGTTTTCACAAATGTCAATCAATAGTTCACAATCAATTTACCGTTGCCAGCACTAGATCAGGCGGCGTTCAAAGCGGTTTACTTATTCGCGTAGCTACAATGATGTGCTTTTCAAAGGGCGATATTTTATTTTACGAGACGACAACGTGGTAAATTTTCAACGCGAAGCGAACGGAAGTGACAGTTCAGTGTGACCATTGTCTGAAATTTTCAATAGACTAAACAAAATGTTACTCAATCGATCTAATCGATTTGACTTATAATAAAAACTAATTCTATTTCAAACACATGTATATCCAGATGTATACCTGTTTTAATTGAAGTTTTAAATATGATCTAGAAATTTCAAACTTATTAATAAATACACTCTACATCGTAAGGCGATAAAACTGATCACTAAGATTTTTCATGTATCATGTGGTAAACGAGCAAAGGGATGGCCTGATGGTAAGCAAATACCGCCGCCCACAAGCACGGACACAAGCAACACTAGAGAAGCACCAAGTGCGTTGTCAACCTTTTGGAAAAGTAATAAAGCAGGGGCAGAATGAGGGTGACCGAAAAGGGTATGAAGCCTCTGTCACTGGCACACACCGTAGAAAATGCACGAAACTAAACCGTGTTGTTATTTTGCGTCGATGTTCTGTGAGAGGATGGTGTTTTCCCTGTTGCGTTGGCCAATGTAAGCTGAAATCATTATATTACCTACTAAATTCTGACTATGAACAACATTTTTTAACTCACACTATTTTCTCACTGATCCCACAATTCTCAGAACAACTCAACAATAGTATTGTTCTACTTGCAACTATTACAGTGCAGTCCAATTATATCACCACTACATTTGTCTTAAAACAACGCCAACAAATTGCCAACAAAGTCAACAATAAAAATCCCAACAAAGACATCCAACCTGTGGTGCAAACATTTGTTAGCCAATATTCGTATCGAAACATTAGCCCTTTGCTGTAACCGTTATCATGGCTCTCTATCACCATAGTTTATGTAATAACCATGGAAATAACACATACGATTTTATATCGTATGTTTGGCCACAAAAGTAAATCATAAAAGGGCGTTATTGGACATTATTATTGCCCCAGCCGATGTTATTAGGTACGTGTCGCGGTGCCGGTCTGATTTCGGAACATTAGTGAAATGACCGGCGAATGAATATGTTTTTATCAAAGCGAGGGCCGTAATGGCGGTGTTTACAGTAATAAAATGATTATTTTCGGTTGTGTTCCTATAAAAAGTTATGGAGTATTGTAAAGTGGGGTTGGATGGATTAGAATGTTAAAGGGTTATGTACTTACTTATTGTTGCTGGTGTAGTTAATTTATAAATAATATATGTATTTACTTGTCTTTTGGTGATTCAGCCGGAAAGCGGACCCCGGGCACCAAGGCGTAGGTTTTGGAACGCAACCGGGACAGCGCTAAGATGATGATGATGATGATGATATGTATTTACTTGTGTAATTATAAGTTACAATGGTTTTGGAAGTCAACGTAATATAAATAATTGTCTGTAAATTAAATACCGGAGGTATTTTAGCAACAATTATAATTAACTAGCTGACCCGGCAAACGTTGTTTTGCAATTTTTTTTTCATTTATTTTTTTTGAAAAATAGATGTTGGCCTATTCTTATAGATACCGGATAAGCACAAAAAATTTCATCAAAATCGGTCAAGCCGTTTCGGAGGAGTATGGGAACGAAAACTGTGACACGAGAATTTTATATATTAGATGTCATCATGAAAAAAAAAATATCACTATGCATCAAGATATCTTTTCTTGGCATGATTTATTTATAGAGAGCACTTTAAATGTAGATATATTATCTGAAGTCATTTGAAAGATTAGAGATTTTATCGAAATAGTTACCTTTACCTGACTGTGACATGTTAATGGAAAGTCTATTTAGTATTGCCCTCGCTTAATGTTTGCAGGGGCTTTTTGTTCTGTACTTTAATTAAAAAGTATCTTTGATCAAGTTTAAGCCCCCTTCGTTATAGCAAGTACAACACACGCTCAAAATTATATAAATGTTAGCATGGTTAGAAGTTCTACTTTTGATGCATACTGTGTAATGTGTGTGCATGAGTGTGGAATTTCACAAAATCTGAGTAACAGTGATTTTCAAGAAATACTTATATTACATTTATACCGTAACAGGCATATGTATTTATTTAGACGTAATACCGAAATAAATACAATTGCTTTTGTGAGCGCCGGTTATTATTTTCTTTTGTAATTTTCGGAGCTTTTCTCATCGCTGGCCATATATTTTCCGTTAATAATTTACCGTTCGTAAGTAGTTACCGACGATATTAATTTATTTCGCTCTTTAAGGTCACAAATGTGGCTATTAATTGATTTTTCGTAAACAAATAGCTGTTCATTGTATATTTATTGGATGAAATTCATTTGTACAAATATTTCGGTTACAGTTTCTGCTTATTACATCACGAAATCTCATCTTAATTTGTAATTAATATGTCATACTTTATATTGTAATTGTAGATAAAGTGAGGTCTTTGTGTTTATAAGATTACAAAAGTAACGAACTCTCAATAATGAAAATAAAGTACTTACGTAAAAAATATTTAGTCAAAATGTTTTTACCTCTTTGAAATATTCATAAATAAGATATTTAAGATTTTGGTTGAAAATGAAAAAAGTTACATGTCAATTTAAATGTATTTAACATTGCATTACTCAATTCTTCTCAATTTTCATAGAGCACAGCAATATAGAATATTACATTTGTAAACAAAGTTGACTACAGCATTGCAACATTTTATAACTTAACAAAATTAAACCCTACAATATTCGGAACACATCATAAAAACTTATACCGCAAATCTGTGGGACATAAAAGTGCAAACTTCGACAAACAGACAGTATTCGAAGACGTTTCATTATAAGGAACATCGAGTTGCAAACAACTGTTTGAAACTTCTGAATATTTGGCAGTACGCTGGGATGTATCGCCGTGTCATATTTAACGGAGTGTGAGCAAATATCGACTGGAATGAGGCCTGTTAAGGCCGGGAAATTTGCTCAAGCTGTCAAATTACGTGAAAAAACACGTTGGGGAAACCAGCATGTCTCAGAATTGCCCATAATTATTTGAAAGACGATGTAAAGTCTGCCAACTGTGAACTTTGACGGACAGATGGACAGTGTTCAGCAAATCCCATAGTGTGACCATAACTGGAGATAATTTTAGTATTAAATACGTTGAAACGTTCCATCATATTTATAATATTTATGTTATTTGTCGATATAGCATCATAACTAGGAAATAAACTAACCAGCTAACTAGGTTACACTAGCCATGGTAACGGGCAGACTGACGAAACTTCGATGTAAATATAAGCAAATTAAAATTTCGTATTATTAGTAACATTTTATAACACAGGACTTAGCCAAATGACTATGGGTACATTGCATATGCATTTGGATTTAACGGTACTCATAAATATTGGACGCTAAACGATTAACCAAACGGTTTTCGCGACAATGTGAATGAAGTCGAAACGTGGAACATTATAGACGTTTATTCCACTTGGTTCAAGACGTGTATTTTGGCACCAAATTTACTAAATTTCATGCATGCAGTAATCAGGGTATTTACTGGGTATATTTTTGAAAAATAGTTAAAATATATAGTGGAACAGGGATAACTAAAAATACGAGTTTAAGTCTAAAATTGCTCTTTTACTTCCAAAGTATTTTAGCAACTAAGTGCTTCGAAAATATTAGTAGAACACTGCTTGTACTATTTGATATCATTATTTTACTATACGAACCAAGTTGATTTAATATTTGTTAATTCATCGCCAAATCAGTGTAGAAATTACAACCTGATCGGTAAGATGAATGATGTAGTTTTAAGCTAAAAGAAAAAAAATAAACTTCATCCGCACAGTGGCAAACTGAGTTTATTATTCGGTTCATCGGTGTGCCCAAACAACGTACTAGAATGAAGTCGAAGTCGAGCGAATTTGGCAAAACGTCGCGTATAACGAACGAATGAAGAATTCAAGTAGTTTGTACTCGTTACAATGTTGTTCTGTTACTATGTATATTGTTGTTCATTTGCGTCAATCTTGCTACACGTATTCTGTATTGTAAGTTATTCTGCCGCTAACTAGTAACAAATAAATGTGCAGTACTAGGCATGTGCCGGTGTAAATACTGTAGCTAGTGAAATTACTGGGCATTAGAAGACTTAATATCTCAGGGTAGTCAGCGGCTTGGCTGTCTCTGACATTGCTAAAGTCTATTGGCTGCGATTGCCACTTACCATTAGGTGCTAAAAAACCTACAAAGCCAAGCCCATTATAGCGCCAAAGTAATTAGAGTATAAGAGAGCGAAAGAGATAGGAGTCAGAATGAGATAATGAGGCGAGACCAGAAGAGATTATTTTTACTATGAAAACCCAAACGCGGCGGCTTTCTGTCTAAATAAAAAAAACTATACTTCTTCTAAGTTTTTAATTACATTTCAGGTATTTAATTACACTCAGTAGTAAGACTATTTTGATCTAGCTTGTCTAGCTTATCGCTATATCGCAGTCAGCTCACACATCCAATCCAGCCATAATGCGGCTATTGCGAGAATTCCAAAGCTAGGTCAATGCATTAAAATATATTATGGATGACATTCGGGCTGGTGGCGGTGCGTGTGCTGTTTCAATGTATTGGAGTTGGATGACGTCTGTAATGGTGGATGCCTTATTGAACAGAGGCGATAGATGTTAGTGAGATATCGAGGTTGATTACTTGAGGCCCAATTCTCTTAAATAAATTTGTTCAGAGTACAGTTTCGATAGAATGAAAAGAAGTCGGAAAGAAAAAGAAGTCAGTGTCATACTTACCTTACAAATGGTATTCTTCCAAATCAACCTTAAATTAATTGATATTTGAATGATATTGTACCTAGATTATAAATTGAAACAAGTTTCAAAAAATGTGTCAACGACGAACTGTTTATTTTAAATTATACGATAATGACATAGGTTAGTATGGTTAGTAGATTACCGATTCTGAGTCAATTCAAAATATAATCTCATTTCGTTCAAAATATACTTTCAATGTCAAATTAAAATAACTACGTTAAAAACAACCAACTTCAAAAACGAAAAATAATAAAGATTTAATATTAATTAAATACTACCAATTACTTAAATGCGCTATTTACTTATAGGTTTGAAGTCGGTGCCAAATCAAATTTCAAAAACCATTAAATTAAAGAAGGCATTCTGGCTCTTTCATCAGACCCTAGAGGATCCTAGTAACCCCCTGCACCAAAGTGCTCATCAAGACTAAGCAAACGAGCCGCGATAGAGATTTGTCATTTAATTACTGAGTTTCCATGACCACCTTTCGATTCCATCATCAGATCAGCTCTATGTCAAAATAATTTTTCATTGTCATCCAATTTACATCCGTATAAAAAATTTCAGCTCAATCGGGATAAGTAAATAAATAAAAATTGCTCATAAAATAAAAACTACTGGGTCTACGTGAGTCAATTTTTTATGGGACCAATTCGAAAATCGGTTCAGAAACCTCGGTGAAATCGGTGTACATACATCGAAAAAAATATATACCGGCCGAATTGAGAATCTCCTCATTTTTTTGTTGAAGTTGGTTATAATTGGCCTTCTGGTCGAATCCTGACTGATATTGTAAATGTGAAAGTGTGTTTGCTTGTTTTGTTTTCACCTCCGGAGCGATGTTGTGGTGTGATTTTTGTATGTGGATAGGAGGCTGAAGAACGACAACGGCAATAAATGCAGGCTGTGTTGTCAACAGACTACAGCCTATATATTTAATGTACTTCTTTACATTGGAATCGAAATAGCGTTGGTAAATATTATCTAGATTTCTGACTAGAAAACGTTCTGCCTGCTTGCTCTAATAATATGCATGCTGTATTTATGCTAAATATTCTATTACATTTTGAAACAAGAAACCAATGACGATGCTAGTTCCCGAGTAAGTAATACTCCAACGAATAGTCCCGAGTACCACTTTGAATCTAAACTGTATTTGTATTTCGTCCCGATTGCAGGTTAGACGTCTCAAGCTAAAACTAGTTTTCCTTTGTAGTGAAAATAAAATTTGAATAAAAATAAAGACATGTTGTAGTTATTTTCTATTTTATTTTCTGACTTGCTTTGACTCAATTCAGTCCGATATTAGACTTCGAGAGATATGCTTTATTATTGAGCAATGTGCTATTAATTTATATTATTAAGACGTTTTTTGTTTGACTGCACTGTTGGCGTAGTCGTTTAAGCAGCCGCCTCGCCACTTGACACTATGCCGAGTGTTGTGGGTTTGATTCCCAAACGAGACAACACTTTGTGTGAATCATAAATTGCTGATTCGAGTCTGGGTTGAATTGTGTCCATTGGTTGTATGTTTGTAAAGTCCCCCGCTATAGGATTTATTCTTAGTGCGGGAGTTGTCTTTTTTATAAAGAAATTAAAAAAATACTATTTTTCATATTTTCACTATAGATGATTATTTTTTAAATTCACTTGCCAATCTTTATGTCTACATGAACGGTATTATTTTGTGTAATTCGCTAATTGCTGTTTCTGGTCTAGCTACTTTCATTGTCTGTTGGTTAAATCTTTGTCAAGTCCGTCATGGTACGAGATTTAATTATTCCTTTATTTTGTTGTTTCTTCTCGATATCCTCAGATCAACGACCTAGTTGAGAGACTAACATCATGCATCGCAGAGGATCTGGGGTTCAGGAGTTCAGACTTATAGCCCGAACTGTTTTTCCTAACGATGTGTTTAATCTTAATATATAAAATCTTTGCGTTACTGACTGACTGACAGACACGCTACAGCCGAAACTATTGGGCGCAGGAAGCTGTAATTTGGCATGTATGTTCCTTGGGGACCGTAGGGGTGCACTAAGAAGGGATTTTCCGAAATTCCGACGGGATCGGCCAAAACGGGTAAATATAAAAAAAATGCAGGCGTAGCTGCTGGCGTCCTCTAGTTTTTTATAACTTTGAGAAATTGGTGCACGCCATGGATTCGAACCCGAAATTGCAGCAACCACAATATCTTTATGAAAAACTGACATGGGTCACTAATGGCAGCGAGCGGCTAAACAGAAGGTGCTCAAAGCAATTGTCTATCACATTGCATCGCACAGAGGCTTTTAGAGGTAGCTTTCGCTATGCTGCTTCAAAGTGTTGGAACAATATTCCTCCGCCACTGCGGAATCTTATGTCACTACACACTTTCAGACGAAACTTAAAAAAAATCCTTATGGAGGAGCAGCAAAAAATGGGTGATACTAATCTAAATGCCTCTCTGATTTAAAGTTGTAATGTGTACCTACTTACATGAATTAATATTTCGTATAGTTTAATTTAAATTAATAATAATGTAATACAACCAAATAATGATTTATGACTATTATATTCAACATAATAGTTCGTGATATTTCAATCAATTTCTATTATTTAGACAATTTATTCATATATTAATAATTAATAATAATTCCGACATGACATTTTATGACATTATAATTCATTAACTTATACTAGACATATTATTACATTATAATTAATTCATCATCATTTTTTATTTAACTATTTTTCTTTTTTTTTGACATACTATATATTTGACTTATCTAAGTTATTACTGACTCATTATACCTATTTTGTTAATTAATTATTACATTAATATGATAATGCACCGTTGCCGTAATTAATTTAAATTCTAACTAACATTTGCTATGATTATTATCAATATGTTTTTGATAAAAACTCTTGAGCTGCATGCGGCCTTGAAGTTTAATAATTTGGTCATTATTTATTTGTTGTATGTCGATCACGTAGTGTGTTGGTCTGTGATGTAAATGCACACACAGTGTGAGAAACCTGTAACAAATGCATTCATAACCTTTTACTGCCCGAGGTACCTACTCTTGTCGTTACTAAATAGAAGATACATAAGTTTACCTCACCTTTAGGGTCTGGTACTCGCGCTTGTGTGAACTAGGTGCATCACTTCCCAAGGTATTCCACATTGATAGACAGTCGCCAAGTCTACAACTGACACCTGATAGCCAATTAGTTTCTTATGGCATCCTGCGTGAATCTGAAACTGCACACACATACGTATATTGTACAATATCTAAAATAAAATGCTCACAAATTTGTATGAATGTACTGCTATACGCTTTGCCGGATAACGAACTAAGCTGCACTTACCACAGTTGTCTTGAGTATTTCGTCTCATTTATCTTGTACACAAAGCAATGTTTTATTCTGCGTTATCTTATATATTCATAACTATTTATTTACGTGCAAGATATCAAATTATTGTAAGCGCGAATGCGTATAATTTATATGCGTGCAGATACGCCGGCTATGATGCAGCCACTGGACTGGTGTCCTGGCCAATCAAGGGGCGTTAAGGCTTCCCCCCGTACCACACGCCTTCACGCGCCACTCTGGCGCCGAACTATTTCATAGACAGTGACTAAGTTATAGTTATGTAACTAAGTTAAAGTCATGAGTAGGTATGGCCAGCATACTAGTCTATCGTTTACACTAGCACACTAGTCTATATTTTACACTTATTACAAAACTTTATTGCTATTTACACGTACTATGTTTTAATAAAATATTTATTTACATAAATTTATTACTATTACTACATTATTTATTTTATATTATCATGTACCTATCTATCTATTTATACCTATATATTTTTGATATCTCTTTCGTGAGTCACTTGAGGGCCTAATTGAAAATCGGAGCCAGGTATGCGCCTGGCACATGCCGAATTGGGTCCTTTTTTGACCACACACACCTGATCTTGAACAACTTTTTCTTCTACTGTCTGTACCTATAAGTATGTTATTCTTTGTTTTATGATTATTTCTGTTTATTCTGTTGTAATTGCTATGTATTTGTTTTTGTTCTTCTGACTGTTCTTATATTTTGTATGTATGTAACTTGTTGTGTGGGATCAAAATAAATTTATTTCATTTCATTTCATAATATGTCCAAGTTAACATTCAATAACAGCAGGTGCATTTCGTTTCATTTGAGCCGAATTGTAGCACATGTCAACATTGGGTAACTTTCAGCCAACTCTCTTAGTAATAATATGGTAATTTGGGGCAAGTTTTTTGAATGGAAACAAACTTTCTTTTTAAATCGGTGCCAGCTGGGATTAGTTAGTGTAGCAATCGAATGTTATAATATATTTTCATGATTTCATGTTCGGTTCCTGCTCACTATTGAGTTTCTGTAAAATATGACATATATTTTAATCTACTAATATTTATCTGTCAGTCTCAACTTTATATGTGTTCCGACGTTTCAGCGAGGTCTTCCTCAACCATAATCACGCAATGAATGTCAGTCATCCATTCTTTTAAAGCAATTACACTATTACGACCCATCATAAATATATTTGAGTGTTCAAAATGCAAAACTTTAAAAGTGGGAATTATATGTATTATTGTAATCGACGTCATATTTGTAAAAATAAAATTGCAGATTGGAAACATCCTAAAAACAGGAGTAACCTGAAGTACCCTGAACAGAGAAGCATGCATGAGGAATCTGATGGGAGTGAATGAAGCAAGAGAGATATGTCAGGATAGTTGCAAATGGCGTTCCGTATTCTCTGCCTACGCCTCTCTGGCAAAACAGGCGTGAGTTTATGTATGTATATAAAATTGCTTGTCTTGACTGACATATCATCGCAGAGCTCAAACGACTGAACCTAGAATCTCGAACTTCCTTTAATGATGTAGGCACCACTAAAATATGGATTTTCTAATATGGGAATTAAACTTTCGTGGTCATTTAAAGTTACGTGTTATATATCCTGAAAAACAGTTTAAAATCCATTATCTAATATAAGAGAATAAAAAAAAGTTGAAATTCTAGGGCAGGTAGGCACGAGAGACAGCTAGTTGTTTAAATTTTGTTATATATTTTTTTTAAAGTCTCATGCCTTTTATCCCCGAAGGGGTAAGCAGAGGTGTAATATTACACCCACATTTCGCAATGAATTTTTAGGTCCCACGTAATAGGGGGCGAGCCTATTGCCGTTACCTGGCACATCACCAGACTACGTGCTGCTATTGACAATTCGGAAAAACTCAGTAACTCTCTTGCACGACCCGGGAATCGAACCCGGGACCTCCGATCAGCAGTCGCATACGCTATCCACTGGACCACGGAGGCAGTCATATTTTGTACACAGTAATATTATCTATATTTTTTGTATACGCGTCGAATACCAGCTCGCATAGCAGTATTTTTTATTTTGTTTTGTTTCTCCCCCATATTATTCAAAATAGGTAGAAGGCATGCATTCTTCACTCCATTCACTGCATCCTAACCGGATCGTCACCGCTGCTCCGTATTTGAGGATAAAATTTCATTTGAACTGATGGCACGCTCCGCAGCTCGTCGCAGCATTCCAATGGACCCGACGCTTACGAAAATAAAAATTGTCGGTCGTACACGAACGAAATCAACTGTTTTCTAAACAGTATTTTTGTTACTTTTTTGTGTAAGAATCTATGTTATGCGATAATGGTAAGGATTACCTACTTTGACGCGTATTTTTATAGTTTAGAGTAAAACTTTTTTTTTAGTGAAACACATGCAGTCATCTGACTCGGCAGAGCTTGAACTACGGTAACTAGACAACCAATTAACATCATTATAATTTAAATCCTTAACACACACACTCTAGATAGGGGAAGTCCAGGGTAGGAACTGAATTCAGCTTAGCAGTCATAATAGCCTAGCGGTCGCTAGGCTATTCTGCCCATAAGTTTTATTGCCCGTTCTTTCTCGTGGTTCTACATGAACATGCAATAGCATTGCGACCGTGGCAGTTAATATAAATGTTCATAAGGCTCTCTTTGTGGCCTATGAATAAAAAAATTTGGCTTCAACTTTTTGACTAGGAATCAGATTATTATCCAGTTAAAACCAATTTCATGATTACATCTTATACGAATCAGACATAATAGAAAAACATCAACAAAACTCACATCCCAGTTATGACTAAGCCGTATTCATCAATCTATGCTTTGAAGTAAGTACCAAAACATACTGCATCGAGCCCGCAAGCCATATTAAAATCCACCCAAACAAGGCTTATTCGATGGCTCATTGATAAATCACTGGTCTACGATGTATAGAACACACATGCATACTCACATATAAGGAAAGTACACACTAAAGCCGGAGAACCAACGACATAGTCGGTCGATACAATCCGGTAAACTATGGCGCGAGAAACACCCTATTACACAGCATTGTCGCAGTTATACCGGACAGATTCAAATGCGTTCAATTGATGTCCGGCGTACTCAGGTTTATTACGACGTCTCCGTCACGACTAACCGCAACCACGATTGTAGGAAACTAGTCGAAACGTCGGAATCAACAAACGACATCTTATATCAGTTGACTAGTGAATAAGACCCTTCACAAACTTGTATGATATATTTCATGTCATCGACGCGAAACGAAGATTCGAAAACGCCGTCAAGACCAGTCGAGACCGCCGGTAGACTGACGGATTGTCGGCAGTTCGTCGGGATTAGTGAGTAAACCTCTTTACACACACTCCGTTCAATATAGAAAGTTCTGGACGGAAAGTTTATAGAAAGGGTTTCCGGAATGTTTATTCGTGTTTGGTTATGTTTCAAACGGTTTGTGGTAGAAAGGGCCTGTATTAAATTGTTCATGCAATAGAATTTACGTTTATACAATACAATGTATTGTTTTGTACTTATAGAAGCAAGCAGTTACTTTTAACTTTGCTTGAGTCTTTTTGAGATACTATTTCAAAAAAGTTTTTCGTATATAACAACATGTTTAGGTATCTACTCATTATTACAAATAATATTAGCTAACATTCTGTCAAACCAGGTTTAAACTAGAAAGCCGTCACGGCTGCAAGGCGAAAATCATTAATGAAACCGGGAGAACGCTACAACGATGATGATGATAATGTTATAAATATCACTTATTTCAGCTTAAGGTTAAAACATTCTAGGACCGAAAACAAACCGTAGTAAAAGTTCTAAGACAACTTGAACTCAAACACTCAAAAATAAATCTAATGAATTAATTAAATTGTAAATAATCTTAGGCCGCGGAACGGGCATTTTTTCTTATAAATATTAAACAGCTCAACATAAAAGTATGAATAAATTTGTTTTCTAAAACTTTTTTTAATGAAGGTTAGTCATTAATAATTAAAACGATTCAAAATGAGAGAACGCTGGAAAAGTTGAGCCAACTTGAACTTATTTATTTAGTGAAAACACATTTAGAACAATTTTCGAAAGCGAATAAAATATGTAAAAAAAGTTGCCGCTTTAATACTGCGTTCATAGCTAACCTAATCGATAAACCAGGGCCACCAATACCTAATAGACCGTGTGAAACTGCAATCAACATTTAGTATATTCAAAATTATTTGACTCTAAACTTCAACAAATCGTTCAAACTCGGTAAATCTTCTACATAGTATCGCAGGTTGAGCGAGACTTCCCACCGACAGCCATATATATCCACTTATATGAGCTGACTGTACAAACATGTTCTGAAAGACTTGCATGCATAACAATCATATAAGTACTTCTTGTAGAGATTTCGACGTCTTTGTTTGGTGAAATAATCTGGTTTAAAGAAAAATCTGACATAATTTTTTATTTTTTATTTTATTTCACAGGGAAATTAGGACTGTTCGCATTTTACATAAATCGTATTTGGTAGTTATTTATTATATTCGTTAATCATTGATTTATCAAACTGCGACCTGTATTATTACAAGTTGCTACAAAATAACTCGCACGTTAGTACTTTTTCATATAACATTTCACGAATCATAGCACTTCAAAGATATTTGTTACTGGTGTATCTGGTGTGGCTCAATTCCTGGAAGCTTTACAAACGCTTTTGAATCCTTTAACTTCCAATTCTAACACATTTTACAACTAAAGTAGTAACCTTTTAGTACGTATCCTTCAGTCCAGTAACGTGTTTAAATCCTTTTTATTCCCTATTAAACTTTATTATTTTGAACAACGTTTTGACTACCACCTGTATCAAGTAATGCTCAACAATATTTTCTGTAAAGACACGTAATAATACATTGCTGAACCCGATTCGTGTAATCATTACAACACATTTCAACTTTAAATAAATAATACTTTTTCAAATGTCTATTACAATATCAGAACAATTACATACTAAACATGTTAACCCATAAAGACAAAAGATACCGCATTATAATTTCCTTTCCACAGTCAAGCAAAACTAGAAGGAACCAGTTTTATTCAGTAAAATCCAAAAGGCACACCGCAAACCTCTATAGGTACATGTTATGAAACGAACTAAAATGCGTCCGCCATATATTTCTATTTCAAACGTCCATGAATTTTTAACTAGGCCGAACTGGTGTCCTATTATAATCGGCAAAGGACAAAGTACTGTTGGTAGTTACGGGATGTGGGTGTTTCAATGAGAACGTTGGTTTCTACACGATAACTACTTTGGAACAGAATTATGTTTGAGTGTAGATTAATTTTTTGTGTTAACAAGACTATTGTAATATGTTTGGTTGATATACGATAGTAAACTGTCTTTATCTTGGAGCTCTTAGGTGTGCACTAAGATGTGATTTCCCGAAATTTCTACGGTATTTAGAAGAAAGGGTTAACTTAAATGCAGGCGTAGCTGCGGGAATCCTCTTTTGTGTTATAATAGTAATATCCTGGTACAATCCATACAAAGCCATCCAATCCCAAACTAGGCATTGACTGTACTATGGTAACTAGATAAATAGGTAGTAAATAACCCTAACTCATTGAGGTAACATAACCCTACCTCTATAAATCTAAAGCGTTTTTAGTAAGGGTAAACAAAAATTTTACCCAACACTTCCATAGATGGGGTTATCCCACTCGGCTGAATCACGCTATGGTTTCGTGTTGAGCGTGGGTACATAAGCGTGGACTCATATTTTTAAGTCAGTACTCCCATCACCTTAGTTGTTGCACCATTCTCTTTGGAATAGATTCAGTGGATCAAATCTACCTAAGTGTTTTATTGAGGAGTGAGCTGGTAGATTTGTTCACTACCCGTATCCCACAAATATTCGAACCTACGAACTTCGGCTTAGTAATTAATGTCACTAACCACTTCACCATGCCAGATTATATGAATAGTATGCTAATGGAAAAATGTTTTTAGAATCGGACTAGTTTCGAAGATTATTTGATAGATTTCACAATATCAATATTGAGTTAACCATAGAGGTGTCGTCATCGAAAGGTTTCCCAATAACAATAAACAAAATATATGAAATATGAAACACCAGTCTCTCAGAAATTTCACTCACATCCATCTGATCGCAATCTTCTATTATTTCCGTCGTCTTCTATCATATTCGCTCACTTAATACCCAGTTTACGTTCGTATAAACCACCCTATTTCCAAGTTCCACATAGCACAATATTTAGCGCTACACAATTATTATTTGGTATTCAGCCGTGTGACTCAATACTCAATATTCCGACTCACGTGTGTACGTGAAAGATTTACAAACAGCGTGATTGCGGAGTGCCCCTTTGTGTCCCGTTTTCGACGGGCGTGACGGGACGATACTTGTTTAGGCCAGTTATAGATTTGGCTGGAAAACGCTTGGATTGTTTATTTCTGTAAAACTTTGAGATTTTTTTATACACCCACGCCTGTATCGGCAGAGGTGTAATATAACATCCACACTTTGCCATAATATGAAATTAAAGGTCCCAGGTGCATACTGCCATTACCAGTTACATTTGCAGGCTCCATGCTGTTACTGAGAATTGGTTAAAAATCACTAACACATTTACTCGATCTAGGAATCAAACCCGTTACGATCAGCAGACGCATATTCTACCCCTGGATATCAGTGGCAGCCATTGAAGAATTGTTGAAAAGTAAGGAAATTA
The DNA here is from genome assembly GCA_944739405.2 of Euclidia mi. Lineage (NCBI taxonomy): Eukaryota > Metazoa > Arthropoda > Insecta > Lepidoptera > Erebidae > Euclidia > Euclidia mi. The sequence goes on along the minus strand of OX123181.2, from coordinate 91,620,330 downwards.
TGAAAACCCAAAAAACAGCTGAAGAATCGACAATGTCTTTCAACGGCAGGGTCACGGTCATAATGCAAATGGCGGTTGGCGTGACTTCACCGCACGTATGTGTAGACCCTGAAAGTCTTTGGACAAGCATCTTACAAAATAATTATATTCACTGACGAGTAAGTGACCACATTAAGACCGCCCGAATATGGGGCGTTAGCGTTCCTCGAGCGTATGCGCAGCGTGCGCTCGGCGTTCACTCTGTAGTACAATGAACGCCGAGCGCACGCCGAACGGACGCCGAGGGTACGCTCGAGGAACACTCATGATCAATGTGAGGGAGGCCTAAGAGCGATAGCCGAGTGGTGAGACCGACAGACTGCTACGCAGAGGGTATTAAGTTCGAATCCACGGCACGCACCAAAAGTTAAGTGCGTATGTAATTGTTAATTATTGCTTGCTTATCGGTGAAGGAAAACATCGTGAGGAAACCTGCATGTCTGAGAGTTCTCCATAATGTTCTCGATAGACATCTGAAGTCTGCCAACCCGCACTTGGCCAGCGTGGTGGACTATGGCCTTACCCTTCTCATAGTGAGAATAGGCCCGTGCCCAGCAGTGGGACATAAAGGGCGTGATGATGAAGTGACCACAGCTACTAAGTGTGGACTACCGTGGATCGAGACCCATCCCACCCAGTGCAAAACATGTATGTTTGTATTTTTGAAACTGACGAACTACTAAAAGGATGCCCGCGGCTACACCAGCACTTAACTGTTTCAGCCCGATCCCGTGGGAATTTCGGTCAATCCCATCTTAGTGCACTCCTGCGTTCACGAAGGAACATACATGCCAAATTTCAGCTTCTTGCGTCTAATAGTTGTGGATGTGGCTTGTCAGTGTCAGTCGTGAGTAACGCAAGAATTGTATACATACACAGATTAGGTAAAATACTGATTTAACAAGACATCACACTAAAGAATATGTCAAAAAGTTATTTCATCATCATCAGCCTTTAACAGTCCACTGCTGGTCTAGGCCTCTCCTTAGAAAGGAGAAATTGGCCTACTATACCACGCTGGCCAAACGGGTGGATATAGGGTTTGTATCAAGTTTTTCTTCTCTTACAGTGCTGTTCTCTGCATAGTATGTTCCCTCTGTCGGCTCTTACGGCACCCATGGGATGATACGGGGTGGAGACAATCCGTATTCTTAATCCGTCACCACACGGACAAAAAAGTTACTTGAGAGTAATTAAACTAATTTAACCTATATTTTATATGCTCGGCCGGGTTATTTTAATAAAAGCTCTAAGTTTTTTTGTACCTTGCCGGCTCTGCGTTATAAATCACTTAATATCTTAGAATTTATTTGCTCGAGCAGCAACCGGCTTGTAATTAGAATATTCCACAAGTTCCCTACAAAATCCTGCCATTTAAATATGTTGAACTCAGCACAGGTTCCAATTTATAGGTCGAGGAATTCTGGTATTATAAAATCTAAGATTTAGGTAACATTTTATTTACTATAGTGCTCGAATAATTTGTTATTCATAGGTAACTAGAGGATGCCTAAATTAACACAATTTCGTGAGAATTTCGGAATAACCTTTCACAGTGCACTCTTAGGGCGCTTGTACACGGTAAGAAAATTTACCGTGTCTGCGGCAGACAAGACAAATTCTTCGTGTACACGACAAGAATTTTGTCTGTTCTACACACGAAAACTTTTCGTGTCTTCCACAGACAAGACCAATCAGAACGTGTACACGACACGATTTTTTTCGTGCAGCCGTCAGTCGGGCGTAGGGCGCGCAAGTAATAACAAGGCGGATAATCATTTTCGTTTATTTATAAAAATGTTAACTACAAAGCAAAAAAGAATGATAATTGCATATCATTATTTTAACAAAATGAAAAAGAAAAAAAAAACAAGAGACTTTACTGGGTTAATCCAATTATACAAGAGAAAAATGAGGCTGAACCCTCCTCAATTACTCCGTCCTCCACCGTTCCGCAACAACGTTCGCCGCGTCGCCGTCGTGTCTTGCGCAGACAAGATTTTTTTTCGTGCACCGCCGCAAGCAGTGTACACAGCTGTTATTTTCTAGTTACGACACGAATTCTTGCGTAGGCCAGGCGTATTTTCTTAAGAAGCAGGAGGGGAAAACAGGCGTGAGGCTATGTATGTATGTACAGGCTATGTATGTATGTGTTTACTGAAAAGAACAGAGAAGGTAATTCAACGTGTACAAAATGCATGTGCTCGGTTCTGCTATAATATTCCACCACGTACACATGTCACTCCATTCCTAAATAGTGGGAACCTCTTGAAGATGGCTGCGCGTAGGCATTTACATTTAGCAACCTTGCTCTTTGGAATAGCTAAATATCAAAAGCCGAATTACCTTTATAAAAAGTTGACATGGTCCAGGGATGTAAATCAATACAGCACAAGAGCCGCATCTTATCTGTTGGTTGTTTCAAAACACAAATCAGCCTCGTTCGAAAATGGTTTTAAATTTTCGCCAGCCAAAATATGGAATGACCTCCCACCGCCTATACGTAGCCTGAAATCGGTATATTCTTTTAAAAATAAGTATAGGCAAATTTTATTAATCAAACAAAAATCGACTTTCGTATAACCACCTACCTGTACGCCACTCATTGTTTGGAAGGAATTTCATATGGCTGTCAACGTTACTCAGTTTCTTGTCTTGTTTATCTGTTATTACGTAGTACTCTCAACAGCGCCAGCGCAGCGTTGCCTTGTTTTTATTTTATTTTATTTTATTGATGTTTTGATTACTTGTTACCGGCTTCAGCCGGCTAGCGCAATGGTATCTTGCGTGACAGCTGACACTTTTGACGGAACAATCGAACAATCACTCAAGTAGTGACAATAGACCATAGAGATGACCGAAAGCGTTCGGAAACGCGCTATAAATTTGTTAAGATTGCCTGTCTGATACACAATACATGTCAACCAAATGTCTTTAGTATTAATATTTTTTATAATAATATAATATAAAATGTATGCGTATATATTATAGTGTCGTATATATTTTAAATAGCATTTAATTAATAATAATAATAATAATATTTAAGTATATACATATAATTATTAAAATTATATCCTCTGGTCCTGCGAGAATATCAGCGTTGCAGTTCATCTGCAACAATAGCTGACGCAGGTTCCTATTTGTACCCTCGTCAAAATGTACTCTACATGTTTAGTTTTTAAGGGTTATTATGTATGGAGATACAAATAAAATATTTCTTTTCTTTTTCTTTCTTTTCTTTATGTATATAAAAAAAATAACCTATACCTATTTTGAAATATTTATACACATAAATAGATCTAAAGGTAGTCGTAGTTACCGAAAGTAACACATACTGCTGAATACTTTATCGATATTAATATAACAGTGCGAAACCTTGTAATTTTGTTTATCAGCTACAGTTAGAAATGTCAGCTATTTTCATTTGTCTTGATATGAAAACATGCTCAGCGTGTAATTGAAAATATTAATATCATGGTAGCGGTTTCTAGGAAGTGCGTTGGAATTTATTAAACGTATATACTTGTGAAGGTATATACCTTATAACGGTAAATGATGCGAACGAAATGCGAAAGTTTATGGGAATGGATGGATGGATGTGTGGTGTATGAGTAAATGTACGAGTCTGTTGGTTGTTGTTTGACGCAAAAACGACCTTGATAAAGTTGCCGGTAATATAGGGCTTATACATCAAACTAACTTATAGGCAACTTTTTGTCACGATTACTGATACTTACGCAGGTGAATTAGTGTTTTTAGTTGGAGTACCATTTTAATACCTTAATCAAATGTTCCTTTCAATAAATCAGCCAAATGACGTCCACTGTTGAACATAGATCCAACTTGTTAAAAACTATCTCTGCTACGTCACCCGGTGCGTGGCCACTACTCCAATACCTGCTGCTAAATTCAATATTTTTGTTTTTCGTGTGAGCGTGTGGCCAACTCTGGTGTCGGAGTTTTCAGGCCGCCCGAAGGCCTCCGACATGGCCTAACGATCCTTATACTTAGACAAGAACAGGGACCGACAGTTTTACGTGCCCTCCGAAGCACGGTAGCGCTCAGATGTAAATGCCACACACGGTCACCCATCCAAGTGGTGACCTGTGCAAGCGTTACTTAACTTTGCCAATCTGTTATGAACGGCAAGCCAAATCTCGCCATGAGCGCTACGCTAAATCTAATATTATTATTAATTACTGCCTCCGTGGTCAGTGGATAGCGTATGCGACTGCTCGGAGGTCCCGGGTTCGATTCCCCGTTCGGCAAAAGTGTTACTGGGTTTCCCGAATTCTCAGTAGCAGCACGGAGTCTGGTGAAGTACCCGGTTACGGCAATAGGCTCGCCCCCTATTACGTGGGACCTAAAACTTCATTGCAAAATGTGGGTGTAGTAATATTACACCTCTGCCTACCCCTTCGGGGATAAAGGCGTGAGTCTATAAAAATACATTATTATTAATCTATATTAGCTAGAGCAGCTAGCTTCCATCACAGCCTTTCACAGTCCTCTGCTTGACTTAAGCCTCTCCTAAATAATCTCACAGTATCACTGTGACTCAATAAGAAGATTTTGCCTACTATACTACGCTGCCCAAACAGTGCAGTGTAGCACGTAAGTACAAGGTTACGTTTAAATTTGGATGTAGAATCTGATAATAGGTGTAGCATCTCTGCACCTTATACGAAAATTTCGTGGACAAAAGTGCATAATGGGGCAAATTTCCAGTTTGTAAGAAGGCGCAAAAAACATAAATATATTAAATGAAATAAAACGTTTTCGGAGTATGTTTATCCTTATCATCAGACCAAAAAGGCCTGTCGTTCTCTCCAGTGGGTTATCGCTGCTACGTTTATACTGATCAAAGACAATGATTTACTAGATTTTATCACCCAAGAGAATAAAAATGATCCGTACTTTAAACAGAGAAATCAAATATTAAGCCTTTTTGCGACCACAAATACTTCTAAATAAGAAACGCTACGTCTGAACAATACCTTAGACGCCTGTTATTCCAAGAAATTTGGTTGAGTTACTAAAAAAAGGTAAATGAGGGGTGCAGACACATAAGACCATTGACATGTAGGTATTTGTATCGCCCAATCCGGGTGGCAACTGACACTGACGTATTTATTTGTTGCCAATAATATTGAGTATGTTTTTATACTTTAGCGTTCAGCCTTTGATCTTTTCTTCAGCTTTTGATTCGGTTATCAGGTTTTAGTTGAAAATAAAAGAGACTGCTTTTCACGTCATCAGAGTATTATAAAAATTATATCGAACTAGATGAAACCGCGGTTACACCCGCATTTAGTGTGATGTTATATAACCTCCTTCCATAAATAGCCTTCCTCGATAAATGGCCTATCTAACAATGAAATAATTTTTCAAATCGGAACTGAAGTTTCTGAGCGCGCTAAGCGATCAAGCAAACAAACAAACAAACTCTTCAGCTTTTTATATTAGTATTAGATAGCGAAAACAACATAGTGTTCGCTTTAATAATTAGACAAAGATGGACATAGCAAGCTATGACGTCATTTGTTCCTATGAGGGTGATATTTTATGAGACAGAGGAAGAATATTGCTTCATACTATTTATCATTTTACAAACAGCGACAAAACATAACTCCGGCATGGACTGATGATTCTTGTCCTGAAATAAAAACTGGGACTGACGATGCAGGGAAGCGCTCTGAATTATACCACACCAGGCGGTCACCCATCCAAATAGTGACCTGAATACGGGTTGCTTAACTTCGCCAATTTATTACGAATGGCAAATCAAGTCAAGCTAATATGCTAAAAGTGAAGTTTATAAAATAAATGAATTGGAATCATATAGTTTTAAAATCAACCTTCACATGAATATCTTGCGCTACCATTTTGTAATACACAATGCATAAAATCGATTTAGATAATATTATGTTTCTAAAATGTTGCATGCAGAAAAATACCACTGTGCTAAACAAGACAAAGAAAATTGACACTTTTAATAAGTTTACTTTGGAGCAGACGTTATGTTACTGGTAGTATCCACACTTGGTGACAAATCGTATTAATTCTCAATGGCATGTCGCAATTCTGGGAAAATTGTGACATGCAATTAATATGTGGAAAATAAATAATGCATGCAACGAAGGGAATACACAAAGCAGATTTTAACCTACTACTATGACAATCAGGTACAATCAGATAACTGATATAGATAGGAACTTATACCGGCGTTCCTTGTTATCGTTGTCCTGCCTGTCCTGCAAATTAAACTTGTAGACACATCGTTAGCAATTCTTGTTGCATTATTATAGTCGTAAGGCCAAATTTGCCTCCGCGCAGTTTATAAAATCCGCCATTAGAGTTGGCTATACACGTAAATGTGAAAAAGTCACAGCAAAGTATGCCGACTACCTCCTAACTACATTTTCTGACTATCCATATTTTAATACTAGAGGACGCCAGCAGCTACGCCTGCATTTTTTTTTAATTTACCTGTTTTGGCCGATCCCGTGGAAATTTCGGGAAATCCCTTCTTAGTGCACCTTTGCGGTCCCCAAGGAACATACATGCCAAATTTCAGCTTCCTGCGCCTTATACTTTCGGCTGTAGCGTGTCTATCAGTCAGTCAGTAACGCAAGGATTTTATATATTAAGATAATACGAGCTCAGGTCTGTCTAACGGTGACTGTCCGACTAAATTACTAAAGTGATTTTGACTGACTGAGGGTCAAACACGAACCATTCTTTAAAAATGTAGGCTTAATAGAGGTAACATTTGATACACACTGTTTTAATATCTGGTCTGGAAATAGTACACTTTTATCGACATCTCACGTATGCGAAGTTTTAGCTAAAGCCTAGTTGAAAATTAAAACAAAAGCGCGATTATGTGTAATTCATTCGCAAATCCTCACGCTTCTACAAAAAGCTGGTCTGTTCTAACCCTTAAAGTAGCTGTAGTAAGGACATTCCATTAGTTTGCTGATTGCTGAAGAGTTCTTGAGAGCTCTCGGTCCAGTGACGCGCTAAAACAATGCACCCATTACTTCAGACCGATCAAGTGTTACAGTAGATGCACCTGCTTATATGAGGACAGTAATATCATACGTCGAGTAAAAACTTAAGTAGGTACGACATTGTAGCGAAGATATGTCTGAGAATACTAGATGGATTTGTCTTTTTTATTTTTTCAATCTTTTTTTGTTATGGGGTTTTTATCCATACGGACATGCCAACCCCATCGTATCTTATTCTAATATTACATACTAATTAAAACTAGAAGTCATTAAGAAGCTAGTTTAACCAAGTTACATAACTTAAACGCAATTTGTGATGTTGGCTCAGCTAAGATAGACTGAATAAGCCCAACATCCATAATATTCAGTTGGAACTCCCTAAGAAATAATTTTCTCTCATTTTGATTTCTAATACATTCCAAAATTAAATGTTGCACGTCCTCTAGCTTAGAACAAACAGTACAATTAGGCGAATCAGCTTTATTCATCAGGAATGCAAATTTTGCTGATGGGAAGTGACCACTACGTATTCTCATAGCTAACTTGATGTAATGCCTACTAAGTTCTGTATTTTCAAACCAGGGTAAACGAGGAAGCTCACTCTGGATAGACCTGTACCAAATGCCCTTTTCCTTTGATTTATTATTAAAGTACTCTTTCCAGCAATGAAATACCTTTTGTTTGAACCTAGGAAACACGTCATGAAGATCTGGTTGTAAATTAATAAATAAATAAATAAATTATATTGGGAACCCTGAGTTGGTGCTAACTTAGATATAAGGTCAGCTTCCTCATTACCCTGCAATCCGATGTGCGCCGGCACCCATTGCAACCTCACAACCACACCTCTCTTAATTGCAATAATAATTGCTTCTAAAATGTCGTAGGCTATCGATGCACCTCTGATACGAGAGGCGCATCGAGCCACATGTTGCAAAGCACTTTTGCTATCAGAGAAGATAACTACTTTATTATAATTTTGACTTATTGAGTAGGATAAGGCTTGTGAGATTGCAACTAGCTCTAGTGTCATAACAGAGACATCAACATCAATTTTAAAACCTGCTCTATGGCCTTTACTTTGATCAAAAAATCCATCACCTAATCCGTGAACGCCCTTTGACCCATCTGAATAAATTCTATGCCAGCCTTCATATTCAATATTTATTTCTCTAATTACATTATTTAACAAGATACAAGACTCACAACAAGTTTTAGCTAGCCTTAAACATTCTAAGTTATCCTTAATAATATTTTGAATGCCTATAGCTGATAACCACACATCAAAAGTATACATTCTAAGTATACTAAATGAAGATATAACATTTTTGGTATCATCATACATTTGTGTAAGTAAAGGCCTTTTTTTATTCTCCCAGTATCTCAGGTGACATAGGGCGTTCATTTCAGAGATTAATTGAACAGTACAATTATTAGACCAAGAATTTATCTTTAAAGAGTATTTATAGGCTAGATATTGTCTTCTAATAAATAAGGGCGCAATGTGTAGTTCGCTTTCCATGACGTGTATCGGTGAACTTCTTATAAAACCCCCTATATTTCTCATGGCTTGATTTTGGAGTTTGTCAAGCTTAGAAATATGGCTTTTAGCACTGCAATCGTATAGAAACGAAGCATAGTCGACGCGACTTCTAATTAAAGAAATATACAGTCTACGTAAATGTATCATGTGCACTCCCCAAGAACCCCCAGCTAATACCTTTAATATGTTTAAAAATTTTGAAAATTTATTTACAATTTCATTAATGTGTCTTCGCCATGTTAGGCTTCTATCTAACCAGATGCCTAAATATTTTATGCAATTGGAATATGTCAAATGGCTATTTCCAATTTTTAAAACCGGTATGTTTCGCCTACAACCCCTGCTAAAGAAACAATATTGTGACTTGTTTGGTGATAACGGTAATCCAAGCTCGTTCAACAATTTAACTATCAAGTCTAACGCAGTCTCGATGTATTTTTCACTCTTTTTAATATCCCGGTTACTTACAAACACAACAAAATCGTCGGCATATTGTGTAATGTTTACATTTTGCACTTCATGACATATTTTGTATGTAAATAAATTAAAAAGTAATGGTGAAAGTGGGTCGCCTTGTGCTAGACCTTGATTTGTATATCTACTTGTGAAAACGTTGTTATCTAATTCAATAGTTAATTTCCGTTCACTCAAAAACTTCCATAAGTAATAACAGAACTTTGCGCCTACTTTATGTTTATCTAGAATATGTAATGCGGCACAAATCGAAACGTTGTTATATGCATTATCGTTGTCTATAAAACAAGCCAGTGTAGGTATATTTTTTGAATATCCTATCTGGGTATGTGTCACTAAGCGTGTCAAGCAATCTAAACAAGATTGTGATTTTCGAAAGCCGACTGTGAATGTTGAAAGAATATTATGCTTCTCTGTATACCATTCTAACCTCTTTAAAATCATCGAATGAAACGTCTTGCATACACAGGATATTAAAGATATCGGTCTCAATTTTACATTATTATTATTGCTATTGTGTTTAGGTATAGATACAACTCGAATATTTCTCCATTGCCAGGGAACCACACCATATTTAAATATGTTATTATATATCGAAAGTAAAAGGTTCTTAGCAACATCGGGCAGACTTTTCAGAAGATTTATTTAAACTGAATTTGTGTCACCATACTGGTTATCAGCTCTTTAAGTTTTATCCATTGGCGAAGCAGATACTATAAGCCTAAAATATGTTGTCAAATAAACCTTGTAAACAAACTCCAGTTAACATTTAACTACCCCGCAATGGACCAGTTCATATAACGACATTCTCACGTGCGCAACTCACTTAAAATCCTACGTGGTCACCCTAGCGCTATGTACGTTACTTACTTGCATTTTCTTACCTTTAAAAAAAAATCTTTATTGGCACAAAAATACAGATACTCATTGTTTAGAACTCTTGACCTTCAAACTAAGTAGAATACTTGTAATATGAAGGTCAAGGAGTGAACTCTGGTTACACCTTAGAGAAGTTTCTCCTTTTAATGATAATAAATAAAGTTATGGAATAGGTCAGCATTAATAATACTACAAGACTTTAAAGAATTAAATTTTGTTATCTGTACATATAAAGTTATTACGTTACTGACTGACTGACAGATAACGTTTAGACAAAACTATCCGGCGCAATAAGCTCAGATTTGCCATTTTTGTTCCTTACGGTGTACTAAGAAGGGTTTTTCTGAAATTCTTATGGGATTGGAATGAAACGGTTAAATTACAAAAGTGCGGGCGTAGCTGCGGACAGTATCTAATTGTAAAAATTTAGAGATAAAGTATCTTAAACCCTGAGCCTTTTATTGTTATTAAATATGTACTTGCAATCAAATAAAATAATAATTACAATATTATATTATAACCACGTACACACATCAACATCTAATCCCAAATTAAGCAGAGCTTATACTATGAGCATCGATAATGGATAAACATACATAATTATATACATTATTTTTTTGAAAATACATATTACACATAGGGAATGATTGAGAAAATGATTGATCTTATGTGTTGACGGTGGGACTTCGTAGCCCACATCACGCGAGCTTACGGACTCGTGTAGTTCTACCCGAACTATGTTTATCCATTTGATTGTCTAGTACAAGTTCTGCTTAGTTTGGAACGATATGGTATTGTGATTATGTGGTAGAATACAGAATATTATTAACCAGAGTCCTTTTCATTGTTTATCACACAAAAGTATAGTATATCGCACGCAGCCAGAGTGTGGCCGATGATTGAAATCCTGCAGCAAAATACAGTCCGCCATCAAAATTGACTGCGAATGCAACGAAACTAGAAAATAGATTTTATTTGATAGAATCTATGCTTCGACACTACTGAAGTGAAATTCACAGAATGAGTTTGCAGTAAGTTTGCAAAGGACAATTTCTAGATTGTGGCTGAACACTGCATAAGAGATTCGGTCTTATGATTGAAAATGTAAGGTTCAAATCCGTATCCTTGAGTTATTGATGTGAGCACAATACAGTACATAAGTTTTAAGCTTATTTTTTATTAGTTGTAACCCGGATATTTTGTGGATAACTTAAAAATATGTGAGTTTAACGAACCTTACTTGTGGGTCATTAACGATTCCCCGTAATGGGTGGTTACGCCAAAGGAACCCACTGTCCAATTTTAACGTTTCTATCCCCAGTAGTATTGGGCTGATGATTAAATTGTTACATGATAATTAACAATTTAATACGCACATAACTTTGAAAAGTTAGTGGTGCACGCCGTGGATTCGAACCCGATACCCTCTGCATAGCAGTCCGTGGGTATCTCCACTAGGCTATCGCTGCCTGTAACCTATTCCACTTAAATCATTAGGAATATTACCATTCTTTTAATCAATAGCGGAAATGTGTGCATATTATGCAAAATATGAATTTTGTAATCGTTAAAACAGCGATTAGAAAGTGTCAAGACCATTTTTGTACAAAATTGTATGATCTACAACTTTGTCTGATCTATTTTCACGATAAAATTTAGTTTTCGAGAAAAATTTAAAAAAGAACCGGAATATGTATGTTTGACCTTAGATAAAAAAAATGCAGGAGTGGGATCGATGGGGACTTTTGTCATTTTATTTATAATGATGTATTTAACGTCTCTGCCAATTTTCAGCTCTATGCGAATTATGTCTAAGTCAAATGTCTATTTTGACTGGACTACAAACGGGTTGGTCATAAAACAAATGAAAACCAATTGATTCATACTATGATGAAAATAAATGGTATTTCATCTATTATAAGTGTACAAATCGCGAAGGTACTTTTGCCGAGTACTGATTAAAACTTGGCTATACTGAATCCAAAATTGATTCTTGTTGAATCAAAACAAGCAAACGAAATGAATAATTGATTTTAACCGTTAACCTAGCTGACATACGCACTGATTACATTCATGCACACAGTATATGTGTAGACTTGAGATTATATTATGTATTTGCATTTGAAGTCATATTATAGTGAGTTTTAGTAGTTTAAATCATGGTTATATATCCAAACCCCGTTTAAATTGAGTGTGCTTTGGGACATGGAAGTGCGATTTGGTGCGGTGACCAATATAAGTACCTAATAATTATAATGATTTATTTTTTATCCCAGTTGGGCTTTATAATAAAGCACGTTTGGTGGTAAATTGCTATTATAGGTGTTAATATTTGCATCCTTGCCAATGAATTGTTTCTTTAACTAAAACTTCTTTATCTAAATTTTCTGAAACCTCATTTTGTAAGTGTGATTCTTATAAGTACTTATATACTTTGAATTGAATGGCAAGTACTTCATTATGTAGTGTATTTATAGATTTATTTGTCTGATGTTAGTCCAGTCCTTTTGCAAGCTTTAGTTGAATTACAATAATCTGGAATTAATTTTCGAGTAATTTAAACATTATATTCTTATTATTGACGGGTAATCGAATTGGTCTTCGACCTGTCATACAACATAAAATATCAGCCAAATATCTTAACAGTCTCCTATCACCAACCGTTTATTTACAGCCAAACAGAGTTTCTCTTCACCAACTGTCTATTTAAAACCACTTATCAATACATCAAAACAAGATCTCACCGAAAAAGGCTCTATTCCAATTCCAATCCCTCCTTCGTACATCTCATCGTCGGGATCGCCGACTGACGTTTATTCCACCATTGGCACATCATTTACACTCGAACGTTCGCCAACGTTGGCCGTCGAAAACGTCATTCTGCCGAATAAGGACGCTATCGCCGCCGGTGGCGACGTATTGCTGAGCTTACTTGAGTTTGAAATTCGAGGAGGACCGATGACGGGTGATTCGATCGAGTGTTGTGACGTAATTGATTTGAGGTACAAGAAGGTCTTAATCATGATGTGGAACGTGACGTTTAAGAATGGAAATCACAGACAGCTTGGGAATAAATAAAAGTATTGATGGAAAAATAGTGTTCACGACATAATGAAATAAATCACGCCAGTACTGAAATAATTATATGGTGTATAGCCATTGTCCCTCATAGGGAGTAAATAAAGATTGAACTTTTTTTATTATATGCCCTGAGGCCATGACCATCACGGTGCTGATAGTTGTAATAATATGCCTTACTCTACCATACTGTCGAAAAAACTCACGATACTAGCTAGTCATCTTTAAATTTGCTTTAAATATGGAGTGCTGGTGCTCTGATGTATGGAAGTGAGTATTGGGTATGGCAGAAAAAGCACGAAAGCAGAATTAACGCAGTTGAGATGCGATGACTGCCTAGTATGTGTGGGGTGAGACTGATTGATAGAATTCCGAATGCAGTAATACGCGAGCGATGTGGCCTGAAAGAAGATGTCGTGACAAGGATTGAGAAAGGAATGCTGAAATGGTTTGGACACGTGGAGTTTTGACTGACTGAGGGTTAAACACGAACCATTCTTTAAAAATGTAGGCTTAATAAGAGGTAACATTTGATACACACTGTTTTATTATCTGGTCTGGAAAATAGTAGAATTTTATCGATATACCACGCATGCGAAGTTTTAGCTAAAGCCTAGTTGAAAATAAAAACAAAACGCGATTCAGTGTGATTCAATCGCAAATCCCCACGCTTCTACAATAAGCTGGTCTGTTCTAAGCCTTAAAGTAACTGTAGTAAGGACATTCCATTAGTTTGCTGATTGCTGAAGAGTTCTTGAGAGCTCTCGGTCCAGTCACGCGCTAAAACAATGCACCCATTACTTCAGATCGATCAAATGTTACAGTAGATGCACCTGCTTATCATTCGTCGAGTATAAACTTAAGTACGACATTGTAGCGAAGATATGTCGGAGAATATTAGATGGATTTGTCTTCGAAAGCGAAATTCGGTAGCGCAGCAGCATAATGAATGAGTTTTTTAAATTTTAGATTAATATTTTATGAAGCTCTTTCCAAACTGCCGATTTTTAAACACCAGTAACTAACTGCGGAATGGCAATTCAGCAGTAAGTAGCCTAGTAGTAGGTCTGTTTTGCGCGAGGCTGTTTTGCATTCTAGATAGCAAAAAGTGACTGTATTCTTTTTTGCCAACTTAGCTATAAAAACATGCGTCATATTTTAATAGTTATTAGTTCTAATTAGATGAGGACAATCCTCAAACACAGTAGTTGGGTATACAATTACACTATGTTAGGTCTCAACTCAGTCCAAAACAAAAAATATCCTTAGGATTTTGGCCTTGAATTTCAGCGTATAATGCCTATCCTCAACAATAGGTAGCTATCGTTTAAACAAATATAATGAGGGCACATTGATATAAAGAAAAAATATATAAAGGACAAGCATATTTCGAAGTAATAGTTATCATGACTGCTTTTAAGATTATCTTCCAAGAGCATTGTTGGACTTTTTATAAGCCATTCCAGGAGCGGTCATAACATCCAAATTTGGCATACATAATTATGGTCAGTTTTCACAATATATACTTTAAGTTCAAGCTGATATTGAAAACGTTGGTGTATTATATTATGTAAGCAGTAAGAAAGCGTCTCTGAAAGTTTCTTGTTTAAAGGTAGAGAGGCAAGAAGATCTGAATTCGAGCGCCGAGTGCGATTATACCTTTCGCTAAAATATTGATTTGGCCTTGTTACTGAACTAAATCTGCTTTACGAACACGGAATGCAAGAACAGACAAGGTGATATTTGAGAAATGTCAATCTTATTTTCACCCATAATCTGCAGCGATTAAGGCGCATCTTAACGTTTAGACTTTCCAGAAGATTTACTTAAACTGAATTTGTTTCACCATATGGTTATCAGCTCTTTAAGTTTTAATAATAATTACAATATAATATTACCACGTACTCTCATCACCATCTAATCCCAAATTAAGCAGAGCTTATACTTTGGGTACTAGATAATTGATAAACATACATAATTATTTACTTTTTTTGTAAATACATCTTACACATAGAGAATGATTGATTGATCTTATGTGTTGACGGTGGGACTTCGCAGCCCACATCACGCGAGTTTACGGACTCGTGTAGTTCTACCCGAACTATGTTTATCCATTTGATTGTCTAGTACAAGTTCTGCTTAGTTTCGAACGATATGGTATTGTGTGTATGTGGTAGAATACAGAATATTATTAACCAGAGTCCTTTTCATTATTTATCACACAAAAGTATAGTATATCGCACGTAGCCAGAGTGTGGCCGATGATTGAAATCCTGCAGCAAAATCCAGTCCGTCATCCAAATTGACTGCGAATGCAACGAAACTAGAAAATAGATTTTATTTGATAGAATCTATGCTTTGACACTACTGAAGTGAAATTCACAGAATGAGTTTGCAGTAAACTTGCAAAAGACAATTTCTAGATTGTGGCTGAACACTGCGTCAGGGATTCGGTCTTATGATTGAAAATATAAGGTTCAAATCCGTATTCTTGAGATATTAATGTGAGCACAATACAGCACATAAGTAATAAGCTTATTTTTTATTAGTTGTAACCCGGATATTTTGTGGATAACCATAAAAAATGAATTTAAAGAACCTTACTTGTGGGTCATTAACGACTCTCCGTAATGGGTGGTTACGCCAAAGGAACCCACTGTCCAATTTTAACGTTTCTATCTCCAGTAATATTGCGCTGATGATTAAATTGTTACATGATAATTAACAATTTAATACGCACATAACTTTGAAAAGTTAGTAGTGCACGCCGTGGATTCGAACCCGATACCCTCTGCATAGTCCGTTGGTATCTCCACTATGCTATCGCTGCCTGTTACCTATTCCACTTTAATTTTTTTTATAGACTCACGCCTGTATTCCCGAAGGGGTAGGCAGAGGTCTAATAATACACCCACATTTCGCCATGAATTTTTAGGTCCCACGTAATAGGGGGCGAGCCTACTGCCGTACCGGGCACATTACCAGACTTCTTGCTGCTACTGAGAATTTCCTAACGGAAAAACCCAATAACACTTTGCCCGACCCGGGAAGCGAACCCGAGACCAATTCCCAATCCCACGCGCACATTTATGCCGCGAGACCAACGAGGCAGTCAACTTTAATCATTAGGAAAATTACGATTCTTTCAATCAATAACGGAAATGTGTGCATATTATGCAAAATATAAATTTTGTAATCGTTAAAACAGCGATATCTTACGAATGGTGAGTCATACGAGAAAAGTGTCAAGACCATTTTTGTACAAAATTTTATTATCTATAACTTTGTCTGACCTATTTTCACAATAAAATTCAGTTTTTGAGAAAATTTTTAAAAAAATCCTAAATTTTGTATGTTTGAACTTAGATAAAAAAATGCAGGAGTGGGATCGATGGGGACTTTTGTAATTTTATTTATAATGATGTATTTAACGTCTCTGCCAATTTTTAGCTCTATGCGAATTATGTCTAAGTCAAATGTCTATTTTGACTGGACTACAAACGGATTGGTCATAATACAACTGAAAACCAATTGATTCATATTATGATCATGGCTGAGACGGACCCGAGGTCAAATAAATGGTATTTCATCTATTATAAGTGTACAAATCGCGAAGGTACTTTTGCCGAGTAGTGATTAAAACTTGGCTATCCTGAATCCAAAATTGGTTCTTGTTGAATCAAAACAAGCAAACGAAATCAATAATTGGTTTTAACCGTTAGCCTAGCTGACTTACTTATTACATTCACACACAGTATTTGTGTAGACTTTATTGTTTAGAAATTATATATTTGCCTTTGAAGTCATATTATGGTGAGTTTTAGTGATAGAAATCATGGTTATAAATCCAGACCCCGTTTAAATTGAGTGTGCTTTGGGACATGGAAGTGCGAATTGGTGCGGTGACCAATATACCTAATAATTATACTGATTTATTTTTTATCCCAATTGGGCTTTATAATAAAGCAAGTTTGGTGGTAAATTGCTATTATAGGTGTTATTATTTGCATCCTTCCCAATGAATTATTTCTTTATCTAAAACTTTATTGATCTTCTGAAACCTCATTTTGTAAGTGTGGTTCTTACAAGTACTTTGAATTGAATGGCAAGTACTTCATTATGTAGTGTATTTAAAGATTTATTTTTCTGATGTTAGTCCAGTTCTTTTACAAGCTTTAGTTGAATTACAATAATCTGAAATTGATTTTCAAGTAATTTTAACATTATATTCTTATTATTGACGGGTAATCGAATTGGTCTTCGACCTGTCATACAACATAAAATATCAGCCAAATATCTTAACAGTCTCCTATCACCAACCGATTATTTACAGCCAAACAGAGTTTCCCTTCACCAACTGTCTATTTGAAACCACTTATCAATACATCAAAACAAGATCTCACCGAAAAAGGTTATATTCCTATTCCAATCCTTCCTTCGTACATCTCATCGTCGGGATCGCGGCCGACTGACGTTTATTCCACTGTTGGTACATCATTTACACTCGAACGCTCGCCAACGTTGGCCGTCGAAAACGTCAAGCCGTCGGTGGCGATGTATTGCCGAGCTTACTTGAGTTTGAAATTCAAGCAGGACCGATGACGGTTGACGATTCGATCGAGTGTTGTGACGTAATTGGTTTGAGGTACAAGAAGGAAGATCAGTATGTGGGACGTGACGTTTGAGAATGGCAATCAGTGACAAGTTGAGAAGAAGAAAAATTGTGATCAGGACACGAGATAATGCAATAAATCACACCGTCACTGAAATAGTTATAATCCAGTTATAATATTGTATATGTCCGCCAAAGGAAGTACAAAAAGGTTAAACTTTTTTTATTGATTTTTTATTTTATTTTACCACTAAGTTCTGATTACGTGGGACCTAAAAATGAATGGCGAATGTGGGTGTAATATTTACACCTCTACCTACCCCTTCGAGGATACAGCCGTGAGACTATAAATATAAATAAATGAATATAATAAGTTCTGATAGTTATAATAATATGCCTTACTGAACATATTGTCGAAAAACCAGACGGTGCCAGCTAGTGTTGATTAATATTCAGAGCCTCGAGATCTAGAGAGCAGCGGATCTGATATTTTAACGCCGCGATAGTAGAAAAAGAATTATTAAAAAAAATTAAAAGGCCTCTCTTATTGAAAATCGTATTGATTTTCAATAAAATATGGTTTACAATTTTTATTCGCAAAAGTTTCTAGTGAGTTCATCGATTACTTTTTGAGTAATGCAAATACAAAGATAATTATGAAAGCTGTTATTCCCGTCAAAACTATTTATCATATCCATATATTCCAATCTGAACACTTAATAATATTCCGGGAAAACTAAATAACATCGAATAAAATAATTTTTGCTTTCAATATCACAGAAATCTGTAAAACGCTTAACCCCGTTGTTGTTCGGTGACAAAATCGACATCAGTTCCGAATATTGATAAAAATGTTAATCAAGAAGTCGGCAAAGCGAACAAAATGGAATTCTGAAAAAGGATTTCTATGCACAATGCATCTCTGTGAACAATTATTTTTAACACCTATGAAAAAGGATGTATAGGTTTGATGTGTCCTTTTGACTGTCTGCGGCGTTTTAATTATAAAATGAATGCACTGATTAAGATGTGTTGTTTTTGCTTGGAAGCTAATAATGTTACGATCAACTGCATGTTTTCACGATCCGCGCAGCGCAGCGTACTTTTCACTATTGAAATAATATTTCAATATATATATGTAATAGCTGCGCTTTCCGGCATTGTTCTCATTTTAAATAATATCCAAAATCAATTAACAAACCAATGTTTACAACACGCGAGCAAACATACCTACAACTATTAAGGACCCTTTTCTTGTCATGCGTATTTTCGTCCGAGCGGATGTGGTCCGCATGTGGGTGATAACACGCTCCTGACCACACGCATATGCGTAATAATATACTATATGTTTTTACTGCGACCCGTGTCACAGTAAAAACAACACTTAAGGAAGAAGAAGGGTTAATTGTGTCCGTTAGTTGTATGGTTGTAAAGTTCCCCGCGACTCAGGATTTAGTCCTAATGCGGGAGTTGTCTTTTTAAAGAAAAAAAAAGGAAAAAAGAAGATCGTCGTCCGCATCTGGATAGCACGCACTCTGGCTGCGCGTCCGCAATCAATCCGCGTTGCGCGCGCGTGATGCCCGCATGATAGGAAAAACATGACGTTTGAAATGATAGGATGCTGGCAGTCTGCATGCGGATCAGATCCGCGCGTGGACAATAATACGCAAGACAGGAAAAAGGCCCTAAGTGATGATTGGTTTTTTACAATTTCAAAATGAGAATAACGTCGACAATAGTCTGACGGTGTAAAATGCTTTCCGCTGCACTTCGCTATTTATTATGTTCGCCGGATCTTGAAGTTGTGGGTCTTTCCTCACCTGGCATATCTACTATCACAAGGTACTTTGTACTATCCACAACTTATTATTTCGAGTCTGAATGTTCCTATTGTAAATTGCCTCAATGTGTGTTGATTTCGCCTTAATATATCACCTTAATCGCCAAGCAAAAATTATTGACAACCCCAACGCCACTACTATAATGTGCTATACAAGGTATATTTGTAATTCGTGAGTTGTCCTTTTAAAAAGAAAAAAAAATAACTGTTCACTGCTGGACATAGGCCTTTCCTAAAAGACATTTTTTTTGTTATTTAGACGAGACGAGATTTCACGATTCTTACTTCTGGGTGGCTGAAGGTCCAGATTTTTTTGGTATTCATACAAACAGTCAAAAGACAGTTCATACAGTGTTAGATCCTCATATCTCTAGCCTAACCCGTATATAGTATTTAAGTATACTTTAGTGAAAGTCATTCTAAAATTAATATTTTACTTACTTATTTTAACGATTCCATTTTCAATCTTTTATATAACCGGATTGAAAAAAATACATTGTTGAAAAGTAAAGACTTTTAAAAGTTTGCATTAAAGAACAAATAAAGGTTAATAATGGATTTGGCATTTAGCAAGTTAAAGGTGTTTATTCATTAAGCTCGCCATAAAAACTTTCAGCTCTTTAATTTTAGAAATGAATGAACCAATGTTAATTCGACTATATAAAAGTGTATTGTGAACATTTCCGATATTGATTACTTATACTTATTTGATACGGAAACCTTAAATCTTCATTTTTTAATTGGAAACTGCGCTTCCAAAGTTTTTGTATTCCAACTTTGTTTCCATACATACTATGTAAGTTTAACCTTACAAATTTTCCTTTGCGAACAATTGACAATTTTGAGTATCTTTCCCTATATACAACATTCTGACATATTTACCACAGGTAAATACTTTGATAGTATATCTAAACTAAATAGTAACAGCATCAAAAGGATAGAGATTTTCTCTGGTTTTGACCACTGTTAGTATATTCAGAAACAGTCACAATATCTAATAGTCGTTACGTCGTGATTCTTAATTAAATGCGGAAAATAAAAAATATCAATTACGAAACGTCTCATCTATATTCAGTAATCAAATTTAGCAAACCCCAAATAAAACGAACAGCATGATGTCCCACAATCTTACCGAAATAACAAAGACATTGACGAGAAAAAAAAGAAAACAATTTGACCAAATATTACCCCGAACTCAGAAATGCCTTCAAGCAGAGTTTACCGAAAAACCGGTCCTCGTACAATGTTCGCCCGGCCGCGTAATGGAAGACAAAATGAAAACGACCTTGTAATTTCACAAATTGGGTACTCTGAATGTATTATCTACTCAACTTAGACTTCAGTCATTTCTCAGTAATGAGACCACCGCAGAATTAGGGCAGAGAACTCCCAAAAATGAAATGAGAAAATGTATTAAATTCTTTCTGATCTCCGCAAATTTTCTACTCATATTTATTTTTCTGAAATAGAAGTTTTGCAGAAAATAAACGGAAAAGATTTTTATTATGTTTGACAAGTCGACTGTTATTCCGTTTCGAAGAATTCTACGCTTTGCTAAATAAGAAACATCTTTGAACACACGATTGATTGTACTGAATTTAAGCTTCAGGTACGACCAACAAAACAAAACGCTCTTTTCCATTATTCCGATTATGTTACGAGATATTTATACAAAGTGATAACCTAAATGGATACAAAATACCCAATAATAAGTACCTAAAACATCTGCAGAGGTCTGATCGACCCTTGATGATGCCTTTTAACGCCCAAAACCACTTAGTAACTTACCAATATTATAGCAACCTTCATAGTTAACGCCGACCCAAGGCTAATCTCTTATTAATTCTGACAAACTTGTCTGGGTCGCTCACAAGCAAAAATGGGCTGTATTCTAACTAGTTTAGGTTCTGTGAGAATGCATTGATAAGTCTGTCCAAGAGGTACAAACTATAGAACTCTCATTGTTTTACCAGTCCCTTGAAAGCTGGAAGTTATGGACAAAAGCATCATGGGAATGATCGAACTCAATACTTGCGTAATGGTTTTTTGGAAGTTAACAGGTTGTTAAGATTTACAGCGACATTCACAGTTATCGTGTGCTAGTTTGTAAGAAAAGCAAATTGTGTCTAAATTATCTTTAGAAATATAACTTACTTGTGATTGACAGGTACTATTATAATATAAAGTTTCATCAAAATGTAATTACATTTTTCGTTTTTAAAAAAACGAGTTCGATATGTCACTTACGAGTGCGCTGAATTGTTAAATCTTTCAACCCTATGATGTGCTGCTGACGTACAAATCGGTACTTTCCATCTATGACTTTCACGAGTTTCTTTTTTAATTGAAACCTAGCACTGCCATACTGTGTCCGTCTACGAAAGTCATCAACTTCAGCACAAAGGTAAATTCTTAACGTATCAAAGCCGTTTTTTAGTTGTTTCCTCTCCCAGAAGTATTCCATAATTTGTATGACGCTCTCTCATAATTTAGGTAGATAAAAGACTTTTGAAATTTTCACGGAGACTTGAAAAATATCTTGTGTAGCCCTGATTTTCTGAAAAAAGAATATGCAACCGTGGAAAACTTTGATCTTACTCTTGGTTTTAATATTTTATCTTTCTTTTGAATTACAATTTTCAACTTCTAATGTAATTTTGACAGTGTGATTAAACTTTGATTGTTAGATTCTACGATTAGTAACAGACGTAAAATAATCTATACCATTTAAGATATTTTTAACACGCTTTTATTAGGTTGACATGTATGTAGCTAATTATTAATTCAGCTTTCTTCAACTAATTGGGATGGTCAAGCTGGGTCTCATCGATACCAAAATATAATCATGGTGTTGACTGCGTATCATCCATTGTATTTTATAGTGAACATATACCTTCAAATTATATACAATGGATGTTTCTAGTACAACTCACATGTGAGTTGTGTAGTTACGAGTTATCCGCATTACATAAGCTACACTGACGTGATACATTTTGTATAATAATAACGAAATAATAGAAAAGGTCAAGAGCGTCCTAAAACGCGGTGCATGAATAATGTGATGAAAGTGAATGTAACGTGAGAGATGTCACGGTACTAACACGTAGAAATACGTCATATTTACTTGGAAAATAACTAAATTTTGCCCGTAGCTCCATCCACTTTTGTGTCGGCTATAGCACAATATAGCATATGGGATGTCGTGATGTGTCTGTAATATATAAATTTATGCGCCACTGACTGACTTATAGACAATTCACAGCCAAAACTATTGAGCGCCAGTAGCCGAAAGAACAATGCCCATTTTTCTTAGAGACGCCGGCCCAGATGTGGACAGTCAAAAATCGTAGTAGTTGTTATTGCATTCGATAAAAGAGTGTTAAACTAGAATTTTAAGATTTATTAGAGGTCCATCACATTCATAGATTTATAACAAGAAGTACTTTTATATGCTCACAAAACATTCGGTGTGTACCCACTTTTATTATTAAAGTATCTTTTATAGTTAAATTATTTCGTAGTTTTGCGTAGAAAGGAATGAGTTAATCATTTGGTAAGGGTAGAAATCCGAAAGAAAAAGCCAGAAGTCGTAAAAGATCCAAAAACATGAAAAGCATTCACAATGTGCACGAGCAAAACAAATAGGTAACAAACAAAATAAACTGAATATGACATTATTGACATTTACTTAAGAGTCAAAAAAGTGTTGCCATTTTACAGTTTTAAATGATATTGATTAATCGATATGGATTTCAGACATAGGCTAACTATATATTTGGTTCAAAATCGAACTTATTTGTAGTTAATCGCATATATACCTTAAAAATACACACATTTTAAATGTTTAAGGACCAAGTAGAGATTCACTATTAACTCAAATCATTTTGAGTAGAGAAAACGTAAAATCGATAAAGAAGAAGTGGTAATCGATTTAATATTATGATTTCTTTACTGGCAATTTCTGATCTATTACGTGTTGGCTATTTAGACGTTAACACATCTTTTTAAACCGATTTATTGAATAAGTTTCTCGGCACACCTTTAGTAATGCCTATAAATTAATTTATAAATAAAAAGGATTATTCAACAACTTATTGAAACTTTATTGTGCTGTTCATGAGTTCCAAACTGGGCCAGAAATGGGCATTGTTCTTTGGCTGGCATGTTCTTTGAGGACCGTAGGGAGCACTAAGGGGAATTTCTCGAAACATTTAAATTTAAATAAAATGGAGGGGTTTAGCTGCGGGCATCATCTAGTAAGCTATATGTATTAGATATATATTAGAAAGAATATCTTTATATAATCCCATTTAAATAAATAGGTACATGAAATAAGTACTCTTAAATATATTAAATTATAAAATTTCTGCAACGCAAACAAGCCATTAATAACGTTACAATCTAAAACCAGCATTCATTTTTCCCCAATCTAATTTGTCATAACAAAATATTGCAAAACGTAAAACCAAGTTAAAAACGCTCTTTCTCCACCCCGAGATCAAACGTTACCCCTCTTTGCAGAAAAAATATTTCCCCATCTAAAATAGGAAACGCATACAAAATGAGAGGATATTGCAGCTTTTCCTAGCATCATTTTAAGTATGCAAATTTAAATACGATTACGGCGAGTGAGATAGAAACATGTTTAAAAATCTCCAAACTTACTCAAGTGAGAAAGAGACGGTTATATGTCCTGTGTTTTAGTTTAATTTAAAAATGGTTAACCCAGATGCATAATTTAAATAGCCTTTGCGTTAATGCCGATTAAACTTCGCGACCCAAAGGTAATGGAATTATGAAGATTTGGTTAGTGAAGCTTTAAGGAATATGTGTGCGAAACAGTCAAAGCAGCAAAATATTATTCTGAAACAAGGAAAATTTATAAAGGTGAAAATTGTAAACTATAGGAACTTGAAGGGATGAAATGACTGCGTCCGTGGCAATAGGATGTCAGTTTAATCAGATTTTCAAAACAACAAAGCACTTTTTGTGTATTAGGACATTAGTACTCCAACCAACTGGACCAACTGTCAATTTAGGTCCTATACGATTTTCACAATGAAGAAGAAAAGTTGTTACAATTTATTTTTTGATCTGAGCGTACCTCGTTTCAATTGGAAAGTTTTCTTCTATCATAATGTTTTCGTTTGGAAAACAAAAAAAAAGAACATAAGTATTTTTATTCATAAAAACGTGGCACGCTATCGATAGTTTAAAAAAATCTATAGGAAACTATAAAAATAAGTTAGGTACCAAATGAATTATATAGGGAGATGGATAACAAACATTCAATGCATAATGTTGGATGTTGGATGTATATAGAAGTACTTAGTATTGCTGCACAATATACAATTTACATGCAGACTATATTTTAATTCAGTAATAAGTGCAATATCTCTCAACAAGACCCAGACTGATTGGTCTGTATGAATTTGAAGCGTGTGAATAAGTAATGCAAGCGGTGACTGGCAATATGTTGGACGAATATTTTGTATTAAAATGTAATAACCATAATCCCAAGCTCAAATACCAATGTTCTGATTTTCAGTAGCGAAAGCCTACTGGTTTAAGCTACAGTGCCAGTAACCACTGCCTTTTTTAAGTTAAACAGGTATTATATTGTTGATTACCTGTGAAGTCTGCCAATTCGGACTAGCCAATATGGTGGCCTGAAAATCATGTGACTAGAAAAGTGTTGAATATAACAGTTGAGGGAAATAAGTCAAGAGGAAGACCAAAGAAGAGATGGATGGATTGTGTGAAGGGTGACATGAATGAAAAGGGAGTGGATAATCAAATGACGTGTAATAGGAGAGAATGGAAGAGAAAGAACTTATGCGCCGATCTCAAATAATATAGAAACAGGGCAGGCAGATGAAGGAGAAGACTGAAAAACTGATGATATTGATTTTATTTTAACATAAATTAGGATATTAAATAATTGTATTCCATTTAGAATATTAAACCAGGTTAGACGCTTATTTAACATGAATTAAGATGTCAAATAATTGTATTCCATTTGGAATATTCCATTATTGTAGCATATCAGGTTAGACGCTTATTATTAAAAAATCCATATTTGCAAGTGAAACTAAAAAATCCAAATATCTCGGACTCTAATATAATTTGTCAAGTTTAGTGAAAACGCAATAAGGCGGGTCCTCGTCATGCACGGCGGAATTAAATATTTCATGAAAGCAACGAGTTTAGAAGAAAATAACTATGTCTAGTGAAGTCAGTTGTTTATTAACCCCTTGTATGCCGGAACGCAGATCTACGCGAGACACAATAGCTTTTTAATTGTGTCTGGCATTCCGGCATACAAGAGGTTAAGTTTGACAAACATGTATGTAGCCAAGCTTTATAAAGTTTCACAAAATGTTTAGTGGTCGCCTCGCCACTTACCACCGTTGCGTGTTGTAGGTTCGATTCCCGCACGGGACAGCACGTTTGGAGTTCCAGAAATTGCAGTTACAACTCTTGGCGTACTTTTTATCAGGGTTGTTACGGATGCGAAAATTTAGACATCCGCGGATGCAGATGCGGATGCGGATAATTAGAAGTACACATCCGAGGATGCGGATACGATGCGGATGCGGATGCGATACTGATGCGGATTTTGGGCTTTTAAAAGGATAATTATTTAAATTTTAAGTACATAAATAACTAAAAATCAATTTAATTTTAACCCTTTATTTATTTAATCATATTTTTAGAAACAAAATTGCACAAGTTTTTAGTTTTACTTATGACACAACAGAATTTTAAGCTTCGAGTTTCGTTATAAAAATCTTTGATTAATAATTAAACTTAAAAATTGGTGAATGATATTTAATAAATAGCAATATTGCAGCCTTCTCAGCTTCCAACCTGTTTCTAAGTGGATTATACCCAGCTCCACTAAACAAGTAGTTGTTCGCTGGAAACACTGGTTGGTGAAGGTGATAAATATCTGCATGCTAATTTGGAGAGAGTTTTAAATTCACAACGGTTAACTTTCCACCAATTAAGTTAATTTTCATCTATCGGTTTTGTAGTAAGAGTTATTTTCGGGATAGGTAGGTTTATGTTTATTTATTATGTTTTGGCAGGCATATACAAACTGCCTTATAGTAACAATATACCAACACTAGTCGACGCCAGCGGCTTCGCACGCACATATTTTCGAATTGCCCGTTTTGCCCGATCCCGTGGGAATTTCGGGAAATCCCGTCTTAGTGCACCCCTACGGTGCCCAAGAAACATACATGCTAAATTTCATCTTCTTGCGACCAGTAGTTTTGGCTGTAGCGTGTCTGCCAGTCAGTTAGTAACGCAAGGATTTTATATATTAAGATAATCGGTTTCTTAAGAGTTAGAAAATAACAATTTTTAACAAGAGACTTTAACAATATTTTGTAAACAAATTGGAGTACCTTTAGAGAAACTAAGAAAAACCAGAAAATGTTTAGATAATCCACTGCAAAAAATAATTAAATTTATAACGTTGGTGATGTTCTGCGATATCTTGAAAAATATAGCTGAGCAAATGGACCGAAGGATGTGTATTTTGGCTTGCGAACGAAGTGATAAACGAGATTTAAATACAAGGAATAATACAGTTGAGATAATATAACCGATATTACTGACACTAGGAGCGCTTCGATAACTAATTTGCCACCATAAAACAAAAGCCTGCACATCATACTCACACATGCAAAAATTAAGAAATATAGAACTCACACAACGATAAAAGCTAGTCCCATTAAAGGTACACGACCCTCTACAGGGGAAGGAATACTTCATGAATAAACTATGCTTCCTGCAACATCCTTCCCCATCTTTACTTATTCATATTTTCTAATGAGCATTCACCATTACGACGCTATGGCAATCAAGGAATGACATTTTGATACCTCATTACTTAATGAGAATTATAATCGGATTCCAGTTTGATACTCAGGATAACTAACGTACAGGCAGTTGTGACAGTAATTAAGTGTTTGATCATTCTAGTTGGGTTGTTGGTTGAATGTAACTTTAGGCTGTGATCAGTTCTTTATAGTGTTTTAAAAATGTGTGTGTAGGTGTAGTGCGTTTTCACTTCAAAACGTCTGAACTGAACATGATGAATTTCGGTCCTTCTGAAGTTAGTTGGACATGCATTTGCATACTACTTTTTGTTGCATCAATATAATTCATCCTGTTTAAAATAGGTGAAGTTACTACAGGCAAGTTATTATTTATTATGTGAGGGAATCAAGTATGCTTTTTAGGGTTCCGTACCTCGAAAGGAAAATACGGAACCCTTATAGGATCACTTTGTTGTCCGTCCGTCTGTCAAGACCCTTTTTCTCAGGAATGCGTCGAGGTATCAAACTGAAATTTATACTAAATACTCGAATCTACGGTTCCACAGAGCTATTAAAAAATCAAACTTCTAATCCAACGCAATCAAAAGATACAGCCGTATATCCTGCAAATTGCAGCATATTTTTAAACTCGCATTGGAATCAAAACCTACAGGGTACTTCCCGTGAACTCAGAATCAAGAAATTTGGTACGAAGCAACTTCTTATATCACTTATAAAGGAAAATTGCGAAAACCATAAATTTTTAGTTACAGCATATAAAAAAATATTTTCAATAAATTTTAAGTTACTACCCCTTTCTCTTGAACGCGTGGAGGTATTAAATTTAAATTCATATCAAATACTCAGGTATATAACACCGTTAGGCTGCAACAAAATCAAGCTTCTATGTCAACGCAATCAAAAGAAAGAGCAATATAAGCATATTTTCAAACTCGCGCCTACTCGCAAGTGAATCAAAACATACAGGGTTCTTTCCGTGAGCTCAGAATCTTGAAATTAGGTACAAAGCAACGCCTTATAACACATATAAAGGAAAAATTGCGAAAACCATAAATTTTTAATTACATCATATAAGAACAATATTTTTTATAAATTTAAAGTTACTACCCCTTTCTCTTGAACGCGTGGAGGTATTAAATTGAAATTCATATCAAATACTCAAATATATAACACCGTTAGGCTGCAACAAAATCAAACTTCTATGTCAACGCAATCAAAAGAAAGAGCAATATAAGTATATTTTCAAACTCGCGCCTACTCGCAAGTGAATCAAAACCTACAGGGTACTTCCCGTGAACTCAGAATCTTGAAATTTGGTACGAAGTAACGTTTTATATAACATATGAAGGAAAAATTGCGAAAACCGTATTTTTTTTGTTACAGCATATAAAAAAATATTTTTAATAAACTTAAAGTTACTACCCCTTTCTCTTGAACGCGTAGAGGTATTAAATTGAAATTCATATCAAATACTCAAGTATATAATACCGTTAGGCTGCAACAAAATCAAACTTCTATGTCAACGCAATGAAAAGAAAGAGCAATATAAGCATATTTTCAAACTCGCGACTACTCGCAAGGGAATCAAAACCTACAGGGTACTTCCCGTGAACTCAAAATCTTGAAAGAACAATGGCAGGATTATACCTGTGAAGTGTTAGAAGCGTCTATAAACGTAACTTATGAAAAACTTATTAATATAATTATTTCGTATTTTGTACGTTTTTAGTTTCGACTGTAAAAGCGTACGTTAAATTATCTAAATTGATAAACTATTAATTGAATACATTCATTTCCGGTGCTTGTTTAATGTCATTTTCAGAGTTACCGTTTACAAAACAATCCTATTTGTTTAATAGAAAATAGGTAAGTAATCTTTTTAACCTACATCTAGAAACAATTCACGATAATGTTAAAAAAATATTTTATGTATATTATATTATATAAAAAGAAGATTTTAATTATGATATAAATAAATATATTTTTTTTACTTGATCTGAGATATCATTTAATTAGAGGTATCAGTAGGCAATTGAAAGATAATTAATGACAACACTAAGTGAAATGTCTACATTGTCCGTATCCTTACTCCTTGCCCTTGTCTATGATCCCTATAGACCGTGCCACGAGAATATAGACTTTTTGAAACAAAGAATTTCTACTAAGTAACTTAGCGATAGATCTGTCAAAAACAAATAATGTCAAATCCAATGAGCGCAACGGTACACAAATATGTGTCATTGCAAAGTAATACGTCAATTGATCGGGTTTTTATCGATATATGCGCTACCAACAGTGTTTTGTGGTAGTGGAATATGTCAGACGCCTGGAATGTCAACATTTTGCGTTAATCCATTAATTTTTTTTCATTCTTAGGCATTTATCAAATGATAAAATATATTTTTTGGATGTTAAGAATATTTTTGGTGTCGCAATGCTCGTCCTACGGTCGAGGGTGAACAAAAAGGGTATGAAGCCTCTGTCACTGTCACATACAATAGAAAATGCAATAAACTAAACTGTGTTGTTACTTTCGTCGATATACTGTAAGAGGATAGTGTTTTCCCGGTTGTGTTGGCCCATGTCAGCTGAAATCAGCATGAATAGCATGTTATAATGCGTTATCAAAGATATATTTTCGACACCGTACCTTCTTATTTGGTCGGCTGGCAACTGAGATTTGGTATTACAATTTTTCCGTAGTGTTTGAATGGATTTATTGGCCGTATGTAATTTTTATTTTTGTAAAAGAATTAGGGATGGTTATTCTCGTGCGTTTGATTATTTTAATTATCATTTGCATCTTATTGTTTAAGCTGTAAAATTACGTGAAAAAAACACGTTGGGGAAACCAGCATGTCTCTGAGTTGCCCATAATGATTTTGAAAGACGATCTAAAGTCTGCCAACTGTGAACTTTGACGGACAGATGGACTGTGTTCAGGAATTCCTATAGTGTGACCATAACTGGAGATAATTTTAGTATTATATATATAATAAATGGTTGACGGCATAGAATACAAGTGTCACCACCCCCTATCTTCCCGTGGGTGTCGTAAGAGGCGACTAAGGGATAACACGATGCAACTACCATCTTTGCGTAGAGACGGAAAACTCGACATCAAACCCTATACGACTGCCTCGTTGGTCTCGCGGTATAAATGTGCGCGTGGGATCGGGAGGTCCCGGGTTCTATTCCTGGGTCGGGCAGTGTTATTGAGTTTTTCTGTCACGGAATTCTCAGTAGCAGCACGGAGTCTGGAAAAGTGCCCGGTACGGCAATAGGCTCGCCCCTTATTACGTGGGACTGAAGTATATCTGGCGAAAAGTGGGTGTAGAAATACACCTCTGCCTACCCCTTCGGGGATAAAAGGCGTGACGATATGTATGTATGTATGTATATATATAATACTTTGAAACGTGTACACCTTCATATTAATATTAATAATATTTATGTTATTTGTCTATATAGCATCATAACTAGGAAATAAACTAACTAGCTAACTAGTTTACACTAGCCATGGTCATGGGAAGACTGACGAAACTTCGATGTAAATATAAGCAAATTAAAATTTCGTATTATTAGCAACATTTTATAACACAGGACTTAGTCAAATTACTATAGGTACATTGCATATGCATTTGGATTTAAAGGTACTCATAAATATTGGACGATAAACAATTAACCAAACGGTTTTCGCGTCAATGTGAATGGAGTCGAAACGTGGAACATTATAGACGTTTATTCCACTTGGTTCAAGACGTGTATATTGGCACCGAATTAACTAAATTTCATGCATGCAATAATCAGGGTATTTACTGGGTATATTTTTGTAAAATAGTTAAAATATGTAGTGGAATAGGGATAACTAAAAATACTAGTATAAGTCTAAAATTGCTCTTTTACTTCTAAAGTATTTTAGCTACTAAGTGCTTCGAAAATGTTAGTAGAACACTACTTGTACCATTTGATATCATTATTTTATTATACGAAGCAACTTGATTTAATATTTGTTAATTCATAGCCAAATCAGTGTAGAATTTACAACCTGATCGGTAGGATGAATGATGTAGTTTTAAGCCGAAAGAAAAAATTGAAACTTCATGCGCACAGTGGCAAACTGAGTTCATTATTCGGTTCATCGGTGTGCCCAAACAACGTACTAGAATGAAGTTGAAGTCGAGCAAATTTGGCAAAACGTCGCGTATAACGAACGAATTAAGAATTCAAGTAGTTTGTACTCGTTACAATGTTGTTCTGTTACTATGTATGTATATTGTTGTTCATTTGCGTCAATCTTGCTACACTTATTCTGTATTGTAAGTTATTCTGATGCCAACTAGTAACAAACAAATGTGCAGTACTAGGTATGTGCCGGTGTAAATACTGTAGCTAGTGAAATTACTGGGCATTAGAAGACTTAACATCTCAGTGTAGTCAGAGGCCAGGCTGTCTCTGACATTGCTAAAGTCTATGGACGGCGATTGCCGCTTACCATCAGGTGCTAAAAACCTACAAAGCAAAACCATTAACGAGCGAAAGTAATTACAGTTAAAGATAGCCTGATAGGCAGACAGACAGACAGGAGTCAGAAAAATATATAGTGTGGAGAGATAGTTAGAGATTGCAATTTTTATGACAAGGCTTGAACTTGTGTTTTCTATTTGGTCAGAAAGCCGCCGAGAATTTTCCCAAGCGGAAGAAAACGATAGTGTTTCTAAGTTTTTAAATAAATTTAAGGTATCCTATTTCGCACAGTAGTAAGACCATTTTGAATTTAACCCTCAACTTCAGTACTTGCTTCTATATCGCAGTCTACTCACATATCCAATCCAGCCATTATGCGGCCTATTGCGAGAATTCCAAAGCTAGTCCAATGCATTAAAATATATTATGGATGAGATTTGCCGGTGGCGGTGCGTGTGCTGTTTCAATGTAATGGAGTTGGATGACGTCTGTAATGGTGGATGCCTTATTGAACAGAGGCGATAGATGTTAGTGAGATATCGGCGTTGATTACTTGAGGCCCAATTCTCCTAAATAAACTTGTTCAGAATACAGTTTCGATAGAATGTCAGTGTCATACTTACTTTACAAATGGTATTCATCCAAATCAACCATAGCCACTCACGTGCTAACGTCACAACAAAAAAGCGCTTGTAGTGCTTACCGAAAAGTTACATGGAGCGCCAGCGCGCCTTAGTATAATAAAACTTGATTTACGACGGTTCCAAGGGGTTATTTGGTAAACAATTGAACTTTTTGTATAGATTAGGGTACGGAGAACTCATTCATTGAAGTTTCTAAGAATTTAACAACCATTTAAAATTATAAAAAATAGGGGAACTTTTTTAAAATAATAAATTATAATATACGATAATGACATAGGTTAGTATGGTTAGTAGAATACCGATTCTGAGTCAATTCAAAATATAATCTCATTTCGTTCAAAATATTCTTTCAATGTCATATAAAAATAGCTACGTTAAAAACAACCAACTTCAAAAACGAAAAAGTAAAAAATAATAAAGATTTAATATTAATTAAATACTACCAATTACTTAAATGCGCTATTTACTCATAGCCAAATCAAATTTCAAAAACCATTAAATTAAAGAAGGCATTTTGGCTTTTTCATCAGACCCTAGAGGATCCTAGTAACCACCTGCACCAAAGTGCTAATCAAGACTAATCAAACGAACGTGATAGAGATTTGTCATTTAATTACTGAGTTTCTATGACCACCTTTCGATTCCATCATCAGATCAGCTCTATGTCAAAATATTTTTTTTTTTATTGTCATCCAATTTACATCCGTATACTAAATTTCAGCTCAATTGGTAACGGAGAAGTGGATCAAATTTACTTGCGAGTTTTGATTTCAGAAATCGGGATAAGTAAATAAATAAAAATTGCTCATAAAATAAAAACTACTGGGTCTAAGTGAATAAATTTTTATGGGACCAATTCGAAACTATTACGCATCAAACAAAAAATGAATCACGTAAATCGGTTCAGAAACCTTTGCGAAAAAAAAATATACCGGCCGAATTGAGAACCTCCTCGTTTTTTTGTTGAAGTTGGTTATAATTGGTTTTCTGGTCGAATCCTGACTGATATTGTAAATGTGAAAGTGTGTTTGGTTGTTTTGTTTTCACCTCCGGAGCGTTGTTGTGGTGTGATTTTTGTGTGTGGATAGGAGGTTAAAGAACGACAACGGCAATAAATGCAGGCTGTGTTGTCAACAGACTAGAGCCTATATATTTAATGTATTTCTTTACATTGGAATCGAAATAGCGTTGGTAAATATTATCTAGATTTCTGACTAGAAAACCTTCTGCCTGCTTGCTCTCATAATATGCATGCTGTATTTATGCTAAATATTCTATTACATTTTGAAACAAGAAACCTATGACGATGCTAGTTCCCGAGTAAGTAATACTCCAACGAATAGTCCCGAGTATCACTTTGAATCCAAACTGTATTTGTATTTCGTCCCGATTGCAGGTTAGGCGTCTCAGGCTAAACCTATTTTTCCTTTGTAGTGAAAATAAAATTTGAATAAAAATAAAGACGTGTTGTAGTTATTTTCTATTTTCTTTTCTGACTTGCTTTGACTCAATTCAGTCCGATATTAGACTGCGAGAGATATGCTTTAATATTGAGCAATGTGCTATTAATTTATATTATTAAGACGTTTTTAGGGTTCCGTAGCTCGAAATGAAAAAAGGGAACCCTTATAGGATCACTTTGTTGTCCGTCCGTCTGTCAAGACCATTTTCCTCAGAAACGCGTGGAGGTATCAAACTGAAATTTATATAAAATAGTCAAGTCTACTGTCCCTTGAAGTTACCAAAAAATCAAACTTCTAAACCAACGCAATCAAAAGATACAGCCGTTTATGCTGCAAATTTCTGAACTCGCAATGAAATCAAAACCTAACAGGATACTTCCCGTGAACTCAGAATTTTGAAATTTGGTACGAAGCAATGTCTTATAGCACAGATATAGGAAAAATTGCAAAAGTAGTACATTTTTAGTAACATCATATAAAAAAAAAATATTTATTAATTTAAAAGTTACTACCCCTTTCCTCATGAACACGTCAAGTTACTAAATTGAAATTCATATCAAATACTTGTTGAATCTATAATACTTTTAAGCTGTAACAAAACCAAACTTCTATCTCAACGCAATCAAAAGATACTGCAATTTTACTATATTTTCAAACTCGCAACTTCATGCAAGAGAATCAAAACCTACAGGGTACTTCCCGTGAACTCAGAATCCTGAAATTTGGTACAAAGCAATGTCTTATAGCAAAAATAAAGGTAAAATTGCGAAAACAGTAAATTTTTAGTTACATCACATAAAAAAATGATTTATTAATTTTAAAGTTACTACCCCATTCCTCATGAACGTGTTAAGTTATTAAATTGAAATGCATATCAAATGCTCGGGTTTATAATACTTTTAAGCTGTAACAAATTCAAACTTCTATCTCAAGGCAATCAAAAGATACAGCAATTTTACTATATTTTCAAACTCGCAACTACTCGCAAGGGAATCAAAACCTACAGGGTACTTCGCGTGAACTCGGATTCTTGAAATTTGGTACGAAGCAATGTTTTATAGTACAGATAAAGGAAAATTTTCCAAAATCGTAAATTTTTAGTTATATCATATCATAAAAATATTTTTGATAATTTTAAAGTAACTACCCCTTTCTTCATGAACTCGTAGAGATATAAAATTTATTATACCTTTAAGCTGTATCAAATTCAAACTTTTATCTCCACGCAATCAAAAGGTACAGCAATTTTACTAAATTTTCAAACTCGAAACTACTGGCAAGGGAATCAAAACCTACAGCATACTTACCGTAAACTTAGATTCTTGAAATTTGGTACGAACCAACGTTTTATAGCACAGATAAAGGAAAAATTGCGAAACCCGTAATCCCATGAACGTGTAGAGTTATTAAATTGAAATTCATATCAAATACTCAAATCTGTAACAACGTTAAGCTGTAATAAAATCAAAATTCTATGTCAACGCAATCAACAGAATCAGCAATTTAAACATAATTATTTTCAAACTCGCAACTACTCGCAAGGGAATCAAAACCTACAGGGTACTTATCGTGAACTCAGAATCTTGAAATTTGGCACGAAGCAAACTCTTACAGCACAGATAAAGCAAAAATTGTGAAAACCATAAATTTTTGATTACATCATACCATTAAAATATTTTTAATAATTTTATAGGTGGTACCCCTTTCTTCATGAACCCGTAGAGGTATAAAATTGAAATTCATATCAAATGCTCAAGTCAAAACTAAAGGGTACTTCCAGTCGATCTAGAATCTTGAAATTTAGCATAAAGCAACGTTTAATAGCACATAGGAAAAATTTTGAATACCCTAAATTTTTTGTTACAACACATATTTTTTAAATAATTATATATACCTACTGGTTTGTACGGAACCCTTGGTGCGCGAGTCCGACTCGCACTTGACCGTTTTATTTTGTTTGACTGCACTGTTGGCGTAGTCGTTTAAGTAGCTGCCTCGCCACTTGACACTGTGCCAAGTGTTGTGGGTTTGATTCCCACACGAGACAACACTTTGTGTGAATCATAAATTGTTGTTTCGATTCTGGGTTGAGTTGTGTCCATTGGTTGTATGTTCATAAAGTCCCCGCTATAGGATTTATTCTTAGTGCGGGAGTTGTCTTTTTTATAAAGAAATTAAAAAAAGACTATTTTTCATATTTTCATTATAGATGATTATTTTTTTTAAATTCACTTGCCAAATCTTTATGTCTACATGAACGGTATTATTTTGTGTAATTCGCAAATTAGGTACTGTTTCTGGTCTAACTACTTTCATTGTCTGTTGGTTCAAACTTTGTCAAGTCCGTCATGGTACGAGATTTAATTATTCCTTTATGTTGTTGTTTCTTCTCGATATCCTCAGATCAACGACCTAGTTGAGAGACTAACATCATGCATCGCAGAGGATCTGGGGTTCAGGAGTTCAGACTCATAGCCCGCACTGTTTTGCAGAATTAAAGGTTTCCTAACGATGTGTTTAATTTTTTATCACTTTGAGAAATTGGTGCACGCCATGGATTCGAACCCGCACTGTTTTGCAGACTGCCAGGTTTCCTCACAATAATTTTAATTTTTATTTTCTAACATTGAAAACTCTTTGGTGCACGCCATGGATTTGAACTCGAAATCCTCTGAATTCGTTCAGGTCTGGTCTGATATCCCCACTAAGCTACTGACCATTATTTGCCTCCTCCAATAAATTACCTACTACTACAATTCAACTCACTTCACCCTCGAATCCAATATTCGAATAAAAATATTATTCGAATGACGAATGTGATTTGATTCCGTTGTGCAGTAATATGTCTAAGTTAACATTCAATAACAGCAGGTGCATTTCGTTTCATTTGAGCCGATTGTAGCACATGTCAACATTGGGTAACTTTCAGCCAATTCTCTTAGTAATAATATGGTAATTTGGGGCAAGTTATTTGAATGGAAACAAACCTTTTTTTAATCGGTACACACTGGGATTGGTTAGTGTAGGTATCGAATGTTATAATATATTTTTATGATTTTATTTTCCGTTCCTGTTCACTATTGAGTTTCTGTAAAATATGACATTTATATTTTAATCTACTCATATTTCTCTGTCAGTCTCAACTTTATATTACTCCGACGTTTCGGCGAGGTTTTCTCCAACCATGGTCACGAAATCAATGTCAGTCATCCTTTTTTTAAAGCAATTACACTATTAAGACCTCATCATACTATATTAGAGTGTTTAAAATGCAAAACTTTAAAAGTGGGGATTATATGTATTCATCATAGAAATTAATTTAGCAGGTCTTAATCGCGTTAACTTATTTGAAATGAAATGAAATGAAATAGTTCTTTATTTCGTATAAACTTTGCAAGTACTTACGAAACGTCATTTAAAAAAGAGCATTTTATACAATTATTTTTGTGTGCCGAATTAGAACAGCTCAATCCCAAGCGTTTTGGTCGTCTTTATATTCAGATATTTTATAGTATGCTTTTGAGCATAATTTCGCTTTAACAATAATTTTGAACTTATTTATAGACAAGTTTCTTAAATTATGAGGGAGCTTGTTATAAAAGCGTATACATTGCCCCATAAAACAGCTACTTATTTTGTGGAGACGAGTGCTATGAACTACCAGATTATTCTTGTGTCTCGTATTTACAGAATGTATATCACATTTTTTACTGAATTTTTCAATATTTTTATGTACATATAACAGATTTTCATAAATATATTGTGATACAACAGTTAGAATGTTTATTTCTTTGAATTTTTTTCTTAGAGTAACTCTTGGACCGAGGTTATAAATTCCCCTTACAGCTCTTTTCTGTAGAACGAATATTGTATTTAGGTCTGCAGCACTCCCCCAGAGAAGAATCCCATACGACATTAAGCTATGAAAATAACTGAAATAAACCATTCTAGCTGTTTCTAAATCTGTAAGGCGTCTAATTGTCTTAACTGCATAAGCTGCAGAACTGAGTTTGCCCGATAGCCTTTCAATATGTGGACCCCATTGTAGTTTGGTGTCGAGCATAATACCTAAAAACATGGTTGTCTCGACGGGCTCAGTCCTAGATTCATTTAGATTATTCTAGAATCATTATTCTAGAATCATTTAAGGTATAAATACCTATTTGTTACCGACGTTTCGCTCGTCTTGCACCGAGCGTGGTCGCGGAGAGACTGATGAGAGCTCAGCGACGTCTTGTGGAAGTGCGGGTTTCAGCACCTTCCCTCACTTGGTCTTTATTTAAGTTCGCAATGTCGGTACTCCAACACACTACACTAATGACGTCTACACACTGTTGAGATTTATCACTGCGGCGGTGTTTACACTTGCTGATGACTGGATTCCAAGTGGCCGATAATCTATATCCATCCTCCCGGTTGAAATTGTTATATTTCTTGATTTCTACCGCTTCACGTACTATCCTGGAGTAATAGTGACGATCGGTGGATAAGACTTGTGGTTGATGCAGTTCTATCCAGTGGTTTGGTCCAGACTCCAACAAATGCTCAGCTATCCCCGACTTGTTAATATGTCGGTTTTTTACAGCTGCGATATGTTCCTTTACCCTTTCAGCGATTGTACGCTTAGTCTGCCCGATATATAAACTACCACAGCTGCAATCGACTTTGTAGACGCCAGGTGTTTGGAGAGGAATTACATCCTTTGGTGTATGCACATTGTGTGCTATCTTAGAGAGCGGACCGTATACAGTCTTGATGGAGTATTTCTTGAGTACTGTTCCAACTTTGTCCGTCACTCCCTTTAGATACGGCATGTAAGCGGGCACTCTGCTTACCGCGACCACGCTCGGTGCAAGACGAGCGAAACGTCGGTAACAAATAGGTATTTATACCTTAAATAAGTTAAGTTAACGCAATTAAGACCCGCTAAATTAATTTCTATGATGTATACAAATCGCGAAAGTTTAAAAATCGATTATTATATGTATTATTGTAATCGATATCATATTTGTAAATATACAATTGCAGATTGGAGACATCCTAAAAACAGGACAGGTTAGAAGTAGCCTGCACAGAAGAGCATGCATGAGGAATCTGATGGGAGTGAAAGAAGCAAGAGAGATATGTCAGGATCGTTGCAAATGGCGTTCCGTAGTCTCTGCCCACCCCTCTGGGCGACAGGCGTGAGGCTATGTATGTATGTATGTATATAAAATTGCTTGTCTTGAAAGACATATCATCGCAGAGCTCAAACTACAGAACCTAGAATCTCGAACTTCCTTTTATGATGTAGGCACCACTAAAATAAGGATTTTCTAATATGGGAATTAAACTTTCGTGGTCATTTAAAGTTATGTGATATAGGTATATCCTGAAAGACAATTTAAAATCGATTTTCTAATTTGCTTGTAAGAGAATAAAACAAAGGTTGAAATTCTAGGGCTGGCAGGCACGAGCGACAGCTAGTTGTTTATATTTTGTTATATATATATTTTTTATAGTCTCACGCCTTTTATCCCCGAAGGGGTAGGCAGAGAGAGATTCGCAATGAATTTTTAGGTCCCACGTAATAGGGGACGAGCCTATTGCCGTTACCGGGCACATTACCAGACTCGTGCTGCTACTGAGAATTCGGAAAACCCAGTAACACTCTTGCACGACCCGGGAATCAAACCCGGGACCTCCGATCAGCAGTCTCATACGCTATCCACTGGACCACGGAGGCAGTCATATTTTGTATACTGTAATATATCTATATTTTTTTGTATACGCGTCGAATACCAGCTCGCATAGCGGTATTTTTTATTTTGTTTTGTTTCTCCCCCCATATTATTCAAAATAGGTAGAAGGCATGCATTCTTCTCTCCATTCCCTGCATCCTAACCGGATCGTCACCGCTGCTCCGTATTTGAGGATAAAATTTCATTTGAACGGATGGCACGCTCCGCAGTTCGTAGCAGCATTCCAATGGACCCGACGCTTACGAAAATAAAAATT
The DNA here is from genome assembly GCA_944739405.2 of Euclidia mi. Taxonomy (NCBI): domain Eukaryota; kingdom Metazoa; phylum Arthropoda; class Insecta; order Lepidoptera; family Erebidae; genus Euclidia; species Euclidia mi. The sequence goes on along the minus strand of OX123181.2, from coordinate 91,580,428 downwards.
GTCGGTCGTACACGAACGAAATGAACTGTTTTCTAAACAGTATTTTTGTTACTTTTTTGTGTAAGAATCTACATATGTTATGCGATAATGGTAAGGATTACCTACTTTGACGCGTATTTTTATAGTTTTTTTAGAAGAGAATAGTAAAATGAGTAAATCGTTTTTTTTGGGTGAAACACATGCAGTCATCTGACTCGGCAGAGCTTGAACTACGGTAACTAGACAACCAATTAATATCACTTTAATTTTAATCCTTAATACACACTCTAGATAGGGGAAGTCCAGGGTAGGAACTGAATTCAGCTTAGCAGTCATAATAAGCTAGCGGTTGCTAGGCTATTCAGCTCATATGTTTTATTGCCCGTTCTTTCTCGCGGTTCTACCTATTGCATTGCTACCGTGGCAGTTAATATACATGTTCATAAGCCTCTCTTTGTGGCCTATGAATAAAAAAATTTGGCTTTGACTTTTTGGCTAGGAGTCAGATTATTAACCAGTTAAAACCAATTTCATGATTATCTATAATATAAAAATGAATCGCAAAATGTGTTGGTAAGCGCATAACTCAACAACGCCTGAACCAATTTGGACAATTCTTTTTTTTTAATGTTCGATGAAGTTCAAAGATGGTTTTTACGGCGAGAAAAAATCTAATTATTGCCGGAAAAACCCTAAAAACAGCCCTTTTTTCCCATACAAACGTTTTCTAACTAAAACGTAGAGTCAATTTGAACTTTATTGCTATTGTATAAAGTTCATATTAAATTATAAGCACTCACTGTTGTTTAAACAATGTAGGTATGTTCCTAACGTCAAAGAATCAATTTGCACTTTATTACCGCTATACAAAGTTCAAATTCAATCATATCTTTCAAAACAGTGTGCGTTGGAGCACAGAATACATCGATATAGGATAAACAAAAAAAAAAAAAACGAAACTCAACAAAAGAGTTTTTATTATCAACAAAAGAGTTTTTATTATTTCATATCCCTATTTTACATACATAAAACATTAGTACGGCTTGAAGGATTTGATTCCAAGTCATATCAAATTAAAAAAAAGTTGAAACTGTTGAGATATGTACAGCACTAGCTGCGTGTCTCCACACTAGTAATGTTGACTGGTAACTATGGTTACATTTTCTTCTTATGTAGATTGTGTCGTGGTAATATTTTATGAATATATTTAATATGATTTGTGATAAATAACAGAGTTTGCTTATTCTTCCACCTAAAACCTCAACATGGTAGCAGATCGCGTGCAGTAAGTAAACAAAAATATATTGGGTTGCGATCCACGAAAAATAATATCGGCGAAAATTATAAGAAAGAAAGATGACAGCTGCGGGGTCTCTTCTGCCGATTTTGACTGAAAATTCAAATTTCAGTCATCGGAAATTTAGACTAAAATTACTGCTGGAAGAAAAGCAATTAAGCAATGTATTATTAAAAGAGATACCAACGGAAAAAGATGCTCTAGTATCATTTTTGAAAGATGACTCACGAGCAAAATCAATTTTGGTACAATGTCTGAGCGACAAATATATTGACATTGTAAAGAATGCAAATACAACCAAAGAAATGTTAACGTCATTAGAAGCCATATTTGAACGAAAAACAGTCTGTAACAAATTTTATTTAAAACGGAAGCTTATAACAATGCGCTATGACAATGAAAGTAACTTACAGCAATATTTCCTAAAATTTGAAGGAATTCTTAGCGAATTAGCGGCTATCAACGTTAACGTCGATGCAGAAGACCAAATTTGCTATCTGCTGTCTTCTCTTCCAAAAATATACGATCAAGTAATTACATCAATAGAGACTATGGCATCCGAGAAACAACTGAACCTAGAATTTGTTAAAGCAAGACTACTTGATATGGAGACAAAGTTAAAAATGGACGGAAATAGTGAAAGTTATGAGAATAATGCTTTCCTCACGTGTCACTCCTGTGGGAAACGTGGACACAAGTCGTTTGAATGCAGAGGATCAGGACGAGGACAAGGGCCGAGTAGAGGACGGTCATTGACACGAGGACGGAGCTATCCAAGGGCGCGTGGACGCTCATTTAGAGGATTTTCAAGTGCACGACATGCAAAGTATCAACATGCTTCAGCAGCAGACACAGAAGACGAAGAAATAGGTTTCGTTGCTAGCGATATTATTGCTAATGTGAGTGAGTGTGGTAGCATAGAACTAATTGTAGACTCGGGATGTACGGATCATTTAATAAATGAAAAATATGAAAATTATATGACGGATATTACGTACTTAGATAAACATGTAAAAATATTCGTAGCTAACGGCCAATGTATTACAACTAATAAAAGAGGTAAACTTAAAATAAAATATCAAAATAATAAGATAAATATTGATGCTCTAATTGTGAAAGATGTTTCATACAATTTACTATCAGTGAAAAAGATTGTCGAGGCAGGTTTTAATGTAAACTTTAATAAAAACAATGTTAAAATATTTAATTATAAGACATTTTTAAGCGGCAACGTGCTAGGAAAGTTGTATAAGTTACAAGCCGAATTATGTAAGTACGAAATCTGTAATGTTAGTGATGCAGCAGATCTATGGCACAAACGTTTGGGTCATTTGAATAGAAAAAGTCTTAATATATTAAACTTACCTGTATCTGAGAGAATTTGTAGTCCCTGTATGGAAGGTAAAGCCACCCGAAGCCCATTCACACCTGTCCCAAAGCCTAGAACGAGAATGATAGCCGAAATGCTTCACACAGACATAGCTGGACCGATCAGACAACAAGGACCTAATGGTGAGAAATATTTTATGACGATTATTGACGATTTTTTTCATTTTTGCGTAGTGTATCCCCTGAAGAGCAAATCTGAAGCAACAGAACGACTGATGAACTATGTATTAAGAATTGAAAACGAAACGGGGAATAAAGTAAAAAAAAGTCGATGCGATAATGGTGGAGAGTACACTGGTAATAGTTTGAAATTTTTTTTGCAGAAATAAAGGGGTTAGTTTAGAATATACTTTACCCTACACGCCACAAAATAATGGCATATCAGAACGGATGAACCGCACATTATGTGACAAAACGAGGACTCTATTGACGGAAACTAATTTGCCAAAACATTTATGGTGCGAAGCGATACAATGTGCAGTTTACCAATTGAACAGATCGCCATCATGGGCCATATGGTTCAAGACACCAAGCGAAATATTTTTTGGTAAAAACGACCTATCGAGATTGAGAGTTTTTGGTTCCAAAGCTTGGGCAACTATAGTACCCAAACCGAACAAGTTAGCCAAGAGAGCAAAAGAAACAAGAATGGTAGGTTATGGAACCGTTGGTTACAGATTATGGGATCCAGAAGAAGATAAGATAGTTCTATCCAGGGATGTAAGATTTGATGAGAGCGACATTAAGTTCAAAAATAACGAAGAAGTGAAACAAGTAAGGTATATTCAAGATAAAGAAGAAGAAATCAATACAGAAAAGGAAGATATTGTAGAAAAGGAAGATGAATTTAAAGATGCAGAAATGAATAACGATCAAACTGAAGAAGAAAGAACCAGACCCAAAAGAACGATAAAATCTCCTGCTTATCTTAAAGATTACGAGACGAATGTAGAAAACATAAATGAAACTAACATTGTTATATGTCTCAGTGCAAATGCACCAGAAACTTTCGAAGAAGCTATAAGAGAACCAGAATGGAAAACCGCAATTAATAAAGAATTAGATGCACTCCAAAGATTAGAAACATGGGAAGAACAAGAAATAACCGATGGAAGAAAGGTTATAGATACAAAATGGATATTTAAGCAAAAAGAAGATGGAACAAAAAAGGCAAGACTGGTAGCTAGAGGCTTCCAACAAAAGAAAGAAGATATTTTCGACAGCATTTATGCACCCGTTGCTAGACATTCTGCACCCGTTGCTAGACATTCTACTATAAGAATGATCTTATCAAAAGCTGTACAAGATGATTTAAAGATTATTCAACTTGACATTCCAACTGCATTCCTGAATGGAAAATTGAAGTCTGATGTATATATCAAAATACCCCAAGGATTAGAAATAAAAAATAATAATACAGCATTAAAACTAAAGAGAGCATTGTATGGGTTGGTTGAATCACCAAAGTGTTGGAATGAAAAACTTGACGAATTCGCGAAAGCTAACGGATTCCAAAGATCAGAATATGATTACTGTTTGTATTACAAAAAAGACTGCTGGATGCTGATTTATGTGGACGATATCCTGATAATTGGAAACGGGGAAGATACTATTAAAGCACTTAAGGAGGAGTTTAACGCAAAATATATGGGCGAAATGAAGAACTTTCTCGGAATGGAAGTTAAAAGAAATAAAGATACTTTAGAACTGAAACAAACAAAAATGATTGAAAAGATATTAACTAAATTCAAAATGGATGAATGTAACGGAATTAAAACTCCCATGGAAAGAAATTACAATATAGAAATAAAGGATAATACAGAAGTTTTAGATGTACCGTATCGAGAACTAATAGGAAGTCTAATTTATCTAACCGTAACAACAAGACCGGATTTAACATTTGCAGTATCATATCTGAGCAGATTTTTAGATAAACCGAATGAAGAATTATGGAAAGCTGGAAAAAGAGTATTACGTTATTTGAAAGAAACAAAGGAAATGGGATTATTATTTAAAAAGACAAATGACAAAAATTTATACGGATTTTCGGATGCCGATTGGGCTGGAGATAGAAGCGACAGAAAAAGTGTTAGCGGTGGTATTATCCTACAAGGGCAAAACCCCATTGCTTGGTTTTCAAAAAAGCAACAATGTGTAGCTTTATCGTCTGCCGAAAGCGATTACGTAGCTGCCGCATCATTAGCACAGGAAATAGTTAATTTAAAAGGCATATGTAGACACTTAGGTTGTGATGTGAATGCCGTGTTACTTGTTGACAACAAAAGTGCGATATCAATGGCCAAAAATTACGAGAATTCTAAGCGTACAAAACACATTGATATACGGGTTCATTACATAAAAGACTTGGTTGTCAATAAGGTGATCAGTATTGAACATATTTGCACCAATGAAAATTTAGCTGATGTTATGACTAAAAGTTTGAGCAAAGACAAGTTTTATAAATGCATTGATAAGTTCTTATGCTAATTCTCAGTTGGTTAGTTTACTGTTGGTTTATTTAAGTTAGATATATAGTTGTGTATTAAATAATAACTGTAAACCAAGTTATCATTTAGGAGGAGTGTTGAGATATGTACAGCACTAGCTGCGTGTCTCCACACTAGTAATGTTGACTGGTAACTATGGTTACATTTTCTTCTTATGTAGATTGTGTCGTGGTAATATTTTATGAATATATTTAATATGATTTGTGATAAATAACAGAGTTTGCTTATTCTTCCACCTAAAACCTCAACAGAAACAACAACAAACTGTCAATGTCAGTGTTGTTTTTCTTGGATTTTCGGTTACCTACTCTACTCTGTTTGCTTTTGTCAACTGATACACGAAACAAAATCGTACCTATATCGTGTTTTGTGCAGTGTTTAGTTACTTATGATACTTATGATCACTAATTATTGCATGTGACACAATAATCTATAATAAAGATATCCCTCAGCATTAAAATTGCCATTAAATACCCAAAGCAATGAAACTCCGACCTGCAACATTTCGAAGAACACTGCAATGGCAAAGGTCTTGCAGCAATGTCAATTAATTATTTGGGATGAATGCACGATGGCACATAAAAAATCTTTGGAGGCTTGAGGCAGAACCTTAAAAGATCTACGGAGCAATCATAACCAATTTGGTGGTGCAATGATTTTATTAGATTTTCGTCAAACATTGCCAGTGATTCCACGATCAACACCAGCTGATGAACTCAATGCATGTCTAAAGTCCTCCAATTTGTGGAAACATGTCAAAGTACTTCATTTAAGCAAGAATATGCGTGTCGAGTTGCAAAATGAACAATCTGGAAACATATTCTCTAAACAACTCATTGACATTGGTAATGACAAATTTCCTATAGACATGTTGACTGGCTGCATTAACTTTCCTCAAAGTTTTTTCAGTTAACTCGATCAAAAGATGAACTTATTCAGGAGGTGTTTCCAGATGTTTTTCAAAATTACAGAAACCATGATTGGTTGAGCGAACGAGCTATATTGGCTGCAAAAAACATAGATGTAAATGAATTAAATTTAAAAATTCAAGAACAAATTACAGGCGAATCGAGGATATATAAATCAGTTGATTCGGCTACTAACCAAGATGATGACTGTAGTGAACTATCCACCACAATATTTAAACTCGCTGGATTTGCCAGGATTGCCACCTCACAATCTTCAATTAAAGGTTGGATCGGTAGTTATAATGTTGCGAAATATCAACCAACCGCGTCTTTGCAACAGCACACGGTTAGCGATAAAAAAATACTAAACAACGTGATAGAAGCAACTATACTGAAAGGAAAGTATAAAGGAGAAGACGTTCTCATACCGCGTATCCCAATGATTCCGACTGATGTGCCGTTTGACTTTAAACGATTACAGTTTGCAGTTCGGTTTTCAAGTCCCAGGGGCAATCATTAAGTGTTTGTGGTATTAATCTCGAAAACCGACTTTATTGCAATTTAATTAGGCAGTACGTAGTCTGCCGGGTCAGCTAGTATCTTATAAGAATCAGACATAATTGAAAAACATCAACAAAAACTCACATCCCAGTTATTACTAAGCCGTATTCATCAATCTATGCTTTGAAGTAAGTACCAAAACATACTGCATCGAGCCCGCAAGCCATATTAAAATCCACGCAAACAAGGGTTATTCGATGGCTCATTGATAAATAGTTGATCTACGATGTATAGAACAGACATGCATACCCACATATAAGGAAAGTACACACTAAAGCCGGAGAACCAACGACATAGTCGGTCGATACAATCCGGTAAACTACGGTGCGAGAAACAGCCTATTACACAGCATTGTCGCAGTTATACCACACAGATTCAAATGCGTTCAATTGATATCCGGCGTACTCAATGGCACTGGTTGAGTTCTACGAAGTTTTGACTTTGAAGCGGATCAATCAGCGCAAGTCTGCCTTACAATGTCGTTACGTACAGTTACAAATTGTTAAGAATAGCATCGCTGAAATAAAAATTAATCCTGTTGACTATGCTATAGATCTAGGTACTATTATCTTATATATTAACATCTTCTTTTCGCAGGTTAACATGTTGGTGACTTGCAAACCACATCATACAGGTTTATTTCGACGTCTCCGTCACGACTAACCGCAACCACGAATATAGGAAACTAGTCGAAACGTCGGAAACAACATAGGACATCTTATATCAGTCGTCTAGCGAATAAGACCCTTCACAAACTTGTATGATATATTTCATGTCGTCGACGCGAAACGAAGATTCGAAAACGCCCTCAAGACCAGTCGAGACCGCCGGTAGACTGACGGATTGTCGGCAGTTCGTCGGGATTAGTGAGTAAACCTCTTTACACACACTCGGTTCAATATAGAAATTTCTGGACCTAAAGTTTATAGAAAGGGTTTCCGGAATGTTTATTCGTGTTTGGTTATGTTTCAAACGGTTTGTGGTAGAAAGGGCCTGTATTAAATTGTTCATGCAATAGAATTTACGTTTATACTATACAATGTATTGTTTTGTACTTATAGAAGCAAGCAGTTACTTTTATCTTTGCTTGAGTCTTTTTGAGATATTATTTCTAAAAGCCTTTCGTAAATAACAACATGTTTATCTACTCATTAATACAAATAATATTAGCTAACATTCTGTCAAACCAAGTTAAACTAGAAAGCCGTCAGGGCTGCAGCCCTGACGGCTTTTTAGTTTAACCGTTCTCCCGGTTTCATACATGATTTTCGCCCTGCAGGGCGAAAATCATGAATGAAGATTAAAAAATTCTAGGACTGAAAATAAACTGTTACAAAAGTCGTAAGACAACTTAAACTCAAACACTCAAAAATAAATCTAATGAATTAATTAATTTGTAAAATAATCATAGGCCGCGGTACGGGCAATTTTTCTTATAAATATTAATCAGCTCAACATGAAAAGTATGAATGAATTTGTCTTCTAAAACTAATTTTAATGAGGGTTAGTCATTAATAATTAAAACGATTCGAAATGAGAGAGCGCTGGAAAAGTTGAACCAACTTGAACTTATTTATTTAGTGAAAACACATTCGCCGTGTGGTTGACGGCATAGAATACAAGTGTCACCACCCCCTATCTTCCCGTGGGTGTCGTAAGAGGCGACTTAGGGATAACTCGATGCAAATACCATCTTTGCGTAGAGACGGAAAACTCGACATCAAACCCTATACGACTGCCTCGTTGGTCTCGCAGCATAGGTGTGCGCGTGGGATCGGGAGGTCCCGGGTTCGATTCCTGGGTCGGGCAGTGTTATTGGGTTTTTCTGTCACGAAATTCTCAGTAGCAGCACGGAGTCTGGAAATGTGCCCGGTACGGCAATAGGCTCGCCCCTTATTACGTGGGACTAAAGTATATCTGGCGAAAAGTGGATGTAGAAATACACCTCTGCCTACCCCTTCGGGGATAAAAGGCGTGACGTTATGTATGTATGTATGTATGAAAACACATTTAGAATTTAATTTTTGGCAAGCGTATAAAATATGTATAGAGCCTAGCCATTTTATTACAGCGTTGATGGCTAATCTAATCGGATGGCCGATAGACCAAGACCACCAATACTTAATAGACCGTGCGAAGCTGCGGCCAATATTTTGTATATTCAAAATGATTTGACTCTAAACTTCAACGAATCGTTCGAACTCGGTAAAGCTTCTACATAGTATCGCAGGTTGAGCGAGAATTCCCACCGACAGCCAAGCCTTATCCACTTATATGAGCTGCCTCTACAAACATGTTCTGAAAGACTTGACTGCATAACAATCATATGCTTCTTGTAGAGATTTCAACGTCTTTGTTTGGCGAAATAATCTGATTTAAAGAAAAATTTACATGATTTATTTTGAATATTTTATTTCTCAGGGAAATTAGGACTGTTCGCATTTTACATAAATCGTATTTGGTAGTTTTTTATTATGTTCGTTATTCATTGATTTATCAAACTGCGACCTGAATTATTAATAGATGCTGCAAAATAACACGCACGTAATAGGTGCTTTTTCATATAACATTTCACGAATCGTAGCACTTCAAAGATATTTGTTACTGGTGTATTTTGCTCAATTCCTGGAAGCTTAACAAATGCTTTTGAATCCTTTAACTTACAATTCTAACACATTTTACAACTACAGTAGTATAGTAACCCTTTGGTACGTTTCCCCCAGTCCAGTAACGTATTTATATCCTTTTTATTCCATATTAAACTTTATTATTTTGAACTACGATTTTCGTACCACCTGTATCATGTAATGCTCAACAATATTTTTTGTAAAAACACTTAATAAAATAAAAATCTTTTATTCACCTTGGTCACCTTGCAATGCCTATGAACGTCAAAATAATAAATTTATATTACTTAAAGATTCTACATTTACTGCCACGTTCGCAAAGCAAGGGCGTAGAACCATCAGATCAGATAGTAAAACGAAATATAAGATAATAATAAGTTCTTAAGCCTAAACCGTATACCTTGTAATCTTTAAAACAGATAATCAATTTTCCAAATAACCGTTTCCAATATCATTACAAAGACATACAAAACACGTTAACACATAAAAACTAAACCATCGCATTATAATTTACTTCACCACAGTCAAGCAAAACTAGAATGAACCAGTTTTATTCAGTAAAACCCAAAAGGCACACCGCAAGCTCTACACATGTTATGAAACGAATTAAAAATGCGCCTGCCATATTTCTATTTCAAACGTCCATGAATTTTTAACTAGGCCGAACTGGTGTCCTGTTTTAATCGGCTAAGGACAAAGTACTGTTGGTAGTTACGGGATGTGGGTGTTTCAATGAGAACGTTGGTTTCTACACGATAACAACTTTGGAGCAGAATTATTCTTGAGTGTACATTCATTTTTTGTGTTAACGAGATTATTGTAATAGGTTTGGTTGATATACGATAGTAAACTGTCTTTATCTTGGAGCCCTTAGGTGTGCACTAAGATGTGATTTCCCGAAATTTCCACGGTATATAGAAGAAACGGTTTACTTAAAAGCAGGCGTAGCTGCGGGAATCCTCTTTTGTGTTATAATAGTAATATCCTGGTACAATCCATACAAAGCCATCCAACCCCAAACTAGGCATTGACTGTACTATGGTAACTAGATAAATAGGTAGTAAATAACCCTACCTCATTGAGGTAACATAACCCTACCTCTACAAATCTAAAGCGTTTTTAGTAAGGGTAAACAAAAACTTTACCCAACACTTCCATAGATATCCCACTCGGCTGAATCGCGCTATGGTTTCGTGTAGATCGTGGGTACATAAGCGCGGACTCATATTTTTTAAATCAGTACTCCCATCACCTTAGTTGTTGCACCATTCTCATTGGAATAAATTCAGTGGTTAACAAATCTAAGTGTTTTATTAAGGAGTGACCTGGTAGACTTGTTCACCACCCGTATCCCACAAATATTCGAACCTACGAACTCCGGCTTAGTAATTAATGTCACTAACCACTACACCACGCCAGTTTATATGAATGGAAGAATTGTATGTTTAATGGAAGAAGGTTTTTAGATTCATGGAAATAAACAGACATTTATGGAGTTTCAAACATGATATATGAAAGATTTCACAATATCAATATTGAGTTGACCGTAAAGATATCGCCATCGAAAGTTTGCCCTCAATAACAACAAACAATATATATTATATGAAATATGAAACACCAGTCTCTCAGAATTTCACTCACATCCATCTGATCGCAATCTTCTATTATTTCCGTCGTCTACCATCATATTCGCTCACTTAATACCCAGTTTACGTTCGTATATACAACCCTATTTCCAAGTTCCACATAGCACAATATTTAGCGCTACACAATTATTATTTGGTATTCAGTCGTGTGACTCAATACTCAATATTCCGACTCACGTGTGTACGTGAAAGATTTACAAACAGCGTGATTGCGGAGTGCCCCTTTGTGTCCCGTTTTCGACAGGCGTGACGGGACGATACTTGTTTAGGCCTGTTATAGATTTGGCTGAAAAACGCTTGGATTGTTTATTTCTGTTACCAACTTTGAGTATTTGTTAGAAAAAAATAAAATTTGGAACACCTAAAGTAACAGACAAGATTTGATATGGACAATGTTAGTCAACTTCAGGGTCGCGGTCAGTTATGCACGTTGGCGTGACTTCACCGCTACGGGACGTATGGGATACCAATTAAGTGAGTAGTGCCTTTTTTTTTTTTTTTTTTTTTTTTTGGTTTCGGGTTGGAAAATCCTCATGGAGTCCCTCCGCCCTGGGGGAAGGGCGAAGGGGACTGTCAGACTCTTACTGACTAAAAACCAACCCGTATTCCTCACGTACCCGTATGTCGGAGGGTCGGGTTTCGCCCAAGCATACGTCGCAACCCCCCGACGGGTATCGGCCCGCCAGATGGTCAGGCGGGCCCCGAACAAAACCCCCTTGGCGGCGGATGAAGGTGTTGGGCTCCGCCGCCAAAACACCCAGCGGCCGCAGAGGATAGGGAGGACGGCAACGCAACACCGCATCTCCTCTTCCTCTGCGGCCCCACCGCGACGCATCGAATGGTGCGCCCCCATTTGGTCGCGGGAGATAGGGCGCGCGGCAACGCAACACCGACACGCCTCTCCTCCCGCGACCGCGCCCGACTGCGAGGGACAGAAGAACTGTCCCTCGCACCCGCCCCTTTGGACGCATCCTGCGCAGGCCTCCGTCAAGCCCACGCGGAGCGTCCCCTCCTGGATCCCTCTTAGCTTCACCGCGGGGCTCCAATCCACGGTTACTGAGCCCCCCCACCACGACAAGGTGGAGATCCCACGGGGGGGAAGTGAGTAGTGCCTGAAAGTCTTTAAATAAGAAATCACAAAAAAAAATATGGGAGCAAGTAAAAAAATATTAAAGTCAATTAAATTCACAATTATTGATGTCCATTTAAAACTATGAAAATGGATGGGTGATGAATGAATGGGTCACGTATGACTGAGGTGACATTGTCATTTGGTTTTGTCCTGAATGTAAAAGTTATCTTACCCGAATATTGTTCAACTATATGTGTCACTATTAATACAGAATGAGCTCACTATTTCTTCCCGATGCCGTAGGAACTTCGTCGTCGTGCACCCAACGCACTCCAAGGAAAATACATGACACATTTCAGCTTCGTGCGCCCTATACTGTTGGCTGTAGCTTGTCTGTCAGTCAGTCAATAACGAAAGAATGTTATATAATTATACAGATTGATAGTGACAAGACAGTCACATGATTACACTATATGTTACACTAACGAATACGTAATAAAGTTATTTCCAAGTAATTAAACTACCATCTGTTATATGCTGGGCCGGGTTATTTTAATAAAAGCTCTAAGTTTTTTTGTAGCTTGCCGGCTCTGCGTTATAAATCACTTAATATCTTAGAATTTATTTGCTCGAGCAGCAACCGGCTTGTAATTATAATATTCCACAAGTTCCCTACAAAATCCTGCCATTTAAATATGTTGAACTCAGCACGGGTTTCAGTTTAAAAGTGGAGGAATTCTGGAGTTCTAAAATCTAAGATTTAGGTTAAATTTTATTAACTATAATACTCGAATAATTCTGTTATTTATAGGTAAGAAGAGGATGCCAAAATTAACAAAATTTTGTGAGAATTTCAAACATGTTCGTTATTTTAATACAGGTTCATATTAATGTAGTATAATTTATCTGTTGGTATTATGACTCTATTTTCTATATCTTTTCCATATTTGTAATTTCATCAAAATGTAATCAACAAGGGTCTACTATTTATATATTTATGGTCGATTTGCTTTAATCATTGGTTTAATGTTATACCTAGTTTGGACTAAACATAAAATGTAGGTACTTTAAATTACTACGGAAAAATAAATAACAGGTATATTTTACTTTTTTTTATTAAAAGAAGAAGACCTAGGCGGACATTCTATGACTAGATTGGAGACATCCTAAAAAATGGACGGGTCAGAAATATCCTAAACCGAAGAGCATGCATGAGAAACTTGATGGGAGTGAATGAAGCAAGAGAGGTATGTCAGGATCGTTGCAAATGGCGTTCCGTAGTCTCTGCCTACCCTTCCGGAAAACAGGCGTGAGTCTATGTGTGGGTATGGGTGTATGTATGTATTTAAAAAATAACCTAAACCTATTTTGAAATATTTATATACATAAATAGATCTAAAGGTAGTCGAAGTTACCGAAAGTAACACATACTGCTGAATACTATTTTTATCGATATTTATATAACGGCACAGAGCCTTGCTATTTTGTTTACCAGCTACAGTTAGAAATGTCAGCTCTTTTCATTTATGTATTGATATGAAAACATGCTCAGCGTATAATTGAAAATATTAATATCATGGTACCGGTTTCTAGCAAGTGCGTTAGAATTTATTAAACATATACGTGTGAAGGTATATACTTTATAACGATAAATGATGCGAACGAAATGCGTAAGATTATGGGCATAGATGGATGCATGTGTGATGATATGTACAAGTCCATTGGTTGTTCTTTGACGCAAAAACTACTTAGTTGACCTTGATAAAGTTGGCGGTAATTTAGCTTATACATCAAAATAACTTATAGGCAACTTTTTGTCACGATAACTGATACTTATGCAGGTGAATTAGTGTTTTTTGTTTGAGTACGATTTTGATATCTTAACCTAATATTCCTTTCATTATGTCAGCCAAATGACGTCCACTACTGAACTTAGATACAACTTGTTAAAACTTAAAACCTATCTCTGCTACGTCACCCGGTGCGTGGCTACCACTCCAATACCTGCCGCTAAATCTAAAATTATTATTAATGACTGCCTCCGTGGTTCAGTGGATAGCGTATGCGACTGCTGATCGGAGGTCCCGGGTTCGATTACCCGGTCAGGCAAAAGCGTTACTGGGTTTTTCCGAATTCTCAGTAGCAGCACGGAGTCTGGTTATGTGCCCGGCGGTATGTAACGGCAATAGGCTCGCCTCCTATTACGTGAGACCTAAAAATTCATGGCAAAATGTGGGTGTAATATTAAACCTCTGCCTACCCCTTCGGAGATAAAGGCGCGAGTCTATAAAAAAAAACATTATTATTAATCTATATTAGCTATAGTAGCTAGCTTCTATCACAGCCTTTCACAGTCCTCTGCTTGCCTTAAGCCTCTCCTAAATTATCTCACAATATCAATGTTACTCAATAAATGCCTACTATACCACGCTGGCTAGACAGTACAGGGTAGAGTAGAGTAGATATAGAGTTTTCCGTCTCATCGGACATATGATTGGCTTCGTGTATTTTCACCAGCCGCTCTTTACGACACATGAACTGGGGTAGTGACAATTTGTATTCTTAATCCGTCACAGCACGGAAAAGAGTTGGCTTATTTTGTACTGAAACCGGAAAGGCCCTACTAAGAGAATAATTATTTGAGAAGATCTTGCTCCCTGTATTAATGAGCCAATACATCGTTAATATGCCTGAAGTGAAATTGCAATGGAAATTCTATTCAAAACCGAAATTTCTGTTGAAATTTCACTCTCGTAATGTTCAAAAATGCATTCGTCAAATAGTTCATGAAGTAGGTTTTGATATGACGTTCTAAACCGAGTGAATACAACTGGGATGTTATGTTTATAAGTCTAGTCTATCCTGAAACATTTTTATTTGTGTGTGCGATTCAAACGCATAATGAAACAAATGTAATCGTATGTCTTAGTTATATTTTATAATCAGGGCCTGACATGGGGACGTGAGTCAATACTTAAGTTTAAACCTCACAGTTTCAAGGTAGTAAAAATCTAAGTATATCTATTACGTGAAGCAAAATATTGGTAGGCCCCTTTTTAATAAAAATTGGTATTAGTTAAAGTATATAATAATTATTGAAACGAAGTGCAGAAAGCTTATATTTTTATACAATCACTAGCTTTTGCCCGCCGCTTCGCACGCGTTAAATTCGAGGTAACACAAATCTACTTTCAGTGTCAAGTTGTGTGAAGACACTCCTAAGTATTCTAAAGCCTTCAAAAACTCTATAGGGTACAAAGTAACTCGGTCAGTATCCATGACATGATCTACCGTTATCTACCGAAAGGTACATAATAACATCACCTTGCATACAGTCAAATGTCAAAGTCATGCTCTTATACACGTTCAATATATCTCTATAGACATTTACGCATTTTTAATATTAGTAGGGAAAATTGTTTCAGCCATTTAAGCTTATTATATAATTATTAGTTTAAATATGCGAACAATTTAATCAACGTGCACAATATGACATTATGTATGACGTGACAGTACCTTGTGACAGTACTGACAGATATGCGATAGCACATGCGCAGCACTCAATTATTAGCGCTTGCGTTCTTACTTCCAAGGGTTAAATTTGTGTCGTACAAACTTCTACCCTCCCTACAATCCCTCCCAGTTTAATTTTTGCAACTTATGGTAGCCTATGTCCGTCTGTATTGTCCAATATATCTCTATATTCAATTTCAACAAAATCGGTTCAGCCGTTTTAGCGTGAAAACGGAACATACATACATACATTCACACTTTCGAATTAATTATGAAATACATTTATTTCGAAGAAATACAACAATAAGGAGTAGGAACGTTTAAACAGGAAAAATCAATGTCAGTAGTTCTACACAAGAAACGCTATATCAGAACAAAGCCTTAGACGCCTGTTATCCCAAGAAATCTGGTTGAGTTAATAAAAAAAAGGTAAATGAGGGGTGCAGACACATAAGAACATTGACACGTAGGAATTTGTATCGCCCAATCCGGGTGGCGACTGACACTGACGTATTTATTTGTTGCCAATAATATTGAGTGTATGTTTATACGCGTTCAGCTTTTGATCTTTTCTTCAGCTTTTGATTCGGTTATCAGGTTTTAGTTGAAAATGAAAGAGGCTGTTTTTCACGTCATCAGAATATATTAAAATTATATTGAACTAGATGGGCCCGCGGTTACAACCGCGTTTAGGGCTATTGCTCCGCTCCCGGGGCTCATAGCGTGATTTTATATAACCTATAGCCTTCCTTGATAAATGGCCTATCTAACACTGAAATATTTTTCAAATCGGAACAGAAGTTTCTGAGCTTGGCGCGATCAAGCAAATAATTTGTTCTTTTCAAGCTTTTTATATTAGTATTAGATAGCGAAAACAACATAGTGATCGCTTTAATAATAAGGCAAAGATGGACATAGCAAGGTATGGCGTCATTCGTTCCAATGAGGGTGATATTCTATGAGACAGAAGAAGAATATTGCTTCATGCTATTAATCATTTTACAAACAGCGACAAAACATGACTCCGACATGGACTGATGGTTCTTGTCCTGAAATAAAAACTGGAATCGACGAAGCAAGAAAGCGCTCTGAATTATGCCACAACAGGCGATCACCCATCCAAGTAGTGACCTGAGTAAAGGTTGCTTAACTTCGCCAATTTATTACGAATGGCAAATCAAGTCAAGCTAATATTTTAAAAGTGAAGTTTATAAAAACAAATGAATTGGAATCATATAGTTTTAAAATCAACCTTCACATGAATATCTTGCGCGACCATGTTGTATTATTCAATGCATAAAATGGATTTAGATAATATTATGTTTCTAAAAATGTTGCATGCTGAAAAATACCACAGTGATAAACAAGACAAAGAAAATTGATACTTTTAATAAGTTTGCTTTGGAGCAGACGTTATGTAACTGGTAGTATCCACACTTGGCGACAAATCGTATTAATTCTCAATTGCATGTCGCAATTCTGGGAAAATTTCGATATGCAATGAATATGTGGAAAATAAATAATGCATACAAAGAAAGAATACACAAAGCAGATTTTAACCTAATACTATGACAATCAGATAACTGATATAGATAGGCACTTATACCGGCGTTCCTTGTTATCGTTGTCCTGCCTGTCCTGCATATTAAACTTGTAGACACATACATCGTTAGCAATTCTTGTTGCAATACTATTTAGTCGTAAGGCCATATTTGTCTCCGGGCAGTTTATAAAATCCGCCATCAGAGTTGGCTATACGCGTAAATGTGAAAAAGTCACAGCAAAGTATGCCGACTACCTCCTAACTACATTTTCTGACTATCCATATTTTAATATTATGCGAGCTCAGGTCTGTCTATCGGTGACTGTCCGACTAAATTACTTAAGTGATTTTGACTGACTGAGGGTCAAACACGAACCATTCTTTAAAAATGTAGGCTTAATAAGAGGTAACATTTGATAAACACTGTTTTATATTATCTGGTCTGCAAAATAGTACGCTTTTATCGACATACCATGCGTGCGAAGCTTAAGCTAAAGCCTAATTGAAAATTAAAACATAAGCGCGATTCAGTGTGATTCAATCGCAAATCCTCACGCTTCTACAAGAAGCTGGTCTGTTCTAACCCTTAAAGTAGCTGTAGTAAGAACATTCCATTAGTTTGCTGATTGCTGAAGAGTTCTTGAGAGCTCTCGGTCCAGTCACGCGCTAAAACAATGCACCCATTACTTCAGATCGATCAAGTGTTACAGTAGATGCACCTGCTTATATGTGGACAGTAATATCATACGTCGAGTAAAAACTTAAGTACGTCATTGTAGCGAAGATATGTCTGAGAATATAAAATGGATTTGTCTTCGAAAGCGAAATTCGGTAGCGCAGCAGTATCATGAATAACTTTTTAAAATTTTAAATTGTTGTTTTATGAAACTCTTTCCAAACTGCCGATTTTTAAACACCCGTAATTAACTGCGAAATGGCAATTCAGCAGTAAGTAACCTAGTAGTAGGCCTGTTTTGCGCGAGGCTGTTTTGCATTCTAGATAGCAAAAAGTGGCTGTATTCTTTTTTGCCAACTTAGCTATAAAAACATGCGTCATATTTATTAGTTTTAATTAATAGTTATTAGTTTTAATTAGATTTTATCCACAAACTCCGTAATTGGGTATACAATTACACTATGTTAGGTCCCAACTCAGTCAAAATAAAAAATGTCCTAAGGACTTTGGCTTCGAATATTGCGTATACTGCCTATCCTCAACAATAGGTAGCTATTGTCTTAACAAATATGGTGAGGGCACTTTGATATTTATTTTATTTATTTATTTATAGACTCACGCCTGTATCCCCGAAGGGGTAGGCAGTGGTGTAATATTACACCCACACTTCGCCAGGAATTTTTAGGTCCCACTTAATAGGGGGCGAGCCTATTGTCGTACCGGGCACATTACCAGACTCCGTGCTGCTACTGAGAATTTCCTAACGGATAAACCCAATAACACTTTGCCCGACCCGGGAATCGAACCCGAGACCTCCCAATTCCACGCGCACATTTATGCCGCGAGACCAACGAGGCAGTCAAAACTCACATTGATATAAAGAAAAAAATATTTATAGGACAAGCCTATTTCGAAGAAATAGTTATTATGACTGCTTTTAAGATTATATTTCAAGAGCTCATTGTTGGACTTTATAAGCCATTCCAGTAGCGGTTTTAACATCCAAAGGCATACTTAATAAGGATTCGATTTCACATCATATACTTAAAGTACAAGCTGAAATTTAATCTATTGATGTATAAAATAACGTTATTATTTTTATCTTTTATGTTGAGAGATGGCAAAAGGAATTACCTACCGCATGTATTTGCTATAAGCCGAATGAGTATATTATTAAGCAGCTAGTAAGTACCTTTACAATTTTGGTTAGAAGATAACTTTGATCTTTTGAAAGTACATTTCATAATTAGAATATTTGGATGCATTTTCCAATAGAAGCGAGCAAAATGCGCCTCGTCGTCAGTAATTTATTTATGACAGTGGCCTGTGATTTGCTGGAATGAAACCTTTTCTTCACGAAGTTTTGCCATAGGTATGTGTTTGTACATGGCACCGTTTGTAAAAAAAAAACACGGAATGCGAAAAGAGACAAGGCAAGTTTTATGTTAGAGAACTCAAACAAGGCACTTACTTAGTTTCGATCCAATTCAGCGGCAGTCTGTGCCTAGACTCAGTTGACCTTAGTTACTTCCGTCTCTTCCCAGTTTCGACCAATAGAACAAGAGATCAATAGATATAATTTTGTTTACTCGTGCATACACATTGACCATCACATGCTGGTCATTATGTACGCACATGTTGGTAAATTCCAGCATGTAAACAAACTCCAGTTAAGACTTAACGACACCCCGCCATGGACCAGTTCATATAACTACATTCTCACGTTTGCAACTCACTTAAAATCCTACGTGTCTATCCAAGCGCTAAGTACGTTACTTACTTGGATTTTCTTACCTTCCAGAACTTTCTCATAATATTACCTTTTGATATTAATAAAGACAGATATGGAATAGTCAGGCATGAATAATACCACAAGCATTTAAAAAGTGCGCTATTGTTATCTTTTGTATATTACATAAAATTCTTGCGTTAATGACTGACTGACAGAAATCGCACAGTCAAGGATATTGCACGCAAGAGGCTGAAATTTGACTTGTATATTCCTTGGGGACTGTAGGAAACACTAAGAAGGAATTGCCCGAAATTCCCACAGAATTTGAAAATGATGGTTAAATTAAAAAATAAAACAGTCTTTTTAGTGCACCGCTACGGTTCCCGAGGAAATGTATGCTGAATATCAGTTTTTTGCCCTCAAAAGTTTTGGCTGTTTGTTGTCTGTCAGTCAGCAAATACGCAAGATAGAAGATTTACAGATATGTGCCTGCAATATAGTAAATTGAGTAATATTATATAATATGTTGATGGGCTTTCAAATCTCGAGTCATAAGAATAGCTAGCGTTAGTAACATAAATACCTAAAGCCGGCCGTCCATTTAGTCTATAACCTTTTATTAATGAGCATAATGTATTTAATATGTGAAATCTAACAAGCAACAATCAGTATCCTTTTCATTGTTTATCACACAAAAATATATTATATCGCACGCAGCCAGAGTGTGTCCGGTGATTGAAATCCTGCAGCAAAAGCCAGTCCAACATCCGAATTGACTGCGAATGCAACGAAACCAGAAAATAGATTTTATTTCATAGAATCTATGCTTCGACACTACTGAAGTGAAATTCACAGAATGAGTTTGCAGTAAACTTGCAAAAGACAATTTCTAGATTGTGGCTGAACACTGCGTTAGGAATTCAGTTTTATGATTGAAAATTTTAGTTTCAAATCCGTTTTCTTGATTATCGATTTGAGCACAATACAGTACATAAGAATTAAGCTTATTTTTTATTAGTTGTAACCGGGATATTTTGTGGATAACTTAAAAATATGTGAGTTTAACGAACGTTACTTGTGGGTCATTAGCGACTACCCGTAATGGGTGCTTACGCCAAAGGAACCCACTGTCCAATTTTAACGTTTCTATCTCCAGTAGTATTGGGCTGCTGATTAAATTGTTACATGGTACTTAACAATTTAATACGCACATAATTTTGAAAAAATAGTGGTGCACGCCGTGGATTCGAACCCGATATCCTCTGCTTAGCAGTCCGTTGGTATCTCCACTAGGCTATCGCTGCCTGTAACCTATACCTCTTGAATCATTAGCAATATTGCCATTATTTCAATCAATAGCGGAAATGTGTGCATATTATGCAAAATATGAATTTTGTAATCGTTAAAACAGAGACATCTCACGAATGGTAAGTCGTACGAGAAAAGTGTCAAGACCATTTTTGTACAAAATTGTATGATCTACAACTTTGTCTGACCTTTTTTCACGATAAAATTCAGATTTCGAGAAAATTTAAAAAATCCTAAATTTTGTATGTTTGACCTCAGATAAAAAAAATGCAGGAGTAGGATCGATGGGGACTTTTGTCATTTTATTTATAATTATATATTTAACGTCTCTGCCAATTTTCAGCTGTATGCAAATTATGTTCTTTTTTTTATAACAATAGGCGGCAAACGAGCAGACGGATTGCCTGATGGTAAGCAATTACCGCCGCCCATGGACGCAAGCAACACCACAGGAGTCACAAGTGCGTTGTCGCCCCTTTGGGTTGGGAAAAGGGATAGGATGAGGAGTGGGATGAGGGAGAAGGAATAGGGGATAGGGCCTCCGGCACTCTCAGTCACCGAACGAAACGCAACAGTTTAGGTACTGTTACTTTACGTCGATTTTCTGTGAGAGGGTACTACCCCGTTCGAGCCAGCCCATTCATGCTGAAATCAGCAAGGCTCTACTACCTAGAATGTGCCTAAGTCAAATGTCTATTTTGACTGGACTATAAACGGGTTGGTCATAAAACAACTGAAAACCAATTGATTCATACTATGATCATGGCTGAGACGGTCCCGAGGTCAAATAAATGGTATTTCATCTATTATAAGTGTACAAATCGCGCAGGTACTTTTGCCGAGTACTGATTAAAACTTGGCTATCCTGAATCCAAAATTGGTTCTTGTTGAATCAACAAAACAAGCAAACGAAATGAATAATTGGTTTTAACCGTTAGCCTAGCTGACATACTTGATTACATTCACATACAGTATTTGTGTAGACTGAGATTATATGTTTTCCTTTGAAGTCATATTATAGTGAGTTTTAGTGATTGAAATCATTGTTATAAATCCAGACCCCGTATTGAGTGTGCTTTGGGACATGGAAGTGCGAATTGGTGCGGTGAGTAATATACCTAAGAATTATAATGCTTCATTTTTTATCCCAATTGGACTTCATAATACAGCAAGTTTGGTGGTAAATTACTATTATAGGTGTTATTATTTGGATCCTTGCCAATGAATTATGTCTTTATCTAAAACTCTATTGATCTTCTGAAACCTTATTTTGTAAGTGTGATTCTTACAAGTACTTATATGCTTTGAATTGAATGGCAAGTACTTCATTATGTAGTGTATTTAAAGATTTATTTTTCTGATGTTAGTAGTATTTGATTTTCGAGTAATTTGTACATTATATTCTTATTATTGATGGGTAATCGAATTGGTCTTCGACCTGTCATACAACATAAAATATCAGCCAAATATCTTAACAGTCTCCTTTCACCAACAGTTTATTTACAGCCAAACAGAGTTTCCCTTCACCAACTGTCTATTTAAAACCACTTATCAATACATCAAAACAAGATCTCACCGAAAAAGGTTCTATTCCAATTCCAATCCTTCCTTCGTACATCTCATCGTCGGGATCGCCGACTGACGTTTATTCTACCTTTGGCACATCATTTACACTCGAACGTTCGCCAACGATGGCCGTCGAAAACGTCATTCTACCGAATAAGGACGCTATCGCCGTCAGTGGCGACGTATTGCTGAGCTTACTTGAGTTTGAAATTCGAGCAGGACCGATGATGGGCGATTCGATCGAGTGTTGTGACGTAATTGGTTTGAGGTACAAGAAGGTCATAATCATGATGTGGAACGTGACGTTTGAGAATGGAAATCACAGACAGCTTGGGAATAAATAAAAGTATTGATGGAAAAATAGTGTTCATGACATAATGAAATAAATCGCGCCAGTACTGATATAATTATATGGTGCATGTCCATTGTCCCTCACAGGGAGTAAATAAAGGTTGAAGTTTTTTATTGCATGCTCTGAGGCCATGACCATCACGGTGCTGATAGTTGTAATAATATCCCTTACTCTAACATACTGTCGAAAAACACACGATACTAGCTGGTCATCTTTAAATTTGCTTTAAATATGGAGTGCTGGCGCCCACTCTGATGTATGGAAGTGAGTGTTGGGTATGGCAGAAAAAGCACTAAAGCAGAATTAACGCAGTTGAGATGCGATGACTGCCTAGTATGTGTGGGGTGAGACTGATTGATAGAATTCCGAATGCAGTAATACGCGAGCGATGTGGCCTGAAAGAAGATGTCGTGACAAGGATTGAGAAAGGAATGCTGAAATGGTTTGGACACGTGGAGCGAATGAGTGAATAAAGATTGACGAATAAAATATATAAGGCAGATGTGTGAGGGCAAGTCGATTGCGGCAGACTTCGTAAAAAAACATCGTCTAAATTGGGAACATTTTGAAAAATAGAAAAGTCCGAAGCACCCATAACCGGCGAGCATTTATAAATAGAGTAATAAATGTAGAGAAAGCTCGTGGGGTTTGTCAGGATAGAAGCAAGTGGCGTTCTGTTGTCTCTGCCTACCCTGATGGGAAAAAGGCGTGAGCATATGTATGTATGTATCTTTAAATATCTAGAGCCTCTAGATCTAGTCCATAGTGATAAGATATTATAACGTCGTGAAATTTTAATAATAATTACAAAGAATAATTACGTAGTTTCAAGTCAATTCATCTACTTTTTTAGAGAAAGGCAAATGGAAATAATTATGTGAAAGCTGTTATTCGGATCAATTCTCTTTATCCTATCGATATACTCCAATCTGTACAGTTATTATATTCCAGGAAAACTAAATAATATCAAATAAAATCAATATCTATAAGAGAAATCTGTAAAACTCTTAACCCTGTTTAGTTTTGGTTTCAAGTGAACATTCAATAGTTCGTTTGACGCGCATTGCGGTGCTGTTCGGTGACGAAATCGAAATCAGTTCTGAACATTGAAAGAAATCTTAATCAAGAAGTCGGAAAAGCGAACAAAATAGAATTTTTAAATGGACTTCTATGCACAATGAAACTCTACAGTTATTTTTAACCCCAATGCAAAAAGCGTGCCCTAGATTTGATGTGTATTTGTGTCTATCTGTGGCGTGGCGTTTAATTCTGAAACGAATACCCCGATTATGATATGTTATGCCTGTTTGACAGCTGATAATATTATAATCAAATGTGTGTTTAGGCGATCCCGCCATTTGTAATAGCATCACGCTACGCCCATATAGCGAAGTGCGTAATTTTCACTATCGAACGATTGTGGGCATTGTTCTCATTAAAAATAATGCCCAAAATCAATTAACAAAACAACGTTTACACGCACACACACACAAACATCTATTACGTGATGATTGATTTTGTTGTATTTCAAAATGAGAAAAATATCGATAAATTAATAAAATACAATAATTTAACAGCGAAAAATGCTCTCCGCTGCGCTTCACTATATTTATGTACAGTCAAACAACTTCCCTGTGGTACAGCACCACCATTACGGCGAGAATCGCTCAGCAAGACATCTTCGCTTCCAGTGCTACTTTACATGCACATTGACACTCGTATACAAAACCAGTTTCTAGTGTGCCTCGACTCTATGAGCGAGCCAAGGGATTTTTTTTGCAAACTGGTCCAGCGCCGACTTGTTTGATTGTACGTCGCGCCTAGGTGTTGTGGGTTCGTTCCTCACATAGGATAGCACTTTTTACGATTCACAACTTATTGTTTCGAGTCTGGACATTCTTTATGTCGGTTGCCTAAATATGTTTATTCCCCCGCTATGTAGGGTTTACTTGTTTAGTTAAATTAAAAAATCGATATTTTAAATTTCTATGCCCAAAAAAATACAGAGTGTTGATGATGTACATTGATGATGGTGGAGTACTTTAAAAGTCACATCAATATCATTTTGTTTCAAATCTATGTGTAGAATCATCAGCATTCTTTCCTGAAAGGCTTTTCTTCTTATTGAGATCTTCCAGGATCTCTATTCTGGCCTGATTCTGATTGGCTCTGGGCGACTTAAGGTTCCGAATCTGCAATAATTCAGACAATCTTGGATCCAACTTCTTTAGCCCAATCCACATAAAGTGTAGTTTAGTAAAAGTCGCTCCAAACTTAAGACTTAGTAAAGTCTTAAGTTTGGAGCGACTTTTTTTAAATTTAGTACAATTATATGTCACCGGATTGAATAACACAGATTGCTGAAGTAAAAAAACTGTTCAAAAGTTTGCACAATAAATAAAGGTTAGTAATGGATTTGCCATGTAGTAAGTTAAGAGTGTTTATTCAGTAAGGTTGCCATTGAAACTTTCAGCCCTTTTATTTTAGAAATTAATGATATTAATTGGAATTTATACGAGTTGGTAAAAGTGTACTGTGAAAATTCCCGACATTGATTACTTATATTTATTTTATACGGAAACCTTTATGTTTTAATTTGAAACCCTGTTCCGAAAGATTTTGTATTCCAACTTTGTTTCCATACATACTAAGTTTATTATTATAATCGGTTGATTTATTGCAAGAATTTAAACTTGAAAATTTGTGTAAAACTTTGCGAACAATGAAAAGTTTTGAGTATTTGTTTTCCTGTATACAACATCATGATATATTTACCAAAGGTAATATTATACTAAGATAGAATAAACTAAATAGCAACATCATCAAAAGGATAGCGTTTTTGGCTTAAATTCAGAAACTATCTCAATTTCTAATAGGTAATCATCTTTTATGCATTCAGTTTGATATAAGGTACTCCTACTATTTAATTAAATACGTAAAATACTCAATCATATCAATTACGACAATATACTTACACAGAATTCTGGCCATCTATGTCCTATAATCAAATTTAGCAAGACTCAAATAAAACGAACAGCATGATGTCCCACAATCTTACCGAAACAACAAAGATATTGACGTGAAAATAAAGAAAACAATTTTACCAAATATTACCTCGAACTCAGAAATGCCTACAAGCAGAGTTTACCGAAAAACCGTTCCTCGTACAATGTTTGCTCGACCACGTAATGGAAGACAAAATGAAAACGACCTTGTAATTTCACAAATTGGGTACTCCGAATGTATTATCTACTCAACTTAGACAGCAGTCATTTGTCAGTAATGAGACCACCGCAGAATTAGGGCAGAGAACTCCCAAAAATGTAATGAGAAAATGTATTAAATTCTTTCTGATCTCCGCAAATTTTCTACTCATATTTATTTTTCTGAAATAGAAGTTTTGCAGAAAATAAACGGAAAAGATTTTTATTATGTTTGGCAAGTCGACTGTTATACCGTTTCGAAGAATTCTACGCTTTGCTAAATAAGAAACATCTTTGAACACACGATTGATTGTACTAAATATAAGCTTAAGGTACGACCAACAAAACAAAACGCTCTTTTCCATTATTCCGATTATGTTACGAGATATTTATACAAAGTGATAACCTAAATGGACACAAAATACCCAATAATAAGTACCTAAAATATCTGCAGAGGTCTGATCGACCCTTGATGATGTCTTTTAACGCGTAAAACCACTTAGTAACTTACCAATATTATAGCAACCTTCATAGTTAACGCCGACCCAAGGCTAATCTCTTATTAATTCTGACAAACTTGTCAGGGTCGCTCACAAGCAAAAATGGACTGTATTCTAATTAGTTTTAGTTCTGTGAGAATGCATTGATAAGTCTGTCCAAGAGGCTCGAACTATAGAATTCTCATTGTTTTACCAGTCCCTTAAAAGCTGGAAGTTATGGACAAAAGCATCATGGGAATGATCGAACTCAATACTTGCGTAATGGTTTTTTGGAAGTTAACAGGTTATTAAGATTTACATTCAAAGTTATCGTGTGCTAGTTTGTAAGAAAAGCGAATTGTGTCTAATTTATCTTTTTTTTTATAGACTCACGCCTGTATCCCCGAAGGGCAGAGGTGTAATATTACACCCACATTTCGCCATGAACTTTTTGGATCTATTGCCGTTACCGGGCACATCACCAGACTCCGTGCTGCTACTGAGAATTCGGAAAAGTCAGTAACACTTTTGCCCGACCAGGGAATCAAACCCGGGACCTCCGAACAGCAGTCGCATACGCTATCCACTGGACCACGGAGGCAATTTATCTTTAGAAAGATAACTTACTAGTGACTGACAAGTTAGTACTTTATAATATAAAGTTTTATCAAAATGTAATCGCATTTTTCGTTTTTAAACAAACGAGTTCGATAAGTCACTTACGAGTGAGCTGAATTGTAAAA
Source organism: Euclidia mi (assembly GCA_944739405.2). Lineage (NCBI taxonomy): Eukaryota > Metazoa > Arthropoda > Insecta > Lepidoptera > Erebidae > Euclidia > Euclidia mi. The sequence goes on along the minus strand of OX123181.2, from coordinate 91,553,327 downwards.
TCTTTCAACCCTATGACCTGCTGCTGACGTATAAATAATGTCGGTACTTTCCATCTATGACTTTCACGAGTTTCTTTTTTAATTGAAACCAAGAACTGCCATACTGTGTCCGTCTACAAAGAGTCATCAACTTCAGCACAAAGGTAAATTCACAACGTACTCAAGCCGTTTTTTTACTTGTTCCCTCTCCCAGAAGTATTCCATAATTTGTATGACGCTCTCTCATAATTTAGGTAGATAAAAGGCTTTTGAAATTTCCACGGAGACTTGAAAAATATCTTGTGTAGCCCTGATTTTCTGAAAAAAGAATATGCAACTTCACCGCGGAAAACTTTGATCTTACTGACTCTTGGTTTTAATATTTTACCTTTCTTTTGAATTACAATTTTCACCATTAAATGTAAATGTAATTTTAATATTGTCACTAGGTTTGTATGTGAATGTGAGACGTTACAAATTTTTACATACGCAAAATGATCTATACTATGTGTAAGAATAAGTATTCTAATGCAAGGAAGCTGTCTTTAATTGGAATGGTCAAGCTAGGTCTGATTGTTGATAAAATATAATCATGATGACTGCGTCTCACCCATTGTGTTTACTTTGAAGATACTCCCTCAAAGTAAAAACAATAGATGTTTCTAGTAACATGTGAGTTATGTAGTTACGAGTTATCCGCATTACATAAGCTACACTGACGTGATACATTTTGTATAATAATAAGGAAACTAGAGGACCCGTGCTGCTCCACAGCATATTTTAAAGTTATAAAATAGCTCTTACATAAAGGTATGATGAGTACATTGTAGCCTTATCTAATAAGTAAAAAGATGATATTCTTACCAAAAATATAATATATCACAAAACTTCTTTTCTCACAACATTGGCTTTGCTTTGCACCTTAGGTATCGTTAAATTTCCACCTTGGCATTACTGAATGGTTTGCCGCGCAATAGGGATATTTATAATATGTATAACTGAAGATTGACGAAAGAAAGTTCTTCAATATGACTGTGTTGCCGTACCATTCTTTCCATTAGGACATTGTAATGTCCTTCGTCCAGGTGCCCAGAAAATAGCAAGTTATGAACAATTTCACCAGTACCATAGTCAGTAATCGTATTACTGTTTTCCAGGTGAACTCTGAATTGACACTCGGGATATAGCTCACTTACACTCTGAAGTTCAGCATGCCCTGCGTACTGTCCATTGGCACCCATCACACGTTTGTAATCTGTTGCATTTGTAATGGTCTGGCCATATGCTTTGTCCCCAACAGTGAAGTTACTATATACATCCCATTTATTGACAATGTTATCTACAGTGGCCAAACGAATTTCATAAGGTTTATTCTCACTTCCATAAAAACAATAAGAAATTGCGCGGAATAAGCAATGACCGTCACCAAGAATGGAAATCACTTGAAAATTGTTGATGGTAGAATTAATCAAATCTGAACCCGTTTCCACTCGTATTTTTTAGCAGTAGGAGAACCATCCGGTACCAAATCTCAAACAGGGCCGTCATTGACCAAGATTCTTTGTTCAAACTTTCTCTGAGCATTATTCAATTTCCTTCCAAGAATTGAAAATTGAAAACACAACTACTCACAAAAAATACGTTATTAAATCAGAAACTTAAGTAACTAACTTACGCTAACTTCACTTTTTTCTTTATCTGTCAATATTTTATTATCAAAATTAAAAATATAGATAATTAATTTTTTTTTATAAGTAAGTAAATAGGTTTTATTTCTGTTATCCAGCTAAATATTTCTGTGAGAAGCACGATTTATTTTGTTTTGTGTATGGCTGTGATTAATCCATCATAATTTAGAAAATGTAATAATGACGTTTATAGTTTTGGTCAAAATTGTACTTTTGGTAGGAATGGTAGCTTTGGTAGCAATCGTAAGTAACATTGCTACCAAAACTACAATATAAATATGCCAAAATACCATTTCTACTAAAACTACTATTCCTACTGAATATACTATTCCTATCAAAACTACTATATGTACCAAAGCTACTACTCGTACTAACACTATCATATCTACCATTTTTTTTAAACTACCATTTCTACCAAGACCTTCGGTGCTGTCAAAAGTACCTTTTCTCCCAAAACTACTCTTCCTACCAAAGCTACAATTTCTACCATAACTACCACTTGTAATAATATAATTATACGACAATAGTACTATGAACCGCTGTAATATGTTCCACATAAAAAAATTAAGATGCCCGAATAAAGTCAGTAATTTAAAAACACAAAAATTTTCCTAACATAAAACGTAAGGAAAATTCCTCAACATCAGAGATCAGTTCTCCCAACATTAAGGGTTAACTGGTAACATTCGGGGAATATTACCTGCCATCAGCGATAATTCACTATAGTGATAATTTGAGCAACATCGGGTATAATTTTACACACCATCACACTCACACCCGTATGAAAATAAGGCAAGGTCACCTTAAGGAGGCATAACGTTTTTTCCTGGCAGTTACCGCAAGGAACTTATTAGATGCCATAAAAATATTTTTGAATTAAGAACCGTCCATGTAGAGACAAAGCAATGGAATCTTAAGTTTATAGGAAAATATTGAAAAATAAGTTCAATGTCCACACCTGTCTTCCTTCAAACTTACCCAATTTACGAGTAGATGAGCATACCATCAAATGAAAGAGCTCTTTTCAGCGCGTGTTTTAGGCCTATAACGAAACGCCAACCTCAATGAGAACCAGATATATAGGAGCCGAAAGTCATTGACTACGGCTACGAAAACGTAAAAAATGTATGGGAGAAAACTGTTTTTGCATATAACTTGATAAAAGTGCAAGTTAGGTAATTTCTAATGCTTGATGACAAATCTATGCAGCGAGAGATTTCATTTAAAAAATCATGCGAATAGGTTGGGTAGAACGGGCTGGCCGACTCGTATTATAAAACACAAAGTCTTTTAATATATAGATAAAAGAAAAGTTCAAGAGCGTCCTAAAACGCGGTGCATGAATAATGTGATAAAAGTGAATGTAATGTTAGAGATGGCACGGTACTAACACGTAGAAATACGTCATTTTTACTCAGAAAATAACTAGATTTTGCCCGTAGCTCCATCTACTTTTGTGTCGGCTATAGCACAATATACCAGATGGGATGACGTGATGTATGTGTAATATAAAATTAATGCGCCATTGATTGACTGATAGACAATTCACAGCCAAAAGTATTGAGCGCCAGTAGCCGAAATTTGGCTGGTAAGTTCTTTGAGGACCGTAGCACTAAGGGGAATTTCTCGAAACAGTTAAATTTAAATAAAATGAAGGGGTGTAGCTGCGGGCATCATCTATTAAGGCGAGGTTGCAGTACTTTTTAAGATTTTTGAACGTCTGAAAGTCCCGTGAACTATGATATTTTTAATGAATAAAAATTAAAGTATAAAAGTTGAACATATCTTCTAGTAAATCGTAAAGATAGAAACACGATTTGGAATGATTGGTTCGATAAAAAAACATGTCAAACATGGCACTAAATCACAATTTTAAACGTGTACTGCTTAGAGATTCCATAATGAATTTATATGAAAGTATTATCAATAGAAACAGCTCTTTATTTTAAAATAAATGGTAAAAACAGATTTCATTTTTCTCCAAGAAAAAAAATAGTCAAAATGTTGGCATTATATCGCTCGCCGGCCGTTCATCAGTGCCTGTCTAGGCGTGATTGAGGGCGGACGTACGTCGTTGCTCTGCAAAATCCCCCTCCACCCCCGCATGTACGTTTTCGCAAAAGTACAAAGTAATTCGTATTCCAAACTCAATCGTTCAAACCATAGACATACTAGTAAGAAACCGTAGACAGGTTACTGACAAGGTAACATGACGGAGCTTACGAGTGGCACGCATCGCGAAAAGCGTACGCACACTAATATAAATATGTCAAAACGACACACTAAGAATTAGATAAGAAGTGTAAGTGAGTGTTAGCACATCTAATCGCAAGCGCGAAATAGAGATAAACATATACTCTCTGGACTGAAGCGCATTGTGACATCATGCTGACCGTTTCACAAACAATAAAGGCCTTGCCACACGACACGATTTTACGTCCAATTTGACTAAATCACTTGATAAAATCGTGACGTGTAGGCGCCAGTCGTCCAACTCAAGTTCATCGGGTGGGCGGTACCACCAGATTTTAACCAATCGGGTGGACGGAATGCAAATCAGTGATTTAATTGTGTCGTGTAGACGGGCAAAGTCAATTCGATTGAAAATTTGATCAGTGGTAAAATTGTATCGTGTGGCAAGGCCTTAATTTGACACAGATGCGACATGATCACTTTGTCTGTCTTGAGTAAATTCAATTCGTCTCAAAGTAAATTTGATTAATTCATTTAAGGTAGGGAAATAAAAAGTCGATGTGATTTATTTATAACATTTATTAAAAAAGTACATTTCATTCAATGTAAACCTAAAACAGTACGTTAATATAAAAACTGTGCGCTGCGGACGCACCGTAGCCCTGGCAATACCCCTGGGGGTATGGTGGGACTTTTAAAGCTTAACCGTACTCCTGGCTGAAATGCTCGTAGTGTTATACCAACGTGCTACGTGGACATTAAACTGAACAGTGTTATCTCTCGTATGATAATGACTTACTACTTACGTTTTTGTATTTTTAGACAAGCGAAGACAAGCGCTACGATGATATAGTGCAACAAGGAGATAAATTAGAGAATAAAACGTTTAGGTATTACTGCTAATGGTTATAATGCTTTGTATATTATAGGTATAATCCGTGGTACTGTTGAAGACCCGTCATCATCATCATCCTTGCGCTGTCGAATCATTCCCACTAGTTCTATTGAACAGTTCTATGATAGAACTAGTGATACTTTTTTCCCACTAGTTCTATTAGCACAACTTGATGAGAAGAATAGAACTAATGGGAAACAGTTATAGGAAATTTACCACTAGTTCTATGTATGTTTTACAAGGGTAGTGTCACAACATTGCGCTCACAAATCCGAATAAATATCTATTTATAAAAATGTGTTAAACGAATGAACGTCTACAAAACAATTGAACGTCTACAAAACAAATGAACGTCTACAAAACATTTATTCGGATATATGAGCGCGATGTCGTGACACTACGGATCATTCCCAGTAGTTCTATTGAATACCCTTGTAAAATTATACATAGAACTAGACTGGGACATTTCCTATTACTTATCCCATTAGTTCTGTTCTCCTTATCAAGTTGTGCTAATAGAAATAGGGCAGTTCTATCATAGAATTGTTCAATACTACTACTATACTGGAAATGATCCCACAAAATAGTAGAACTTGAAATTAACGAACTGAAATTAATAAACTAATTACACAACAATATTATCTGGGAGTACGGTTAAGCTTTGAAAGACCCACCATACCCCCAGGGGTACTGCCAGGGGTACGGTGGGTCAGCAGCGAAAACTGTGCAGTACAATCTACTTAGTTGTTTAATACTAAAAGGAGAAAAACAAGAACAAGTGAATGGACTTTGATCATCCGTCAATGTTTGTAACTTACGTATGATTTTGTATTTCTATAATAATAATATATTGTGTTGATTCAGCCTCAAATCACTTTTATTACTTGACAAAAACACACATCAGTATTTTATTATTACGAATGTCCCATCTGGATACTTTGTTTTTTAGTCTTTGAACACGCACAATACTGCTTCTCTTTTACACTCGCTAAATGCCAATTTTTTATTCACTCTATTATTTGTGATACTGAATTTATTATAAATTGAAAAAAAAACGTTGTAATATTGTAATACTCATGAATGATAAGTGATTACATAACTTTTAGTCATTTTCCTACTATAGTTTAACTACTTTAGCAAAATCTCATTACACACGACGGCATTTTCAAATGTAACGTACACACACGCGAGTAAAAGAGCGAGCGCTTCCGACCGCAGCGCATACGCGACTAAAGCCAAATGAGACATTTAGAAAAAAAAGTTTGTCATGAATTTGTCAGTTTTTAATGTGCCACTTTTGAAGTTCGCATAACTCATCTACGGTTTTTTTTACGCTGCGCTGTGGCACACGCACACACGAAACCCCCCCTCCCCTCCCCCCGCTCACTCGCTGACGCCAACGCCGTGTTTTTGTTTTTGCGGGGGGTGAGGTCGAGCTACGCACTGTACTGCAACCTCGCCTTAAGCTATATTAGAAAAGAAATATCTAAATCTAATTCCATTTAAATAAGTAGATACATGAAATAGGTACTCTTAAATATATTAAATTATAAAATTTCCGTAACACAAACAAACCATTAATAACGTTACAATCTAAAACCAGCATTCATTTTTTCCCTATCATAATTTGTCGTAACAAAATATAGCAAAACGTAAAACCAAGTTAAAAACGCTCTCTCTCCACCCCGAGATCAAACGTCACCCCTCTTTGCAGCAAAAAATATTTCCCCATCTAAAAATGAGAGGATATTGCAGCTTTTGCTCGCATCTTTTTAAATATGCAAATTTAAATACGATTACGGCGAGCGAGATAGAAACATGTTTAAAAATCTCCAAACTTACTCAAGTTAGAAAGAGACGGTTATATGTCCTATGTTTTAGCTAAATTTAAAAATGATTAACCCAGATGCATAATTTAAATAGCCTTTGCGTTATTGCCGGTTAAACTTCGCGACCCAAAGGTAATGGAATTATGAAGATTTGGTTAGTAAAGCTTTAGGGAATATGATCACGAAATAGTCAAAGCAGCAAAATATTATTCTGACACAAGGAAAATTTATAAAGGTAAAAATTGTAAACTAAAGGAACTTGGAGGGATAAAATTGACTGCGTTCGTGGTAATAGGATGTCAGTTTAATCAGATTTTCAAAACAACAAAGCACGTTTTGCGTATTAGGACCTCAAAGTAAGTTAATTTCAAATCTTCGAAATTGTCGTAAATTTTAACTAGACTAGTGATGTGCTTACTCAAAATGAATTTCGATAAAATATCAATAATGTTTGCAATAAATCTTTAGATTTGGTTTACTCAGAATGAATATCAATTGAATGTTGATAAATCCTCAGATAAAGTAAAATATGTGAATACATCCAGCTTATGCTTAAATACTAGTAAATAATATACGATAAAAAATATATTTTTAAATTACCTTTTTAAGGTGAATAAAGGAATTGATATTCATAATATCATTAATAATCACTATCTATAAGCAATGATAGGGTCAAATACGAGATTTTTACCACGTAATGGTTTTCGAATACAAAACCACGTTACGTATTTCAGACTTTTGGAAGTTATATGCTTATTATTTAGAAAATTATCACGATCGTCAAGTGTTCGTCTAAAATCATCCAAACCAAGTTAGGCCTTTTCAAATTGAAGCAAGGCCCCAGCCCAGTATGCTCAGTTACATAATTATAATTATATTAAATCACCAATCGAGAGTAGGCTGCGGTAATAAGTGAGTTAACTAACAGATTAGAAATAAAATTTTACTGCTGGGTCAATTTAAAATAAAATATTTCACACATAATGAATCACATTTATTTAGGGTAAAATAGAAATAGTCACAGACAGTGTCATTGGCTTAATTAAAAAAAAACTCAAATCTTTACAAAATCATATTATATATACAGGTCAAATTTATTACGCCCTTATAGAAGCCTAGGTGTAAAATAAGTAAAACTTCTTAATTTCACCGCTAGAGGGGCGAGGATAATGTTTACATCGCCAGTATACTTTTGAGAGCATCTGTTGCGTGTGGTGCGTAAACCTATATAATGAGTTACCCTTTCAATGTCCTAAAAAGTAGCAACACGACAACTTTTTAGCCTGTAATCTGTATATATTACGTAACTGAATGACTGACAGATATGGCACAGCCAAAGCTACTGGGAGTGCAAGAAGCTGAAATTTGTCATGTATATGTTTCTTGGGTAGCGTAAGGGTGCACTAAAAAGGAATTTCTCGAAATCACCACAGAATCAGGCAAAAACAACGTTAAAAAATATGTGCAAGCATAGCTGCGACTATCCCCTAGTATTGCATAATTTGTTAAGGGGTTTTTATAAGCACAATATTGATAATTATCTATTTTGATCAAAATTGACTTTCGGTATCATTTGACTAGGTACAGTTTTAGTATTAACAAATATTTTAAGGGTTCACAGCAGTCTACTTGTCATTTGCATGACGACAGGTTTATCATGGCTACGATTATTTAATCATGATAATGACTCACACGATTAGAATCATGGTAATTTATCGTTTTAAGATTGGCATACTAGTCCTTCCTATTAGTCCGGCAATTTGACGCCACTGCATAAAAGTAGTCAATGACTACTCAGTACAGTTAATCGTATAGACCTACATGTGAAGTCTTGTATTTAATTACACAAGCTTAAACTTAGTTGTAAGCAGCAGAAGGTTTAATTTGAACTTTTATAAACACGAAAGTTTGTGATGATCGATGAAAACACTTTTCTTGAGATATATAATTATATTCAAGTATACTTATTTTTCAAAGAAATATTGCAGTATAGCTTCTACATCGCAATAGTGCAAAGGCTTCCTTTTTTTTGCAATAACTGTCACCCACATCGGCGAATACGTGGGCCGAAGCTAATCTCTAAAATAAAAGTATCGATAAAGTTATAACGTCACTATGTTTATGCGTCACATTTTTATACGAATAAATCAAAATGTCTATGAACGAAGTATCAAAGTTTCAAATGAAGTTCTATTAAATTTTGACGGGTAATGGGGTCCACACTGGAGCCCAGTCCCAGACCTTTGAGTGATGGGATTCCTCCGTCTATTTACTTAATATACAGGGTGTAAAAAGACCCTTAACGAAAACTGAAATCTCAGGTTGTACCAATCACTAGGAACATTTTTTACTTCGGCACCATACCTGGGAAATTATTGGTTCGGGAGATATTGAGGCTCAAAGTTAGTATGGAGTTTTTCTAATTAAGTACATAATCGATGCATTTACTCCGCCAATATGTTCTATAGAGCCCTATGACCCCATGGATAAGTAGGTATTTCGAACATTGCACGCGCGCGCTTTTAAATGCTGTTTAAAAAATGCGAAAATTAAAAAAAAAAGAACATTTCCCAGGTATTATTTTTAGTTAGTATGACTTGGCATGATGTCCACAACGAGTAGACTTCGGCTTGGTGATGGGTCTTGTGACACCCTGTATATAGTCTAAGATTAGGACATTAGTACTCTTGCCAACTGTCAATTTAGGTCCTGTACGATTTTCACAAGGAAGAAGAAAAGTTGTTACAATTTATTTTTTGATCTAAGCGTAATTCGTTTCAATTGTAAAGTTTTCGTCTATCATAATGTTTTCGTTTGAAAAACAAAAAAAGAACAAAAGTATTTTTAGTCATAAAAACGTGGCACGCTATCGATAATTTAAAAAAATCTATAAGAAACAATAAAAATACCTTCCCAAATGAATTATGTAGGGAGATGGATAACAAACATTCAATGCATAACGTTGGATGTGTATGTATATAGAAGTAGTGAATTGCTGCGCAATATACAATTTACATGCAAACTATATTTTAATTCAGTAATAAGACGTGTGCAATATCTCTCAACAAGACCCAGACTGATTGGTCTGTATGTATTTGAAGCGTGTGAATTAGTAATGAAAGCGGTGACTGGCAATATGTTGGACGAATATTTTGTATTAAAATGTAATAACCATAATCCCAAGCTCAAACGCCAATGTTCTAATTTTCAGAAGCGAAAGCCTACCGATTTAGCTACAGTTCCCACCACTGCCTTTTTTAAGTTACGCAGATATTGTATTGTTGATTACCTGTGAATTCTGCCAATTCGGACTAGCCAATGTGATGGCCTGAAAATCCACATGATTTTCAAGCCACCACATTGGCTAGTCCGAATTTGCGTTGCAGAATTTTTCTAGAAAAGTGATGAATATGACAGTTGAGGGATATAAGTCAAGAGGAAGACCAAAGAAGAGATGGATGGACTGTGTGAAGGGTGACATGAATGAAAAGGGAGTGAATAATCAGATGACGTGTAATAGGAGAGAATGGAAGAGAAAAAAATTCTGCGCCGATCCCAAATAATATGGAAACAGGGCAGGCAGATGAAGGAAAAGACTGCAATACTGATGATATTGATTTTATTTTAACATAAATTAACATATTAAATAATTGTATTCCATTTAGAATATTCAACCAGGTTAGACGCTTATTTAACATGAATTAAGATGTCAAATAATTGTATTCCATCTGGAATATTCCATTATTGTACCATATCAGATTAGACGCTTATTATTAAAAATTCCATATTTGCAAGTGAAACTAAAAAATCAAAATATCTCGGACTCTAATATAATTTGTCAAGTTTAGTGAAAAGGCAATAAGGCGGGTCCTCGTCATGCACGGCGGAAGTTATATTTCATGAAAGCAACGAGTTTAGAAGAAAATAACTATATCTAGTGAAGTCAGTTGTTTATTAAGTTTGACAAACATGTATGTAGCCAAACTTTATAAAAATTCACAAAATGATTAGTGGTCGCCTCGCCACGTACCACCGTTGCGTGTTGTAGGTTCGATTCCCGCACGGGACAACACGTTGTGAGTTCCAGAAATTGCAGTTACAACTCTTGGCGTACTTTTTACGTGTTGATTGAATGTTCATAAAGTCCCCCGTAGCACAGGATCTATTTCTAATGCGAGAGTTGTATTTAAAAAAAAAATCGTACAAGTGCGAGTCTGACTCGCGCACCGAGGGTTCCGTACGCATTTTACCTTATTTGAGGTTGAATTATGCTAGTCCTCTAAATCTGTATGAGCGCCCATACAACTTAGAGGACTATCTTAAATGGAGTCTACTATGTATGTATGGGGAAACCCTTAAATTTTCCACTTTTTTATTTTTTGTAATTTTTCCTTTATTTGTGCTATAAGACCCTGCTTTTGGCCAAATTTCGTGATTCTAGTTCAACGGGAACTACCATATAGGTTTTCGACCCAAAACCTATAGGGTACTTACGGTTGACCTAGAATTGTCAATTTTGGTCAAAACCAAGGTCTTACAGCACAAGTAAAGGAAAAATTCCGAAAATTAAAAAAAGTTGAAAATTAAGGTTAATTTTGGTACTTACAATTTGCGCAAAAATCTAATTTTGACCATATCTTTTTATTGGGTTGACCCAGGACCCTGATTTTATATACCTCAGTAGACCTCAGTATCTGGTATAAATTTCAATTTGCTAGGTCCACCCGTTCCTGAGAAAATCGGTGGTGACACACGGACAGACAGACAGACAGACGGACAAGAAAGTGATCTTATAAGGTTTCCTTTTTTTCCCTTGAGGTACGGAACCCTAAAAAGAAAATAAGAAAAGCGTTATTGCGTACTATGAAGTTTATTGATATCGAGTATTGCAATTTCTAATAAGTTTGCTATAACTATTTAGATATTGATACTTTTTAGAAAATAAAAGTAAATATTTTGAATAGAAATACAAGACAACAAGTTTAAGAGTATTAACCAAGGAGCAACTATTAGTAACAAATGGAAATTGTTTACGAAGTGGTGAGTGTCCATAATGTAGTGAAATATAGTACATAAACAAATTGAAACATAGTAAGTAAGACACAAAATAAAATGTGTTCCGTCAACTATATTAATAACTAATATTTTGGTTATTTTCGAAATATAAGTTGTAAATCTTTGTCAACCACAACTAGTACAAACATCGAAAACTGTACCTTCATTAACTAAATGGTTGGTAAAATCCGCAAGCTATTGAAAAAAACGAACAAACAAATAAAAAAAGCACATCCAAACACTCTTAGCGCGAAAACCGGCGCAGTATCGCTACCCCGGGGGAAATCAGGGATCACGCCGCGTTGGGCGTTAAGCCTCATGATGGGTGTGTCTGAGCAGTGCCCCGCGATGTTTCTGGATTTTCACTTGTCCCGGAATTCTTTGTTATTATGTGATAGCTCGATAAATGGACCAAGCAGAAGGATGCTCGCTCAAATGCCGAAGCTCGAGAACTGAGTGATAACCAAGGGCGCCATTTTGGTTTCAACGGTTTGAGCTTTCTTGTTTGAAATTAGAATGCAAGAAAAATAAAGCTGAGTTCATCATTTGGAATACTGAAGAATATTGTTTTTATTTTCGAACGTTTAATGCAAAGGAACTTACACCTGAGAAATTAGTACCTATACAACAGGCCACTATTATAATTTTTGAAACTTTGCGGTTTCTTGGTGGAAACTCTTTTGTGAATCTTGAAAGATCCAATATCGGTTTAAGGTAATGATGTCCTGGATAGTTGCATGTTTATGAAGATTTTTTTATGAATTCTAAATAAACGGCAACGACTACAGAAAAATTCAGAATTTAAGTTCACGAATATAAGGAATTTAAGTAAGATAAATTAACCACTAGAGGATTGTACAACAAAGTATACAAGATATTTTGAACAAACACAGTAGTTCTCAACAAAGCAATAAACTAATAAAATAGAATGCAGCAGAGCTCGCTAATTATACGGAGTATTTTTAATTCAATCATTGTGTTTTCGCCTGAGAGTATACATGTACGTTTGTAGAACTTTTGTAGATAATGGAAACGAAATCAGAAATAAATTCAACAGTCTGATACATTACAGCTACTTAACAGTTTTATTTTCTGTGTAGCGCAGGTTTTTTCTGAGATTCAAAACGCGGTTTTGTAGTAAGAGTTATTTTCGGGATAGGTAGGTTTATAGTAACAATATACAAACATAATCGGTTTCTTAAGAGTTAGAAAAGACTTTAACAATATTTTGTAAACAAATCGGAGTACCTTTAGAGAAAAAGAGAAAAACCAGAAAATGTTTAGAGAAGCCACTGCGAAAAAATAATTACATTTATAACGTTGGTAATGTTCTGCGATGTTATGAAAAATATATCTGGGCAAATGGACCGAAGGATGTGCATTTTGGCTTGTGAACGAAGTGATAACCGAGATTTAAATACAAGGAATAATACAGTTGAGATAAAGTAACCGATATTACTGACAGAAGAAGCGCTTCGATAACTAATTTGCCACCATAAAACAAAAGCCTGCCCAACATATTCACACATGCAAAAATGAAGAAATAAAGAACACACACACATCGATTAAAGCTAGTCCCATCAAAGGTTCACGACCCTCTACAGGGGACGGAATTTTTACTTCATAAATAAACTATGCTCCCTACAACATCCTTCCCCATCTTTACTTATTCATATTTCCTAATGAGCATTCACCATTACGACGCTATGGCAATCAAGGAATGACACTTCGATACCTCGTTGCGTAATGAGAATTATAATCGGATTCCAGTTTGATACTCAGGATAACTAACGTACAGGCAGTTGTGACAGTAATTAAGTGTTTGATCATTCTAGTTGGGTTGTTGGTTGAATGTACCTTTCGGCTGTGTTAATTTCTTTATAGTGGTTTAAATGCGTGTGTAGGTGTAGTGCGTTTTCACGTCAAAACGTTTGAGCTGAACATGATGAATATTAGCACACAAAGATCGGTCCTTCTGAACTTAGTTGGACATGCCTTTGCATGCTACTTTTTGTTGCGTCAATACAATTCATCCTGATTAAAATTGGTGAAGTTACTACAGGCAAGTTATTATTTATTATGTGAGGGAATCAAGTATGCTTTTTTAGTATTTGGTCAATTCATTTAACTGTTACTATTCATCCGTTAGATAAGCCACGGGGAAAAGGACGCAACTATGTATGACTGAATGTGATCGAAGTCAAGAAAATAAGGTAATTTTCTTCGTAGGTTAGGATGGGTAGATGTCTTTCTCGCACATCTCTTCTCTCTCAAATGGGTACGTAGCTTTAGGCTTGTGGTAATGTATGACCTCAAATGCCACGTGCGAGGTCAACGGTATTTGGCATTTAAACGACAGTTTATATTGACTGATGAATTTGGGCGAATTGCGTCTTCTTAGAAGCTTAAAATAATTACTCGCTTGAGACATCACCAGGAAATGTTCTCAATTCTGTTTGTGTTAGTTTTATGGGCCATGACGTTACTTGACATTTTCGGCCCTGTATATAAACTGTCCCAAAGTTGGGCAACGGCCTCTTCCATAGTCCACCACGCTGGCCGAGTGCGGGTTGGCAGACTTCACGACATTAACCTGAGAACTCTCAGACATGCAGGTTTCATCACGTTGTTTTCCTTCACCGTTTAGCAAGAAATCATTTTCAATGTACTTACCTAATAAGCACATAATTTCAAGAAGTCGTGGATCGCGCCATAGACTCGTGATATCCTCTGCATGGCCGTCTCTTGATATCTACATTGCCTAGTGGAGATAGCCTTGTTACTGCCTGAAATAGTAAGGCCATATCTTTCTCAATATTCAACTAGAACCTACCTGCCCATTTTTACCGAATGCAATCCAACATACCACCGTATAGAGTACTCTCAAAAGAATTCTCCATATCGAGAGCAATTGATAGCAGATTGCATTTGGCAGATTCATATCGGATTGCAATAACATATCTAACGGTGATTACTTCGGGCTAGAGTTGGTCCGAATGAAAAGTGAAACTGCGAATAGTTTGTTCGAACATAATGTTTATGCAATTTAATTTCGCCTGTTTGTTCGGTTTGACTGGCTTAGGTATTTTTTATTGAAATTGTTTCGAGGTTGGTGGAATGTTTGAAAATTGAAGATTACAGGTCAGTTTTGCTATTTTTGGATGTATATTTGCATCCGGATAAGTTCAAAATTAAAATTATTGTATATGATGGTATGTGCCTTGTAATGTGAACGAGATACTTTTTATTATACTTATCCGTTTATGTGTAAAAATGCCCGTTTAAAAGAACGATTGGTGTTTCTTTTATCAATCAATCTTTTATCTATCCAAAGCCGGACGTAAAATTTGTTCTAAAGTTTGTAAGTGTTTATTTGTGACCTAAATTATGTAATGAGATTAAATATTAACAATAACTTAAAACATTTTTTGCTTTTAACAAAATACAGATCATTGACCTCGTAATATAGCTTTGACTCTAACCCGACTAAAATTCAGAACCCACCATATCACAATCGCAGGCCAGAATAAATCACAACGTACACTAATACATTACATTATCACGCAAATTAATTTCGAAACATATTAACGGCATAATAAAACACAGTTCGTCGGTACATTCGCCATTGTAAAAAGTTATCAGTTGCCGCAGTGCGGTGGCATTACGTGTAATTACGGAGTGTTAAATCATTCCAATGCTATTGATTATGCGGTGGTAAGGATGCAGCAAATTAGACTATCTAGTCTCGGTATCGGTAAAGTAAAAGAATTCTAGAATTCTTTTACTTTACCGATTAACAGTGGTTCGGCGTTGCACCGAACCGTATGTTCTAGGCGATTTGGAAAAAAAGATTAATATTGTGGACTGTATGAGGGCGAGTTCTGATCGCCTAGGATAGGAAAAGGGGAAGAGGAGTGTGAGTGAGTATAGGATATTATAAGGACACGCCTTACCTTGACGAAATGGCGGCCTCCTGGTGTCTTTGTCCTGGTGTCGTCGAGAATCCTGAAGATGCACTGATCACTTCGTCTGGATCCAACCCAGAACTACACAAATCACACTTCACCCGCGGGCGGTTTTGTTGCGTTTATAGTACAGAAGCGGTAAAATATAGCGGTACACGTATTCAGCGCGACACGGATCATTCTTGACTGTCTCGCGCGTCGATGAACTTGGCGACCAATCAGCGCTAGGCGTGCCTTTGGGAAAGGGAAGGAATACAAGAAGGATGGCTCGTATTGGACGAGCGAGCGAGGGAAGATTGACGTTGATGTAATTAATTGAAAGGTAGATGGCGCTATCATATCCCGCCGGCCCTAAAGGGTTGCCTTTAAAAAAAATAAAATTGAACTCAGCTATGTTGGATGTACTACCGTATAACCCATCAATAGGCTAAGACAGCGATATGATATTAAAATTAATCTAAATTAACTTAAGCGAAACCATTATGACGAAAACTAGAAACTAAATACTTAAACTAAGAAGTATATCCAACTTCAGGCTAGATCTCACTGAGTTGGAAGCGGACAGAGACGTACAACAGGGCGCACGTAGCTCCCCTTCGCGGTTCTCACGGTAGCAACGCGGGTTGTACCGTCTTTGGAAGTATGCAGTTTCTCTACGATGGCTAACGGCCATGAAAGCGGCGGAGCATTATCATGTATTATGACGTTCAACGTACCCTCCTGTATAGGGGATGCAGGACTATTCCACTTGGATCTAGCCTGTAGCTGGTGGAGATATTCCGCACGCCAGCGCCGCCAGAACGACTGCACGAGTTTATCCAGCAGAGTATGTCTCTGGAGCAAGCTTGAAGAGTCTGCCTCAGGAGCCGGAAATTACGATAATGGCACTGTGTTCAGAAAATGTGTAGGGCTTAACGCGGATGGTTCTGCAGGGTCACTACTCAATGCCGTGAGCGGACGCGAGTTGATCAGCGCCTCGACTTGTGCAAGGACAGTTAAAAGCTCTTCGTAAGAGAGGATCTGTTGACCTATAACTTTGAAGAGATGCGTTTTAATTTTTTTGACCATGCTTTCCCAACATCCACCAAAATGTGGTGATGCTGGCGAAATAAACTTCCAGTCAATATGATTTATGGAAAGTTCTTCCTGAAGACGAGTACGATATTCTTCCCTGAGAAACTTATAAAGGTATATAAGAGCTTGCGCCCACAAAACAAGTGCCGTTATCCATATACAAACACTGTATAGGGCCGCGCCGTGAAAGAAATCGTTTAAGGGCTGCAAGGAATGACACCGTGCTTAAATCTGTCGCAACTTCAATATGCGTAGCGCGCGTCGTTAAGCATGTAAAAATACATAGCCAAGCTTTACGGCCTTTAACACCTCGACCACGCACTGGCGTATACTGCAGTGGTCCTGCGTAATCACAATCGGTATGTGTAAACGCTTTATCAACTTGATTGACGCGTTGGCTAGGAAGATCTGCCATGGGAGGGAAAGTCGGACGCGGACGAAATTTGAAACAGATGTTACATTTATGTATTCTGTGACGAATTATTCGTCGAGCGGCTAAAACCCAATATTTATGCCTAAGTAAGGACATAAGCAACTCTGGACCAGCATGGTCGTGCTTCTTGTGATAAAAATCAACAAGAAGGTCGACAACATGATCATGACGCGGTAGAATGCAAGGATGCTTGTAGTTATAAGGTTCATCTGAATTTGACAGATGACCACCAACGCGTATGACGCCGTGCTCATCGAGAAACGGCTTGAGCCTAAGAATAGCGGGAGAACAAGGTACATTGTTTTTCAAATGTTGAATGAACAAACTAAAATGAACAGCCTGTACAGCTCGTTGTAACTTACATTCTGCAAACTCAAGATCAGTACTTGAAACAAAAGTCCCATTAGGTAGGTGCCTAACAAACCTACAAACATAAACGATGGCGCGGAGTAACTTAGACCACGACGACATGCGTAGTGCGAGTGCATAGATCGGAGATTCCGCAACCTCAGCAATCACGGGATGAGAAACAGACTTCCGTTCGGATACAAAAGTACAAGTTCGAAAACTCTCTGCGTAGGTTGTAGTCTGTTGGTCTTTCCACTAGGCTATCGCTGCTCCAACATATTATACATGTTATATACCTACTTACTAACGGTTTTCAAAAAAAAAAGAATTGTGTATCATTTGTTGGCGGTCCTTATAAATAAATAAATAAAAAAACCTTTATCAGTGTATCAGTTCAATCGTGTTTGTTGGACTCAAGTCTAGCCAAAATCACGCGTTACGAGTTGTTCGCCAGTTGATCGCTGATGAAGGCGATCACTTTCCCGCCGCAGCAGCTGTTGCTACTTCCGCTTTGTATATGGATGACATTTCCTGTAGTGTCATATCCGTTCCGCTAGCAATCTCGCTTTGTGAAGAGCTTATTCAGCTTTTCAAGCGAGGCCAGTTTGATCTTGTCAAATGGACAAGCAACTTTAAGGAGGTTCTCGCACGCATACCTGATTCCCATAAAGCTTCTCCAGACATTGAGTTTGAGAAGTCTGTACCGCATAAAGTTCTCGGTTTACGCTGGGACAAATCCTGCGATAGTTTTCGGTTTGACGTCTCACCGCCAGATGATAAGTGGACCAAACGCACTATGCTGTCCACAGTGGCTCGACTATGGGACATAATGGGTTTTGTGGCTCCCACAATTTTGTACGCCAAGCTCTTGATCAAAGAACTTTGGCTATCAAAGTGTGAGTGGGATGAAACACCCCCTGACCATATTGTCGCCGCTTGGAGCCAGTTTTGTATTGACCTTACCGCGCTCAGTCATCTTGGGTTGGTAGATGGATGTACCATCAACTTAATAGGTTTCGCTGACGCCAGCGAGCGTGCTTACGGCGGAGTCGTATATCTGCAAGTCCGCACTGGTTCTAACTACTCGGTGCAGTTAGTTTATGCCAAGTCCAAGGTCTCGCCTATTAAAACCATTTCGGTTGCGAGACTGGAGTTGTGCGCGGCCCTTCTGCTGTCTCAGTTGCTCCGCAAGGTTCAAGATACAGTTTTGCCCCACTACCCTATTAATAAAATATACGCATTTTCTGACTCCAAAGTAGTGCTCGCTTGGATTTATTCATCTCCTCACCGCTGGCAGGCTTTTGTCGCCAACCGCGTTAGTAAATTGATTGAACTTGTTCCCGCTACTTGTTTCAATCACGTCGCGGGTATTGAGAACCCCGCTGATTGCCTGTCTCGTGGTGTTACTCCACTTAATCTTCTGCATCATCCATTGTGGCATCGTGGACCTTCTTGGATTTCCCATGATCCGTCAGAGTGGCCCATGCAACCCTTTGACCACAGTGCAGAAGACGAAGATGTACCCGAACGGAGATTCCGCAACCTCAGCAATCACGGGATGAGAAACAGACTTCCGTTCGGGTACAACTACACTCAAAAAACCTTTATCTATGTAGTCACGAATGACGTCATTATAGACGCTGCGTAACTTAAGTGATGCATCAAGTTTACGTTCTAAACAATAGAAACGTCTAAGCGCAGCAGCGTACGAGTCGCCTAACGAATAAGGGTTACCATAGAATGGCAACGCCACTACGTATCTGCCACTGTCGTCACGAACAGTGGTAGCGCGGAAATGTTCTTCACACTCAAGATCCTTACGGCTCATCAAGGGCGGTGCGGTAATCTTTTCAAGCTCCCAAAATCGCTTGAGAAGAGAATCAAAATTATTTTCTTGAAGAACAGAACAACAACAAGACGTAATAAACTGAGAAGTATGTAACGTAGGTACGGTACCCATAATCACATACCCAAATCACACTTCACCCGCGGGCGGTTTTGTCGCGATTATAGTACAGAAGCGGTAAAATATAGCGGTACACGTGTTCGGCGCGACACGGATCATTCTTGACTGTCTCGCGCTTCCATGAACTTGGCGACCAATCAGCGCTAGGCATGCCTTTGGGAAAGGGAAGGAGTACAAGAAGGATCGCTCGTATTGGACGAGCGAGCGAGGAACGATTGACGTTGATGTAATTAATGATCAATAGAAAGGTAGATGGCGCTACCAAACAGCTTAATTCAATATTCGATCTACCAATTTTTTTCAGATTTGATATACATGTTTGACATACGTACAGTCGAACAACTTCCCGCTAGACCACCATAAGGGCGAAAATCGCTCAGCAAGACATCGTTGCTTCCAGTGCTACTTTACACGCACATTGACACTCGTATACTAGTTTCCAGTGTGCCTCGACTCTATGAGCGAGCCAAGGGAGATTTTTTTTAAACTGGTCCAGCGCCGACTTGTTTGATTGTACATCCATACAAAATATGTCTAGCATGTAGCTCGAATCACCAAATCCATGGATAGATTGAATATTTAAAACTGGCCGTTAGTAAGTAGGTATATAACATGTATAATATGTTGGAGCAGCGATAGCCTAGTGGAAAGACCAACAGACTACAACCTACGCAGAGAGTTTTCGAACTCATGTGCGTGTTTAATTGTAAATTATCTCAAAATGATGACAAAATCTTGATACTATACACGCAGATAATACATAATTTTATAATTGGTGACCTTATTTCACTACTAACTTACTAATGGTTATCCATCTCTATTGCGTATTTATTTTAAAATAAAGGTAAAATTATCTCTGTATATTGTAGCGCTCGTAGCGAGACTGTCGGGCGCTGTCGCGGGAGGAGAGGCGTGTCGGTGTTGCGTTGCCGCGCGCCCTACCTGCCGCGACCAAATGGGGGCGTACCATTGTTGCGTCGCGGTGGGGCCGCAGAGGAAGAGGACATGCGGTGTTGCCAGGTTGCCGTGCTCCCTATCCTCTGCGGCCGCTGGGTGTTTTGGCGGCGGAGCCCAACACCTTCATCCGCCGTCAAAAGGGTTTTGTTCGGGGCCCGCCTGATCATCTGGCGGGCCACTGCCCGTCGGGAGGTAGCGACCAATGCTTCGGCGATACCCGAATCTCTGACACATGGGTACATGAGGAACATGGGTTTGGATTTTAGTCAGTAAGAGTCTGACAGTCCCCTCCGCCCTTTTCCCAGAACGGAGGGACTCAATGTGGATTAAACAACCTGACACAAAAAAAAAACAAAATAAAAGTCACCACTTGGATGGGTGTCCGTCTGTGGCATTTACATCTGAGCGCTACCGTGCTTCGGAGGGCACGTAAAGCTGTCGGTCCCGACTCTTGTTCAAGGATAAGGATCGTTAGGCCATGTCGGAGGTCTTCGGTGGTCTGAAATCTCTGACACCAGAGTTGGCCACACATCATATCAGCCAAACGACGTCCCCTGCTGGACATAGGCCTCCCCCAAGGTTCTCCACACAGACCGGTCTTGAGCCGCCCGCATCCAACCGCCTCCCGCGATCTTGACGAGATCGTCGGTCCACCTTGCGGGGGGCCTACCTCTGCTGCGACGTCCGGTACGTGGCCGACACTCCAGAACCTTTCTGCCCCAACGACCATCGGTTCTTCGAGCTATGTGCCCTGCCCACTGCCACTTCAGCTTGGCTATCCGGAGAGCTATGTCAGCGACCTTGGTTCTACTGCGGATCTCCTCATTTCTGATTCGATCTCGCAGGGAAACTCCAAGCATAGCTCTCTCCATCGCCCTCTGAGTGACCTTGAGCCTTCTGATAAGGCCCATAGTGAGCGACCGCACGCTCACACGAAAAAAAAAAAAAATTATATTATCCCAATACGTTTCAACATGGATTACACTAGTCGTCATCGCAGGATGACCAAACCAGAAAGCCAGGGCAAATCTGTAGAATGGTAAATTAAATACTAGCATATGAAAGTAACAACTCATTTCAAATATTTAATAGGTTTCCCACCACAACACTAAAGCAGCGAGCAAGTATTTTTCACCCAATATATGCTGGCTCATATTTTTGGAAGTCCATAACTTTGATACCATTTTTGGACATCTATAAAATTGAGCAAGCGTGTTTTATATCAAAGTTAGTACCTCACAATTTGGCGCAAGTAAAATGGCGCATGCCATGACTATCAACAGGAGAGGCCCAATTCTCCTAATTATAATTATTGTTCAAAATGCAGTTTCGATCTAAGGTCAGTGTAATACTTATGTCACAAATGGTACTCTCCTAAGTTAACTGATATTTAGAAACTGATACTATAACGTAAATTGAACAAACAACGACGATCTAATTAAGTCAAATTAGACGATAATGAAGTAACATTAGCAGAATACCGGTTGTGATCAGTTCAAAATCCAATCTCATTTAGTTCAAAATACAGTTTCGATGCCATATAAAATACGAGAATTACCCCCCAGAACACATTTCTGCTCAAGCCATGATTATTAACAGTAGTGAACACATTCAAAGACAGTGCAGACGTATGCCCGTAGCTCTCAATACAGTAAGACACACACGGAGTAAATACCGACGGCAGACGCGAGTATAAGCGGAGTAATTACGGCTCACACTGGCCTCCGGATATTAGAGCCGGTACACACAGGCTACCCGGATACTGGGATGGTAACCGAACATTGTCTTACAACGTTTTCTATGTGAGTACTTTGTTATAGGACTTTGTTACACGTACATATTTCTTCGTTAGATGTAGTTTGCAATTGAACGTGTAAATTTTGGTTAGGTACTCGAAATAGGAAAGATGCCTTACTGCTCTTAGAATATAGCTGCTGTGATATGAATTTAAGCCAGCCTTGATGCTGTAAAATTGGAGTTGCGCTGGGAAAGCAGCGATAGCCTGCCAAGGACGCATAACGACTGCCGAATATCTACATGACAACCTGTAGGTACTGAAGATTTAAAGTGCTGGCAATATTGATTAATTATTGAATGTGTACTAAGTTCGAAAATCAGTAGTGCGTGCCGTGAGTCAGAACGCGACACCTTTCGCATGTAAGTCGATCGGTACCTCCACTAAGCTATCGCTTTTTCCTTGTTTTTAACTATCTTAACTGTGCTTCACATTGTATGCACCCTACTTAACCTTCCCAAAGCGAGCTCAATCTCAAGGGACAGTCGCTATCCCTCACGTGTATAAGTTTGTTTGTTTGTCTGCATGTATAATTGACTACTCCAACAAACTAACACATTGTTCATTTAAATAGCATTATGTCTTCGACGCGTGTTCAATATAGGCAACGTATCTTCTGTATGGCGAAGTAAGTATAAATTTTATTATGGCAGAGATTGATGTGTGCATTATTACAGTTTTGTTGGGGAATCTTATTAAGATTATCTTGAAGGCGAAAGCCGATTGTTTGATCACTTTAAATTTTAAAATTACTTATGCACTTACATGTAAGTATTATGATCTTGTATATTTTAATTGGTACCTATAATAAAGCTGCAAAAAAAAACGAACAACTGTTTTCTCCTTTCAGATTCCCAAGAACCCTCAAGTTCAAGAGCGACCTAAAAATATAAAAATGTATTAATCTGATATGTAAATGTCCACTGAAAAGAAAAATAGGCAGTGAAAAACACTCCTAATCCTGGACGGCAGAAAATTGTATCACTATTCGCTTAACTCGTATGCAAAAATAAACATT
Organism: Euclidia mi; assembly: GCA_944739405.2. Classification (NCBI taxonomy): domain Eukaryota; kingdom Metazoa; phylum Arthropoda; class Insecta; order Lepidoptera; family Erebidae; genus Euclidia; species Euclidia mi. Next base: position 91,530,132 of record OX123181.2, on the reverse strand, counting down.
AAAATACAAATCGTTCAAATTTAAAATCGTACAAGTCATAATTCACGATTCTGTAATATTTATGCTCAGCCGACACTAATTATGTCTGACAAAAATATATTTTCCAAGTTTCATAAGCGACATATCGTAAATCAATGTTCAATCGAAAGAACTTACTGAATAGTTGAAACTGTACAAAGTTTCAGCATATTGTTAAAAGTTTTCTAATAAATAAAATTGTTGAAAACTTTTGCAAGGCGGAAAAGTTCTTTCATTACGAATTATATTCAATTTTCTTACATTATAAAGGGAAATCATACTAAATATTTTGTTATGATGAATGTTATTAAAATATTTGGCTTAAGGAGTTTACACTTACATAGATTATATAATCTGTCCCACTGCTGGGCACAGGCCTCTCGTCATTATGGGAAAGGTCGGGCCATAGACGCTGGCCAAGTGAGGGTTGGCAGACTTCATATGTCTTTGAGAACATAATCGCGAATTCTCAGACACGTAGGCTTTACAATGTTTTCTTTTACCGTTTAGCAGCAAATAACTATTTGAATAGTCACTGATACGCACTGTGGGTTTCATTGCAAGACCTGGAATCTGTTAGAATATCACTGCCCACCTGACTAGTTTATATGTCAAGTCAAGTCACGAGTATGCACTCAAAATGAATTGCAAGTACGTCATCTGGTGGTAGTTTACCTTATTTCACGCCCGTCGACATATTTTTGCAAACAGCATGCCGTATTAAGAAAACAAAATAGTAATATAAGTATTAAGAGAAAAAAAAACTGCTTGAGAGGTGTCAAGGTACACCCGGATGGAACGAAGTTCCTTTCGATTAATTAGTGAAGGAATTGTAATAATTTTTTTTAAGTTATAATATTTTTTTTTATTATTAACAAATATAATGTAATATAAACTTAATCAGTAGGCTCAATTTTAGTAATAATTGTTAATTTTACAAAAAAAGTCCCGTTCGCCATCTTGGATCCCCAAATAAATGTCATTTACGTTATCAGAATGCATGATAGCCCCGAAAATTATACCCATATTAATTTTATTAAAAATGTCTCTTCCGCCATCTTGTATTCCCAAATAGATGTCATTTTCGTGACCAGAATCTATAAAAACCCCAAAAATGATACCCATAATAATTTTATTAAAAATGTCCCGTCTGCCATCTTGGATTCCCAAATAGATGTCATTTTCGTGACCAGAATCCATAAAAACCCCGAAAATGATACCCATATTAATTTTATTAAAACTGTCCCGTCCGACATCTTAGATTCCCAAATAGATGTCATTTTCATGACCAGAATCCATAAAAACCCCGAAAATGATACCCATATTAATTTTATTAAAACTGTCCCGTCCGACATCTTAGATTCCCAAATAGATGTCATTTTCATGACCAGAATCCATAAAAACCCCGAAAATGATACACATATTAATTTTATTAAAAATGTCCCGTCCGCCATCTTGGATTCCCAAATAGATGTCATTTTCGTGATTAGAAAGCATGAACATGATGCTTGCTTTCTAATAAGACAGAGAGAGAGACAGACAGAGAAACATGAGCACGCCGCCGCACGGCTTACAATAGCTTACTATAGCAAAAAGTGTCGTTTTTCTCCCTTGATAACATCTTGGTACTGGTGAGAGGGTGGTGGAAATACCAGCGCTCCCAAAACGTTTCGTAATTTCTGAAGATATGACAGATTTAGTTATTGGAACGAAGTTCCTTATCGCGCGTTGCGAAAGGGGGCTAGACAGAAAAAATTAAGACGAAAAGTTGTAACGTTACAACTCTTCGTCTTAGTTTTTTCCGTCTAGGCACCTTTCGCAACTCTCACCAGTACCAAGATGTTATCAAGGGAGAAAATTAATAATAAATCATATTTATTTCGTCTGAATATAATTTAACAGGAAAAATATAATACGTTTAAATATTTCAGAGATCATAGAAGGAAATGCGAAAACGATCATGACTTCTTGTGTAATAATTTCATATTACAATTTCTTGAAGCGATCAATTTGTATTGCGAAAAATGGAAAACAATTCCTAATATAATAGAAAAATAGAAAATATTAAAGCAAAACCCAAAATTAGAAACGCATTTAAAAGAATACGTTTCTAATAAAACCACAATCACATTCGAATTATTTCCGAAATAATAAAAACTTATAATAAAATACCAATAATGTTTATTAGGGATGGAATCTCTGTAGCAAAACTTACAAGTACATTGTGGTCTGGGCCGTGATATTAAATTTTATCATTCTAGTGGCCACGTCGAAATATCTTTGTTAAACAGAGCGTGAAGAAATGGTTCGTGTAGTTTTTCAGACAGAATTTATTGCCTACAAGTAGAACAACTGGGATGTATTACTTTTTGTAATGAACAATTTATTTGAAAATATTTAAATTTTGTGTCTATTTTATTATTTCGGCCAGGTTTAAGTTGGAAAAATCTTAAAATGTTACGCAAAGATTAAGTAAAATATAGTAATAAGGACTACAAAGCTTTTTTTTTTGTTATTTGTTACTTTCAGTTTAATGTTGACTGCCCAGTTCGGTAATCAACTTCTACTTATATACAATAGCAAATTTTGCAAATAAAATTCTGAGTACCTATGGATTCTTGTAACTTATCCTTTATATCTACGTGTTGTTCCTAAGAAACGGCTAAAATATTAGTCAGAATCATTTGTTTACTAAGAAAATTTGGCGCTCATAATCATCACATTGTGACGAGATTACGATAGTCGAATTAACAGATTACTCACAAACAAGTCTTACATTCACATTTAGTGCCTGATTCCATTACTAAAATACACGGTACAAAATGAATGTACACCACAGTCTCTTCTCACGTATTCGCAACACAGAAGATAATATACCGCGCGATAATAACCAGTAATGATGGCTGATCGATCACAGTGTCGTCTCCAGGCAGCCTCAATCAGTCAAGCTTTTTGTCACGGGCATGCCATTGATTCCCTGTTTATCTACTATGTGGAATATCTATGTATAATATGTATGTATTTACAAAAAAAAAAGTATACATGTATGTTTATCCATTATCTAGTATCCCCGAAGATATTTTTTTGCCTTTTTATGTGTTTTTCGGTTTCAGTCGACTAAATAGACGCTAAAAAACCAAAGAAAAATGAAATAAAAAATCTAGGTATTCTAGGTTTTTTGCAATTGTACCCGCACGCCCGTGCGCTCTCGGCTTAAGTTCACTATACGCACGCTCGTGCATCCTGAAATGAACAGGACAAAAATGAAAGTAAAATGCATATTTTCTCATAAATTTTAATCATATAAAAATAAAAAAAACTGTCAGTCTTAGCCTCTTTTTCACAATTTTTATTATTTAGTACTTACAACGTAAATGAGATCAATTTGCTTCTGGTTTTAATCAAATTAATAATCTTAGGTATACCATAACAGGAACAATGATCACTTTCTACTCACACTGTGATAATCAGTAAAACAGTATTTGCTTCTGGAAAGGCATAAGTAGGTATATATACGTTGCACTTGGTGCACTTTATCTTCAACTACTAGAGAAGGTCTCCAGTTTACATACTCTTAAAGATCGAGTCGACCAGAGCGTGGTTCGAGCGGCCCTTGAGCAACTTAAGAAGAACAAAGCACCTGGTGATGATAGTATCACTGCAGAACTCCTCAGAGCAGGTGGAGACACAATCCGGCGAGAGCTAGCAAGTCTTTTTAATACCGTCATCCACAAAGGCTCAACACCACGGGCATGGAGCGGGAGTATGGTGGCTCTTTTCTTCAAAAAAAGCGACAAAACCTTACTGAAGAATTACAGATCCATTTCACTCCTGAGCCATATCTACAAGTTGTTCTCGAGGGTTGTTACAGACCGTGTGGCTAGAAGACTTGACGACTTCTAGCCACCAGAGCATGCCGCGTTTCGAAAATGCTTCAGCACCGTGGACCACATCCATACTGTTCGGCAGATTATACAGAAGACTCACGAGTACAACCGGCATTCATGGACTACGAGAAAGCCTTCGACTCTATCGAAACCTGGGCAGTTCTTGAAAGCTTGCAACGATGTCGCATTGACTGGCGATATATCGAGGTGTTGAGATGTTTGTATGAAACGGCGACCATGACCGTTCAGATCCAAGACACAAGGACAAATACCATTGAGTTGCGTGGGGAAGTCCGGCAAGGAGATGTAATATCTCCCAAGCTGTTCACCAAAGCACTTGATGATGTCTTCAAGGCACTGGACTGGACTGAACGAGGTATTAATATCAATGGCGAGTATAACTCACACCTTAGGTTTGCTGACGACATCGTCCTAATAGCAGAGACGTCGAACGTACTTAGCAGAATGCTGTACGACCTTAATGAAGCCTCCCAGCAGATTGGTCTCGGCATGAACCTGGATAAAACGAAGGTCATATTTAATGAACACGTCGATTTGAGACCGATCTCCATTGACAGTTCCTTGCTCAAAGTTGTGCAACAGTATGTCTACCTAGGGCAAATAATACAGTTGGGTAGACACAGCTTCAGAAGAAAATCGATAGGAGGATTCAGTTGGCATGGGCAGCATTCGGTAAGCTACGTCGGGTCTTCTCGTCACCTATTCCGCAAAGCCTCAAGACAAAAGTCCTCAACCAATGCGTCCTACCAGTAATGACATACGGTGCCGAAACCTGGACACTCATGGTCGGGCTGGTCCATAGATTTAAAGTCGCTCAGCGTGCCATGGCACGAGCTATGCTTGGAGTAAAGGATAGAGTCTTCTAAAGGATAGAAGAGAACTGGTATTACCGACATAGCTCTCCGTATAAGGGCTAAAGTGGCAATGGGCTGGCCACGTTTACGAATGGGCCCACAGAAAATATCCTCAATGTCAGAGTCGTTCCCATCTCCTAATAAGGATAGTATAGCGTCATCCGGTAGATGTACTTCTGTAATGTAAAATTAACGATATTGTATTGTACTGAAGTAATAAATTATCATTAAAAGTAAGTAACATAATAACATGCACAAGCGTGCATTTTTGTGTATTGAAACATAATTAAAAACCGAACTGCTACGATCGTGCGTATTGTTTTTAACTCCTCAAAATCAGATCAATACCATTCTTGAATCAAATACTTGTTACGTAATCACTTTAATTATATCATAAACTTTTCAATATGAGTTATTGTAAAACAACAATAACAATAAATAAACAGTATATCATTACGTACCTGTCGAGTCGCGAGCTGCAAAAAATGCAGCCATAGTTCCCGTCCCTGCCAGCGCGACTGACTGATCGTACGATGCCTACACATTTTTTAATACAACACACATAACCTGTACGAGCGGTCGATATAGGTATCGTCTCGCAAAACAGAAGTTTTCTACCTAAAATATTTTTTTTTGCGCATGCGCACGCTCGTTTAGGTTAGGTTTGAAAGGGTTATATCTACGTGTTGTTCCTAAGAAACGGCTAAAATATTAGTCAGAATCATTTGTTTACTAAGAAAATTTGGCGCTCATAATCATCACATTGTGACGAGATTACGATAGTCGAATTAACAGATTACTCACAAACAAGTCTTACATTCACATTTAGTGCCTGATTCCATTACTAAAATACACGGTACAAAATGAATGTACACCACAGTCTCTTCTCACGTATTCGCAACACAGTAGATAATATACCGCGCGATAATAACCAGTAATGATGGCTGATCGATCACAGTGTCGTCTCCAGGCAGCCTCAATCAATCAAGCTTTTTGTCACGGGCATGCCATTGTTTCCCTGTTTATCTACTATGTGGAATATCTATGTATAATATGTATGTATTTACAAAAAAAAAGTATACATGTATGTTTATCCATTATCTAGTATCCATAGTACTAGCTCTGCTTAGTTTGGGACTAGATGGTGTTGTGTGAACGTGGTAGAATATTATTATTATTATTATTTGTTTCTCTTTCTCGGGTATTATTCTAATTTGTTAGAACAATACCCGGCCCTTTGGCAGGCGTACACGGAGACATAGGTCCAACGCGCAGAGGCCCTTTGAGAGTTTTAATCTAGAATGTAATGGAACACCTACTGAGGCGCCTCCATCACCGCACTATTAAGTACAGTCACGGGTTAGCCGCAGCAGGTGAGGGCCTATTGCTACTTATATGGAAACTAATTACTCTGGGCTATTGGGATGGGTGTTTAATGGATAGGTTTAGATGAAAACTATGGATGAATGCCGGCGTCTGCCCTAAGTACTCTTATAGTACGTCGAAAAGGGGCAGACGATGACTCGCCAGCTCACTAGATGGACCCTCTCTAAATAGCCGCCAAGGCAAACAAACTCTACCATAAAGGCAACAAGAGGGCAACACCGGTGTGAGCGGCTAGGGGTGTAGAGCGGTGCGGCACCGGTTTCGCCATCGCGGGTCTCGTGACCCGGAGCGGGTTTCCCCGTAATTACGCCCTTGACAATGACACTTCCACCCCCGAGCAAATAGCTCTTGCGACTTCCCTCTGGCCGGCCGACTAAGGCAAGCCAGAGTCGAGAGTCCTGCGGGCGCTCTTGGAAATCCACTCCGACCAGCCAGTAAAAGCAAGCCGGAGACGAGGCCCTGACCGACTCCCTGAAGTATTCGGGACCGCAGTGTCGCCACACACATTCAGTATTATTATCTTCGGTGAGCTTCGACGGGAAATTATTAACCCCGTTATTTCTATAGAAGGGCTCCTAGGGTTGTTGCGGATGATAAGAAGAGTTTTGGATGGTGTTATGTTACTTACGTAGATGGTTGTTTGTTGTTTCTTGGATGTGTGTTCTTGTTGCTATGCGGGTGAGGATTATCACCAACGGACACAAAGTATACCATTTTGTGTCCATTGATGATAATGTCACCCACGTCACAGGATTTATTCCTAGTGCGGGCATTGTCTTATTAGACAAAACAATTATAAAGTGTTGTCCAGTGTGACAATCAACACAATCCTATTTTTCAGTGGCAAAGCGGGCACATGAAGAACTACGTCATATATGCAATCTGTGATCAAAGTTAAACTTTCCTGTAAGTCCTTTATGACCAGCATAAAGGTTTGAGTTTTAATTTTTGCCACTTCTTATCGCGAATACTGCAATCCAATGTCCATAAAAGCTTTGCTCACGGCATGGATGCAACAACACGAGGTTGTCGACTGAGACTCGTTTATATGAGTATATACTACATGAACATTTTCAGTTTCTCCAGTTTATGCTCGCAAATTCTCCCTGCCTAAATATTACAGATGAAATGGCTGTTTTACGCTTCAGAGTAAATCATCAAGCATCTAAACGAGCAATGTTATGTTACGACATTTTAATATCACGTCACGCCTCCGTAAGTCTTGAGAAACCTCACTTCAATGTCAAAGATATGAGAAGTTACATATGTTGAACGTGAAAATATCCACTTCAAAAGCACTTACTGCAACCACTGTTAAATTAACGAGTATAAGTATCCCACAAACACTTCTCATGAGCAATTGAACTCTCTTACGACACGTATATTTCAAGAAACACAATTACATACCACGTTTGAAGACCAATAACTTGGCGAGGCTTCGTTGTAAAACCATCGTAAAGATACAGGTACCTGGGAAGCCTGCAGAATAATGAACCATTAATCCGCTAGAACAGTTACAGCACTTAGTGAGCAATTGTTCAAGATATACGTGTTTTTAGAAGCCAAGCTGCAGCTTTATATGGTTGCTTAGAAAATGTATTTAAACTTTCTTGCCGAGGTGATTGTGAATAATAAAAACTTATAAAGTGAATAACGTTGTTATGTAGTTATATTTGTATATTATACTTATCTCAGACATACATCGTATATTTTATCGTACATTTGTAAATCGGAAACAAATAAGATCATACATTTGAAAGCGATACTTGATATTATCTGATGATGATTAATTTTAGCAATGTCCCGGTTGTGATTCACGCCATGGATCTCAAAGTTTCCTCCTGGGGACCTTGACTTAATAAATCCTCTTAATATTTGGTTGGGTCATAAACACATAATTAAGACTTGATTTAAATTGTCTTTCGGGATATATACCACGTACCTTTGTTTGCAGTAACCGATATTTCGGCACTGTTGCAAGCGCCATGTTCACGGATGTATTGAGGGTATTGCGGGTGGACGAATATATCCCGAAATACAATTTAAATCAAGTTTAAATGACCACGAAAGTTTAAATTCCTACATAATTAGGAATACTGAATCATTATAACGGTAGGTATTAACACGGAGGAAATTATAACGGTATAATTACACATAACTACGCGATTGAAATCCATTAAGTGCTTAAACATTACCACAATTACATAGGTTACCGTCTCTTTAATTTACTTGTCCACTGCTGATAATGTATTGTAAATTTTTTGACAAGAAAATCTTGAGTACCCAAGTATTTTATAGTACTTATATGCGTAATTTTTTGTAAAAAAAAGAGTCACAAAACATGCCTTTTAAAGAAAATACTAAGTCCTAAAAAACATAAAAATATAAGAGTTTTAGGTACTTTGTAGCTGTAAACGTAGATGTTTGATTTAAATAAATTAAATTTATTATTATCTTGTTCCTAAATATCCACATAAGTGCTATTCTATTTTTTACGGTTTAGTATTAGATTTAGAGCTTAAGTAATTTATATATCAGATTTATTTTCAAACATTTGTAAACTTATATTTTAAGGGCTTTTTACAAGCTCTTAAGTTATAATACCACCTACGTTTTTCTAAAGACAACATAAACTTAAATTTATCAAGGAGCCACTTTTAGCAGGCGAATATTTTAAGATGTATGAAACATGAACATAGTAAGTACGAATTTGTTTCGTTCACGTTGTTCATAAAAATAACATCTTACCTATAGCTAAAGCTTATCTTATGAAAGCACTTATCGCTCATAAAATTTGTGATACATTAAACTAATATAAAACACTATCGCGCTTGTTTAAAGTAAATAAAGATTTTGCTTGTATTTATTTTCATGTGAATTTGTTAAGAAATAAGCGTCTCATAGTAAAAATGTATTGTACTGTAATTTTGATAGTAGATTCTTCATGTTGCTTGGGTGGTTGCCGCTAATTCATGTAAGGAAAGCGAGGCATGGTGAGAACCTTAAACCAAAACGCGCATCTTGTGACTTTTTGCTGAGATCATACCTATCCGACAGCCCGCGCCTTAAAAACTGAAAGCACGGTAATGTTACGGTGCTTTTAGTTTCGATATTGAGGTCTGAATAGATAACAGAAAAGTTGTATAGATAAATTTATCTATACAGTATATTATCTTTAAACAAACAGTCGGATCGCGAGTTATACCTACACGCTTCGGGCTCAGTACTAAGTGTGTACCAAAGCTCCTTGAGCTTGGTATGCACAGGTACATTGCCCGAGGCTTGTAAGTATAAATCGCGTTTCGCCCGATTGTGTGAAGTTAAAGTACTTTATAGATATCATTTCCGTGCTGAAAGTGTCATGTATATACCAATGCAGTATTCATTGCATGACCGCTACACCTACATGTCGCAATCACTACATAACAAAGTCCTTGCGTATCCAAGAGCAAATTGTAAATTATTTAGCATGTAGATAGATGGATGGTAAATATTTTACAATTTTTTATCCTGTAATAAAAATATTAATATAATTTGTTTTTATTTTCGGAATGCCAACAGCATGCATTATAATAAACACAAATTAAATTTAATTATAAAATATTATCAATTGTCCGGTTTACATAATATATAGAATTAACAAATAGATATTAAAATATAGAAACCGTCGAGAGAGATGTTTAAAAGATATCACAATTTAATAATTATTTAATTGTTTGTTACCGCTTGGTGGGAGCACTGGCATACTGCACATTTTGGTAGCCAGCTCAGCACCAAGTATGTCTACAGACTGAGGTGCCAAAAGCAGCTTTTGGTGATGAGAGTAGTACTGGCAAAATCTTACCAACGGTTATAGAAGGGGAACAAGAAAGATAAAAAAGATAACGATAACATGACTAGGATAACCTCATCTGTTTATAGAAATGCTGGCATGATTGGCTTTATCAGCGTTTAAGTACTATAACGGGTTGATCACCATCAGGCGGGCGGCAGATCGTGTGACACTCTAATACTATAAAAAAGGTTTACCTTTATTGCATAATATTAACAGCTGTAATTACTTTTACTACGTAGTACGTAAAATCACCAACTATAGACTTTCACCAACCGTCTTTTTACCAACTCTTTAAAAGTTACTTTACTCACCGTATTATATTACCATAAAAGCCTTAGCTCACTTTACTTGAACTACATAAAAATATCATTAGAGCTAAACCTCAACAATTTGAATAAGTTAAATATAAAAAACAGTAGAATTTCGACAGCCTAACATAAAAGCGACATGAAAATTCAATTTCTCAATTACGACTAAAAGGGCTAGACTTTGTAGGGTATTTCTTTCATCCTGTGACCTTTTGGTGGGTCATTATAATATTTTATCAAAGAAGGTAGTGCTAGCGAAATTATTTACGGTATTTTCGTGTATAATGAGAGAATGTGCTGTGTCGAGTGTTTTGTTATGAAGCAGGGTGTGAGTTTTAATTTAGACTAAATTTTTGTTAATAAGCTGTAATTGAACCTGGCTTTGTCTAAAGCAGATTTTTCTGTAATAGAGTGTGTCCAGATATGATGAGCGCGCCGCGAATGCGCTGCTTGGTCCACGCACAAATCGCAAGCGGCGCATGAGCGGCGGGACACACACATGGCAATCTAAATACACCCTTACCTACTCCACAAGTTACATTGACAGATGTAGCAAGTATAGATATTTAGGTCGCCTGCCATTCACCTTGGAGCTTGGGCAGGCCTCCTTCACTCGGCCGTACCTACAGCGATAAGTGCCTACACTTTGGCGCGGCTTCCACGCCGCGTCGTCACCGCTCGCGCGCAGAGCTAGCTAATAACGTGAATTTTAATAGTGAACAACAAAAATGTTCACATCACAAGTCTGGTGCGAAGTATTGCTCATTTAACGGATGTGTGTCGGAAGCAACTTGAAATTTTGATTTTATTTATTTTACGAGAGCAACTTGAAAATTGTACTTTTTATTTGTTGAGATATCTCAAAGATTATGGTGTCAAATTAAAGGTCTAGTTCAAAAACCATTTTATCTGTTTGAGTCATGTAAATCGGTCTACGCGTTTAGGAAATAACTAAGAATTAGTATAGTGAAAATGTAAACCACCAGAATTTTTGTGGTTTTCGTTCTACGAGCTCAAATAGTGGGATAGGATACTTATAGTATAAATATTTATTATTAGGTACGTGGTCAAGTAGGTAGATAGACGATGAATAAATATTATAGTAGCAGCGGCAAGTCGACAACCCTAGCGCACCGCTCCGCGCCAGACAGCGACAGCGTTATGTGTTAGAAAAGATCGGGAACAGTTAGTTCAATATCGCGTTAGGTACTGAATGCTCATGCGAGCTGAATTGCACTTTCTTGCTTAGTAGCAAGAGTCGCCATTTCTTTAAATTGGTTTGCGAAGTGGTGCTTCTGTTCGTAAGAACTATCTATTCTGTGGCTAGGGATCCACTTTCTTATCTATACAGGTTTCTTATTATTTATGTTATAAAACCAATTTGAACTTAAATTGAAGGTTAAGTTAATTTAGTTTTTTTGGCATTCTTGAAAAATAACCATTTGAGGTAGAATCATTCTGATAAAGAGTAATTTTATGAGCAGTAGACAATTTGCGTAAGTGATGTATTAGCTCAATATTTGGATGCAACCATATTATTAGGCATGTAATTAATTTTTAGATGAAATTTGAACTTGTAATGATGCCAGAGTATATAAGCCAGGATATTATATAAGTCCCTAAAACTGTATGAAATACCTCAAATATTTTTTTTTTTTAAGTTTTGATATCGATACCATATTTTGATATTGTAACACCCATAAGTAACTTATGGAGTGCAATAAAATATTGAGAATTGAGACATTAATTTGTTTTTAATTAAAATTGTGTTTGTGACTTTATACTTTAAAGTTTACCTAATAGTTTTTTATGACAACAAATAGTATTTTATTATGGTTTGTGCAGTAGCATTAGTGCTAATTTATCTTCCAAACCAAAATATCAACTATCATAATTTTACATAAAACTGCACGTCTTCTTTATTTTAAATTAGCATAAACATACATAAAACCATTCGTTTCGAAGCCGGCAACTAATTATATTAAACATTAAACGAGGCCTATCGGGGAGATGGGCCTCGTTTCGGGGAGATGGGCCTCGTTAGCCTTGGTTGGCAACCAGTCTAGGAGAAGGAAAACTCCGAAATTAAACCAACTTTCAGGGAGCATACCCGACACAAAACCCCGATCTAAGGTGTAAACCGACCCGTGCCGAGAGATTCGTGGCCAGAGGGTAAGCTGGTCGCAAACGGAGGGTGCCTGTGTTGGTGGTCACAGGGCACACGTGATATTCCGCCTTACCCCCGTAAAGGGCTCTATGGGGATGGACATTTAAAAACCCTAAATCTCGTGGGAACGCAATGGGAACAATTAATAATATTTCCTCACACGGCGGCGACGTGGTTCGCAACCCATCTCGTCTCGTTTCCCGCGAGGGCGAAAAGCGGCCTACGGAAAGCAGGTTTGCGACATTGAATGTTGGTGGAGGAATGAACGGCAAATTGGATGAAGTATGTCAGATGATGGATGATAGAAAGATCGATGTTCTTTGTGTGAATGAAACAAAAAGAAAAGGGTGTGACACCACCAAGCATGGTGCATATACGGCGTATTGGTCTGGGGTAGATAGTACCACCAGAGCCTGTAAGGGAGTTGGTGTAGTACTGTCTGCGCGAATGAATGAGTGCGTAAAAGAGTTTGAATGTGTAAATGCTAGGCTACTGTGGATGAGAATGAAAGTAGGACTTACTCGTCTCTTTATTGTGGGGGTGTACGCCCCGGTCAATATAGTTACGGGTATGTCACAACATGAGCAAGACGAAAGGCAGGAGTTTTGGGAGAGTTTAAGAGAGATTTTGAGGAACTGCAAGAATAATGAAAGATTGATCTTGTTAGCGGATTTCAATGGATGGGTGGGAGTAAAGCGAGATGGATTTGAAAGGGTGTTAGGTGCATTTGGTGATGAGAGTGTGAACGAAAATGGAAAAGTACTGCTTGAGATTTGTTTGGAGTGGAGCCTTTGTGTGACAAACACCATGTTTGATCATAAAAGGATACATATGTATACGCGAGAGGCGAAAAATGTTAGAAGAAGTATGATTGATTTTGTGATAGTAGATGAACGATTGAGAAAGAATGTGTTGGATACAAGAGCATATCGAGGGATCGGCATCCACACAGACCACTTCTTGGTGTTGAGCCGGATAAGTGGGCTCTTTAAAAGATGGCGACACCGAGAGCGTAATGAAAATAGGGTCTTGGAAAAAATTTACGTAGAAAATCTACAAGAGAAAGATGTGAAAGATGAGTATAAACGAAGATTGATAGCAAAATTTGAGAGGTTCGATTGCATAAATGATATGGAAGAATTATGGTAGGCCTTTAAAGAAGAGGTAGTATGTGTAGCGTCTGAAGTATGTGGTGTGATCAAGAGAAGGACCTTTAAAGAAGAGGTAGTATGTGTAGCGTCTGAAGTATGTGGTGTGATCAAGAGAAGGAAAATACGAAAGGTTAAGAATACATGGTGGGACAAGGATGTACAATCAGCAGTGTCAGTGAAGAAGAAAGCTTGGTCAGATTGGTTGGCTGCCAGAGCAAATGAAAGAATGGGAAAAGCAACGAGTGTAGACATAGATGAAGCAAGAAAGGAGTTTGTTAGGTCAAAAAGAATAGTGAAAGAAATGGTTAAAAGGAAAAAAGAGGAAAAGAAAGATGAGTTTGATAGCAGATTATCTAACGATTTCCAGAGAAACATTAAGTTTTTCTGGAAATCCGTTCGTGCAGTTCAAGGAAGAACTCAATCCTCAGAACACACATCCATCAGAGACGAGAATGGAAAGATAGTAAATGATGAATCTTGCGTGCTGAAGAGATGGAAAGAGTATTTTGAAAGTTTATTTGAAAGGTCGGCGATAGAGACACCGATAGCTGAAATGAATTGTAACGATAGCAATGATGAAAGCGTTATTGGCGTGGATGAGGTCGTGAAGGCACTGGGAAGTATGAAAGTAGGTAAGGCTGCAGGATATGATAGGATTACAGTCGAAATGCTGAAGGCTGGACAGGGCGTCATAGTTGGTCAGTTGCAGCGGTTATATAACTTGTGCTGGACCACCGGCCGAGTCGCTAATGACTGGGCCACAGCTGTAGTTGTGCCTCTTTATAAAGGAAAAGGCTCGCAACAAGATTGCAAAAACTATAGAGGCATTAGCCTTCTCAGCATTGTTGGCAAATTGTATGCAAAGGTACTTATTGAAAGAGTTATGGAAGTAACCGACAAGAAAATATGGGATGTACAAGCGGGATTCCAAAAGGGTATGGGATGCACGGATCAGGTTTTTTCCTTGCGAAGCATAGCCGAAAAGTTTTTGGCCAAAGGTCAAAAGGTCTATTGCGCATTCGTGGATTTGGAAAAGGCTTACGATAAAGTGGTGAGGAATGAAATGTGGTCGGTGCTGTCAATGAATGGGGTGGACAGCAGCCTCATTCGAGCTCTGAAATCCCTTTATGAGGATTCTAGAGCTTGGGTGAGGATAAACGGGGCATACACTGACTGGTTTACCATCGAGAAAGGTGTTAGACAGGGATGTGTAGCGTCGCCGTGGCTGTTTAACCTCTTGATGGACAGTTGTTTGCAAGATTTAAAACATAGTGACTGCGGATTAAGGATGAATGGGTTACTCGTCAAATGCCTCCTTTATGCTGATGATCAGGTAATACTTGCATCTTCAGCGGAGGAGTTGCAGGAGATAGTAGCAATCATGCATGGTGCGTTAGAGAGGAAAAGAATGAAAGTGAATGTAAATACAACGAAAGTTATGGTTTTTGAAAAGGAGGAATGCGTTACGGCTTGTAATGTTTTGATCGATGGACAGCGAGTGGAACAAGTGAATGAGTTTGTTTACTTAGGTACGTTGTTTACAAGAGATGGTAAGAATGAAGAAGATATTGAAAGGAGAGTTAATGCAGGTAATAGTGTGAATGGAGCTCTGAAAGCGTTTACGAACATTCAAAACGTGTCCAAAAAGGCACGTTTGGCTGTACATAGAGGCGTGTTAGTGCCTACCCTTATGTATGGTAGTGAAAGTTGGGTATGGCAGAAGAGATTTGAAAGTAAAATAAATGCTGTAGAAATGAGAGCACTGAGAAGTATGTGTGGTGTGTCTTTGACCGACAGAGTAAAGAATTGTGTGATACGAGAGTTGTGTGGGGTAAAAGAAGATGTAGTGACAAGCATTGAGAAAGGCATGTTAAGATGGTTTGGGCACATGGAGAGGATGGATGATGATAGACTGACAAAGAAGATATATAAGGCAAGTGTGAATGGAACAGGACAAAGGGGAAGACCTAGGCGGACGTTCTCTGACCAGATTGGAGACATCCTGAAAAAAGGACAAGTCAGAAGTACCCTTAACAGAAGAGCATGCATGAGAAACTTGATGGGAGTGAGTGAAGCAAGTGAGGTATGTCAGGATCGTCGCAAATGGCGTTCCGTAGTCTCTGCCTACCCCTCCGGGAAACAGGCGTGAGTCTATGTGTGTATGTATGTATTTAACCAGCAAAACTGAAACAATTTTCGCTTGTAATTTTTGCAACGGAGCTTTGAATGTCAACCGCCATCTAATTAAACCAAATATTCCACAAAAGAGAAAATTACATTCATAAGGAAACACTGCCCTTTTACAAATTAACGAAAAACTAAAGAGAACGAATTTAATTTGTTACCCAGTTTTTGGAACTGGTTCAATTTTGCGTTTTTCGTGCCTTTTTGGTTAAATATGGGTTTTACATTTCATTAAGTATTTGTCAAAGGTGCAGTGCAATAAAAAATACAAAGGGCAATGAAAATGACCTATAACGATTCAAGTTGCCTCAAACGTATTTTTTATGTTTGTTTGCAAAATATTTTTGCACGCGCCTGGCAATGTTATAGCCCAGACTAAATCTTCTGGCTTATTTTTTAAATTCTTTAAACATTAAATTACAACATTTAAAAATTGCATGTTGCCTAAAATAAAAAAAAAACGATGTTGATTTAGCCCCGCTTCACCAGCCAGGTCTGCAGTTTCGTGTAATCGCGGGTACGGTAATATCGAGAGGCGGATGTTGCCAGTCATATTGAGTTGGGCTGTGACGGTAAACAAGTTGCAAGGAAGTACACTTAGTATTGGCGATGCAAAGATTATCCGCGCGCCACAGCTTTCAATACAACTTTGCTTCAAGTTTATAGTGGTAATTGTATTGAGCTGTCAAAAGTCTCAGACCCGGACAACTTCCAAATTCGCCGCTAGAGTCGCTAGTTAGAATCTTAGCATCGCCAATAATAGGAGAGGTATGAAGCAAGTTTTCACCTTGCCTCAAATACCTACTCAAAATTGATGCCACATCTCCTACTATTTTGTTTTACGCCAGTTTTCGAATAGTTCAATTCCAGCCAGGGTGGAGGATTGTAGCCACAAAACTCTGCACAGCGTCGTAAAACCATTGCGTCTTAGTTACAATTTTCTAATAAAGAAATATACTCGGTATGTATATGAATAAATACCTGCGTATGAGTAAGTATATTTGTTTGTCAGAGAACTAAAGTTATTACCTACTGTCTCAAGGGTTGCGAGTTCACCCTATCCATGGGATCGGCACCCCATCGCCTGTAAAACGATGCAATACAAACGATTGTATATCGCGAACTTACTGCGACATCACCTTAGTCGACAAACAGTCTGGATTTATCGTCGATAGGGTCGCCATGTGCTAAGTTAAGACACATGGACACATGCATACGCAATTACACGTTGCCGGAAAATATGGTCAGATTTTTACTTATTTTGGAGTGATAAGATGTGAGCTTGACAAAATAAGTAGGTATGTAAGAAGTCTTAACAGTCATCACATTTTTTTCCATCCATACCTCGCCTAAGGTAGCAAAACAACAAACACATTTTGTTGTTGTAGTATATTTTTCTTTTATTGTTTCAGTTTAACTAAGATAGTTGGCAAACTAATAGCAACAACAAAAAAATAAGTATTATATAATAATAAGATACTGTATGCAGTGGCGTAAGAAGGGAGGAGGGGCGCGGACGGTCCACCCCGGGTGCCTCCCTTTTTGGGGTGCCACTCATCCAAAAAAGGGGTGACAAGCAAAAGTCAACTCTAAGATCAATGTACAAAAATATTAAACAACATAGGCACTAGCTCAGCACTACAAGAGTTAGCCCGGAATTGTTAGGTATCGACTAAAAAAAAAAGGTCATCCGCCAACTTCCGCCCCGGGTGCCACCCAAGCTAGCTATGCCACTGACTCTATAATTGGTAGGTGCTAATCGAGTACTTTCATTGGCTTCGCCACATATTTTTATCTTCACGTCTGTCGGAGTGCGATAAACTCGACAACTGCTAGACAGATTTTGATGCGGTTTTCGGCAGTGGACGGTGTGATTCAATAGGCAAGTTTAGGTCTAAAATGTATCCGACGAACCATGCGAGTGGCGCAGTCGCCGGTAGAAGTTAGTTAAATATATATTTAGACTGAACCAAGATGATGGAATGATCTCTCACTTATCCCATACCGGTAGTTAGCTCAACAGGTATATGAGAAAATATTAACATTTTACTGCAGTCCTCTAAAACAGTATCAACCACTTATACAACCCACATCCAACTTCCAAATTAAAACATGAAACGCAATTCTTAAAATCAAACATCATAATTACCCGTTTGTGGTGACTTTAATTCTGAGCAAAGCGCGCCGCGAGCGAATTTGCTCGCAGCGCCGACGAACTACAAAATAAATATGGCCTGCCGTTTGTGACAAACACAAACACAACAGCACTAAAGGATTCCCTACCTACATGGTGTTTGATAATTTTATAGCGGTTTCATAGCTGCTTTGGTGGTCCAATAGCCGTCGCTTTACGATATCGATAGAGATATGAAGACGATATCTTTTGTTGTATATTTTAGAAGCTTGTTTATTGGAGAGTATTTTCCGCTTGCTTTTATGGTAACTGTGTTTTAGAGTGGTTCGACTTCACGATAGTAGATACGGTAGTGTAGCAACTGTTGATCGATACGTAAACGAATCCGGAAAGATTTTCATTTGATGTGTGGGTGAAGTCGAAATTGTTTAAGTTTGGTATAATAAACTACCTTTGTACTCAAAGTCGATTATTCTGGTTTGACTGTTTCAACTATTTTGTTAGATATTTTCATTGATCTGATGGATATCTTTTTTAAATATTTTCGTAACAGTTGATTGTGCAGACCAAAACTTGAACTAATTAATGATACGGAACTTTGTATTAGACATTGTCCATTACAAAATACCTTCTAAAGTGAAAAATTAGTAAACATAGCTTTTTTGCTAGAAACTTGGACACACTAATTCTTGAAAACCGTTTGGTATTCTACTGACATTTCTTAAGCATTTGGACGTTTCTTTCTCCACTTTTATTTCATCCTACTTGATAAGACAAGATACGACAGAAAGAAGGAGCAGGTAGCCCAATGACCTGAAAAGTTGTCTGAATTTAGTCAATCTTTTTTGGGTCATCGGTCTAGCTGACCTAGAGTTGCCCTATTTCACGTTTGGCATTTGCGGTAACTTGTAAGACTCATTACATAGCTTATTTACTATTATTTACATGTATCTGTTACTCTCGGATATTGTCTTACTATTTTTTTAGAAACATATTTTTTTAACTTCTTGCATTAAAAAATATGTGGCACATAGGCGGACTTAGTGCCAGGCATAACAACATTTTCGGTGATTTGAGAACGATTACCCGTAAGACAGAACATATGTTAGTGAAACAAATGAGAAGATGCATGTCCAGTGGGATGAGGGAGAAGGAATAGGGGATAGGGCTCCGGCACTCTCACTCACCGAACGGAACGCAACAGTTTAGGTACTATTACTTTACGTCGGTTTTCTGTGAGAGAGTAGTAGTTCTCCGGTCGGGCCGGCCCATTCATGCTGAAATCAGCAAGGCTCTACTACCTTGAAAATAAGTGCAACTTCAGTCCAAATAACCCTTCTCATAGTGAGAAGAGGGCTATGCCTAGAAGTTTCACAGATTATATACAAAGCTGGGCTTCAAGTGCCGCTTCACAGTCCAGATAGTCCTTCTCATAGTGAGAAGAGGGCTATGCCCAGAAGTGTCACAGATTATATACAAGGCTGTGCTTCAAGTGCCGCTTCACAGTCCAGATAGTCCTTCTCATAGTGAGAAGAGGGCTATGCCCAGAAGTGTCACAGATTATATACAAGGCTGTGCTTCAAGTGCCGCTTCACAGTCCAGATAGTCCTTCTCATAGTGAGAAGAGGGCTATGCCCAGAAGTGTCACAGATTATATACAAGGCTGTGCTTCAAGTGCCGCTTCATAGTCCAGATAGTCCTTCTCATAGTGAGAAGAGGGCTATGCCCAGAAGTGTCACAGATTATATACAAGGCTGTGCTTCAAGTGCCGCTTCACAGTCCAGATAGTCCTTCTCATAGTGAGAAGAGGGCTATACCTAGAAGTGCTAAATAAACAAGACTGTAATTTTAGTGCTACTAACCTAACGATAACGTTTGAATCTAATAATGATTAATCGATTTTAAACTTTCGCAATTTGTATACATGATACAAATTAATTTAGTGAGACTCAGTATCTCTGCGACCACGATCGGTGCAAGACAATCGAAACGTCGGAAACAAATAAGTATTAATACGTTAAATAAGTTAAGTTTATGCAATTAAGACCCGCTAAATTATTTTGTATGATATAATAATGATTGATAAGATGGATAGTGATACTTTTGGCGATGGATGCAGTCCTTTATAACTATCTCATCAAGCGCCTCCAATAATTTGTAGTTGCATGTTGTATATACTTGTATGTGTTGGAAACAAAATAGCGTACGATGTTCATTGGCACAACATTATTCAAGCAGTAAATTTGATTGTCCTACTCTAAATAGAAACTCTGATCATTTAGATGCGACTCGCATGTAGTCTGACGCGTTATTTCGAGATATTTTAGCTTTACGTGTGGCCTTATTGATCGTAGACACAGTAGTAGTTAAATATTTTCTTAAATAGTTATTATTTTATAATAGTTCTATGAGACTTTGGCAATTTAAAGAAGGTTTTCACTTATGGGAAAAACGAGTATTATAAAAATGTGTACCTAATATAATAATTATGTAGATTTATTATTAGCTAAGTTACTGTAAATAAGGTTAAGCTGACAAAATATGCTTTTCAGAACACGAGTAAATTAATACCTCTGGTTGTACGGATTACTTGCGTCCACGAGTTTCATCTTGGAGCCCAAAGCGTGGTTTTTTAAAGAATATTAGCATTTTTAAACGACTAAGCTGTCTAACCTTCGCAACCTAAAGTGACAGCTATGTTGTAATGTTTCAAACTTTATGAGTCATATATGTGTAAGTACTGACTTACACAACTACTGTCAAAGATATACATTAATACATTATATAAATCCCGCCATTGTTTTTTTGTAAAACAGATTTTTCCAGCGATATTTTGATAAAGTAAAACAGAGGAATGAAGTCAAATATTTAAATGGTATTCCACAATAAAATCAGCAAACGCAACAGTTAACGTGCCCATTCATCCAATGTCGCATTGTTGCCACAACAATGACGCAGTGTTACCAACATTATATTTTTAAACAGTTCCCTCAAAGTGGATTATAATTAACGTAATGAGTGTAGTTACGTTGTGGTTATATTTGTCGATATACCAACGTTTTCACACGGTGGTTTTGTGATAATCGCATTGTAAAATGTTTATTGCTGAATTACGTTGACGCTATGTTGGATGACTATGTTCGTGTCGGATTCCTTCCGCTTCGATAGTCTGTGAATGATTTATTAAATGAAATGTCATAAGCTGCAGATGGATATATTATATTAACCTCTTGTATGCCGGAATACCAGACACAATTAAAAAGCTATTGTGTCTCGCGTAGATCTGCGTTCCGGCATACAAGGGGTTAATACTAGCTTTTACCCGCAGCTCCACCCGCTCGAGTTTCGCCTTTCGTGACAAATGGTACCCTGTGTTTTATTTTGATGTATAAGCCATAATATTACTACAAAAATAGTTTTTTGCGTCTAATTGTTTGCGTAAAGAGTAACAAAGCCTATTATAACAGCAGTAAAATAGGCCTTACACCAGCATAGTTGTTGATGAGATCCATTGCATTGAATGCACGAACTTTGTTCAGTAATGTATAGAGCAACTGACAGGGGTAACACTGCACCGAATTCTGTCCACTCGTAGTAGTAGATATCGGCCTCACAACTCTTGATACAGTGACAAACAACAAAGAGGCTGCTTAAAGTGCTACGTCATACTTGTAAGTGTCCGTTGTCTAAATATTTGTATGAAATTTTCTAATACAATTTTCAATGCTTTCATATCTCAAAAACTTGTAACATTAATATAAGATCCACATCTTGTTACAGATAAAACCCAGCGTCTTAATTTATAAGACTTAATCAGGACGAGGATAGAATGTCTAGTCATCGATTTGTCTTGACAACAGTCTTCAATAATGCGGCCGAGGACGGATCACTGGCCTGCAATCCTGTAATTAATTTAAGCGAAGTCAGCGAGGATATTGCCAGGCATCTATCAAGAGTATAGATCAAAATGATACATTTTGATCTTTGTAGAATTACTTACTAAGAAAACCACGCAAAATGATGAGGTAATATTTTGTCACAATTCTATTTTCTCTCCAGTAATCAGTATTTTGTTATGAGGAACTTCACAAATATTCAATCATTGGACACAAAGAACGGATCATAGTCAAAACAACAATGCACCTATGGATCATACAAAGTGTTGCCTCGTGTGGTATTGGGCACAACACATAATAATAATAATAATATTCTACCACTTACACACATCACCATGGAGTCCCAAAATAAGCAGAGCTTGTACTATGGGTACTAGATAATGGATAAACATACATATATACTTTTTTTTTGTAAGTACATACATAATATACATGGAATAAGGACAACTCCCGCACTAGGCATTAATCCTGCGTTGCGGGGGACTTTACAAACATAGAACCAACGGACACAATGAACACCCAGACTCGAAACAACAACTTATAGATCACACAAAGTGTTGTCTCGTGCGGGAATCGAACCCACAACACTCGACGCAGTGTAGTCAAAGTTTTACGGTTAAAGTATGACAGTGAAAAAAGCGCAGCGCTGTACTTCGCTATAGAGTGTGCAACGATTTACCAACATTCGTTTGGCCCATGAACCATTGATCAACATCATCTTTAAACAATGAACTTTTCATCCAACGAACGTTTCGCCAACAGAACTTTACTTCAGTCACTATGTGGGTACACATTAACCTAGGTAGCGTAAATGAAAGTCTCACTCTTCAGTGTTTTCCCTGCTATTTATATATTAAACTGCCTACGCCTCTTAAAACACTCCATATTAAAACAGTTAACAAAACATATAATTTACCTGCATTTCCTTAAATATTTTATTCCATTCTATTGGCAATTGTTTCCTGGACTGAGAGCTTTAAATCTCACTCGAAACATTTAATTAACCCACTTAATTCCACCATATAGTCTTCAAATCCTCTTAAGTATACAACAGTTTAAGCAGTTTAAAATATAACGCATATTAAAATAAAATTGTTGCAATTTGTATAACAGTTAAAATGCTTGAGGATTTAATTAAATAATTCTTAAAACTGCTTAAGATGTTACACAGTTTTATAGGTACTTTGTTACTTTACAAGGCAATAGTTTATAGGTAGGTTACATTTTACTTTGATATTTTTTGGTGGCTTGCCAATTGGTTGGCGATTGGAAAATGAATGCTTGCTTAGCTTGAATGCCACCCCGAAACTACGAGGAGTATCAAACAGCATTTAGTAACCCCCTATTAAATAACAATTATCACATCATATGTTCACATCATTTAAAGCTGATAGTGTTCACTTTTATTTATCACGTGTAGCATGCAATTAAA
Source organism: Euclidia mi (assembly GCA_944739405.2). Classification (NCBI taxonomy): domain Eukaryota; kingdom Metazoa; phylum Arthropoda; class Insecta; order Lepidoptera; family Erebidae; genus Euclidia; species Euclidia mi. The sequence continues at coordinate 91,506,859 of OX123181.2, read as the reverse complement.
AAACAGGTATATAGAACTAACAAACCAAATATTGCGTAGAAATTAATTTTCATGATAACTAAAGCCTATTTTAAATTAAACATAGAAAAACTAAAAAGCGTATTAACTCTATGGTTCTATTTACGTATTTCCTTCAATGTTCACTCCATAAGAATAGCGATTCATAAGAAAATATTTTACTCTCTAAATCACAGCCAGGCAATAGAATTTCAAATAAAAGGCGAATCGTCGTTCCATCTCCGCTAACAAACCACAAGGGTGAAGCAACGAAACATTATTAGTATCTTGATAAATGTTAATCAAAATCTTTCGGTCGTATTTGCATAGTCCTCTAAATATCATGAAACCCTTGAATTTGCATTGAAATGAGCGTAAAATGACCGAAACCCTCATTAAAGGACGACGAGAGCCAGACCTTTATTCTTTTATCTATGCTTTTGTTGCGCCGCCATTTTGTGTGTCCGCCATTTTATGAAGCTAAGATTTGTTTATGGAAAAACCGCCTATTGTGCTATGCTATTGTATTTTTAATATTAAAATGTATTTAAATGTATTTATAAACGTTGTTATAAGCCTCGTGAACATGTTAACATGAGATACGATTTTCAGTTGTGTTGATTTTTGTAGTTTATGTTTTAAATTAATGTTTTTGATGGCAATTTAAATATTATAGGATTACTGCGATATCGTTAGAAATGTTTATTTGGTTTTAGTTAAAAATATTAACATAAAACTACATAATACAAAAGGAGTGGGACTTCTTGAGCGTTCTCGGCCGTTTACCATATATCATGTAAAACTACTACAGGGTCAGTCTACTAGCCGAAGATTCGAGGCTCGTGCCCTTATAATCACGAGGCCCTCGATGCGATAAGCCTCTGCTCATCGCGAAGCTCTTTGAAAAACCTGACCAGCATACCAGCCCCTTTAGCCAAATGGCATTCGATTAGCGATATGCGCTAATTGCTTAGTGCAAAAATGTACGGAACTGACATAGATTTTCGATGTCACGTGGTCAACGAAGAAGAAATTCCAATGAATACAGATTTACATAGAAGCGCCGTTCTTAAGCATTTCGTGTGCCAATTCCAAGTGGAGACGGTTTCCAGTTTTGTTCGTAGTGGGCGCCGTTGGCGGCGCTGGCGACGTTTTCCGTCTCTCTTGCTCTCGTAGAGACAGCTGTCACAGCGCGACTGCCACGCCGCCAAGTGGCAATTTGGGTCACAGAAAGATTGTCTGCAGAGCGCCCATGAGGAATGCGTCTCTATGTAAATATCTGAGCTCTTTGGCAATTTCTTATGTTGCCATGGCAACCCAGCGTTAGCGAAAGTAGAACTCAGAAGCGAATGCCATTTGGATAGGCCCTCAGTGTGAACGCTTGCATCTAGATCAATGCCCGATCTTTCGATCATATCTTTGTTGCGGAAGTAAGACAACACTAAGTAATAAACGGGTGCTTGAGAACTTTCCTAATTACTCATTTTCGAGCTACTTATATTACATCGCCGTTGTCTAAGCAATATCTAATACATAGGTGTATAAAGAATAACTAAATCGTTTTGCACATAGCAAATATTGGCTTGAATAGGACTACAACATAGTCCTTTGTAGAAATGTACCCAACTACATAGTATAAAACAAAGTCTGTCTTCTGTCTGTCTGTCCCTATATATGCTTAAATCTTGAAAACTACACGACGGATTTTAATACGTTTTTTTTAATAGATAGAATGATTCAAGAGGGAGATTTAAATGCACCCGTGCGAAGCCGGGGTGGGTCGCTAGTGTTCTTTATAAGTTGTGTAAGAAGCGGCCCTGGTATAGGACGAGATTAATAATAATCGCTAAGCAGAAGAAAATAATTGTTTAATATAACATCTAAAGCCCTAAAAAAAATAATTATAAGACTGATAATACGTTGACAGGACAAGGTATCGGGTTCGAATCCATGGCACGCACCACTGACTTTTAGGAGTGATGTGCGTATTAATTTATATTGCCCCGTGCCTTGGAGAGCACGTTAAGCCATCGGTTACAGCTGTCATGACGATCTTTGACAGTCGTTATAGGGAACCAATGCCTCTGAATCAACTGACACTAATCTAAACCATGAAATATCGCTATCCCTTTGGGTTGCAGAGGTTAGACAGACAGTCGCTCTGTAGAAAGCTAATATTCAGTCAAATCCTGAAAAGCTAATATTCAGTCCAATACTAGGATAAAGCGAGAGAAAGGAAAAGAGGAGGATGATGACCCATGTCATCTTCGACAGGATGAAACTTCGATACGAGGCCTTGGCTAACTAGATAATAACCTCGGACAATAAATACTGGCCACTTTGAACGTGTTATATATTTAACATCTTTGCCGCAGCCAAATATTTGCATGTAAACCGAAAATTCTTCATAAATATGTCCTGCCTATTTGCCTGCGAATGTAGATGGTTAAGTCAAAATAACTTTTATTTTAAAATAAAATAATACTAATTTCCACACTGCATTGCCTTTAGAAATCTGTTTATAAGACTCCAAATAGTTTGGAAATATTCTCTTGTTAGTAGGTCATGCAAGCTAAGACGTTTGCTTTAAGTTATAAGCGTTTTCAACATTTTATACATACATACATATACATACATATCGTCTCGCCTTTTATCCCCGAAGGGGTAGGCAGAGGTGTATTTATACACCCACTTTTCGCCATATATATTCAAATTCAAATTCAAAATCCTTTATTCATTTGGGTCACAATGTGACGCTTATGAACGTCAAAATAATAAATTTATTAAATAATTACTTATAGACTCTACATTTACATTTACTGCCACGTTCGCAAAGCAATAGGTAGAACCATGAGAAAGAACGGGCAATAAAACTCACGGTCACTCTTTTTCATCGCCAGGTTTTGCATAATACACAATTTACATTTTGTAAGGTGCTGCGACTGTTACACCTTCTATATTACTTGTATATATTTACTGTACATAATAATACTCAAGCATAATACTTTTGGTTAGCCTCCTCAGAATAGACATGGTGAAACAGGAGCATCCACTTACATTATATATACCTAATAATGCAGGCAATCCGCGAGAGTGATCAGAACCATGATGGAAATGATGCAGTTAAATATTAAAATCAATCCCCGCAAATGAGTTTTGAACTTTATGTAGACGGTAGTTAGTTCCCACCAGTTTATGCTTATTCCTTGTGTTCACTTTGTGCAAATCACTATTTTTGCGGTATAGAATTAAGTTTTTCTTAAGTTTAGGTTTAGGTTTAGTCCATTAAGTTAGCATATATATATTGCGATGCAACTGTCAATATATCTACTTCTTTAAATTTATCACGTAAAGAATCTCTAGCACCTAACTTATAAATTGCACGTATGGCCCTCTTTTGAATGACAAAAATAGTCTGTATATCAGCAGCTGTACCCCATAACATTATTCCGTAAGATATTACGCTGTGAAAATAACTAAAGTAAACTAGTTTAGCAGTATCTATATCTGTGAATTCTTTAACTTTTCTAACTGCAAACGCTGCAGAACTAAGTTTTACTGCGAGACAGGATATTTGGGCGCCCTACTGAAGCTTACAATCTAAAGATACACCTAAGAATACGGTTGATTCGACTAGTTGAATTGTTTCCTTATTTAAAATTATATTAGTAGGAACACTTTTGACATTAAGCAAAGAGAATTTAACACATTTGGTTTTGAGTTGAGTACCAAATTATTTGTCGAAAACCAATCTAATACTTGTGCAAGAGTGTTGTTGACGGTATCAAAGTTACTTAAATTACGATCAACTTTAAAAATTAGTGACGTATCGTCGGCAAACAAAACAATATCACATAAATTTTGTGCAAAGAACGGCAAATCATGAATATATATTAAAAAAAGAAATGGACCGAGAATAGAGCCCTGTGGAACGCAAATTCCTACTGGCAAACCTAGAGACCTACTTCCATTAACATCAGCATACTGAATTCTATCACTAAGGTAGCTGGCAACAAGATTGAGTGCGGTATCTCTAATACCATATAGTTTCAATTTAAGTAAAAGTGTATTATGTTCCACACAGTCAAAGGCCTTTGATAGGTCACAAAAAACACCAATGGCATCCTTCGAGTTTTCCCAAGCATAAAAAATATGCTTTAACAAAGTTACACCGGCATCAACGGTGGAGCGACCCTTAGTAAAGCCATACTGTCCACTGTAAAATAAATTATTTGTGTGAAAGTGGCTCTCTATTTGATGCAAAATAATCTTTTCAAAAATTTTACTAATAGCATGCAAGATAGAAATTGGCCGAAAATTACTAGGGTCGCTCTTTGATCCCTTTTTGAATAATGGTATTACTTAACTGTGTTTCATTAGATCAGGAAATACTCCTGTATCTACGCATCTGTTGAATATTGTAGCTAAATATGGAGCTAAGCTAGAAATAATCTATCGCACAAGTTTAACAGAAATGCCCCATAAGTCAACAGATTTTTTATTATTGAGCGTCTTGAATACCTTCAGTATGTCATTGGTGTCAATATATTTAAAATTAAAAAGCACATCACACTCATTCACATTGCCCTTAACCAACATTTCTGCTTTGCTTGGACATGAATCTAGACAGCTGGTTGTGTTCACTGGTATGTTTATGAAGAAATTGTTAAATGTCTGAGCAACATCAGTTTTCCTAGTAATAATTTCACCATTAAATAAAATTTATATTCATAATTGTTATCTACCAATTTAGCTCGACCAGTCTCATTGTTAATAATGCTCCAAGTAGTTTTAATTTTGCTGTCGGATTCTTTGATTTTATTGCTTAAATATAAGGATTTGGCTAAAGCACATGTCTTCTTAAAAACTTTTGAATAATTTCTAACATATTGAATAAATTCAGGATTAAAATTATATTTCTTCATACCATATAGATCATACAGCTTAGCTCTACTTTTGTATATACCTACTGTTGCCCAATCACAAAAATTTACTTTAATGCTCCTTGCAAACGTCTTCAGTTTAAAAAAATTATTGTACTCATCATTAACAATTTTAAATAAGCATTTATATAATCCATCAGGATCATCAACGGTTAAGTCAATACTGGCGATCTTGGCAGCAACATCATTACTAAAGTGTTTGAGGCGAGCAAAGGTCATTGGCCTACACGTAGTTTCTTGTACTTTACAGGTTGTATTAGTTGGAATTACAACCTTTTGCCCGCAGTGATCCGATGTCATGTCAGTAAAAACAGCCTTACATAAATAAAGACAATTGCAAAAATCATTATCTAAGCATGTAGACGAATGTCAGGTTATTCTGGTTGGTTCAGAGAACTAAACATTTAAATTAAATGACCTAAATAAGCTAACTAACCAAGTACAAATTGGTGTTTTTTCTAACAAATTTACATTAAAACCGCCATATACTTTAGTCCCACGTAATAAGGGGCGAGCCTATTGCCGTACCGGGCACATTTCCAGACTCCGTGCTGCTACTGAGAATTTCGTGACAGAAAAACCCAATAACATTGCCCGACCCAGGAATCGAACCCGGGACCTCCCGATCCCACGCGCACATTTATGCCGCGAGACCAACGAGACAGTCGTATAGGGTTTGTGTATTTGAATCGTGTTATGCCTTAGTCGCCTCTTACGACACCCACGGGAAGATAGGGGGTGGTGACACTTGTATTCTATACCGTAAACCATACGGCTTTTAACATTTTATGTACATGAATATATATTTATATTTATGTACATAATATTATAATAACATATATATGTTATTATAATATATTATTTTATATTAAAGATCTAGACTTTTATTTTTAGGATAATAAAATCACAAGTAAACGGTTTCTGAGGAGTAAAATTTCATATAATTATGTTATCAAGGCAGCGATGGCCTAGCTGAAGATACCAACTTAATACAATGCAGAGGGTTTAAGCTGTTAGTCCACCGACGCATTCGTATGCGGCAACAAAACTAAGAAGTTTCAGTTTTATGGAGGTGTGTTATATACGCTGTGTCTTACTCTTTTACACAGCACTGTTCCACAGATAACTTTGAAATCGTCGTTAAACAGACGCAGACGTTAAGTAACGCAATGCGTCACCACACATGTTACACATACATACATACATAGACTCACGCCTGTTTCCCGGAGGGGTAGGCAGAGACTACGGAGCGCCATTTACAACGATCTTGACATATCTCTCTTGCTTCATTCACTCCCATCAGATTCCTCATGCATGCTCTTCTGTTCAGGGTGCTTCTAACCTGTCCTGTTTTTAGGTATGTCTCCAATCTGGTCAGAGAATGTCCGCCTAGGTCTTCCCCTTCGTCCTGTCCCTTCCACACTTGCCTTATATATCTGCTTGGTCAGTCTTTCGTCATCCATCCTCTCCACGTGTCCAAACCATCTTAGCATACCTTTCTCGATGCTTGTCACTACATCTTCTTTTACCCCACAACACTCTCTTATCACACAATTCTTTGCTCTGTCAGTCAAAGAAACACCACACATACTTCGCAGTGCTCTCATTTCTACAGCATTTATTCTACTTTCATGACTCTTCTGCCATACCCAACTATCACTACCATACATAAGAGTAGGTACTAACACCCCTCTATGGACAGCCAAACGTGCCTTTTTGGACACGTTTTGGCTATTCATAAACGCCTTCAGAGCTCCATTGACTCTATTACCTGCATTAACTCTTCTTTCAATATCTTCTACATTCTTACCATCTCTTGTAAACAGCGTACCTAAATATACAAACTCATTCACTTGCTCCACTCGCTGTCCATTGATCATAACATTACAAGCCGTAACGCATTCCTCCTTTTCAAAAACCATAACTTTCGTTTTACTTATATTTACTTTCATTCCTTTCCTCTCTAACGCACCATGCATGATTGTTACCATCTCCTGCAACTCCTCCGCTGAAGACGCAAGTATAACCTGATCATCAGCATAAAGGAGGCATTTGACAAGTAACTCATTCATCCTTAATTCACAGTCACTATTTTTCAAATCTTGCAAACAACTGTCCATGAAGAGGTTGAACAGCCACGGCGACGCTACACATCCCTGTCTAACACCTGTTTCGATGGTAAACCAATCCCTGTACGACCCATTTATCCTCACACAAGCTCTAGAATCTTCATAAAGGGATTTCAGAGCTCGTATGAGGCTGCTGTTCACCCCATACATCGACAGTACCGACCACATTTCATTCCTCACCGCTTTATCGTAAGCCTTTTCCAAATCCACGAATGCGCAATAGACCTTTTGACCTTTGGCCAAGAATTTTTCGGCTACGCACCGCAAGGAAAAGACTTGATCCGTGCACCCCATACCCTTTCAGAATCCTGCTTGTACATCCCATATTTTCTTGTCGGTTACTTTCATAACTCTTTCAATCAGTACCTTCGCATACAATTTGCCAACAATGCTGAGAAGGCTAATGCCTCAATAGTTCTTGCAATCTTGTTGCGAGCCTTTTCCCTTATAAAGAGGCACAACCACCGCTGTGGTCCAGTCATCAGGTACTCGGCCGGTGCTCCAGCACAAGTTAAATAAGCGCTGCAGCTGACCAACTATGGTGCCCTGTCCAGCCTTCAGCATTTCAACTGTAATCCTATCATATCCTGCAGCCTTACCTAATTTCATACTTTGCAACGCCTTCACAATCTCATACACACCAATATCGCTTTCATCATTGCTATTATTACGATTAATTTCGTCGATCGATGTCTCTATCGCCGTTCTTTCAAATAGACCTTCAAAATACTCCTTCCATCTCTTCAGCACGCATGATTCACCATTCAGTATCTTTCCATTCTTGTCTCTGATTGACGTGTATTCTGAGGATTGAGTTCTTCCTCGAACTGCACGAACGGATTTCCAGAAAAACTTTATGTTTCTTCGGAAATCTTCAGATAGTCTGCTATCAAACTCATCTTTCGTTTCCTCTTTTTTCCTTTTAACAATTTCTTTGACAATTCTTTTTGATCTAACAAACTCCTTTCTTGCTTCATCTATGTCATCACTAGTTGCCTTTCCCATTCTTTCATTTGCTCTGGCAGCCAACCATTCTAACCAAGCTTTCTTCTTCTCTGACACTGCTGATTGTACATCCTTGTCCCACCATGTATTCTTAACCTTTCGTATTTTCCGTCTCTTGATCACACCACATACTTCAGACGTTACACATACTATCTCTTCTTTAAAAGATTGCCATAATTCATCCATATCATTTATGCCATCGAACCTCTCAAATTTTGCTATCAATCTTCGCTTATACTCATCTTTTACATCTTTTTCTTGCAGATTTTCTACTTTTATTCTTTCTAGGACCCTATTTTCATAATTTTCTCGGTGTCGCCATCCTTTAAAGAGTCCACTTATCCGGCTCATCACCAAGAAGTGGTCTGTGTGGATGCTGATCCCTCGATACACTGTATGTTGTATCTAACACATTCTTTCTCAAACGTTCATTTACAATTACAAAATCAATCATACTTCTTCTAACATTCTTAGCCTCACGCGTATACATGTGTATCCTTTTGTGATCAATCATGGTGTTTGTCACACAAAGGCTCCACTCTAAACAAACCTCAAGCAAAACTTTTCCATTTTCATTCACACTCTCATCACCAAATCCACCTAAAACCCTTTCAAATCCATCTCGTTTTACTCCCACCCATCCATTGAAATCACCTAACAAGATCAATCTTTCGGTATCCTTACATTTCCTCAAAATCGCTCTTAAGTTCTCCCAAAATTCCTGCCTTTCATCTTGTTCTTGCTGTGACATACCCGCTACTATATTGATCGGGGCGTAAACCCCTACAATAAAGAGACGAGTAAGTTCTACTTTCATTCTCATCCACAATAGTCTAGCATTTACACATTCATATTCCTAAACGCACTCATTCATTCGCGCAGACAGTATTAAACCAACTCCCTTGCAGGCTCTGGTGGTACTGTCTACCCCAGACCAATAAGCCGTTTAGCTGTCATGCTTGGTGGGGCCACAACCTTTCCTTTTTGTCTCATTCACACATAGAACATCAATCTTTCTATCATCCATCATCTCTTCATTCAATTTACCATCCATTCCTCCTCCAACATTTAATGTTGCAAACCGGCTTTCCGTAGGCCGCTTTTCACCCTCGCGGGAAACGAGACGTGATGGGTTGCGAACTACGTCGCCGCCGTCTGGAGAAATATTGTTTTCAGTTCTCATAGCGTTCCCACGAGTAATAGGGATTTAGAATGTCCATCCCCGCAGAGCCCTGTACGGGGGTAAGATGGAATACTAGCTGTGCCCTGTGACCACCAACACATGCACCCTCCGTTAGCGACCAGCTTGCCCTCTGGCCATGAATCCCTCGGCACGGGTCGGTTGACACCTTGGATTGGGGTTTGTTTTCGGGTATGCTCCCTGAATGTTGGTTTTATTTCGGAGTTTTCCTTCTCCTAGACGGGTTGCCATCCAAAGCTGACGAGGCCCATCCCCCCAAAGAGAGTGGTTTAATTTCGGAGTTTTCCTTCTGCTAGGCGGGTTGCCATCCAAGGCTAACGAGGCCCATCCCCCCGAAACGTGTTACACGTATGATGCAATCTGGAAATTTTACACGGTTAAGTGCGCATTTCGAAATTGCGCACTTAACCGCGTAGATAGTTAAAATGCGTATAAAATATGTCAAACCCAGCAGGCCACCAAAACTTTCTCGCAGCCGCATGCAAACGCGGCAGTTTACTAACAGCGTTAGGGTTAAAACCCAAGAAGCATGCCATTGTTTATTTGAAGTGATATGCATTACTTTATTGTAAATTAAAACATCACAAGGCAACCTGTATGTCTGAAAACTCCGACTTACATCACTTCCGTTGGCCACAACGCACAAAAATAAATAACAACAACCACAAAAAATATCATGTATTTTGTGTATGGTTTTAAAAGATAGGTATGTTTTAAGCTTATAACTTGTGGTAGAACGCAATAAAGCACGCGGTGGGACATCGTTCCGCATTCCAATGTCTCCTGCTAGTTTATTTTCACTGAATATATACAGCACCAGCGCGGAAAAATGCGGCGGGAATACCACTCACTTTACTATTCGGCTGAATAACATTATACAAATGTAAATTTGTACGAAATAATTGTATAAATGTGAGGGTGTGGATAATTTAGCTGCCGCGTCAGACATGTTTTGGAGAATGGTCAGGATCAGAGTAAGATAAAAAGACAAGCGTATGTGGAATATTTTTTCATTTTCCACATAAGTATGCATTCTGCGTAATAAGTATGCATTGATTTAGAAGAACTAACTTCGCTTAAATAATTTACCAAATACTACAGGATGCCTGCAGCTTCACCCGCACATAATGTTTTATAAACCTGAACCCGTGGAAATTTTGAGAAATCCCCTTTTAGCCAAATGTCAGCTTCATACGACCAGTTGTTATGGCAGTGCGTTGTCTGTCAGTCATTCAGTAAGGTAAGAATGATATATATTATATTATGCATACAGATTGATTGATTGATGAGTTCACATCATGACTTTAGAGTTCCTGTTGCATCCAAGACATGTGTCTTTAAGCCCGCTGTTGTCGTCTTCTAGTCTAACAGACTTAAAGAAAGTGAGCTAATCGAAGTTATGTGCGTACTACATTAATCACAATCGCTTGAGCCACGCCTTTATGAACCCGTTAAGCCGTCGATCACGGCTTATAAAAAGTTATTTTTGTCAATCGTTATGTACATTATAAAACCCATTGGTTGTCTTCTGACATAAGTCGAAGCCAAAAGTCTTGAATGCAACCGGGATGAAGCTAGGACGATGATCAAACCGTATTTTTTGTTTAATCGAGTGTTTGTGAAGTGGAGGCTAAATATGAAGAAAGCTGACCCCACCACCATGTGGGATATGTAGCTAGCAAGAGAAAGAGAGTCGAATCTTTTTTTTTTTATAGACTCACGCCTGTATCTCCGAAGGGTTAGGCAGAAGTAATATTACACCCACATTTCGGCATTAATTTTAAGGTCCCACGTAATAGGGGGCGAGCCTATTGCCGTTATCGGGCACATCACCAGACTCCGTGCTGCTACTGAGAATTCGGAAAAACCGGAGTAACACTTTTGCCCGCCTCTGGAATCGAACCCGGGAGCTGCGATCAGCAGTCGCATACGCAGACGCTATCCACTGAACCACGGAGGCAGTCGAATAATGCAAAGTGTCATAAATAATTTACTTTTATATATTCAAAATTTCAACTTTGAATTACTAATATTATAATAGAAGACAATAAAAGGCTCAAATAAAACCATTTTGAACAACCGCAACCACAAACTAATTTTACAATTTTAAATTTATATTTCATCATAATTTTTATTGTGTGGCATACTTTTGTTACAATAGAGTTTTGTTCTATTGTTTAACGTATCTACTTATTTCAATGAAAATATTTTAAGTATACGAAAAATGTGCCTGACTCATACTGATACTGGGATTTTAAACAAAAAATCGTTGCAAAAGTGCTGCAATATAATATCTTCCATAACGTAATATGGAAATACAGTTAAAACGTTGTATATAAAATAGCTTACTAACTTCTACAAGGATACTAAAGGATTATAAGCTGCTGCTTCTACTATACTGTCTTTGTAGTCTTCATGTTTTGAGTACATCTCAACATCCTAAAACGTTTTCATAGGTATAGATGCTATGAACGAGTTCTATATTAGCAATATCATATCATATCGTATTATACTACTGGGTTGGTTAACTCTTCTTTGTTGTGCAGTCTTTTATTTTATGGAATACACTCCCTTCTGAAATCAGATTGTCCACCACCCGTTATACGTTCAAAATGAAAGTTTGAAAACTTCTTTTTGAGAGATAGAAGGAATCAGCACATCGCTCTCATCCATTATTATAAGTATTTATGTAAATTGTATTTATGTATGTTTAATTTAGGTGTATATATTAATGTATAAGTATGTCTATGTAGAACTATATATTTTATATATATTATATCCCTATTATGTATATTATAGAGATATAATACTTATATCAAGCGGCGAGGCGGCCGCTTAAACTACTACGCCAACCGTGCAGTCATTACTATTTATTACTTTGACTTCTTTGGCCTGGCTTTATGAATAGCATCCAGATGAAGTGATTAATTTATCAAATTGTCTAAACAATTCAGTAATTATTTATTTCGACTAGTCATTATGTAGAATTTTATATTACATATACATACATATACGTTATTTATAGATTCCTACGTAACATTGACAGTACAAACAGCAACCTTACCGTTGAAAACGATTTCTATGAAACCATTGGGTGGCGATATTATTGGAAAGAAAGAAGTGATAGTTGTGTCAATACATATTTTGAAATCTTAATATATAAAATCCTTGCGTTGCTGATTGACTGACAGACATACTACAGCCGAAACAACTGAGCGCAAGTAGATGAAATTTAGCATGTATGTTCATTGAGGTGTGCAAACTAAGCGAGAATTTTTGGAAATTCCTCCCCAAAAGGGATTAAACTGGTAGTCAGAATTTTTATGAAACGTTTTATTCCCTCAATGGATTAACTTCAAACTTTGTATATCTATTGGTACCTCAAATTTAGTTAGTGAACACTAACAAAGTCTTTATGGAAATTCATACTCCAAGTGGATAAAAAGGGGAGTCATAATTTGCATATAACCTTTTATGCCTTCAAGGGATTAACTTCATACTTTGTTTATTGGATCCGCAAATGAAGTTAGCGAACACGAAGACATTTATTTTGGAAATTTTACCCTAAGAGGGTGGAAAAGGGATTCAGAGTTTGTGTAAAATCTTTTATTTTTTCAATGGAATCACTTCAATCTGTGTACCTATATAAAATCCTTGCGTTACTGACTGACTGACAGACACATAAGGTTAAATTTAGCATGTACTTATGTTTCTTGAGGAGAGCAGGGGTGTTTCTACAAAATATTTTATCTAATCGTATTTTACGCGTGCGAAGCAGAGGGGAAAAGCTAGTATACTATAGGTATATAAACCGTAATTTTACGGTCACTATATTTTTTGTAACTTTAAACGCCATAACCAAAATAGATTCATTAATATTTTTTATTGTATCATTATTATCTGTAACGTTCATTTGAGGCACCAGATGTTAAAATAATTTTATAAAGTAAGTACGTAGGTAAGTATCACCTTTTTGTTAACATTCCGTAACGAAATGATACCGACTACCAATTTTTGTAATTAGCTTTTTCAGTCGGGACGTCGATAAAAACTGAATTTCAGAATTCAATTACTATTTAATTATATTGTACATGATTTACGAGGTACTATAACGATTTTTCAAGGCTCCGAATAATTATCGTAAAATGATAACTAGGCCTTGAAAATGTCATTATTTATGTTTAATTATTTTAGTGAGTGCCTCATTGGACTTGTGGCATATGCTCACATTTATCATAGGCTACTGTGAGACTACCAGTTTGGCGCCCAGATTGACCCATCTGGGTAGTTGCAGATGAATTTCATTTAAGATAACATGTTATGGAGATAAGAATGGAATGCTTTAACCTATTTTACACTTTTGATATGTAAGAAGAATTATCAGCCTTGTACATAAGCCGTCCTCATCTCGTCACAGACCTGGTCTCACTATAAGAACGATTAGACCATAGCATCTCGATAGCGTGCTGGAAACGCTGTCGAATTGCGGATTGACTGTCTTCACATGGCTTTGGAAAACGTTATAGCGCGCTTTCTGAAAGAAAACATCGTGAGCAAACATGCCTCTTCTTTGAGCTCTACATATTGTCCTTGAAAAACAGATGAAGTCTAGTAACACGACTCTTGGCCACAAGTTTGCCTCCTCCTATCCCTCTTCGTTATAAGAAGATTCCTATGCCCACCAGATTATATACAAGGCTGATGATGATAAAGTCTTCGAAGCGCCCAAGTTTAAACACCAACTTTATTGTAATTGAAAACTAACACAGTAACGTAATTACTTAAAATATAATAAAGTAAGTTGCCCTGATATTAATAGTCCTAATAATTATCATCCAAAAGAAATAAATGCAGACTAACCATTGTCGATCTGTGGATAATTGTGCGAGTTCTCTGCAAACCATTTGTGCGTCCGACTCGTTTGAATATCGACATTCTACCGATACGTACATTTGTTACGTCAGCAACTTTACTTGAAACGCCGAAATTTTCGCTAACATTTCTGCAGGTATTCAACTATTCAATGCATTTAATTTTATGTTCAATTGTGAAACGCTGAGGTTGATAGTTTTAATTGTGTAGTTGTTAAATAACAGTTTTTTTTTTTGTGTAGCGATGGCAGTTTATTGACTATTGTAGAGCCTCTTTCACGGTTTCTGCCGTCATATACCATATTTTTCTCACAGACTGCATATAGTCTATATTATAATGTAGTAATAATAAAGTCTAGCCACGAACACTGCGACCTACTATGTGTGTTGTCCACGGTTCTTATCAGATATTTCAGAATATTAGCTTTTCCTCAGAACGACTATCGTCAGGTCTGACCTCCATGGCCCCTCGGGATCGCCATATTCCACTCCTTAGGCCAGTTTCAGTAAAGTCTAGTATAATCAGATATGTTACGTCAAAAATAAAGATTTCTTTGAATGTCTTGCTCTGATCTATAGGACTTTCTTAACAAGGTGTGACGTCATATCCTTAAGGAAAGTTTTTGTTACATATTTTATACGATATATACAGGGTGTCACAAGACCCATCACCAAGGCAAAGTCTACTCGTTTTGGACATCATGCCAAGTCATACCAAGCAAAAATAAAACCTGGGAAACGATTTTTTTTTAAATGGACACATTTTTTATGCTCAATTAAAAAAGCGCGCGTGCAATTTTCGGAATACCTACTTATTTATGGGGTCATACATACATACATACATACATAGACTCACGTCTGTTTCCGGGAGGGGTAGGCAGAGACTACGGAACGCCATTTGCAACGATCCTGACATACCTCACTTGCTTCACTCGGGACATTCTCCAATGTTGAGGATAAAACAATTCTGGCCGTAGTATCCTGACAAATAAAACTACAATAGGAGAAAACCGAATGATTATCGATACTTTCATACTAATGTAACTATCCATTGACAAAAAACAAATATAGAAATTATTTTAATTACATTTATATGCAAAAATTTACTAGAATCGTCATTAAATTCTGTGTCCTACACGCCTGTCTCCGGCTATTTGGTCACATAAAATATTCAAATACAAATAAAAATATTTGTTTTAAATGTGAAGTTGACTTCAAAGATCTAATATCTTCAATCCTAATAAATTTTAACTTTTCGCTTAATAAACAAATTACAAAATCAGCCTGTTAAAAATTGTTACAAAAAAATCATCATTATTAAAGCAAAATATGTTTGCAATTTATCTCCATCCCGAAAACTCCAACAAAGTCAGTTCAATACCTACGGGCTTCCCCTCGGCACCCCTCAGTTGAGTCACACACTTTGAACGGATTGCACGTGTCGGATTTCTCTGAAAGGTAAGTTTAAATTTGATTCTCCAAAATGTGTTTTTTTTTAAAGTCATTATCCTTTTTTAGCATATCGTAGCAATTAACTATTGTGGTCATCAAAATTTCTGCTTTCATTATATGTAGTTAAAGGGTTTAAATCTCTCTTTAGGTGTTTTAAGCATAATCGTTTCATTTTCAAAAAGTTACGACACGTTTTCTTGTGATCGTCATTATTGATAATATCATTATCCTGAAAAAGTATGTAAAGTATAATGACGAATGCGTTAGATTAATGACGTCCGTGTTTTTAACAATGACAACTTATTAGGTTAATGACCCGGAGTATTGATATTGTTGTAAACATCATAATTAACTATGAACATTGGGCAGGTACCACTATCTCGTACAGTAAATATAGACGTAAAATACCAAAATGTGACTATATTTTACGAATTTATTACATGACTTGCTTTGCGTACTTACCTGTTTCAGCTTTTCTTTACATATTTTTTTATGCTTGTTTAAAATTAATTTTAATATTTTTAGATAAGACATCGACATGCCTAGGAAGAAGCAATCTGAAGAAAGTCATGAGGCACCAGCTATTGGGGCTCATTTGGTGCCCATAATACATCACGTTCTTAAAGTAAATCCCTTTATTGACACGTTACACTTCTTATCCGATTCTCCGTCGTCCCAATACCGTAACAAATACTTACATGTTTTTTTTATAATCAGTCATATACGTAAGGATTTTCCTCAAATCGTTAAAATAACATGGAACTATTCCGAACCTGGACATGGAAAGGCTGCTCCGGATGGCGTGGGAGCAGTCCTCAAAAGGACTGTCGACCGCATGGTTCTTTATGGTCAAGATATTGGAACATATGATCAATTTTATGACATGATAATAAGCACAGTTGAAAATATTACTATTAAAAAAGTGGATGAAAGTGAGATAATAACAAAAGAAAGCTTGATTCCAACTAACTTGAAACCATTTAAGGGCACCCTTTCCGTGTATCAGGTCCCTTGGGATGTAACAGTGCAACAAACAGTTTTAAGAACAGTAAGTTGGTTTAATTGTAATGCTGATAAAAAATGTATTCATGGGTATGATTTAGGCCGTATTACAAGTAATAATCATGAATATGTTGAAAATATTGATCCTGATTATGTTGCTCCATCCAGGGCCAATCATCACACTTATATTCCAAAAAAAACATCCTTTCTGATGTAACAATAAAACACGGTAACACTAGCGGGTGAGAAAAATATATTAATAATGGTCTTTTGACACCTTTGGGCGTATAACGTTCAAAGCGCAAAATGGTAAGCACTCGCAAAATGGTAAAAGAGCAAAATGTTAAAGGAGCAAAATGGTAAAAGCGCACAAAGTGAAAAGAGCAAAATAGTAAAAGCGCAGAATGATAAAAAAATATGTTGCCTCGCTTATTAGGGTTGTCTATTGTTTACCCGAAGAGCCAGATTTTCCCGAAAGTTCATTTGCCCGAAAGTTTAAAATCCTGAAGTTTAAAATTCCGAAACATAAATTAAATATTATTAACAACAGCTAGTGCCTAGGGTTAGGTGCGACCAACTAAATTAATAGGTTATGTTAGGTTCTCTTTCGACTCTTAGCCCAAAAATAGGAGCCCTGCAAAGCAGGACTCGGTCAACTTAGTCCACATTCTTCACACTAGTCCAATAAACTGAAGTTGACGGAGCCCTGCTTTGCAGGGCTCCTATTTTTTGGGTTAAGGGTCAAAAGAGAACCTAACATAACCTATTTAGTTACAAACAACAGATTTTTTTATCATTTTGCGCTTTTACCATTTTGCTCTTTTAACTTTGTGCGCTTTTACCATTTTGCTCCTTTAACATTTTGCTCTTTTACCATTTTGCGAGTGATTACCATTTTCCACTTTGAACGTTATGCGCCAAAAGGCTTTTGACATATGTATCTACATACAATTTATGTCAAACTATCTAAATTTTGACATACTTACATAAAATGTACTAGGCTGCCATATATCAAACGATCATTGTTCAGTCGTGTGCAATAAGTCAATATTAAAAAATGATAAGTAATATAAGTGTATGTATAAAAAGTCAAAAAGTTATGTGAATCAAACATTGCATAATATAATTGAACAAATTGTGATTTTGCTATTAAAATTATGTTGATTGTTAATTTTGTGTTTGCTTTATTTATTTGGACGTTTTTTACCCCACAATTAACATTAGAAATCATTGTTCATAACATTAGTCATTTATCCTCATTGTATTGTCATTTTCATCAACACATGGTCATTATTCGCAACAGGCATTTTTGAAAAACCTTGATATATTAATTAATATTAACAATACAATAGTGCTTCTTACATAGATTTCCTTATTATGAATCAAGTAATGATGCTAGCACAAAACAACTGCTTTGCCAACAGGTTTACTAGCTTTCGTCTAAAACCGGCTAAAATATATTCCGATCAAAGAATGTCCCACTCACTCCCATCAAGTTTCTCATGCATGCTCTTCTGTTAAGGGTACTTCTGACTTGTCCTTTTTTCAGGATGTCTCCAATCTGGTCAGAGAACGTTCTCCTAGGTCTTCCCCTTTGTCCTGTCCCATTCACACTAGCCTGATATATCTTCTTTGTGTTCTTCATGGGGTCATAGGACATCTAAAGAACATATTGGCGGGGTAAATGCATCGATTTTGTATCTGAGTAGAAAAAATTCATACTAAATTTGAGCCTCAATATCTCCTGAACCATAGATTTCCCAGGAATGGTTTTGAATTTAAAATGTTCGTAATGTTTGGTACAATATGGGGTTTCAGTTTTCGTTAAGGGTCTATTTACACCCTGTACATCGCTATATCACACAATATACTCCTTTAAAATGTGGGATGTAATATTTTCAAAATGAACAATATTTCTATTTTCTGTTTATAGACTCAGGCTTTCTGTATAAATCCCCGAAAGGATAATTAGAGGTGTAATATTACTTCGCCATGATATGGATTTTAGGTCCCACGTAGTATGGGCGAGCCTATAATTGCCGTTATCGGGCACATTGCCCGACTCCGTCCCGCTACTGAGAATTCGGAAAAACTTATTAACACTTTCGACCGACCCGGGTATAGAACCTGGGATCTTTTTTTTTTTTTTTTTTGGTTCCGGGTTGGAAATTCCTCATGGAGTCCCTCCGCCCTGGGGGATGGGCGAAGGGGACTGTCAGACTCTTACTGACTAAAAACCCACCCATGTGCCTAATGTACCCGTGGGTCAGAGGGTCGGGTATCGCCCAAGCATACGTCGCAACCCCCCGACGGGTATTGGCCCGCCAGATGGTCAGGCGGGCCCCGAACAAAACCCCCTTGTCGGTGGATTAAGGTGTTGGGCTCCGCCGCCAAAACACCCAGCGGCTGCAGGGGATAGGGAGGACGGCAACGCAACACCGCATCTCCTCTTCCTCTGCGGCCCACCGCGACGCATCGAATGGTGCGCCCCCATTTGGTCGCGGGAGATATGGCGCGCGGCAAAGCAACACCGACACGCCTCTTCTCCCGCGACCGCACCCGACTGCGAGGGACAGACAGAACTGTTCCCCGCACCCGCACCGTTAGACGCATCCTGCGCAGGCCCACTGCCAAGCCCACGCGGAGCGTCCACTCCAGGGATCCCTCTTAACTTCACCGCGGGGCTCAAAGCCGCGGTTACTGAGCCCCCCACCACGACAAGGTGGAGATCCCACGGGGGGATAGAACCTGCTATCGCCCGATCAGCAGACGTATACGCTATCCACTGCACCACGGAAGTCAATTGAAACTTCAGTAAACCACTGATAGACACATTTTTAATTAACCCGTGATTATTTTACAATGATTGACTGTTACAATATATGCGTATTAATAAAAACGTATGTTGAATTATGTCTAAGGAACGACACAGCATACACCACTCTGACTGCTGAGCTGAAGATCGTGGGTTCGATTCCCACTAGGGAAATGTATTAACACCTATGTATTTCTTAGATTTAAGAGTATAATGATTATATTTAATTTCATCAGTTCTCTATTCACCATGCTACAAGCTCTGCCTAGTTTGGGACCAGATGTGTGAGTTGTAAATTCTAAGATATTATATTTCATTAAAATTATTTGTGGAAATCTAAAACTACTAATTTTAAATATTAAAGAGAGTTTCTCCCCCCTTTCAATATAGATTATGTGTTCACCTCCACACTTCACGTTGATCCTAGCTTTATCACGCAATGAATTCTTATTGGAGATATTAATACTTGAAATATGTGTCTCGGGATATTGAAAAACCATTTTTTATAGCAGAGACTACTTTCTATACTTACGGTACGAAGGGGCGGTATTTCATTTCTAGATATTAATAATGATTCTAAAATAAAATAAAAATATTTTATACATACATGCATACATAGTCTCACGCCTATATCCCCGAAGAGGTAGGCAGAGGTATATATTGCTACACCAACTTTTCGCCAGATTTATTAGTCCCACGTAATAGGGGGCGAGCCTGTTGCCGTACATTATCAGACTCCGTGCTGCTACTGAGAATTTCCTAAAGGAAAAATCCAATTAAACTTGGCCCAACCCAGGGTTCGAACCCGAGAACTCCCAATCACACGCGCACATTTACCAACGAGGCAGTCAAATATTTCATTATTTGACTATTTTATTAAATATTTTATTAAACGGGTCTTAATAGCGTCAGTATTTAAAAATACATATGAAGTACATTATTTTTAGCCCAATGTTTCGCATGACTGAAACAAGCAGTGGTCACGAGATGACTCATTGCATCGATTAACATCCGTTATAAAACATAGTAAGTAGAAATTGCTTTTAGCGATAAGGCCGACCATTGTACATTTTATTGTAGCTTTCCTGTCCAATTTTTGATTTAACTGTTCCTAATTTTTGCTTTAACTGTAATTATATATGACTAGATGAGCGCGCGGATACACCCGCGTTATTTAGGGCTACTGCTCAGCTTCATTTTCATTTCCAGCTTGTGGCTCATAGCGTGATGTTATAAAGCCTATAGCCTTCCTCGATAAATGGGCTATCTAACACCGAAAGAATTTTTCAAATCAGTCCAGTAGTTTCTGAGATTAGCGCGTTCAACTAAACAAACAAACAAACCAACTTTTCAGCTTTATATATAAGTATTAGATTAGATGTGTACAATAAAGCATTAATTATCTATATCAAACTAACATGAACAATTATCGTACCATTACACTTATACCTGTAATTTCAAAATTTTTGAAAAGGCTATGTATGAAAAAATATATTCATTTTTAAAAAATATTGACATTCTAAAACAAGAACAATACGGATTCAGAAAAATAAATCTACCACTTTGGCCTGCTTTACTATACTAAAACATATCACTATTAGTCTTAACGATAAAAAGGCTATAGCGTCAATATTCTTAGATATGTCTAAGGCCTTTGACTTCGTAAGACATAAGTTACTTATTAATAAGCTAGACCTATATGGTATCAGAGGAAACGCGTTAAAATGGCTTGAAAGTTACCTCTCGAATCGTCAGCAATGCGTTAAGATATCGGGTTCTTCAAAACAAGGCAAAACAAAGTACAGACCAGCGTATCGCCAGAATAACTGTGGAGTCCCTTACTGTTCTTAATCTATATCAATGACTTACCAAATATAACCCCTCACAAATGTATCCTTTGTGCAGACAATACCACTATCACCATAGAAAATAGCAATAACAACCCCACTGAGTATGAGAAGGTAATTAACGAAACATTAAACCGAGTAATAACATGGCTTAAAGTAAACAATCTACACACAAACACTAGCAAAACAAAATGATACAGTTCCAAACATACAACAGCAAACGACCACAACTAAAAATACAACATGAAAGTAACAGTATTGATGAAGTAGACTGTATAAAATTCTTAGGAGTAAATATAGATAAATTCTGTAATTGGAAATCACACATTGAGGAACTTTGCAACAAAATTGATAGGTTTGTCTTCGTATTACACAGGATTACGCGAGTAGCCGATCTTGATGCAGCTCTATGTGCATACCATGGCTATGTATTTTCAATACTACGATACTGCGTAATAATGTGGGGTAGTTCTGTGGATTCCACTAAAGTATTTCGCGCACAAAAGAAATGTCTTAGAGCATTCACTGGAGCCCATCCACTTGATAGCTGCGTCCCACTGTTTAAGAAATATAAAATTTTACCACTTCCTGCATTATACATATTTGAAATTTGTGTTTTTGTATTCAATAATATGAATGAGTTTGATAAATGGAATGACGTGGTAACTAGACCTAGCCGCAAAGCGCATAAACTCTACGCTTCTAACCAAAAATTTCAAATACACTCAAGCAATGCATATTGTATGGCAATCCGCATGTTTAACAAATTACCCGAAAATACTAAAGCGCTAAACTTTGGACCATTTAGAAATAAACTATGTGAATTTCTACTAATGAAATGTTATTATACAGTCAAAGAATTTCTGGAAGACAAAATTGTAATTGTTTGAATTTTTGCCTAATTGTCATTTTTTTTATTTGATATTTGATTTTTTAATTGACATTTGATTATTATTAACAATTTAACTCTATATTATTAATAATTATTTATTGACATGCAAATTTTATTAATGTTGAGATTCATACAGTGTGAATGTACATACTGCACTGATGGTAGCTACTGACACAAAATCTCGAATACGATTATTGCTTTGAAATTCTGTTTACACGGACACAATCAGTATTCTTTGCGAGGCCATTGTCGCCAAAGTGAAGGAGCGAGAAGTGTGTATGTTTAGACGGAGATACCTTTTTATATTCTTTAGATAATCGCATCTTCGAGTCGAGAAACTCTCTCCGTCTAAATGGCGCTTTAATCACATATAATATAATAAGACTAATGTAATAGCATAATAATAATTGTAAGATAATATTTAATATAAAAGAAACATTTGTACGGCGGTGACGGCAGAATACTATGGATTTAAATAATTGTTAACATCTTGTATACAGTATTCCAACAAATAAACTATTATTATTATATTCAGTAGGTATTTTTAGAAATATTGCGTCAAAACTTGCTTATAAAGAGCTATTAGTGGATTTCCAGGAATAAGAGGTATTAGTTTGCCAGCGACGCAAAAATAAGTACCTAAGTTTGCAGCCCAACAGCAAGGACACCACCCCAAATTCTCAATTTATTCTCCGAAAAACCCAGTGATTTGCAATAATTTCCATCTTATAATTATTGTAGTCACACATGGCTTTTGCTGAACGGCAATCACTTTTGCCTACAGACTTGATTGTATACACTAGAGATAGAAATTTCTACATTCTGTGTATCTATTATTGAATCACACGAGCGGACGTGCAGTCGAAAAATTATGCACTCATTTTTATTCCACGCGCCATCCAACCCACAACACGTTGTGTATTGATCATATTCCTAACGTAGCGAAATTGCGGACGATTTCAAATCAAATCAAAAATTCAAATCTTCGACGTACTAAAAATTCAACTTACATTCTTTAGGATAATCCTACTACTTATATTATAAGCGCGACTGTTTGTAACGATAGAGGTATGTATGTTGATTATTCTTTTACAAAAAATCTGTGGTTTTGATGCAACCTTGCAGTAGTAAGAAGTAGTATACAGAGTGTCACAAGACCCATCACCAAGCCGAAGTCTACTCGTTGTGGACATCATGCCAAGTCATACTAACCAAAAATAATACCTGGGAAACGATGTTATTTTAAAGTTTTCACATTTTTTAAACCGCAATTCAAAGCGCGCGCGTGCAATGCTCGAAATATCTACTTATCCATGGGGTCATAGGGCATCTAAAGAACATATTGGTGAGGTAAATGCATCGATTTTGTACCTAATTACAAATATTCTATACTAAATTTGAGCCTCAATATCTCCTGAACCAGTTATTTCCCAGGTATGGTGCCGAAGTAAAAAATGTTCGTAGTGATTGGTACAACATGGGATTTCAGTTTTCGTTATGGATCTTTTTACACCATGTATATATCGTAATAACACATATAGTATTTTTTGTTAAAATAGCCGACAACCACGTGAGTGAAAACGCAGGTGAAATCTTGCTACTATTATAAATATAAAAGTTTGTGAGGATAGATGTATGTATGTTTGTTACTCTTTCACGCTAACTCTGTAAAGCGATACCTAAGAAACTTTGCACTAATATAGCTTATTCATCATAGTAGCGCCCGGGCTGTCTTTTGTCCCCAAAACCAAACCAACTGACTGCCTCGTTGGTCTCGCGGCATAAATTGTGCGCGTGGGATTGGGAGGTCTCGGGTTCGATTCCCGGGTCGGGCAAAGTGTTATTGGGTTTTTCCATTAGAAAATTCTCAGTAACAGCAAAGAGTTTGGTAATATGCTCCGTACGCCATGAATTTTTAGGTCCCACGTGATAAGGGGGCGAGCCATTACGTGGGACCTAAAAATTCATGGCGAAATGTGGGTGTAACCTTTGTCTACCCTTTCGGGGATACAGGCGTGAGTCTATAAAAAAAAACAAACCAAGACAAGACGTGTGAATACGCGGCCGAAATCTAGTTTAATAATATATCACTAACCACACAAGATTCAATCTACTTCCAAAACAAGTTCCATACCTCTAAGGGATATTTTATCAACACATGCAAATGTCTCCACGAAACAAACATCTTCTTTTACGACGAAACATTTTGTGAAACTCCAATGTTTGAAAAGTGCAAACCACACGCAGAAAAGTTGTTGAAGTCCTAACAGAAGCGTCGCTCTTCGCGACAAATATGAGGTCTTATAACGAAGATCTGGAACTTTGAGCAATTAGTACTAAGGGAAACTACTGAGATGACAATTTATAGTTAACGATGGTGTTGGACGCATACGAGATAATATCTTCATATGTCGCGTTTTGTGCTGTTGTATAATAGTGGTGATTTATGTACTATGTAGTAGTACATACATCAAACATCAAGACGAAATTGGATTTAAAAAAGTCCTTCTTCTTTTGTCTTCTTCTCGGCCTTATTCGACCACATGGGTGTAGACCTCCTTCAGTTTACGCCACTCCTCACGGTGAGAAGGAGCATTAAAGAAGTATAATAATAAAATCCATAATTACTTTAAATGATTCCTAATTTGCTCGTTATAGTACCTACATACTATGCAAAGAAATAAATTGTTAAACCACATTGCATCTTAAAAACCATATTCAGTCGATATGTCACCGGAAAATAACGAAAACCGCATAAATTTCCTAGGAAATTTAAAAACATGCGGATCTTGTTATCTTCCGGTGACAGATATAATTAATATGGAAATGCGGTGAAAATACAATGAAATAATGACAGATTACTAATTATTAATCATTAACTAGGCAATAATGCACACAAAATAAAATTATTAAATAATCCAGGGCTTTGTTACCGAGGACCAAATAAGTTTAAGTCCCAGAGTTAGGTACTATTTTTAGATAGAAAAGGTCGTAGTGGTTTTCAATTCAACAGTAATAGGCTGAGGAGACAGACATAATGGCGAAACGTTATAATTACCAAAAAACAGACAATAACAAAGCAAAGTTTTTATTTTTACGAGTAAAAGTATCATAACCAAACTTCTAGAGAATTTAATTTGCAACGAAAATGAGATGAATAATTTACCAGATAAAAATGAGAAAAACCATTAGCACCTGCACTCTTTCCAAGATGGCGGCCGAGGGATAAGAAGTACGACCTCACAAATATGAATTAAAGTTACGTCCAAAATTCAAGCCCGTTATATAAATCTGATCTATTAATTGTGTTTTGCTGTTTACCCACTTGTATTTAGTAAGTACACTTGTCTTGTAAATTATAAAAGTAATTATGAAAAAAAAATTGCTTACGCCTAATTCTCAGACCTACCAAATATAGACAACGAATTTCATTAAAATCTGTGAAGCCGTTTCGGAGTTCACCGATAACGAACTACGTGGCAGTAGATTTCTATATATTAGATTTATACTTGTTCAGACATCAATCTGAACAAGAATTAAAACTATATTGATATTCCAATTAAAACTTCCCTTATACGTTAATGAGAGTTGTTTTAATAAAGGCTTGGCATAATATAAGTGATATAAGTGGATGGGTAGTCTGCGCCATTTCCTTTGTTAACATTCGGAGAGTCTCGGCTCACTGTTTCCTTTGTGGGCTCTCGGTAATGACGACACGTTTGTTCTTACGTAGATACTGCGAATATTCTTCCAATTTATTTATTCTATATGACATCGACAATGTTTTGCTTCCTCTTTTCTTATTTTTCAACATTGTCGTGCCCGTCTGGGTCCATATTTGGTCTTCATACGTATGAAATAGCATGAAAACAAATGGATAGCAATAAAATTTGAAAATATTTTCGTAAGTAGACTAACATTTGCATATTACTGAAAACAGTAGGTGATAATTTAGTCATTGGACAATTGATCACCAGTAGAAGTTGGTCATCGTAGTATCCGTCGTCGAAAGTTTATTATGACAATAAAGCTTCGCGGCGGGTGCAATGAATTATGCTCATTGTGGCCACCTTGCGAACAAATGCACTGCGCGTTATGTTATAATTACCTATTGTAATACATTTTGTTTGGGACTCAAAACTCAAAACACATTTTCTTACATCGTCTGAAAGGTGCGTCCATTATAGACAATGTAAGCCATAATTCCCAATAAAAGGCCTTCCCAATAGGACTTCACTGTCAGCTTACCATCAGGCAGCGTGAAGTCAATTTGACAGGTTTTTTTAATAAAAAAAAATCATTTTTTCAACAGCAGGAAATACGAAAGGAGTATTTCGTGCGAGAATGAATGGAAATGTCGGTAGGGGACGCCCTTGGCGGACGTACGCTGACCAAATAGGTGAAGTACTGAAAAATGACCAAATGAAAAGTACCCATAACCGACGCGAATGCATGATGAGGTTAATGAATGTCGAGGAAGCGAAAGAGGTATGTTTGAACCGAAGTATATGGCGTTCCATAGTCTCTGCCTACCCCAATGGGAGACAGGCGTGATGATATAGATTGATATATAGATTAAATAGCTGGCAACTACCCTAGTGTTAACACGAGTGCTTCTTTTAAGCAGACTCGAGTCGAGCGGAATTGGTTGGCGGCAAAAGTTAACGAACACACAGAATTTTGATGAACCCACACTCCGACTGTTATTTTTGTAATTACTAACTTTAATACAAGACGGGTTAACGAGGTGTTATGAAGCAAATACGCCTAGACACAACTGGAGTACATTACTTTATTATTATATCCCTCCTTTTGAAATTAATGCTGGTTGTCATGTGTTCATAGCCCAGTGGAGAGACCGACAGACTGCTGCAGAGGGTTTCGGGTTCGAATCCACTCCGAAAACCAAAGACTTTTCGAAGTAATTTGTGTATTAAATTGTTAATGATGGCTTGCTAAACGGTGAAGGCAAAAACCGTGAGGAAACCTGCATATCTAAGAGTTCTCCAAAATGTTCTCGAAAGAAATACGAAGTCTGCCAACCCGCACTAGGCCAGCTTGGTGAACTATGGCCTTACCCTTCTCATAGTGAGAAGAGGCTCGTGCCCAGCAGTGGCATAGTTATAGAACTATAATGATGACATGTGTTCATGATTATTCTTTTCCTAAACGGCATGTCCGATCATGGTGAATTTTGAATTGGTTTAGGTTGCGGAGATCAAATGGTACCTATATGGAAAAGCTATTATTCAGTCAAATCTGGCTAGACTACTGCGCGGATCCCGGGCTCCAAGGTGAAAGACTTGTAAGCGTCCAAGAGAATGTTAGGACGACGATGATTACTATCCTAGCAATTTGTTTATACATTCTAGTCGACTTTATTTCACTTAGCTACATTCTGTCAAAACACACATAGTTAGTACATAGTTGATAGCTAAGACAAATACTAATATATTAATAAAACAACATAAAGAACTGAAAGAAATAAGTAGAGCTTAAATTAATTAATTATAAAGAAATGTTTACTTAGTATCCCTAGCTTTCAGATTACAATAAAATTACTTAAATGTTAGGCAAATTATAATATAATTATCATAATTCATATAATTTATGATCATGAAAACCTTTTGCAGTCCATTGGTGTTTCTATGTGTAATATGTATGTATTTACAAAAAAAGAAGAATATATGCCCATTATCTAGTACCCATTACACAAGCTCTGCTTAGCTTGGGACTAGATGGTGATGTATGTATGTGGTAGAGTTTTGCTGGACATATGTAGATATCCCCTAATTTGCGTCAAAATTGCATCATGAGACAACAGGAGGATTTGTTGTACTATACCACGCAGACCAGTTGCGTTGTTATATGATTTGATGTCGAGTTTTCCGTCCAAAGATATAATCTGCTTCGTGTATTTTTCAGTCACTTCTTACGACATACGCAACATGAAATTGAGTATTGAAACATATATTCTTATTCCGTCATCACGCGGAGAATTTGTAATAAAATATTCTCCTTCTTTGTTTTATAAAATAAGTATAAGTTTGTAGGTACGGATCAGGTAAACAAGTTGTCTTAATTAAAATACTTTTTCCTCCACTCAACAGAGCAAGTACTCCAAAAGGCTTATGACCTTTAAAATAACTTCAAAGGCTTGCCAAACTTTTAATGTCGGATAACAATGTCCAAACAAAACAAAGTATGTATACCACAATTAATTAAACGTAGTTTTCACACTGGACTTCAAACTCGGTGGAGGAAAGAGTAGGTACCTGGGAAAGCTCTACATTGTTATCTACACATGTGAATAAATGTGTCTGTCTGTCTGTGATAACAAGATATCTATTACTAACATGACACTCAAGATACATTGCTTTTTTGTCTGTTTGTCTGTATTTTTGGATTTGTTCGAAGTAATCTTGGCAACTGATTTGAATTACACTTTTACTAAAAGACGAGGAATTTGTAGAGCTACATTTTATTTCAAAAATATTAAGTGCAAAAAGTATTAAGTGCGTAAAATGAACATCTCATAAAAATTACGCAAGTTTAGACTTATCATAACTAAACCAACGTGTCACGCAGAGTAGAAAATAACACGGGTATCGCAGCAGGAAACAGCTAGTTTTGAGTAAAGTTGTAGCAAAATCTCCTTTTAGACACGTACTAGAATCAGGTACAGAGGGTCCCTAACCTGACATTTAAACGTGACTGAAATGGAGCCTCAAGTTGAAAATGAAAGCGTACACATAAAACTCTTTATAGCACTGACATGTGGACGAGAGAATCATAATATGAGTACACAATTAATGGCGAAGTGGTTTAAGTGGCCGCCTGACCGTTTACCTAAGTGTCGAATATCGCGGGTTCGATTCCCATTCGGGACAACTCTTTGTATGATCCACAATTAGTCATTTTAAGTCTAAGGCCACGCCATGTCGATTTGTGAGTCACGCTTGTGTGGCCAACTTTGGTGTCGGAGTTTTCAGGCCGCTCGAAGGCCTCCAACATGGCCTA
Organism: Euclidia mi; assembly: GCA_944739405.2. Classification (NCBI taxonomy): domain Eukaryota; kingdom Metazoa; phylum Arthropoda; class Insecta; order Lepidoptera; family Erebidae; genus Euclidia; species Euclidia mi. The sequence continues at coordinate 91,477,685 of OX123181.2, read as the reverse complement.
ACGATCCGTATATACTTAATTGTGTTTACTAGCGCATTTAAGGCATACCTCTGTAATTCTTTGTAATCACTGAAGTGCCGATTGGCCTACATGTCATGGTCAATCTTTGTCGCAATCAATGTACTCCGATTAAAACGTCGCAAATGGAAGTAGATTTATAAATACTCAGTAATATTACGCAAATGGTAACACATACACACATAAACGGTTATATACTCGATTTTATTGTTTTCAAAATAATAATGGTTAGGTAACCACATCATGAGGTTGATAAAATCTATAAAACGTTATATATATATGCATAAGGTACCCACCAAGAACTTAGGGTGCCAAGCCAACCTCACCTGCAAGTGGTGCACCTGCCGATCAACGGACGAGGCTCTGGCAAACAAAATATCCCGATAAGCGGCAATAGTCTCGCCACCTATTACGTGGAATCAAAACACTGGCGAAAAGTGGGCGTTTAATATGCCTCTGCCTACCACTTCGGGGAAACAGGCGTGAGTCTATGTATGTATGTATGTATAAAACGTTATAGGTAACTTATATACATTTTATCAACCTTAAGAATCGGCAATTTAAAAACTTATGTTTACCCACAAACCAACGTAAGTAATCAAAACAATACGAAAAGCCCACTCAATTAAAATCCGAAGCAAACGAAATCGTCAAATTGTGTGCTCACTCAAAAATAAGTCCCGATACAGACGACATTTACGTTATTTTCACAACAACTCCGCCGCCGAGTGGAACTCTTTTCCCATGCAAATACGTCATTAGGCGTTCGACGATAACAATTTGCTTCGGAGACGAATTTTAATGCATGGTAATGCCTTTCGATAAACGTTCCGATGCTCTCCTTTAAATCTTTATCGAAGATTTTGGAACTGTTTACTCATGAAATTGAATTAGATTTTATTAGGTACTAGGTTTTATGCGAAGGTTTTCGGCTAATCTATTTACTTTGCTTAGTAATCATGTTGGAAAGAAATGTTTTCGCAAATCAATATTTTTGGAGAACGGTTGGATTAAGGGAGTTTTGTTTATGAGATAATCGGATTTCTAGTGGCTAGTATAAACATTTTACTATAAACATTTATTAAGTAGTAAGTGGCAGCCATAGCTTGGTGGAAATACTATCATACTGCTATGCAAAGGGTGTCGGGTTCGAACACAGGGCGAGTACCACTGACTGACCAGAGCTACGTGTGAAGGCCACTCGTTTGTCCCGTGCCTCGGAGGAGCACGTCAAGTTCCAACTCTCGTGAAGACTTGACAATCATTATGAGGATCAGAGACCTTGAACATACTGATACTGGTCTAAGCCATGGACTATTAATATGGATTGCGCAGGTTAGACGCACAATTAGACGCGCTAGGCGCTTTGTAGACTGCCTCCGTGGTCCAGTGGATAGCATATGCGTCTGCTGATCGGAGGTCCCGGGTTCGATTCCCGGGTCGAGCAAATATGTTAGGTACTGAGTTTTTCGAATTTTCAGTAGCAGCACGGAGTCTGGTGACGTACCGGGTAACGGCAATAAGCATGCCCCTATTACGTGGGACCTAAAAAAATAATGGCAAAATGTGGGTTTGCAAGTAATATTGCACCCACATTTCACCATGATTTTTTGTTAATTAATTGGGAAAAAAGGCGTGAGACTATAAAGGCGCTTCGCAGAAAAGCTAGTATTCTGTTAAATGTAGTAAGACCAGTAAGTAAGTGTTCACTGTGCACAAAAGCCTAGATGTGATCGGGATAACGCTAGGACGATGGCGTCCATTTTATGCGCTCGTAGAAGCAACGAACCAGCACCAGCCCATACTGGACCCTAAGTGAAGTTATAAGTTAAATTTAGATAAACCTACTACATTCAACGTGGTGTATTGACAGGCTAGAATGGCATTTCTTTGTAATAATTGTTGTATAATTGGCTCTTAAAATAAGAAAAAGTACAACTAATTTCTTGTCCCGAATAGCGTGTCAATAATCACTTCAAATTCTAACATCATTTAACCAAAAGTGGTCAGTATAGTTACTCAGTCAAGGAAGACGAACATTAATTAAAAAGTAAACGTCTTAATTCATAACTACGGAGATTAAACCATTTTCTGTGCCATCAAATTAAATACATGGGTGCATAGGGTTCCCACCAAGGGGTGCATAGGGTTCCCACTAAGTGGGTTCATAGGGTTCTCACCAAGAACTTAGGGTCCCAAGCCAACCTCACCTGCAAGTGGTGCACCTGCCGATCAACGGACGAGGCTCTAGCAAACAAAATGTCCCAATAAGCGGCAATAGGCTCGCCACCTATTACGTGGGATCAAAACACTGGCGAAAAGTGGGCGTTTAATATGCCTCTGCCTACCCAGAAACAGACGTGAGTCTATGTATGTATGTATGTCAAATTAAATACCTACTTTCCATAATCTACTATTAATTACCAAAATAGTTATTTAGTTAAATACCTAGTCGTTTAGGCAAACGATCGCAATTACGAATACGAGCCAACATAAAACTTTTACTACATTACTGGCCCAAATTAGTCGCTAGAAGACAGAAAAAAATATAATTAAATGCATGGACGAGTCTACAGGCGTAATAAAAATGATGAAATTTAGAAAATAAGACGAAAATATTATGTATTTACTTTTCCGTAAAGAAATATTGAAGTCAGGAAAATTTTTAGAACTATTTGTAAACCCAGAAAGAAATAAATGGATGAATGCCAAATTCCATACAAACTTTAATTCCCAATTCAACCTCATAGGTAAACATCGGTTTTAGAAAAAATATTCATAAACCACAGTGCTCAATTTCATTAAAATAGGTTCAGCACCAATGAGCAGCGATAGCTTAGTGGAGAGACCGATAGAGTGCCACGCAGAGAGTCTCGGGTTCGAATCCACGGCGCACACCAATGACTTTTCGGAGTTAAGTGCGTATTAAATTGTTAATTATCGCTAGCTTATCGGTGAAGGAAAACATCGTGAGGAAACCTGCATGTCTGAGAGTTCTCCATAATGTTCTCGAAAGACAGAACTGTGAAGTCAACCAACCCACACTTGGCCAGTTTGATGGACTATGGCCTTACCCTTCTGATAGTGAGGAGAGGCCCGTTTCAAGCAGTGGGACAGTTATATACAGGGCTGATGATGATGATGATAAGGTTCAGCACCGTGAAAGAGAAAGAGTGCTTTGCCACAAGGATAAGCTATGCAGCAATGCTGCGAGGAGTTGAGCGAGACAAAGTATGCTGGTAGCGCCTTAGCCTTAGCGTTTGAGTTGTTCAAACGCCTCGGATTGTGGAATAACTTTAAAAATACGAACTCAATAGTCCGAGGGGTCGGCGGTTCAGGAAAACATTGCAAGGGTTCCGTAGATATTAAAATACATTCGCGTTTTGATGGAGACATTAATTTTAACATTTCTTCGCTTATCGTGGAGCGTATTACGGACACATTGCCAAACGCTAATGTAGACGTATCGCTTCTCACACACCTCGAGTCATTGCCGCTGGCAGACTCGGAGTTCGCGAATCCGGCAGACATTGATGTTTTGATCGGAGCCGCAATATTCCCGCACTTGCTACTAACTAAAGTGGTACGTAGTGAGCAAAATAACTTACCGCCCGCTATTGAGACGGTATTTGGGTATGTGATTATGGGTACCGTACCTACATTACATACTTCTCAATACGTTACGTCTTGCTGTTGTTCTGTTCTTCAAGAAAATAATATTGAATCTATTCTCAAGCGATTTTGGGAGCTTGAAGAGGTTACCGCACCGCCCTCGATGAGCCATAAAGATCTCGAGTGTGAAGAACATTTCCGCGCTACCACTGCTCGTGACGACAGTGGCAGATACGTTGTGGCGTTGCCATTCTGTAGTGACCCTTATTCGTTAGGCGACTCGTACGCTGCTGCGCTCAGACGTTTCCATTGTTTGGAACGTAAACTTGATGCATCACTTAAGTTACGCAGCGCCTATAATGACGTCATTCGTGACTACATAGATAAAGGTTTTTTGAGTGTAGTTGTAAACAACGAGGGCAACTTTCTACCCTCATATTATATCCCACATCACGGTTAATGACATTTCTATGCCGGCTCCAATCTACAGAATGATTTATTTAACATCATAATAAAGTTTCGTCTTTGCCAAATCGCTCTGTCAGCTGATTGCCGCAATTGTTTCTCAATATCGGCGTTCGCGAATCTGACCGTAGATTTCAACGGATCTTTTATCGTTCTGACAAGAAAGAACCTTTATCTGTGTATCAGTTCAATCGTGTTTGTTTTGGACTCAAGTCTAGCCCATATCACGCGTTACGAGTTGTTCGCCAGTTGATCGCTGATGAAGGCGATCACTTTCCCGCCGCAGCGGCTGTTGCCACCTCCGCTTTGTACATGGATGACATTGCCTGTAGTGTCATATCCGCTCCGCTAGCAATTTCGCTTTGTGAAGAGCTTATTCAGCTTTTCAAGCGAGGCCAGTTTGATCTTGTCAAATGGACAAGCAACTCTAAGGAGGTTCTCGCACGCATACCAGATTCTCATAAAGCTTCTCCAGACATTGAGTTTGAGAAGTCTGTACCACATAAGGTTCTCGGTTTACGCTGGGACAAATCCTGCGATAGTTTTCGGTTTGACGTCTCACCACCAGATGATAAGTGCACCAAACGCACTATGCTGTCCACAGTGGCTCGACTATGGGACATAATGGGTTTTGTGGCTCCCACAATTTTGTACGCCAAGCTCTTGATCAAAGAGCTTTGGCTATCAAAGTGTAAGTGGGATGAAACACCCCCTGACCATATTGTCGCCGCTTGGGGCCAGTTTTGTATGGAGCTTACCGCGCTCAATCAAATTACTATTCCCCGTCATCTTGGGTTGGTAGATGGATGTACCATCAACTTAATAGGTTTCGCTGACGCCAGCGAGCGTGCTTACGGCGGAGTCGTATATCTGCAAGTCCGCATTGGTTCTAACTACTCGGTGCAGTTAGTTTGTGCCAAGTCTAAGGTCTCGCCTGTTAAAAGCATTTCGGTTGCGAGGCTGGAGTTGTGCGCGGCCCTTCTGCTGTCTCAGTTGCTCCGCAAAGTTCAAGACACAGTTTTGCCCCACTACCCCATTAATAAAATATACGCATTTTCCGACTCCAAAGTAGTGCTCGCTTGGATTCATTCTTCTTCTCATCGCTGGCAGACTTTTGTCGCCAACCGCGTTAGCAAATTGATTGAACTGGTTCCTGCTACTTGTTTCAATCACGTCGCGGGTATTGAGAACCCCGCAGATGACTTGTCTCGTGGTGTCACTCCACTTAATCTTCTGCATCATCCATTGTGGCATCGTGGACCTTCTTGGATTTCCCATGATCCGTCAGAATGGCCCATGCAACCCTTTGACCACAGTGCAGAAGACGAAGATGTACCCGAACGGAAGTCTGTTTCTTATCTCGTGATTGCTGAGGTTGCGGAGTCTCCCATCTATGCACTCGCACTACGCATGTCATCGTGGTCTAAGTTACTCCGCGCCATCGTTTATGTCTATAGGTTTCTTAGGCACCTACCTAATGAGACTTTTGTATCAAGTACTGATATCAAATTCGCAGAATGTAAGTTACTATGAGCTGTACAGGCTGTTCATTTTAGTAACGACATTCAAAATTTGAAAGACAATGTACCTTGTTCTCCCGCTATCCTTAGACTCAAGCCGTTTCTCGATGAACACGGCGTCATACGCGTTGGGGGTCGTCTGTCAAATTCGGATGAACCTTATAACTACAAACATCCTTGTATTCTGCCGCGACATGATCATGTTGTCGACCTTCTTGTTGATTTTTATCACAAGAAGCACCTCCATGCCGGTCCAGAGTTGCTTATGTCCTTACTTAGGCATAAGTATTGGATTTTAGCCCTTTCCCTCCCATGGCCAATCTCCCTAGCCAGCGCGTCAACCAGGTTGCTAAAGCGTTTACACACACCGGTTGTGATTACGCAGGACCACTGCAGTATACGCCAGTGCGTGGTCGAGGTGTTAAAAGACGTAAAGTCTGGCTATGTATTTTTACATGCTTAACGACGCGCGCTACGCATATTGAAGTTGCGACAGATTTAAGCACGGTGTCATTCCTGGCAGCTCTTAAACGATTTCTCTCACGGCGCGGCCCTATACAGTGTTTGTACACGGATAACGGCACTTGTTTTGTGGGCGCAAGCTCTTATTTACGCGACCTTTATAAGTTTCTCAGGGAAGAATATCGTACTCGTCTTCAGGAAGAACTTTCCATAAATCATATTGACTGGAAGTTTATTCCACCAGCATCACCACATTTCGGTGGATGTTGGGAAAGCATGGTCAAAGTAATTAAAACGCATCTCTTCAAGGTTATAGGTCAACAGATCCTCTCTTACGAAGAGCTTTTAACTGTCCTTGCACAAGTCGAGGCACTGATCAACTCGCGTCCGCTCACGGCATTGAGTAGTGACCCTGCAGAACCATCCGCGTTAAGCCCTGCACATTTTCTGAACACAGTGCCATTATCGTCATTTCCGACCCCTGAAGCAGACTCTTCAAGCTTGCTCCAGAGACATACTCTGCTGGATAAACTCGTGCAGTCGTTCTGGCGGCGCTGGCGTGCGGAATATCTACACCAGCTTCAGGCTAGATCCAAGTGGAATAGTCCTGCATCCCCTATACAGGAGGGTACGTTGGTCGTCATAATACACGATAATGCTCCGCCGCTTTCATGGCCGCTAGCCATCGTAGAGAAATTACATACTTCCAAGGACGGTACAACCCGCGTTGTTACCGTGAAAACCGCTAAGGGGAGCTACGTGCGCCCTGTTGTACGTCTCTGTCCGCTTCCAACTCAGTGAGATCTAGCCTGAAGTTGGATCTACCTCTTAGTTTAGTATTTAGTTTGTAGTTTTCGCTATAATTGCGTTTGTAATTTTCGCTAAAGTTAATTTAGATTAATTTTATTATCATATCGCTGTCTTAGCCTATTGATGGGTTATGCGGTAGTACACCCAACATAGCTAAGTTCAATTCCATTTCTTTAAAGGCAACCCTTTAGGGACGGGGGGATAAGGTAGCGCCATCTACCTTTCCTTCTTAAACTAATCACATTAACGTCAATCGTTCCACGCTTGCTTGTCTAGTGCGAGCGATACCATGTTTCCGTCCCTGTCTCCCATTCCCTAGAAGGGGCACGCCTTTCGCGGATTGGTCGCCGCGATCGTCGACGCGAGAGACAGTCCAGAACATTCGAGAAGCTCGAGAACGTGTCAGCATACCGCACCGCGCCGCTTCCGCACCGCTATAATTATTACAGCTTATACAGAACCGCTCGCAAGTGAAAGTGATTTGTGTAGTGGAGTGAATCAAGCAGCTTCATCTCGAAAACACCAGGAGGCTGCCATTTGCAAGGAAAGAGGACTGACGACCAAGGTAGGTGCCCCTCATCCTTCAGAATAATAAATATCCTATACCCACTCACAATCCTCTTCCCCATTGCAATCCTAGGCGACCCAAAACTCGCCATCCTCTAGATACAGTCCATTTTCCTTCTCCAAGTCGCCTAGAACCTACGGTTTCGGTGTAACGCCGAACCATATGCCAAAGGAAAAGGACAATGGCAGATCTCCATACATCGAAATGTCTGAGATTAAATTGAAGCGCACAGTATAAAAAATATTTCAAAAAATTCGGCGTAAGTAACAGAGTCTACAAATGATTCTATTTTCACTCGGGAAACCCGGAAAAACAAGATATCGGTGTTTTAGTTTTAAGTTAAGAATGATCAATGTAGGTACGTTTGAATTATCAAATGAAATTATGTCAGATTGAGATCAAAATGCAGAAATATTCTGTAGCATCTAACTGTCACAGCCAAAGACAAAAGCAGAGCTGCACATTTTAAATCGATTTTATGTGAAATCGATACAACATTAAAACGATTCTGTGACTTTTTTATTTGATTTAAAAGTTGTTTTGCTTCAAAAATTATTATCTTATTGATATAATGTTAATTAAAGATTAAATAAATAATAAATTATTAATTATATCTTAATAATCGATACGGATCAATAGCACTCATACACATATTGACATATTGACATATTGACAGTTGCATCGCAATATATATATATGCTAACTTAATGTACATTAAGAAAAACTTAATTCTGTACCGCAAAAATAGTGATTTGCACAACGTGAACACAAGGAATAAGCATAAACTGGTGGGAACTAACTACCGTCTACATAAAGTTCAGAACTCATTTGCGGGGATTGGTATACGATTTTTCAACAAATTGCCTCTTGAAATAATGAATTTACCCATGCACAAATACAAACGGACAATTAGGAACTTTCTTTTACAAAGGGGTTATTACACTATTAAGGAATTTTTAAATGATAAGACACCGTGGGGATAGGTTTAGGCTTGTTTAACTCACGATTATTTTATTTACATGTTAAGTGGAGGTGCCTCGTGAACACATGATTTTTGCAGGATTTGGATATTTTTATGATTTGTTGAATGTAGTTTAACATTATTTATCTCTGATCATATCATTGTTCACTTGTCACCTTCACAAAATTCTTTCTACATTTGCATTCCTTCACGCGTTCCACTAACTTATGTTAATAATAACGATCTGGAAAATGGAGGTAATTGGCGGTCATGGTCAGTATACCAATAGATTGTTTCTTACTGCTGGTTCGTATACCGTTGTCGTCATGCTCACTAAAATGTCATTTCTTGTGGTGGCGTCGTGTGTCGGGTCATCCCTGTCCCTCTAATATGGCGAGAGGGATGATGGCTGGCACATGCGTCATACTCGTGAACGGGTGCTACTTGCGATGACTGGTCGATGACGGTCTTGCGGGCTGGTATTCGATTTTAATATTTAACTGCATCATTTGCATCATGGTTCCGATCACTTTCGCGGATTGCCTGCATTATTAGGTATATATAATGTAAGTGGATGCTCCTGTTTTACCATGTCTATTCTGAGAAGGCTAACCAAAAGTATTATGCTTGAGTATTATGATGTACAGTAAATATATACAAGTGATATAGAAGGTGTAACAGTTGCAGCACCTTACAAAATGTAAATTGTGTATTATGCAAAACCTGGCGATGAAAAAGAGTGACCGTGAGTTTTATTGCCCGTTCTTTCTCATTGTTCTACCTATTGCTTTGCGAACGTGGCAGTAAATGTAAATGTAGAAGCATACAGTAATAATGTTTTAAATTTGAGTATAAGTAATTATTTTATAAATTTATTATTTTGACGTTCATAAGCGTCACATTGTGACCCAAATGAATAAAGGATTTTGAATTTGAATTTGACTCACGTCTATTTCTGTCACACTATTGTCTATGGCAACAATCAAATAATAAAGTAGGTACCTAGTTCGTAATCAATTGGAATGCTTTTTATCATCATAAAATACTCCAGCTTTAACGAGACAAAGTGAAAATATTAAAAATCGTAGAAAAAAAAAACAATTTGTTTTGTTCATATGAAGTTTAAGGTCGCCACAACAAACCCAGACCAAATTCTGCCATTGTTCTTTGTACTTATGAAGAAAATCCGGTCTTTATTGCGTGTGATTATTTTATTTAAGCTTTCATCCATTATCAAATTTAATACAATTTCAATAACTTTTAACTTGGGTAACTCAGATATAATGGAAATACACCTGAACACGATGGAGTATCTTGTAGCATCTCTTCTTCGTCTTCGGAGCCTGAAGACGAACTGAACTCTTCAAAATCTTCTTAAAACCAACAATATTGTGTCTCGGTCTGAAGCACTAATCTTAGTTTGTACTTGGTATAGTACATCCGGCAGACATGAATGCGGCTATTAAAAAAAATCAGGACTTACTTGAGGATAATGGTATAAAGGTTGCTCTTTGGCATGTCCGACGTCAGCCGCATTCACGTCGACGGTTTTTAACAGTTGAAAACTTTCTGATTGTTGCTTAAATTTATTTGAACTTTTCTTCAACGGAATGGTGTCCAACACCATATTTTATATAATTAAATTTATTTTATGTAGTAAAAGAAATGGACCACGTTATCGTAGTTAACGTAACTTGAAATATATCAATACGAGTTCTCAATCTTCCACAAAAATCTCACCAGTATTCGTTCACTTCGCCAGCACAAGCCGAGGCGACTAAATGATTGATCTACCGTTAGCTGCAGAGGTTCCAAACTTAGAGCCATGTCACTTGAAACCAAAACAAATGCAGTGCTCCCAACACTGATGGTCTGTTTATGCTGATTTAGGAACGGTACTAAAGTGAGATTGAGACGTACTTACCATATTTATAGAACTAGGAAATCATATGTGTTAAAGGCTTGTTCGCATCATGGTATTAGTTATACCCGCTATCAAATAATGGGATGGTCGCTCAGTGAAAAGTAGAAAAAAGACCTCAGTAACATTTTGGAATTTCAATGTATGACGTACATCCATAAGTATAAGATAGTAAGCTTGGTACTGTGTAGGAATGGGTCTGTACTATGACGCGATTTAATTGAGCCTACACTCCTTTTATTGCCATATTAATATTTCATGATCTGAATAATAAGGGCTACAAAACAGACACGATACCAATTTCAGTATAAGTATTTAGGCAGCACATTGCTAGGATGGGTTAAGAAGTATATAAGGGTTAAGAAGTATAATGGGTTAAGATTAAAGAAAGAGAAAGATTGAAAGCTATCTTTACAACTGTTCGTTGTTCCCAGTCTTACCTCTTTGTAAACATTTAAATGTATTTAAATAAGCCGTTCATTATTTACGTAGCACTCCTTTGATCACGTACGCTACAAGCTAGGCTGTTACACTTACTATATCGTATTATATCTCCATGTATATTTAAACCTCAGTAAACGAATTCCCTTAAGAGCTTAGCACATGCACTAGAGATGGGACAACAGGTTACTGAATATTTATTCATGCAAATCACATCGATTAGGAATCGATGTTCCTTAATCGTATATTGTTCAAACTAAAATGAAACTAAATATCAGACTATTCTATTGGTCTCGTGGAGTAAATTTTGAGGCCAGAACTGAGCTACTATATAAGAAATTGTTACTATCATTTTAAAAAGTTAGTTAAAATCAAAATAAGTAACTACATATCAGCATTATGATTTTCAGTTTGAATTTTGATGAAAACATTTTACTGCTCTGTAGGATCAAGCTCATTATAATACCTAGATTCGCAATAATCCATAATTAATAAAGCCAAGTCGTTGGACAATAAAGGTAAAAACAGGTACTTTAAAATTTCTTACTCTTCCAACACCTTGAAAGGTTTTTGTCCTATACAAACAAAAGAAGAGATTATTGTACCTTGATATATTTTTTAAGAATGGTATTAAAGTCTTTTCATCGATAGTAATGAATTAGAAAAGCATTTCTTTGAAAATAAGTTTATTTAACGCGATTTAATAGCTTTATGTATACGTCGATTCGAGTGTACTTCGATGATTAATCGAAGCAGACGCTAGCATGATGTCTCCTCACTATTCTCCCCATATGCCCTGAGGGAGGCTGGAAACGACACTGCATGTAAGCTGGCTTATTTCCCGCTCACGTTACTTGCTACCGTTTACCATACACATCCTACTTGTATACAGCCGTGCTGGGAAAACATTCACGTAAGCGATCGATTGCAATTTCGCTGCCTTACAATCGATGGCAAGATAATTTGTTACGATGCTTTGAGTACGCACTTGTTCAGATCGTGCTGAAGTGGCGATTTTGAATGTTGATTTGTTATGTTTTTGTGTACTTTGTTTGATAAATTAATGTATTATATAAGCGATTTGAAATAAAGAATGAAACTTTCTAAGAATAGCAGATAATCTCAGGGTTTAATCTCAACATCACACTGTTGCATATTGCAATAAACTGCAACACTGTAGCTGTATTCAACATTGTATCACAGTAGCCATTAACATGTTTTATTAGCGGAAGAATAAATAAAGTATGACAACAATAAACAAACAGTGTTGTATATATGGTGAGGATTTACAATTTAGACTGTAGACGGATAATAACACGGATATATCTAGGGAAGATAAGACCCGCAAGCTATCGTGGACTCGCATGCGTGAACACGCATAACGGGCATAGTAAAGATTATCTATTATATAAAAATGAATCACTGAATTTGTTGCTAAGCGCAAATCATGAGAGCAGCTGAACCAATTTCGCTAATTATTTTTTATAATATTCTTGAAGTACGAGGATGGTTCTTACGGAGAGAAAATTAAAAAAATATATTAAAGAATCGACTGTTAGGCGGTATGAAATTCACCGGGTCAGCTAGCACAGAATATTTCTACTCCTATCTACAATTATCATTTTTAAAGTTTATGACTACTCTAAGTACCCTTAACCGAAGAGCATGCATGAGACCTTTGATGGGAGTGAATGAAGCAAGAGAGAAATGTCGGGATCGTTGCAAATGACGTTCCGTAGTCCCTGCCTATCCTATCCTATTATGTATGTATGTATGTATGACTACTCCGCTGATCAAATATGTTTTGAGTTTCTTTGTACATTGCATGGCACCCAATTACTTATTCGTCAAGTAATTTAACATCATTATTCAGAGTTTCACGCCGTGAGCTTGAACTCGTTATATTCTGCAAAGTAGTCCGATAGTATCTCGACTGGATTGTCAATCTTACCTCTCATTCGAATATTTACTTACACGTGCCAGATATAACTACTGTTATAAATTAATTACGTATTTTGTTTAATATTTCCTGCCTTTGAACATAATTAATTATAATGTTTTTCTACGTCCCTATTCGGCCTATTCCGTGTTTACAGTAATCATAAAACTTTTTTGGAGCCTTAGAAATTAATATTTATTAAATAGTAAATTGGAGATTTTTTTTTCTGTCACATACCCTGTTAGTGGAGCTTATGACCTGCCGTGTAGATTGGGAATCGTTAAAAAATCGGAAGCCAATGAGCTGACAATAATCATAATCATATGAAATTTGTAAGTTAAAATAATAAAATGTCGGAAGTAGCTGCGAACGTCCTCTACTTATGGAAAAAAATATATATAAGAGAAACAATGTATATAAGAGAAAAAATGTTTCTTTGACAGTATATCTGAAACGAATAAACGAATTATAAAACTCTACCAAAATCTACTATTTGCTTATCAATAACAGGTTACGTACATGTTAATTTGCGCAAGTTCACGGGACAGTTCCAGTGATATTTTTATATCTGTACAACATTCAGTGCGATGACAGACAAAGTTGTTTATTCTCATAATTTCAGTTTTATCACCTAGAGCCGCAAAAACAATGGCAATGTTGGTTAGGGCAATAGGCTCGCCCCCTATAACGTAGGACCGAAAAGTGCATAACATGGTGAAGTGTTCCTGTAACTTCGAGGATATACCTAGGCATGCGTATATTTATAATAATAACGATTTAAACACAGGGTACCATAATAATGATATTATTATTTTACTATTTTCAGTGCTGCGGGTTGGTTGGAGTGTAATCAAATAACGGTAAAACGTATAACAGTTACTAACTTGTAACTCAATAACTGTAAACGTTTCTTGCATGTCACAAAATAACGGTACAGTTTCCAACGATTGTAGCAAATTAAAATTTAAACATAACTTTAACCCCTTGTATGCCGGAACGCAGATCTACGCGAGACACAATAGCTTTTTAATTGTGTCTGGTATTCCGGCATACAAGAGGTTAATGAGAAACGCGAATACGAAATTCAATAAAATACCGAGAAAATTGCAAATATTATCGATAATTTACTAAACATATTATTACTATGGAGGAGTGGTTTAAGCGTCCCCATCGCTGTTTCATACAGCGTCGAGTTGTAGGTTTGATCCCCACAAGTAAGATACAAACGTTAATTGTATGATTCAAAAATGGTTGTTTCGGATCAGAAAGCCGATTCTCGTATTTTATATGACATTGTAACTATATTTTGAACGAAATAAGATTAGATTTTGAATTGACTCAGAATCGGTATTCTGATGATTACGTCATTATCGTCTAATCGTCTGATTTAATGACTTCTATAATTCTATAGTTCGACGTTGACACATTGTTCATTTTACGATCTAGTCACGGTAACATTAAAATATCAGTTAATTTATGAGAATACAATTTTTGACATTATATATGACATTGACATTAGATCGAAACTGTATTTTGAACAGGGGGCCAATTCTGCTATTTTTATATGACATTGATATTATATTTTGAATGGATTTAAAAGCGGTATTCTGTTAACCTAATGTCATTATCGTATAATTTAAAATAAACAGTTCGTCATTGACACATACGATCTCGTTACAACTTCATTCAAATATCATATAATTTAGAAGAATACCCTTTTTGTGACGTAACTATGACACTGACATGATATCGCGACTATATTTATTTAGCGGAATTGGGCCCCTGATATAATTAGGAGAATTGGACCTCTGGGTGTTCTTTGTCCATTGATTGCATATTTGTAAAGTACGCGCAACACAAGGTTTATGCAGAAAGCGGATGTTGCTGAAAACGATTAAACAAATATTTGGCCATTATAAGTGCATAATAGCTAGGTAACGTTACAAATTCGTTAAAATATATTATGATCATGAAGTTTGTAATGGCATAATAAACTTATAGATAATTTACATTCCTTTATGTATAGAAGTTAGTGTTGGGTATGGCAGAAAAAGCATAAAAGTAGAATTAACGCACGTGAGATGCGATCACTGCGTAGTATGTGTGTACTGATTGATTGAATTGCAGTTATACGTGACCACTATGATAGGAAAGAAGATGTCTTGACACGGCTTGACAAAATAATTCTGAAATAGTTTGGACACGTAGTGCAAATGAGTGAAAAATCATTATTAAACAGATATTATTATTTAAGAAGAATTTGTGTAGGCAAGTTGGTCGTGGCAGACCTTGTACGTTGATCAAATTGGGGACGTTTTGAAAAACCAAAAGGTCCAAAGTACCCAAAACCGGCGAGCATGTATGAAGAGTCATGAATGTAGGGAAGCGCATCAGGTTTAGAATCATTGAAGTAAGTTGCGTTCTATTGTCTCTGCCTACCCCAACGGGTAAAATACATGAATATGCGTATGTACTTTAGTATCTCACACATTCTTATACATAACTCAGAATTTCTATATAGCGGTAAAATTCCTGTCGACAATCTAATATTTGACAGCTTGTGAACTGACTTGTGAGGTATTTAAAGTTTGGGCTAAAAGTTTTTCAATCGTCAGATATTTATTCATTGGTAGAATTGCAAAATGAAATAAATCAAATTTATACAAACAATCGCGGTTTTTGTGAATAACTTTTACCCTACATACATACTTACATGTACTCACGCCTTTTTCCCGTCGGGGTAGGCAGAGACAACGGAACGCCAGTTGCTTCTATCCTAACAAACCTCACGCGCTTCCTCTACATTCATTACTCTTTTCAAACATGCTTATTACATAACTTCTAACTGACGTACGAAAAATCAGCCCTAAATCATTTATAAAAAACGAACAGAATAGGTGATCCCTTTTTATTGCGGAGGTCAGACGGCAGTAGCTCTGTGGTGCTAGTATTCTATCAAAGGTAACAACTAGCAAGCAATTCCGGACTCTACGGCGAAAATCTTGGAAGTAGCCGTAATAACGCTAGGACGATGGTGATGATTTTTATATTGAAACAACATACATACACACATATTCTCACGCCTATATACCTCTTCGGGGATATCCGAAGAGGTAGGCAGAGGTATATTGCTAAAGCCACTTTTCGCCAGCTCATTATTAACACCAAACTACCCTTCTATCTTTCTTTCTAGATCCATGTCTTTCTTGTCCATCCCAAGGTTGCCTGTAAGACATTGCTAGATAGCGATAAGGCCGCCATTTGTACTGTTTCTATAAATGTCTTCATTCATGTTTATTCTTGTAAATCATTTTGGTGTACAATAAAGATGATTATTATTATTTTTGTTCTTTAAATTTGTTTATTCTCGAAAAAATCGGTATTTAATGAAAACCACGGGCCTAGGCCAAGTGGAGTTCATTTGGGACATTATATGTTAGAAGGGGTTCGTCCTGCAAAAACTTACGTACTATACGACAGGAGTTTAGTATGGCTGCTTTCTGCATAGTAATGTAAAGGTTTGTGGGTAATTCTATTTGTCGCAAATAATGTAGTAGGTGTTTCGGTATGACACCAGTGCTCGAGAGTACCAGTGGCACAATATATACTTTGTTCATCTGCCAGATTCTAGTTACTTCTTCTTTCAACTCTGTGTATTTGTGGATTTTTTCGGTGATTGTTTTCTGTAGATTGTGGGTATTAGGAACTGCTATGTCTATAAAATGTACGACTTTGTTAGGTTTATCTATTACAGTTATGTCCGGTCTATTGTAATGTATAGTTTTGTCAGTAAGAATTGCTCTATCAAAGTATATTTTGTGGTTGTGGTTCTCCAGCACTGGTTTAGGGGTGTATTGGTAGTACGGGATGGGCTTTGTGATAAATTTAAATTTGATGGCTAGTTTTTGGTGAACAATATTAGCGATTTGATTGTGCCTATGGGTGTAATCTGTTTGAGCCAGGGTTGGGCAGGCGCCAGTAATATGTTGAATTGTTTCAGATGCTCGATGGCATTTTCTGCATTTATCGTTTTGTGTATTTGGGTCTTTAAGAATAAATTTACTGTAGTTTTTAGTATTAATAACCTGATCTTGAATTGCTAACATAAACCCTTCCGTTTCAGGGAAGAGTGATCCTAATTTAAGCCACTTATTAGAACTGTCTGAATCTATATGCTACTGTTCCAAATCGTGTAGATGTCTGCCATGTAATTCCTTTGTTCGCCATCTACAGATTTTTTCTTGCCTGTGCTCATCTAAACTTTTAAAAGTAATGTCTCGATTGGTTAGGTTTAAAAGTTAGTGTCTATTTCTATGATTGATGAGTGAATTTGACTACTGTCGGCTTTATGATAAAAAAAATCTCTAAGTTTTCGTATTTGCCCTTCCCACAACATGGTGAGGTCGATTAGACCTCTACCAACCACCCTTTTGCCTACTTACAGTAATTCTCTCTATTGCAGCTTTAGGGTGAGCATAGTTATGTTTCGTCAGTGTTGTTCTTGTCTTAATTTTTAATCTGTTTATGTCAGTTCGTGTCCATTTTAT
Source organism: Euclidia mi (assembly GCA_944739405.2). Lineage (NCBI taxonomy): Eukaryota > Metazoa > Arthropoda > Insecta > Lepidoptera > Erebidae > Euclidia > Euclidia mi. The sequence continues at coordinate 91,460,421 of OX123181.2, read as the reverse complement.
TAATCCAAATGAGTATGTTAATACGGGTATGGCAAATGTGTTTATAGCTTTAAATAAATTTTTTGAGTGTAGCTGCTTTTTACATACTAAATTTAATCTCTTGGTGTATTCTGATACTAGTTGTTCCTTAATCTGCGTGTGGTTTATGATGTTGGATTGGTGTATGCCTAAGTATTTATATGTATCTGATGGTTGCATTGTATTAAACAAGTTGGTATCGATAGTGTGATTTTGAGTGTTAGTTATTTTTCCTTTTCGTATATGTACTGTACGGCACTTGTCTAAACCAAATGACATATTTATATCGCTGCTAAATTGGGTTGTAGTATTTATAAGATGATCAAGGCATTTTTCAGTTTTAGAAAATAATTTAATATCATCCATATACATTAAGTGTGTAATGGATGTCACAGAATTTAATTTATACCCATCAGTAGTACTGTTGAGGAGATTAGACAAAGGATTCAAAGCGAGGCTGCACCACAGTGGACTATGTGAGTCTCCCTGGAAAATGCCATTTCCGATGCTTATTTCGTCTGTGGTGATCGTATCTATGCCGTTGGATAAGTGCAAAGAAGTTCTCCAGTCAGACATAGCATTTTTCAGAAAGTTGATTATGACGGGATTGATTTTGTATATCTGTAGGACTCGGATTAACCATGAGTGAGGCACACTGTCGAAGGCCTTTTTATAATCAATGTATGAAATATGTAGGTTTCTTTTATTGTTATGCGCATGTTTTAAAATTGTAGAGTCAATAACTAATTGTTCTTTACATCCTCGATGTTCCTGCCTACAGCCTTTTTGTTCTTCGGATATGATGTTGTTGTGTTCTAAATGTTTGTTGATTTTGTGTGTAATTAATGATGTGATAAGCTTATAAATAGTTGGAAGACACGTAATTGGACAATATTGTGAAGGGTTCAGAGTGTCGCTGCTTTTGGGTAACATGTAGTTTATGCCTTTTGTAATGAATTTAGGTATTTCTTGTTGACCATTGATTATATCTGAAATATTCCCAGCTAAAACAATATGTAGGGCATGGAACTTTTTGTACCAAAAATTATGTAATTTATCTGTACCTGCTGCTTTCCAGTTTTTTATTCGTCTCGTTGTTCTCTCTATATCTTCTCCTGTAATATCACCTAATTCCATACTCTCCACATTCATCATTCTACATTCTTCATCTTGTATTCATCTAGCGGTATCATTATGATCATGTTGCTTTTTCCAGAGATCGGCCCAGTAGCTTTTAAGGTCTTCTGAATTAGGCATTTCTCGTGAGACTTGGGTATTATCTTGCCTGAACATCCTGTAGAAACCCTTTTCATTTGACATAAATAATTTATTGTTTTCTTTTCTTTGCAGTGCTTTCATATATCTAGCTAACCTTTGTGATTTTACTGTAAGTTTTTGTTTTAAAGTATCTAAGTATTCCTCTGGTCTATTATTATTGTGTTCGTGAACTGTGTGTATCTTTGCTTTTCTATTATTATTTTTATTTGTTTTTTATTATCATTATTTTTTTTTTGTTTCTCTTTCTCGGGTATTATTCTAATTTGTTAGAACAATACCCGGCCCTTTGGCAGGCGTACACGGAGACATAGGTCCAACGCGCAGAGGCCCTTTGAGAGTTTTAATCTAGAATGTAATGGAACACCTACTGAGGCGCCTCCATCACCGCACTATTAAGTACAGTCACGGGTTAGCCGCAGCAGGTGAGGGCCTATTGCTACTTATATGGAAACTAATTACTCTGGGCTATTGGGATGGGTGTTTAATGGATAGGTTTAGATGAAAACTATGGATGAATGCCGGCGTCTGCCCTAAGTACTCTTATAGTACGTCGAAAAGGGGCAGACGGTGACTCGCCAGCTCACTAGATGGACCCTCTCTAAATAGCCGCCAAGGCAAACAAACTCTACCATAAAGGCAACAAGAGGGCAACACCGGTGTGAGCGGCTAGGGGTGTAGAGCGGTGCGGCACCGGTTTCGCCATCGCGGGTCTCGTGACCCGGAGCGGGTTTCCCCGTAATTACGCCCTTGACAATGACACTTCCACCCCCGAGCAAATAGCTCTTGCGACTTCCCTCTGGCCGGCCGACTAAGGCAAGCCAGAGTCGAGAGTCCTGCGGGCGCTCTTGGAAATCCACTCCGACCAGCCAGTAAAAGCAAGCTGGAGACGAGGCCCTGACCGACTCCCTGAAGTATTCGGGACCGCAGTGTCGCCACACACATTCAGCTCGCCACAAAGCTGCCCTGCGGTTTGTAAGCTTTCTTTCTATCCTGTAATATATATCACAAGACAAAGGTGATGTTTGAAAGCTGTTACTCTGCCCTCTGAGATTGCGTTAGTCTCATGATGAGATAACGACTGCCCCAGAGGGGTTTATTATTATTATTTTTGTCCCACGCAATAGGGGGCGAGCCGATTGCCGTACCGGGCACATTACCAGACTCCGAGCTGCTACTGAGAATTTCCTACCGGAAAAAACCAATTACACTTTGCCCGACCCGGGAATCGAACCCGAGATCTCCCAATCCCACGCGCCCATTTATGCCGCAAGACCAACGAAGCAGTCTTGAAACAGCTGATGCAAATATAAAATAGGACCAATAAGAACTATGTCAAGATGATTTTCTTCCCGCAGAAAATAAATAACATTAGGGTACACTTTAAAAGTAAACATAACCGGTCAAAATTAATTCAAATATTATGGTTAATTGATTTCATGCATCGTCAGTTTATGATGGTATTATGCTATTTGATTTGGCACCATAAAATTTCTATTAGTATTAGGGATGTAAGTATGAAATTACAGTATTATCCGATATGCTAACTTACCAAAATTTAATTTGCACACGTCAGTGAGAATGTAGCAAAATCATAATTCACAACCGAAATGTAAATAATCGAATCTTGTAACAAGTTTAATTTGTTGAACTTCAACTTGCAGGGAATGCATGAAATTGTACAAGTATACTTATCAATAACATGATTGATAACAATACAATATTAATTGAAGACACAGAAACAATTTTGTGAGTTGAGTATAAAAATATAAAAGGGTAAGGTGAGAATCTCAGACGTGTGGTTAACTGTGAAGGCGGCTCATATTTAGCCGGTTTACTCTTTCACTATGATGTCAAGTGTGTGGCTACTTGTCTTGGCAGTGGTGTACGTGCCCCTTGTGAGCATGCAAGGGATGGCTGTCTACGACGAAGGTGACGACTCAAGACACTACCCGTTTGTAGTCGCACTCATATATGTTTCCTCTGATGGCAATCATGTAAGAAGGTGCACAGGTACCGTAATAAGAAAACAGTGGGTATTGACCGCCGCACACTGCATTTCCGACGATCTGGCTTTTGTACAATACGGCAACTTAAGAATACCACCTCACCAATCGAAAACTCTAGCAAAAGTACTCGAAAAGATAAGACATCCGAATTACGCAAGAGCGTTGGACGTAGCTTGGTCGAAATTTGACATTGGCTTGTTACATGTCGATGCAGTGAACATAAAGAAGTTCGCAGAAGTAGCAACAGATGACCATACATTGGCGATACAGCAAGGTTCTAGCGTCACGTACATCGGCTCTGAAGCAGAGGAAAGACATGATGGTCTGACAGAGTCATCAGACGAGCCTGTGATTGTCAGTCAAGGTACTGTGAGCTCATGTCCTGAAGAGCATGGCAATGCCCAATCAGGTAATGAGGTTATATGTGTCAACTCACATGCCAATGCTGCCGGTCATGCACGCTTTGTCGACGCTGGCGGACCTCTTATTTTCGAAAATAAGGTCATCGCTGTATTGGGTCTTAGCATGCGTAAATACCGAGTGCCGAAAATAATATTTGTACCAATCTTTAGACATTGGGCATGGATCACCAGGACTATGACATCGATTGAAACTATACACAACAGAAGGAGAATGAATTATTATAACAATAATAATAATTATTACCTAAAGAGGCGCATGGCATAAGGTTTTAAGCGCCACGTCGTGATCTCTATCAGCTGAATGATCACATCTGCTGACCCCAGTTAACCGGAAGAATAAACTTGTATTGGAATTATTTATATTGTATATGCGTCAGTTGTGGAACGTGCAAAACATTTTGAAAGAAGCGTTTTAACAACATTGTAGATGCAACTTTAGAAATTACTATGTTTACCTTATCTTTACTTTTTGATTTTGCAATGCCGACGTGAACCAGAAAATTTTTAGCATTAGGATATTGTTATTGATTAATCATATAATTATAGTTACCGAAATTACACTAAAACCATACGAAGTGAAAATTCATTAAAAATACATTCTCGATGAAAATGTGTCATTATTTTGTTAAAACAGATTTATAATATTCCTAGTATAGATATCTTTTTATAATTTAAAATTAATAATACATATGATATCAATAATAATGTCGTAAAACGAATCAATAATAATGTAGAATAAATAGTGCTGTATTTAATGGATTTTGAAATAAATTGTTCACGCCTATAAAATGTGTATGAAATGTTAAATTTATTTTTCCGTACGAATTTAGGCCTCGGTGAATACGAATTTTGTTAAATAAATTACTTTATGATGTGGCAGCCCTGCTTCGCTATTTTGTTACGTCATTACATTTTTTCTGCCTATGTGATCTTGCTGTACTGTAAGCGACTGCGGTTCATGAGGTCTTGAGTTTGATTCCTGTGTCCAACAAAAACTGATGTTGGGTTCTTCTGTAAAGAATTATCATTGGATAGTTATTCTTCTATTGAGAAGTTTCGGAGTCTGGGAGTTGGCAGTATTACATCCTGCGCCTCGGAAACCTCGGTCCTGCACCCAATAACTCGCCGGTCGTCTTGGATGTGTCGTCCCGTCGGACTATGGGAGTGAGGGATTAGCGAGTGCACTTGTGTTTGCGCACACACTTGTCCACTATAATACGGCTCGCGCAATTGGCTTGTTTCTTAAGAGACTGGCTGAAATTCTGTCGGAGGACAATACATGTCTCGCGTTTTTTTATATTCAATAGATTCTAGCATGACCCTACATATTAGAGATGTAAAGAACTCGAGTCTTTTGAGTCCTAAATTTTAGGCTCAGCTGACAAATTGCACAGCTCGACTCGTTACAACAAGACCCCCAGACTAGAACACTTTAAGTTTACATAGAAACTCGAGCGCAACATGGCGCCCAGGTCTTGATTCGAGCTCGAGTCGTTTTACGCGACGAATCGCGCTCAAGTTCTTTTCCATTTGGAGTTCCTTTATAAATAAACAGGGAATAAAATATAAGTCGGAATAAAAATAATATAGGAATATAATATAGGAAGAATATAATATAGAAGAATAATAATATAGAAGTAAAAATATAATATGTCTATGTATTTTTAAATAAATCAACCTTGATACGCTCAAGACTCGATACACTCGAGCTCTTTTTAAGACTCGAGTTCTTTTTGAGACGTGAGCTTCTTTTTAAGACTCGAGCTCTTTTTGAAATACGAGTTCTATTTTGGCGCTCGAGTTTTCGAGAAAGGACTGGAGCTCGGCGCGACTCAAGGCTCTGAGTTTTGTTAGTACACCGAGTCTTGTAAAAATGAGCTGAGTCTATCGAATTAAGACTCAAGGACTCGAGTTCTTTACATCTCTACTACATATTTTACTTCCCTATGAATGTGTACTATATGTAACTATTTATATTCAGTGTCGAGCGATGGAGGCTGCGCATTGTTTCCACGGGCACCTTCTCAAGGAGGGCAATTTTAGATGGGGTGATGCGGGCCAATTCCGGGGAGGTTAGAACGAAAATTGTTGATTATGATATTAGTAACGTAGTCCTGAGAGGTGAACGGTGTTTTACATATAACGCTTTATAGTATTCTTGGTAGACCGCGTGGCTTCCAACCGTTTATTTATTCAGACGTGTTTTCCAATCGTAGGTAATGCATATTTCCTCTTTTAATCCCAAATTCAATCCACCTAATAAATTCCAATCAATTATCTTTTGGCAAGTACCGAGGCTAATCCAATCAATCAAAAAATGTTTACAATTATTCAAACCACTGGCACCGTGATTATTTCCATTTCATCATGAAGCGCAGTAAATAATACAACTTATATTCATAGTAACTATAAAATATTTATTATACATAAGACAGAATATTCAAGCAGTTTGCTGGCTTCGCTGCGACATCAGTTTTACGCGACAACAAATGGATATATGGATGCTCATCATGTTGGCAGTGTACGTGCCAGTTACGTCTGAGAACCTGGTCCAGCGGATATATAACGGTGTCGAAGACACCGCTGGAAAATTCCCCTATGCTGTCGCTCTATTATATAAAAGGAACATGACACTTCGCTGAGGCTGCACTGGATCTGCAATAAAACCAAACTGGATACTTACTGCTGCACACTGTATTAAAAGCAACCAGAAAGTATGTACAGCATGGACACATGAGCTTGACAGTTAACTCGAGAAACAGCAAGAGAATTTTAGAAGCAATACCACATCTAGGTCTCAAATACGTTTATATGAGAGTGCGTTGGTCAATGTACGATATCGGGTTCTTGCGCATAAAACCAATTTTTTATATACAAGTTGCTCGTCTGTCGCCATTAGATTACTCAGGGATACATGAAGTAGAAGTTACATATGCAGGATTTGGATACAAGCATATAAATAACTAGTATTTAAATTTATACTTAATAAAATGCACCTACCACTGTTATCTCTGCACCACCTTAAGGTTGACAGGTAGAGAATGCCTTATGGCATTATGTCCACTTTGTACACCATGTTTGTGCATAAAGAAATAAATAAATCAATCAATCTCTATGTGTTGCAGTACAGAAACCACTAAGGTATGGTGAGAGTGTTCTAGTCAAGTGTCCTTCCTCTGTGCCTAACTTGAAACCGTTCGGTGCTTACCTTTGTGTATCTTCAAAACCGCAGTCAACGGTGGACCAGTTTTCTTTGCCTGGAGACTCTGGTGGTCCTTTAATTCACAATGGTATGCTAGTAGGAGTATTGGAAGTCTATTCTATATTGGATGTGCCGAAGACAGTATTCGTTTCTGTTGATGCACACAAAAAGTGTATCCATGCAGTGATATCGTCGTAATTTAATCCTATACTAATGAACAATTAAAACTTAAAAATCTTCATTTATGACTCTAAAAGTTTTATATACCTATAAAATAAATCCATGTTTTATTATTATTTGTTTAATTTTATTTATTTATTAAGAGCCGACATGTTAAAGTGGTTTAATCGACTTTACGTCGATAACAACACGGTCGAAAGCTTTATTTAGGTTTATGTAATTGGCGACACGGAACATTGAAATTCTATTTTATAAGGTAGTGTGGAACTCGTGAAAAGTTTATGATCTAGAAAAGCAAGCAATCAAATCTACTCATAAATAATTATACTAAAGATTGAAAAACGCATGTTTGTTTATTTTACTAGCAATCACCCGCGGCTTTGTCTACACTAAGCTTTCAACCCCTATTTTACCCCCTTCGGGGGTATAATAAATGTATATATATACCTATATATACCTTCTACCCAAATTGTATGTCCCTTGTAGCTTTCGGAGTTCAGGCACTGTAATGATATGTCAGCCAGGACCTGCATTAAAAAAAACATTTATGATATAGTCATAGTCATTATGCGTATTTTAATCCCTTCATTTCATCTTATTCAAACATAAACTGTAAAACTAAGCCGAACCAGGGTTCTTGATTAACAGTTAAGTAAAATTATTTAAGTATTTATTAAAATAATTCATATAATTATTTAACAAAAATATAATAAGTTAAATATTCAAAGCAAGTCAAGTATGTCTTAAAATTAAATTTAAATTTAGAAGGTGTCATGAAAGACATCCGCATCACAGTCAATCGGAAGCATGCCCAGAAGACTGGCAGCATTGCCACGTTGTATAGCAATGCTTATCTTTTGTGCCAAATACGTGCCAGCCCCCTGGTCACCCGAGGCGTCGATCAGTCTCTTTGTGAGATTTCTAAAAAGGGATCTCGCATTTGGACCCCATGGCCCCAAGGTTTCGACCCCAAACGGCTCAAATACATAATCTCCTACTAGATTTACGTATTTACGCCGTTTGAAGGTCTCCGCTGAAGCAGCAGCAGCGCCCGCACAACCTGCTGTGATGGGAAGATGAGATGGCGCAAAGGGTATCGACACAAGTCGCGTCCCACACCAAAGGCCTACCCAGCTTCCACGGCAGTAAAAACATCCCGTCCGGTCTCTTGCCATCGTCGCATGCCAAGCCCTGAGGTTCAAGTTGGGCTGGAACGTCAGCGGTGACAAGAGCACGGCGGAGTATGCCATTGAGGTTGGCATGTCGTGAAATACGAACTGCTCTCCTGCTGCATGACCATGGTGACTAAGGCTATCGACAGCCTCTCCACAGTGACAGCGATGTGGAGAGACACATGACGCGCCTAAACGGAGGCAAGAAGCGAAGCGGAAAGTCGTATCGTCCAATATGGTACCTATATTGGATGTTGGCAGGGCCAGCGTTGGCCGATGTATTTAGGAGTTTTTCTCGTACCACGCTGCAAAGCGGCCCATCCCATTGCCTCTGGGAGGATCAGCAGTGTGATTCTGTAAGACTTCATTCTAAACTTCGAATCTGAATCCGCTGTGAGTTTCTTGATTGGCATTCTAAAACTCTGTTGATAATTTGAATCTACAATACGCGCTACTCTTGCGAGCGTGTTTGCGAGTTGAACTAAATTGACCTCGCGATTTTGACAGATAAAGTATGAGATGACGTAAAAAGTGGCATTCTATAAGGTAATTCCCCCGTCAGTTCGACGCTCACTTCACACTCAAAATCAAGGTCATTTTGAACCTTATGCGAAGTGAGAGCAAATAGCGACGTGAAATGCGAATTGTTTCGAAGAATAGATTTTCCTGGTCAATTTTGTAGTGCTGTAGACCGATGACAAAAACGATGGCAGGCTTACGTCAGAAATTTTGCGAACGCCGAGGCCGCCTAAGCGCACAGGTAACGACGCCTTTTGCCACACTCGGTCGCACAGGGCCACATTCAGAATTTTACTCAGGGTATTCTGTATAATTTTGTCAATTTGGCGACAGCATTTTTGGCTGCCATACGCCTGTATGTGCACTCAACGGCAATGGAGCGCATGCCATCGTCCCACTTTCGAAGGCGCACAGATTAGCGCCATACAAAATATGGATGATGGCATCGTTCACATTGCCGGAAACCATGAGATTAGTTAATGCCGTTGCTCTCTCAAAATTGAGTCGCCGGCCGCCCCTGTGCTTGAACACACATGATCCTTAAGATGCTGTGACGTCCAGCTGTCGAGACCATCAGCAGACCTGCTCTGGAAGGAGCCAACGGCACCAACTAAGTCCTTAGCTGTAATGCTGAGAAAGCCCGAATCAGCTAGGTGGCTCAGGAAAGGAGAGGTTATCCCCTGGCGCTGGATGCTTGCTCTGCAGGCTCGTGAGTGTGTCGGCAGAGCAAGGCCACATCGCTACTAAATAAGAGCCTGGATGTTCCTCTGATATCACTTTTCCTTAGTTGCGACTCTAAATTATGGAAGATGGTACTGTTGCTATGAGTTTTGGAGGATGGTAGTCTAATATTGATGCCAAATATTGCAGTTTTCTTTAATTTTTGTAATACAATTTTTTTTTTTGTAACCTGGTCTCCTTGAGCAATAAAACAAAAAAAATTATTTAATTATTTTGATTGTTTGATTTATGATAGAGAACCAAATTTAAATACATTTCTCCTCAAGTCCAATACCACCAATAGTTAGCCATAACCACTTGTAGCACCTTCATAATTAGTTTTGTATGCCATTATATAAAAGTGTATATTTTATGATCAATTATAAAAATATAAAGAATAGGTACAGGGCTGAAGACGAACCCTTGTGGAATACCTCTGATTATAGTGACAACGTTAGATTTGTAAATGAATTGTTCTACAATCCATTTCGTTTTCCTAATAGGACAACTACATAATTTTCGTTCCCTTAAAAATAAATAAAAGATGATTGTCACTTGTCCTATTAGAATCATAATCAATTCTTAGCGTCGTCGTGTGTGTAGCAATCCAAGGCCTGCCTTAGATCAAAACCGGTACCGGTGTCTGCTAACTTATCCTGTTGGATTACTGAGACTTGTACTGGTGTGTAACATCGAACAGGGACAGGCGCCAATTGCTATCATTGGCAATGGAAGCTATTAAGTGTATCCATATTCTGTACTTTTGTATATTTACTTTTTATACATGTGTAACAATTTCTTAATTTTATCTCATGCATTTAACGACTTCAACAACATTTTTTTTTAATTAGCATTCATTGGATCGTGTAATGCTATGTAAAGTAATTCATCAATATTTAAATCAATCTATACCACAAAGAAATCAACCTATTTAATTAAATAAATGATGCGTGAAATTTTACGAGCCTACCACTAATAACTAGATAACATTTCAGCATAAAAGGCGCAGCAAAGAAATACGTGTTTTTTTCAATTTTTGTCGTAACTGTGGAATATATATTTTACATAAGAAAAAATGTTCGAATAACTTGCTGGCTTCCTTGCGACATCGGCTCTTGGCAACGATATATGGATGTGTGGGTATTAATCATAGTGGCAGTGTACGCGCCACATATGTCTGAAAACTTGCTCCAGCGGATATATAACGGCGTCGAAGACACCACCGGAATGTTCCCCTATGCTGTCGCTCTATTGTATAAACATAATGTGACACGCACTGTTAGCCGACGTTGCACCGGTTCTGTGATTAAACCACGCTGGGTCCTCACCGCTGCACACTGCATTAGAATCAACTTGAAATATGTTCAGCATGGTGATTTGAGCTTGCCACCTATGGCGAAAAATTGCAAAAAAGTCAAAGATAAATTAATCAATCCAGATCACAAAAGCTTATCTGAGAAATGTTGGTCGATAAACGATATCGCGTTGGTGCGCATTGAACCAATTTATATGATACCGTACGCTCGATTATCGCCAGTGGAATACACAGAGACATATGGCATTAAAGTTGCATACGCAGGAATTGGATCCAATAATTTAAATAAATCTGTATGTCTCCTCGCAAAGAAGAGACTACTATATGGCGAAGGTATTTTGATTAACTGCCCAGTCCACTTGTATGACTTGCGACCAGTCGGTTCATACCTCTGTGTATCTTCAGAGCCGGATGCCGAGAAACAGCAACATTCTTTAGGGGGAGACTCCGGTAGTCCTCTCGTTTACGAGGGTTTGCTAATTGGAGTATTGACAGGCCATTGTTGGTACAAGAAGAACTTTTCAATGCCAAGAACAGCATTTAGTCCGATCGCTAAACACATATCGTGGATACATACAGTTATTTCGACACCATATAGCGACGAAATTCCTCCTTAACTATCTACTACGACTATCAACTTTTATTTATGACTCTAAACGTATAGGTATGTAAGGTAAATCCATGTTGTTTTATTAAATGTAATTTTTATTTATTAATAAAGAATTGCCATATTGTCTTCTCAATTGTTCGATCACACACTTGAAAGAGTGCTGGTGGTTGCTCTGGTGGTGAGCAAGTTTTTAAGGGTACGCGTTCAGGTCAAAATTGGAGACACATAACCAATATAGTCCAATTCTGCCGAGTCGCTACCCTGTAAGATCACTCACTCACAGTAGTTTGCATTCCTGACTTTATAAGCTCTATTCATCGAATAGGCGATCGGCCTTTTAAACTTTTCCCTTTTACATAGCTCCGAATTATCAAGATCAGCATCATCATCAGCCCTTTATACTGTCCCACTGCTGGGCACAGGCCTCTTCTTACTATGAGAAGGGTAAGGCCATAGTCCACCACGCTGGCCAAGTGCGGGTTGGCAGACTTCACATGTCTTTCGAGCACATTATGGAGAACTCTCAGATATGCAGATTTCCTCACGATGTTTTCCTTCACCGATAAGCAAGCGATAATCAACAATTTAATACGCACTTAACTTCCAAAAGTCATTGGTGCGTGCCGTGGATTCGAACCCGTGACCCTGAGCGTAGCAGTCTGTCGGTCTCTCCACTCGGCTATCGCTGCTGTATGTGCTGCTGTTGATGATTATCAAGATACCACGTTATAATTTTGCGCATATAAGATCGCGGGAAGCGGTTGGATGCAGGCGGCTCAAGATGGGTGCGTGTGAAGAACCTTGCGAGAGGCCAATGGCCAGCAAGTGGACGTCTCTGGGCTGATATGATGATGGAAGTCGCAGGCAATAACTTTACTTTGGTTTGTATTATGACAAATATGAACAAGAACATATTTTGATACAGCTCTTTGGAAAGGCACTGTAAAAGTTTAGGGCCAAGGACTAAAGGTATCCAATTATTTTGTTCGCATAAAATTTAACTTGCCAGAGTTAAGATTTTATTTAATACTTACAATTATAAGTCACTCTAGACTGCCTCCGTAGTTCAGTGGATAGCGTATGCGACTGCTGATCGGAGGTCCCGGGTACGATTTCCGGTTTTTCCGAATTCTCAGTAGCAGCCCGGAGTCTGGTGATGTGCCCGGTAACGGCAATAGGCTCGCCCCCTATTACGTGGGACCTAAAAATTCATGGTGAAATGTGGGTGCAATATAACACCTGTGCCTACCCCTTCGGGGATACAGGCATGAGTCTATAAAAAATATATACCTATACATATATAAGTCACTCTTTTACTCTAAAATTTCATTTTGGAATGTGTCGTATCTATTATTGGCTTTTATATTTGGTATTTATTTTAATTAAGTTGGTTATTATAACTGTAAGTTGTCCTGTAATTTAAAATAAGACAGACAATATAGGCAGTGAAACTGTGCACAATTGTAATGTAAATCAGATACGTAATACATCTATAATACTTATATTCTCCAATGTAAAACTCGTAAATACTCCTGAATATTTTTTCATGATTATGTAAAACAATATCATACGTCAGTAGAATTAATAATATGATATTGACAAAAAGATTGACTGGGTGACAAGCAGATTGATTGCATTTAAGCCACCCTTTCATTTCGTGTCACATCCATGGCTTTGAGCTGCGTATTTACTAAACACGGTTTGCATAATATTTTTTCGCGATATTCAGAATAATTAATATACATCCTCAGAACTCAGATCGAGTATAGCAAGGTACCGAGTTTACTATAAAACCTAACTCATCAGTATTTGCGAACCAGTTTAAAACAAATAACTTATTTGACACGCTAGTGCCCATACTTAGGTCTAATAATGGCTGATTGGACTCAGTTAATAGTAGCGGTTCATTAGATCTCCATTTTCTTAACGTCATACCAGCAGATGACGTATTACGTACGGGCGTACCGGCATTTGATTGATTGTAAATACATGTGATGCCAGAGTCTGCGTCTTAATTAAATATTTTACTGTAAAACTATAACACCTAAGAGCAGTAAAGGTATTAGTAGCAAGCAGATTTTGAAATAGATTTTGATATAATATTCACATTTGTAATGGCGCGCTAGAATATATTGATTTATACGTACTTGTCGAAAGGGTGCATAGGGTTCCCACCAAGAACTTAGGGTCCCAAGCCAACCTCACCTGCAAGTGGTGCACCTGCCGATCAACGGACGAGGCTCTGGCAAACAAAATATCCCGATTAGCGGCAATAGGCTCGCCACCTATTACGTGGGATCAAAACACTGGCGAAAAGTGGGCGTTTAATATGCCTCTGCCTACCCCTTCGGGGAAACAGGCGTGAGTCTATGTATGTATGTGTATGTATGTCGAAATCATTGTGGTACCGAGTTAGAGCAGGCCCTAACTTGCTGCTGCGTCCCGCAATACCAACCACACTGATGTACGTGTCCCGGCTGCATCACTCCACCAAGGACGAGGAGGTCGTGGAGTACCTACGCACGAAGACCAAGTGGACCTTGAGAGACGAGAGATTGGAGTCTCATCATAATACGAACTTCAAATCGTACGTGGTTCGGGTGCCGACTCAACATCTTGAGACTTTCCTAAAGAAAGACTTTTGGCCGAAGGCTGTTGTATATCGGCGTTTTCGTGGGAGGTAACGAAACAACATCGTTTACTTATTATAAAATTATTGTATGTATGGGGTCTTTAAGGTATGTATCTATGGATTTTTATACCTGAGAATAAAATTAAATGATTATTATTATATGTCGATTAAAACAGCTATGTTGCTAAGGGATAATGTATTAATCTAAATGTACGAGTTTGCAGCCGCAGACACGGTGACGTGTTGTCACGACACTAGTTTCTATGCATTTTTAAGTATCTCATAGTAAATTATAACCAATAGGAATAGGGTGCATAGGGTTCCCGCCAAGAACTTAGGGTCCCAAGCCAACCTCACCTGCAAGTGGTGCACCTGCCGATCAACGGACGAGGCTCTGGCTAACAAAATATCCCGATAAGCGGCAATAGGCTCGCCACCTATTACGTGGGATCAAAACACTGGCGAAAAGTGGGCGTTTAATATGCCTCTGCCTACCCCTTCGGTGAAACAGGCGTGAGTGTATGTATGTATGTATGTAGGAATACGGGAAATCCTACGCAGAATTCTGACGGGTTCCGGCGGTCGCGACAAAAGATACTTAGCCTGTTTATGATTCTGACGTATGAGCAAAATTTCAATCAGACACAATTCTGCATTTATCATATTAGTATGAACATGAAACCTACGCACACATAAGTATGTAATTCTGTAATTTTAAAACTATTAGACAAAACAAAATTCATCAAACACTAGCTGTAGTAACTACGCGACCGAGTAGCGCTCATGTCATCAATCACAGCACTGTCTGTAAGCGTCTTGGCCGGGGTAAATCTCTCTTTTTTACCCCCAATATACATCACATAGAAGGATGCCCGCATTATCCTGTGTTTGTGTTTTGAACATTTTACCGCGCTTCTACCCCCATCAGCCTGGCTTAGGTCTCTATGAGATAGATTTTAGATTTGGATATGACGGTATTGTATTTTCAACGCGTTAGAGCTTGATAGCCGTTGTCAGTGGCGATTGTGATACATCATGTGTCGTTTATAAAAGACTAGTTATTTCCCCTGACTTTCAAAGCCTTTTAAGTAGTTTGTTTTCACCAACAAGTGACAAGGTATGTTTTAAACAATTGATTGCTTAAATTGTCTCATAGTTTACTTTTATCAGATCCGGTTGATAATATTACTAGTAATATTGTAAAGTTAACTTTATGTTGGCATAGTGTTGTCAAAGATTGTTGATTTAATATAATTATATCATTAATACACCAAAGATGCAAACACACATGCGATAGAACCTTATAACAAGCATCAAGTATAGCTGATTACAAAATAAAATATCGAGGCGTCACCAATGTAAAAAATTACATTAAAAAGATCAAGTAAAAATTTCAAATTATAACCGAGACGTATATACGTCCCCTTGGCTGGAGCTCGGGTTGAATGACACCCCAAATCCATCTGAGACAGCAATCAAAAGCCCACTGAATCCGACACGTTACTCGGTAATAAAAAACATAAAAGAGAAATTTTACATTTAGCCTTACAAGGAAAGAAAGGAGAATTAATTTTCTTTGAGCTGGGATTAAAACAGTGACACCCTAAATTATACCTGTGATATCTCTCTGTCGCATTGTTTCTTTTGACACAATAAGATAGATTATAAAGAGAGACATAAAGAGAATAGACGTAGGCATAATTTATAGGTGTTTTAACAGGATTCAATGACTATTTTTGTATAGTAGGTACTACTACTTAAAGTTGTTTCAAGGGCAGTAGTCTATGTTATAGAAGGTAGTTGAAGTGACACTTAACGAATAAAAGCAGAACTACGAAGGCGCGATCTAGAGAACGCGCAAGCAAAGTTTGCTCACTAGACATTATTTATTTATGTACTTTTTATTCAATGAAATTGACAAAGAACCAATCAAATCAGCGAAATTATCCTTTGAATGGTTCCAAATTATAATATTTAGAGATTAAGAGTAAATGGATTAGACAGATGTCAATAAGCCACCGTATTCTATTTTTAATGAGACAAAATAAATAATAAAATAATAGGAAACAAATAAAATATACTTATTTGAAGTTGACTAATCTTTGCTTTAATATTAATTACTAGCGGTCCGTCCTGGCTTCGCACGGGTGGGCATTTACTTATTAAATAACTATCTAATATTTTCTTGAAATATATATATAGCCTATGTTACTCAGGGATAACGCTGCATTACAATGGTGAAAGAATTTTTAAAATCGCTTCACTACTTTTTTAGTTTATTCGTTACAAACATACAAAATTACAAATCATTCCTCTTTATTATATTAATAATAAAGAGGAAAGATGCTCTTTATTATTATTATTGTCTCATCATGAGACTAACGCAATCTCAGAGGGCAGAGTTTCAAACATCACCTTCATCGTGTAATATAAACAAAAAATGTATTACAAGATGAAAAGAAAGCTCACATCTCCATTTTCTTAACGTCATACCAGCAGATGACGTATTACGTACGGGCGTACCGGCATTTGATTGATTGTAAATACATGTGATGCCAGAGTCTGCGTCTTAATTAAATATTTTACTGTAAAACTATAACACCTAAGAGCAGTAAAGGTATTAGTAGCAAGCAGATTTTGAAATAGATTTTGATATAATATTCACATTTGTAATGGCGCGCTAGAATATATTGATTTATACGTACTTGTCGAAAGGGTGCATAGGGTTCCCACCAAGAACTTAGGGTCCCAAGCCAACCTCACCTGCAAGTGGTGCACCTGCCGATCAACGGACGAGGCTCTGGCAAACAAAATATCCCGATTAGCGGCAATAGGCTCGCCACCTATTACGTGGGATCAAAACACTGGCGAAAAGTGGGCGTTTAATATGCCTCTGCCTACCCCTTCGGGGAAACAGGCGTGAGTCTATGTATGTATGTGTATGTATGTCGAAATCATTGTGGTACCGAGTTAGAGCAGGCCCTAACATGCTGCTGCGTCCCGCAATACCAACCACACTGATGTACGTGTCCCGGCTGCATCACTCCACCAAGGACGAGGAGGTCGTGGAGTACCTACGCACGAAGACCAAGTGGACCTTGAGAGACGAGAGATTGGAGTCTCATCATAATACGAACTTCAAATCGTACGTGGTTCGGGTGCCGACTCAACATCTTGAGACTTTCCTAAAGAAAGACTTTTGGCCGAAGGCTGTTGTATATCGGCGTTTTCGTGGGAGGTAACGAAACAACATCGTTTACTTATTATAAAATTATTGTATGTATGGGGTCTTTGGTATGTATCTATGGATTTTTATACCTGAGAATAAAATTAAATGATTATTATTATATGTCGATTAAAACAACTATGTTGCTAAGGGATAATGCATTAATCTAAATGTACGAGTTTGCAGCCGCAGACACGGTGACGTGTTGTCACGACACTAGTTTCTATGCATTTTTAAGTATCTCATAGTAAATTATAACCAATAGGAATAGGGTGCATAGGGTTCCCGCCAAGAACTTAGGGTCCCAAGCCAACCTCACCTGCAAGTGGTGCACCTGCCGATCAACGGACGAGGCTCTGGCTAACAAAATATCCCGATAAGCGGCAATAGGCTCGCCACCTATTACGTGGGATCAAAACACTGGCGAAAAGTGGGCGTTTAATATGCCTCTGCCTACCCCTTCGGTGAAACAGGCGTGAGTGTATGTATGTATGTATGTAGGAATACGGGAAATCCTACGCTGAATTCTGACGGGTTCCGGCGGTCGCGACAAAAGATACTTAGCCTGTTTATGATTCTGACGTATGAGCAAAATTTCAATCAGACACAATTCTGCATTTATCATATTAGTATGAACATGAAACCTACGCACACATAAGTATGTAATTCTGTAATTTTAAAACTATTAGACAAAACAAAATTCATCAAACACTAGCTGTAGTAACTACGCGACCGAGTAGCGCTCATGTCATCAATCACAGCACTGTCTGTAAGCGTCTTGGCCGGGGTAAATCTCTCTTTTTACCCCCAATATACATCACATAGAAGGATGCCCGCATTATCCTGTGTTTGTGTTTTGAACATTTTACCGCGCTTCTACCCCCATCAGCCTGGCTTAGGTCTCTATGAGATAGATTTTAGATTTGGATATGACGGTATTGTATTTTCAACGCGTTAGAGCTTGATAGCCGTTGTCAGTGGCGATTGTGATACATCATGTGTCGTTTATAAAAGACTAGTTATTTCCCCTGACTTTCAAAGCCTTTTAAGTAGTTTGTTTTCACCAACAAGTGACAAGGTATGTTTTAAACAATTAATTGCTTAAATTGTCTCATAGTTTACTTTTATCAGATCCGGTTGATAATATTACTAGTAATATTGTAAAGTTAACTTTATGTTGGCATAGTGTTGTCAAAGATTGTTGATTTAATATAATTATATCATTAATACACCAAAGATGCAAACACACATGCGATAGAACCTTATAACAAGCATCAAGTATAGCTGATTAAAAAATAAAATATCGAGGCGTCACCAATGTAAAAAATTACATTAAAAAGATCAAGTAAAAATTTCAAATTATAACCGAGACGTATATACGCCCCCTTGGCTGGAGGTCGGGTTGAATGACACCCCAAATTCATCTGAGACAGCAATCAAAAGCCCACTGAATCCGACACGTTACTCGGTAATAAAAAACATAAAAGAGAAATTTTAAATTTAGCCTTACAAGGAAAGAAAGGAGAATTAATTTTCTTTGAGCTAGGATTAAAACTGCGTCACCCTAAATTATACCTGTGATATCTCTCTCTCGCATTGTTTCTTTTGAAACAATAAGATAGATTACACAGAGAGACATAAAGAGAATAGACATAGGCATAATTTATAGGTGTTTTATCAGGATTTTAATGACTATTCTTGTATAGAAGGTATGTAAAAAGTTGTTTCAAGGGCAGTAGTCTATGTTATAGAAGGTAGTTGAAGCGACACTTAACGAATTTAAGCAGAACTACGAAGGCGAGATCTAGAGAACGCGCAATCAAAGTTTGCACACTAGACATTATTTATTAATGTACTTTTTTTTTTTCAATAAAATTGACAAAGAACCAATCAGCGAAATCATCCTTTGAATGATTCCAAAATATCATATTTAGAGTTTAAGAGTATATGGATTAGACAGATGTCAATAAGCTGCCGTATGCTATTTTTAATGAGACAAAATAAATAATAAAATAATAGTAAACAAATAAATTATATTTGAAGTTGACTAATCTTTGCTTTAATATTAAATATTATCACAAGTATAATAATATATTGTTTCATTTACGCTAGTCATGTTGAAATATTCGTAGAGATTTCATATTATAAACATTAGGTGTGACTCCGAAACAAAAGGAATACGATTTAAATTTGGTATTAAAATGGAATTTCCAAGGTACAGTACAATAATATCAGAATACAACACCCGAAAACGTTAATGAAATTAACAAAATAAAATATTGAAGCAGGGTGTATCGCAATCAAGGAATTTCTCCCTACCGACACATCGTAAAGAGACCAGTAAAGATGGCGGTAATTAAATAATTTCATATGTATCTAATGAACTTTATTTATCCCTCGGCCTAGCCTGATGTTTATTGTGGAAATTGTACGCACCTTGTACCACGATATCTCTATAAGTGAGATTTTAAGAATGGAGTAGTTGTCTACAGTAAAATAATTAAATTATTACTTATATTTACATTAACAAAAGTCAATAATACACGTTTTTATCGTAAAGATGGGAATGAATTATACAATTTCATATATTTTCAAATATTTTTTTTTCGAATGTGCTATTTCAAGGTTTTCGATTAGGAATGAATTAAGCACATCACACACATCCGGCTCGAAGGACCGAATTTTTGGACTAATGAAGATTTACCTAAAAATATTGCTGCAAAGTACAAAGTGCTTATATTGATCTTTGTACGCTCGTTCAAAGATAAATATAAGCACTAGGATGCATAGATTTGTAAACTATAAATTTTACATCTTAAAAACGCAACTGTATTATGCATCAACTAATTAACACATCTTGTTCGCGACAGACATTAAAAACTATGACAGTGAATAGTGTATTCGAAACCGCGAGTGAAAATCGTATAAAATCAGTGTTATCTAATCGTGCGGTACACCGGGTTCGGTTCCCGGACGCGTCAAAGTGTTAAAATACAGCTAGAATAGTGTAAATAGTTAAATCTTTAATATAAAGTACTATATAGTACATGAACATTAGTCTAAAACTTGTGCTAACTGTAGAGACCTAGATATCGATCATAAATAGTGTTATCAGTTGTAACAGATAATAACTAATACTTGATAAAACAGCTGTTTGTTTACATAGTCGTTTTATAGTTTTATAAGTGTTTTTTTGCTTCATATAGGTTTGAAATCATGTCTAGATACTTTCTTATTGCTAGTTATTACCTTATATAGTTAAAATAAGCATAATAATAAACATTTGCATGTTTATCATAAACTTTGTTTATGTACGACAGTGTTTACTTAAGAAACTCTGTAATTTTTCTTATGCATCATAGGTTTTCATGTAATGAATTCGTATTGAATAAAGATATTTTCATGGTGTTTGTTTTAATAGATGCCCCATATAGTTGCACACATCGGCCTACCAAAATTACATATATAAATTTAGTATATAATAGTTTTTCAATAGAAAATATAGTGGGCGGGCCCTTATGTGACAGCATTTTTTGGGAGTTTTTATGGAATAACTTGGTGACGCTAGTAGTTAGGTGTAGGTATTGTATACCGATAGATAGAACTTAATGAGACCTATCTAACGATGTATAGAACATGTACGTATGTATAATAGAAACGAATATAACGTAACATTTGTACTATATTTAAAATTAAAATAAACGAAAGATTCTCTGTGCACGTGTTCGGTGCGATGGTCTTCGTTAAGGTAAAGTTTCGAGGTACTTAAGCGACCATGTATTCGGCCAGTTCGTTGGCGTCCCAACCACCATCTTGTGACCTATGTAACCATCAAGCACCGAACACCTGAACAGCATCGCTCTCAACGTATGAAGATGTTTTATTTTTGAAGCCCCAACACATCGAAGCCATACAGTCCACACACATAGAAGAACACGCCTCGTCGTAGGCACACGTCAGCAGCACACTACCAGCACACTGTAGCGTACTAGCAAAGGTTCGATTCCTGGCATCCGTTACACATCTCATAATAGACACTTTATTATTTTATCTAATTGCTGAAACATAGCACAGAAAGTTTTACTGCCTAGTAGTCTAGTATGATCAGCGTATTATGAAGTTATCATTCAATTTGTAAACAAAAATCATAGACGCAATCAAAATAATATTTTATTGTACTATCATGCCCTTAGAAAAATATCCTAACAATATGTGCAATAAAATGGCCTATCCGATATTGTTTGTCGTTACACACAGCGTGGTAGTGAGGCCTGAAGCTAATTATGGCGACGCTCATTTTGGCGCGAAAATGTGACAGTTCGTTAGGTGCCGGCCGCATCTTGGCGGGAAAATGGAATTGTTAGGTTATGAGAAATAAGTTTATACTCGCAGACGTTTTAGCTGATTCTCGCTATTCCTTATGTTTGTCTCGTGAGATGGAGTAATGTGAACATTTGGTAATGTCTTTGATGTTTCTTTTGTGACGATATTTATATTTCTCTACATTGTGTGCGTCGTGTAATTATAATATAAGGATAATTATAACAAATGGGTAAGACGTGAATGTTGTTCCATTTCGACTTATAACATTACTTAATTAGTATAGACGCCTAAGATCCTATTTTCGGGTGCCAAATAACAAGGAACCCACAAAAGGCTTTAGACCAAACATTTACTCTATCAAATGTAAAAACAAAAATGGTTTGTTGGACCGAATCTCATAAAGTCAATAGTTTGTTGATCAACAAAAGTATGACCAATAGCTGTAATGGTACACTGCATACATGTATAAAAACTGCCGTTTACAACACGCCACCTAACAGTCTTAAAGAGCCTGGAAAATTTCAACAATTACCGGCTGCGTGCCTAAAATCCTTATATCCTTATATAGAAATTAATAAATAACCATACGAAAACAAATTATTCATAAAAGCACAATATGACGCCACAATTCACATTTTTTATTTAATTGAAAAAAGAAAAAATACATGTCCAATATTTTTTTGTAATCTAAAATACGGACTAAATAAAAAGTAATTATTTTGACCCTGGAAACTACCCTATTATAATATAAGGATAATTATAACAAATTGGTAAGACGGGGATACACACATACTAAGTCTACTACTGGCATAAAACGTACCATTGGTTATGTATTCTTCATCATCATCATCAGCCTTTAACAGTCCACTGCTGAACTAGGCCTCTCCTTTGAAAGGAGGAATTGGCCTACCTACTATACCACGCTGGCCAAACGGGTTGGTATAGGGTTTGTATCAAGTTTTCCTTCTCTTACAGTGCTGGTCTCTGCATAATATGCTCCCTCTGTCGGCTCTTACGACACCCATGGGATGATATGGGGTGGTGACATTCTGTATTCTTAATCCGTCACCACACGGACCGTTAACCAAACCATTACATAACTGTCGTTATGTATTGGTTCATGTTTATTTGTTCTTACAGTAATTTTACACCTTTGCAATTTTGAGTATTTTCCTTGCGGTAACATCAAAGAATCAGAATTGATCCCCTGAATCTCGGGCAAGTTTTACAAATTTATTTGCCTGTTGGATGCGTAGTCTGGGACTATTTGCAACAATCTCAATAAAATTATAATATCGTCCAAAAACGATTAAACCCGTATTTGTTATTCCATTTTGACTCATAACATTACTTAATTAGTATAAACGCCTAAGATCCTATTTTCGGGTGTCAAGTAACAAGAAACCAACAAAAGGCTTTAGACCAAACGTTTACTCGATCAAATGTAAAAGAAATAATGGTTTGTTGGACCGAATCTCATAAAGTCAATACTTTGTCGATCAACTAAAGTACGACCAATAGCTCTAATGGTACACTGCACACATGTATAAAAAACTGCAGTTTACAACACGCCACCTAACAGTCTTAAAGAGCCTGGAAACTTTCCCATTCACATTATTCAATTACCTGCTACGTGCCTAAAATCCTTATTATAGAAATTAATATATAACCATACGGAAAAACATAAAGATTCATAAAAACACAATATGACGCCACAATTCACGAAAATCTTAAATACGTTCACGAAACAGAATCAAATAAGCAACGAAACGCCCAGGTAGCGACAAGATGATATTTTTAAATTAAAACAAGATTAAAACAGGGAAAAGTATTTGGCTGTGAAATAAGTAATCTCGGAACAGACAAAGACATTTTGATGAAAAACTGAAGGGAAGATGAAAAAAAAACATTGGAAATTAATTTCCTCGCCTTTGAAGTTTAGTTCGTCATTATATTGAAAGATTTTGTCAAATTATCGGACTAACGGCTGAAGACCCTTATGAAACAGGTCTTGAACTCTATTAATACACCAATACGTGTCAATTTAGCAAGGCATGGATCCAGCTTTACTGCATGTCAGAGGTATCGTCGTCTAGCACAAAGGCCATCGTTTAGAAGATTAAATTTTCTAAGTAATAGATTGATGTTTAGGAAAAAATATTAGACAGTTTTCCCATGTCCCATGGTAAGTACAAATCATGCAGCTCTTGGAGAATTTACAACCATTCAATCAACGAACTCTTACACTACTACTACTCTCTTAAATAGACTACAACCAGACTGAAAACAGCTATTTGTGGATCACACAAATTGTTAATTATCGCTTGCTAATCGGTGAAGGAAAACATCGTGAGGAACTCTGCATGTCTGAGAGTTCTCCATAATGTTCTCGAAAGACATGTAAGGTCTGCCAACCCGCACTTGGCCAGCTTGGTGGTACCCTTCTCATAGTGACAAGAGGCCCGTGCCCAACAGTGGGACAGTATAAAGGGCTGATGATGATGACGATGACAAATTGTTTGATTGAACCCACAACACTAGACGCAAGGTAAAACGGTGTGTCGGCTGAATAAACCACTGCCCCATGCGTACAAAAAACAGACTTGTAAGTGTGTGTATATTATTTTACGTATGGAGACTTACATTCTGTATAAGCATTTGAAGTCTGTAAAATTACACACAGATAACCTAGTAGCTAGTCTAACTTCCTTCGACCGATCCTTGTCTTGCCTACCACTGGAATATTTTAAAGACGGCTGGCGTTTGTTAAAACAAACGGAAAAACCTATACTATTTTACATTGGAAGCTTGATTTCGTTTATATCAACGCCAATATCAATATTAAAAAACGCCACTCGTTACCTCGGTATTCAAATCTCCGTACCTCAAACGTACATTCCTCGCATACCAACCCGAAACCGAAATAGGCGGAAAATAATGACGTTGACAATAATTTGACGCAACTGGGATGTTTTGGACCCTTTTCACACCTTTTTTGTAAAAGCCCCATGTCAGTTCAACACGGTGGCTTATCCTACCTGTGATTGTAGTTTTATATTTATTTCACACATGTCGTCTAGCGTTTTATGCTTATTTTAGCGTTGGATCAATGATCAAGTTGTGGTGTTTTTATAGTGCTTTTAGCTCATTAAAATGGTTTTGTAAGGCTTTTAATAACTAATAATACATATTAATTTGACTTCAATTAGTGTTATGATCTAAACTCATTAATAAAGATGAAAAATGTGATAAATAAGTAAATGATTTGACTTTATCTAATACTTATTACCAATTAAACTGGCCATGGGGATGACAGCTCTAACTACTGATCACATGACACGGAATTAGCTATACTTAACTATACCTACTTACTAAGGTAGGTAGAGGCTTTATATTCGATCCTTATTCTCTTGTCTTTTAACTTGTTTCACATACATAATACAGTAATTTCTGTACCCTAATCCAGTCTAATAGAAAATGAATGGACGTAACCTATAATTTCACACTATAGAACATAAAAATACGATCACAACAGAACCAATACAAACATTCGAATACTTAATCTCAATACGCAGTCATACTACAGAATCCCAAACTATAAAACATGATCTAGAAAACTATAGACTACCTGTAAATGTTATTTCACTTTCAAAAGAAATAAATCGTTATTTGTCAAATATAAAATACGTATTTTATTCACGTCTTCGTTTGTGTGTACCGGTGACATCGAAAACACATTGCAGTATTTCAGTCAGAGTTACAGCTTGCCAATATGGATTGATTCTTCATCTATTCTGTGGTTCTTGAAGCATTTGAATAGTTCTCCTGAAGTGAGTTTTGCGGATGATGTGGTTTCTGTTAGAAAGGGCTTGTAGCAGTGCCGAAATATCTGATACTTGAAACAAACAGCTACGTTTATCGCCTTCTATTGTACATAGATACAACTAGTTGTCAAATTTATTCATCTAAGATAAAATGAAGTCGCATTATGGTAAGATTCTCGTAATATACTGAAAAAATCGTGGCCGAATCTTAAGTCAAACAAAGTGCAAAAGAAATCTTGATAATATTTGGAAGTGACATTAACCTCGGGCTCTTGGCCCTTCTAGACAGACTTACAAAGTGTTGAAGTAAGGCCGCGAATGCTTCTATACAGAAATGCTCTTGAACCTTATATAGTCTAGCCGAATATTGTTACTGAACGATTGCAGTGCTTACCAGCAAGAGTACTCGCTGTCGTGGATAAATACGTAAAACTGAATGCCTTTTAGCGTGACATCTTATGGTAAAGCTTGGAGCCTAAAATCGTTATAATGGTACCAGCGGAAAGATTTCTTTAACGAATCTTCGACTAGACTATATGGGACATTTTACACATTTAACTACTAACCGGCAATGATGATTTCCTTACCTTAAAAATACTGCTGAATCATCGCTCCATCGGGCAATATCTATTCCGACACCATTCACTAATCTTTTAGAATTAATAATTTCTAAGTTGATTGCAACTCATCTCTAACGATAATATTGGTTAAAGATGAATTTTAAATGCAAAATGGCTTATCTGTAAATCATTTTCTATCATAATATTTGAAGTCAAATGATCATTAATTTAAATTTTAATGCATAGCACGTAGGTATTACAAATTAACTGTTAAAAGTCTAATCTTTTGTAGTAAATTTCACATCATTTAACTATGTCTGATATTTCGTAAAAATGCATTTTCTAGAGTTGTAGTAAAAGGCTTAGCTGAACACAAAATATATTTCTTTTTGTTTACAAAAGTATTCGCAGTAATGTTTCTTCATCCAATGTAGAACCATTTAGCAAATGTGCTGTCTCATGACTTTCTCTAATGTAATTCATGACCTAACCGACAGCAACGTTTAATAAAACCTACATAAGTTAGAAAAAAATAAATAGGCTGTTCCATAATATGGATGTTAGGAAGAGTGTGCACTTGAGAATATGTTGCGCAAAACATAACACCAGGACTTAATATCATCGTCGTCCTAAAGTTATCCCAATTGCTTCCAAGACTTTTTGCCTTGACACCCGGGGAAAAGACAGAATATAAGGTTTGCCACGAAACGACTGTCGTCTGACCTCCGCAACCCATAGGGATAGCGTTATTCCATTATTTATACCAGTGTCAGTATTCAACGATATTGACTCCCGTTCACTCAGTCAGTATTCATCGTGATAGCCGAAACCAATGGCTTAACATGCTTTAACTTCACGCTAAATCAATTTGGCTAGTCAGCGATAGTTAACAATCTAATGCGCAAATAAATGCCTACAGAGGGAGCATATTATGCAGAGAACAGCACTGTAAGAAAAGGAAAACTTGATACAAACGTACCAACCCGTTTGGCCAGCGTGGTATAGTAGGCCAATTCCTCATTTCAAAGGAGAGGCCTAGTCCAGCAGTGGACTGTTAAAGGCTGATGATGATGTTGATGAATGCGCAAATAAGTTTAAAAGGTTAGCCGTGCGCACCGTGGGTATAGCGCTTTGACAAACAAACATAGAGATATAAAGGATAGAGTGGCAGAATAGTACCTAACTCAATACTGTGTCGTGTCTGCCGGTGGGAGAGAGAACGCAACAGTAAAAGGCCCCCTGCATCTCTCTTTAACAACACATGCTCTACATTCTACAATGGGGTTGGCAACTGTCAAAGTGTGTTGTCGTTCTGTCCCCAAACATTGAATTTGTATTATGGTGAAATTTTTACAATATATACACTTTTTAGTCATTTCAAATTATCTTCGTGTATCAATAAAAACAACTTTTAAACTATTGACTACTGATAAATTGATATAAATAATAGTTACAGGTAGCACACCATTGCGCAATGTTGATGTTGTGAGAGATATGCAGGGGGCCTTTATCTGTAGCGTTCTCTCTCGCACCGACGGACACTCTTTGGCCCCTCTCTGCCACTCTATCCTTTATATCTCTATGCAAACAAAACGTACTTAGCGCGCCTCGAGGCGCTAGAGCGCGCCGAATTGTATTGTACCATGAGGGGTACTATCCTGTCAAACAGAGCCACGGCGTTAGCCTGTTTTACAGTATAGTACGGGTTCTGTTTTAGGAAGCTTTTAAGCTCGACACCGTCTGCATGGCAGTCTGTTTGTATCTCGACTAGACTGTCACTGCCTCTAAACAGGCCTTGACAATTGATGACTAATATTCAGTTTTAATATCTCATACAGCCAGTGCTCTGAAAAGCAACGTCCAACGTCCAATCTCTTTCTAATAGGCAGATATACTGCGCAATAAAAAGAAATAGATTATGAGGGTGAGGGAATAGAGAGTACTCTTATCTTTACCTCGTTGAATTTGTCTGCCTCGTAGGTCTCGCGGCATAAATGTGCGCGTGGGATTGGGAGGTCTGGGGTTCGATTCCTGGGTCGGACAAAGTGATAATGGGTTTTTCCGTTAGGAAATTCTCAGTAACAGCACGGAGTCTGGTAATGTGCCCGGTACGGCAATAGGCTCGCCCCCTATTACGTGGGACCTAAACATTTATGGCGAAATGTGGGTGTAATATTACACCTCTGCCTACTCCTTCGGGGATACAGTCGTGAGTCTATAAAAAAAAACATATCTTTGCACGCGTAGATCCACAATAACAGTTAAAAGGTTTCTATTATTATAGTATAAAATTTTCACAGCCACGCGAATGAAAGTTAGCACCGAGCTTTACAATAAAGTGCCAGGGAATATTAATATTGTGTATATGTAGGCTAAATCAGGGAGGTGGTGGTGGTTTTATTATGTGGAACTGTTATTTGCTTTCTTTGCTTTAATTTTATTCATCATGACGAAGCAGGGTTGTCACTTTTCATCACAATAGAAATGTACATGCAATCAATTCTTTGTTAGCTACGTAGACTACTAATTTTAAATAGTTTTACTTTAAATGTGCACCTGCGTAATACGTCATCATATAACCTTAAGGATTTGTCTTCTATATAATGCCGTATTACCTAAACAAAGTTTTGAATTGGATACATTTAATGATAGACAGTTGACTTTTAAGAACGATTTTTAGTTATTTGTGCAACAAGAGAGCAAAGTTGTTTTTTGTTTCGAGTGCTGATTTTGAGTCCCGAGCAAGCGAAGGATTCTATGATTGACTTGAACTTTGAAGATCAGGATCCTGAGCGTGGTGAGGGACTCAACAGCACGAGATACAAAAAACTTTGCTCTCGTGTAGCACACATAACTTTTCACCACAGCAGTGAGAACACATATTACTTAGGAGACATAGAAATGAACAGGAATAGATTGAATTCTGCATAATCACTTGTTGATTTAACTCTTCTGGTGTTAAAGTACAGTCATCATCGCTAGTTTCACTCATCTTTTTAGATTATTTTATATATTAATATAATTTTATTATCAGTATCAGCATCAGCGAAATTTTTATTCCCGCTACTTTTTTTAAATCGCGTTATAATACCGCGTCCCTGATGTTTATTTTTCTAATATATCATTGTTGTAATTCTAAATAAAAATGTATTGATTAAATACTAATTTTATACTATTAATTAGACTTATTTTTATTAAAATCCAATAATAAATTAAACATGTAAACAATAACATATAAAAAAAGTAATTTCTTTATTACAAATATCTTTTTTGCGTTGCCGTAGGTGTTTTCTTTGAGGTCGAATTCCAAAATCGAATTTCGAATTCGAAGGGGTTTGTTTTGTCAGTCACTTTTTATATGCATGTGAAAGAGACAGAGCACAGTAAAATTCGAATGTTTCAAATTTATGGCTGAACAATGTCAATTCGTGACACTGAAGATTGAAAAATTAAAAAGCTACTTTTACTCACGCTCGAAACAAAATCGCGTTTTGTTCACTGTTGTCTCGCGGCAAAAGGCATGTTTGAGCTGCTGTGGTGAAAAATATATTATGTCACATGTATACTAATACTAGTAGACAGCGATGACATGCATTTTAAAAAACTGCATTAAGTTAAATAATTAGTTTCCTTTTTTGTTATAATTTCTTTAGATCTTTTTGTTCCTTTTCTGGTGTTTTGTGTTCATTTTACTGTTCATTTTGTTATGTAAAATCGTTAATTATGTTAAAACTAACTGCGGAGGCTTGTTATTAGCAACACGATCAAACATGTTTTTTATACTGTAGTTGGTTATTAGTCTGTAAGCCTTCTTAATAATAAATAAATAAATAATTTTTCGCAATCCCAATTAGGTACTCATCTTGATATATACACATACATGGGAATGTAGTTTAGTGCTTAATGCCCTTTATAATACGTATGCTTTCTTCAACATGTGCTAGGTTCTGAAATGAGTCTTTTAATAAATTATAGGTACGTAGACGTACATTGTAAATTTACTCAACTACAAATTGACTAACTGTTATATAGTATTATAATGTTTGTGTAATTGTATGTGCTTTGTCTTGTTTAATTTTTGTTTTTATTTTTGTGACATTATTTTATTAATTATTATTTTTGTTAATTATCATTGGTAATTATGGCATTTTTTTATGCACAATATGACGCCACAATTCACATTTTTTATTTAATTGAAAAAAGAAAAAATACATGTCCAATATTTTTTTGTAATCTAAAATACGGACTAAATAAAAAGTAATTATTTTGACCCTGGAAACTACCCTATTATAATATAAGGATAATTATAACAAATTGGTAAGACGGGGATACACACATACTAAGTCTACTACTGGCATAAAACGTACCATTGGTTATGTATTCTTCATCATCATCATCAGCCTTTAACAGTCCACTGCTGAACTAGGCCTCTCCTTTGAAAGGAGGAATTGGCCTACCTACTATACCACGCTGGCCAAACGGGTTGGTATAGGGTTTGTATCAAGTTTTCCTCCTCTTACAGTGCTGGTCTCTGCATAATATGCTCCCTCTGTCGGCTCTTACGACACCCATGGGATGATATGGGGTGGTGACATTCTGTATTCTTAATCCGTCACCACACGGACCGTTAACCAAACCATTACATAACTGTCGTTATGTATTGGTTCATGTTTATTTGTTCTTACAGTAATTTTACACCTTTGCAATTTTGAGTATTTTCCTTGCGGTAACATCAAAGAATCAGAATTGATCCCCTGAATCTCGGGCAAGTTTTACAAATTTATTTGCCTGTTGGATGCGTAGTCTGGGACTATTTGCAACAATCTCAATAAAATTATAATATCGTCCAAAAACGATTAAACCCGTATTTGTTATTCCATTTTGACTCATAACATTACTTAATTAGTATAAACGCCTAAGATCCTATTTTCGGGTGTCAAGTAACAAGAAACCAACAAAAGGCTTTAGACCAAACGTTTACGCGATCAAATGTAAAAGAAATAATGGTTTGTTGGACCGAATCTCATAAAGTCAATACTTTGTCGATCAACTAAAGTACGACCAATAGCTCTAATGGTACACTGCACACATGTATAAAAAACTGCAGTTTACAACACGCCACCTAACAGTCTTAAAGAGCCTGGAAACTTTCCCATTCACATTATTCAATTACCTGCTACGTGCCTAAAATCCTTATTATAGAAATTAATATATAACCATACGGAAAAACATAAAGATTCATAAAAACACAATATGACGCCACAATTCACGAAAATCTTAAATACGTTCACGAAACAGAATCAAATAAGCAACGAAACGCCCAGGTAGCGACAAGATGATATTTTTAAATTAAAACAAGATTAAAACAGGGAAAAGTATTTGGCTGTGAAATAAGTAATCTCGGAACAGACAAAGACATTTTGATGAAAAACTGAAGGGAAGATGAAAAAAAAACATTGGAAATTAATTTCCTCGCCTTTGAAGTTTAGTTCGTCATTATATTGAAAGATTTTGTCAAATTATCGGACTAACGGCTGAAGACCCTTATGAAACAGGTCTTGAACTCTATTAATACACCAATACGTGTCAATTTAGCAAGGCATGGATCCAGCTTTACTGCATGTCAGAGGTATCGTCGTCTAGCACAAAGGCCATCGTTTAGAAGATTAAATTTTCTAAGTAATAGATTGATGTTTAGGAAAAAATATTAGACAGTTTTCCCATGTCCCATGGTAAGTACAAATCATGCAGCTCTTGGAGAATTTACAACCATTCAATCAACGAACTCTTACACTACTACTACTCTCTTAAATAGACTACAACCAGACTGAAAACAGCTATTTGTGGATCACACAAATTGTTAATTATCGCTTGCTAATCGGTGAAGGAAAACATCGTGAGGAACTCTGCATGTCTGAGAGTTCTCCATAATGTTCTCGAAAGACATGTAAGGTCTGCCAACCCGCACTTGGCCAGCTTGGTGGTACCCTTCTCATAGTGACAAGAGGCCCGTGCCCAACAGTGGGACAGTATAAAGGGCTGATGATGATGACGATGACAAATTGTTTGATTGAACCCACAACACTAGACGCAAGGTAAAACGGTGTGTCGGCTGAATAAACCACTGCCCCATGCGTACAAAAAACAGACTTGTAAGTGTGTGTATATTATTTTACGTATGGAGACTTACATTCTGTATAAGCATTTGAAGTCTGTAAAATTACACACAGATAACCTAGTAGCTAGTCTAACTTCCTTCGACCGATCCTTGTCTTGCCTACCACTGGAATATTTTAAAGACGGCTGGCGTTTGTTAAAACAAACGGAAAAACCTATACTATTTTACATTGGAAGCTTGATTTCGTTTATATCAACGCCAATATCAATATTAAAAAACGCCACTCGTTACCTCGGTATTCAAATCTCCGTACCTCAAACGTACATTCCTCGCATACCAACCCGAAACCGAAATAGGCGGAAAATAATGACGTTGACAATAATTTGACGCAACTGGGATGTTTTGGACCCTTTTCACACCTTTTTTGTAAAAGCCCCATGTCAGTTCAACACGGTGGCTTATCCTACCTGTGATTGTAGTTTTATATTTATTTCACACATGTCGTCTAGCGTTTTATGCTTATTTTAGCGTTGGATCAATGATCAAGTTGTGGTGTTTTTATAGTGCTTTTAGCTCATTAAAATGGTTTTGTAAGGCTTTTAATAACTAATAATACATATTAATTTGACTTCAATTAGTGTTATGATCTAAACTCATTAATAAAGATGAAAAATGTGATAAATAAGTAAATGATTTGACTTTATCTAATACTTATTACCAATTAAACTGGCCATGGGGATGACAGCTCTAACTACTGATCACATGACACGGAATTAGCTATACTTAACTATACCTACTTACTAAGGTAGGTAGAGGCTTTATATTCGATCCTTATTCTCTTGTCTTTTAACTTGTTTCACATACATAATACAGTAATTTCTGTACCCTAATCCAGTCTAATAGAAAATGAATGGACGTAACCTATAATTTCACACTATAGAACATAAAAATACGATCACAACAGAACCAATACAAACATTCGAATACTTAATCTCAATACGCAGTCATACTACAGAATCCCAAACTATAAAACATGATCTAGAAAACTATAGACTACCTGTAAATGTTATTTCACTTTCAAAAGAAATAAATCGTTATTTGTCAAATATAAAATACGTATTTTATTCACGTCTTCGTTTGTGTGTACCGGTGACATCGAAAACACATTGCAGTATTTCAGTCAGAGTTACAGCTTGCCAATATGGATTGATTCTTCATCTATTCTGTGGTTCTTGAAGCATTTGAATAGTTCTCCTGAAGTGAGTTTTGCGGATGATGTGGTTTCTGTTAGAAAGGGCTTGTAGCAGTGCCGAAATATCTGATACTTGAAACAAACAGCTACGTTTATCGCCTTCTATTGTACATAGATACAACTAGTTGTCAAATTTATTCATCTAAGATAAAATGAAGTCGCATTATGGTAAGATTCTCGTAATATACTGAAAAAATCGTGGCCGAATCTTAAGTCAAACAAAGTGCAAAAGAAATCTTGATAATATTTGGAAGTGACATTAACCTCGGGCTCTTGGCCCTTCTAGACAGACTTACAAAGTGTTGAAGTAAGGCCGCGAATGCTTCTATACAGAAATGCTCTTGAACCTTATATAGTCTAGCCGAATATTGTTACTGAACGATTGCAGTGCTTACCAGCAAGAGTACTCGCTGTCGTGGATAAATACGTAAAACTGAATGCCTTTTAGCGTGACATCTTATGGTAAAGCTTGGAGCCTAAAATCGTTATAATGGTACCAGCGGAAAGATTTCTTTAACGAATCTTCGACTAGACTATATGGGACATTTTACACATTTAACTACTAACCGGCAATGATGATTTCCTTACCTTAAAAATACTGCTGAATCATCGCTCCATCGGGCAATATCTATTCCGACACCATTCACTAATCTTTTAGAATTAATAATTTCTAAGTTGATTGCAACTCATCTCTAACGATAATATTGGTTAAAGATGAATTTTAAATGCAAAATGGCTTATCTGTAAATCATTTTCTATCATAATATTTGAAGTCAAATGATCATTAATTTAAATTTTAATGCATAGCACGTAGGTATTACAAATTAACTGTTAAAAGTCTAATCTTTTGTAGTAAATTTCACATCATTTAACTATGTCTGATATTTCTTAAAAATGCATTTTCTAGAGTTGTAGTAAAAGGCTTAGCTGAACACAAAATATATTTCTTTTTGTTTACAAAAGTATTCGCAGTAATGTTTCTTCATCCAATGTAGAACCATTTAGCAAATGTGCTGTCTCATGACTTTCTCTAATGTAATTCATGACCTAACCGACAGCAACGTTTAATAAAACCTACATAAGTTAGAAAAAAATAAATAGGCTGTTCCATAATATGGATGTTAGGAAGAGTGTGCACTTGAGAATATGTTGCGCAAAACATAACACCAGGACTTAATATCATCGTCGTCCTAAAGTTATCCCAATTGCTTCCAAGACTTTTTGCCTTGACACCCGGGGAAAAGACAGAATATAAGGTTTGCCACGAAACGACTGTCGTCTGACCTCCGCAACCCATAGGGATAGCGTTATTCCATTATTTATACCAGTGTCAGTATTCAACGATATTGACTCCCGTTCACTCAGTCAGTGTTCATCGTGATAGCCGAAACCAATGGCTTAACATGCTTTAACTTCACGCTAAATCAATTTGGCTAGTCAGCGATAGTTAACAATCTAATGCGCAAATAAATGCCTACAGAGGGAGCATATTATGCAGAGAACAGCACTGTAAGAAAAGGAAAACTTGATACAAACGTACCAACCCGTTTGGCCAGCGTGGTATAGTAGGCCAATTCCTCATTTCAAAGGAGAGGCCTAGTCCAGCAGTGGACTGTTAAAGGCTGATGATGATGTTGATGAATGCGCAAATAAGTTTAAAAGGTTAGCCGTGCGCACCGTGGGTATAGCGCTTTGACAAACAAACATAGAGATATAAAGGATAGAGTGGCAGAATAGTACCTAACTCAATACTGTGTCGTGTCTGCCGGTGGGAGAGAGAACGCAACAGTAAAAGGCCCCCTGCATCTCTCTTTAACAACACATGCTCTACATTCTACAATGGGGTTGGCAACTGTCAAAGTGTGTTGTCGTTCTGTCCCCAAACATTGAATTTGTATTATGGTGAAATTTTTACAATATATACACTTTTTAGTCATTTCAAATTATCTTCGTGTATCAATAAAAACAACTTTTAAACTATTGACTACTGATAAATTGATATAAATAATAGTTACAGGTAGCACACCATTGCGCAATGTTGATGTTGTGAGAGATATGCAGGGGGCCTTTATCTGTAGCGTTCTCTCTCGCACCGACGGACACTCTTTGGCCCCTCTCTGCCACTCTATCCTTTATATCTCTATGCAAACAAAACGTACTTAGCGCGCCTCGAGGCGCTAGAGCGCGCCGAATTGTATTGTACCATGAGGGGTACTATCCTGTCAAACAGAGCCACGGCGTTAGCCTGTTTTACAGTATAGTACGGGTTCTGTTTTAGGAAGCTTTTAAGCTCGACACCGTCTGCATGGCAGTCTGTTTGTATCTCGACTAGACTGTCACTGCCTCTAAACAGGCCTTGACAATTGATGACTAATATTCAGTTTTAATATCTCATACAGCCAGTGCTCTGAAAAGCAACGTCCAACGTCCAATCTCTTTCTAATAGGCAGATATACTGCGCAATAAAAAGAAATAGATTATGAGGGTGAGGGAATAGAGAGTACTCTTATCTTTACCTCGTTGAATTTGTCTGCCTCGTAGGTCTCGCGGCATAAATGTGCGCGTGGGATTGGGAGGTCTGGGGTTCGATTCCTGGGTCGGACAAAGTGATAATGGGTTTTTCCGTTAGGAAATTCTCAGTAACAGCACGGAGTCTGGTAATGTGCCCGGTACGGCAATAGGCTCGCCCCCTATTACGTGGGACCTAAACATTTATGGCGAAATGTGGGTGTAATATTACACCTCTGCCTACTCCTTCGGGGATACAGTCGTGAGTCTATAAAAAAAAACATATCTTTGCACGCGTAGATCCACAATAACAGTTAAAAGGTTTCTATTATTATAGTATAAAATTTTCACAGCCACGCGAATGAAAGTTAGCACCGAGCTTTACAATAAAGTGCCAGGGAATATTAATATTGTGTATATGTAGGCTAAATCAGGGAGGTGGTGGTGGTTTTATTATGTGGAACTGTTATTTGCTTTCTTTGCTTTAATTTTATTCATCATGACGAAGCAGGGTTGTCACTTTTCATCACAATAGAAATGTACATGCAATCAATTCTTTGTTAGCTACGTAGACTACTAATTTTAAATAGTTTTACTTTAAATGTGCACCTGCGTAATACGTCATCATATAACCTTAAGGATTTGTCTTCTATATAATGCCGTATTACCTAAACAAAGTTTTGAATTGGATACATTTAATGATAGACAGTTGACTTTTAAGAACGATTTTTAGTTATTTGTGCAACAAGAGAGCAAAGTTGTTTTTTGTTTCGAGTGCTGATTTTGAGTCCCGAGCAAGCGAAGGATTCTATGATTGACTTGAACTTTGAAGATCAGGATCCTGAGCGTGGTGAGGGACTCAACAGCACGAGATACAAAAAACTTTGCTCTCGTGTAGCACACATAACTTTTCACCACAGCAGTGAGAACACATATTACTTAGGAGACATAGAAATGAACAGGAATAGATTGAATTCTGCATAATCACTTGTTGATTTAACTCTTCTGGTGTTAAAGTACAGTCATCATCGCTAGTTTCACTCATCTTTTTAGATTATTTTATATATTAATATAATTTTATTATCAGTATCAGCATCAGCGAAATTTTTATTCCCGCTACTTTTTTTAAATCGCGTTATAATACCGCGTCCCTGATGTTTATTTTTCTAATATATCATTGTTGTA
Organism: Euclidia mi; assembly: GCA_944739405.2. NCBI lineage: Eukaryota > Metazoa > Arthropoda > Insecta > Lepidoptera > Erebidae > Euclidia > Euclidia mi. The sequence goes on along the minus strand of OX123181.2, from coordinate 91,423,351 downwards.
ATTCTAAATAAAAATGTATTGATTAAATACTAATTTTATACTATTAATTAGACTTATTTTTATTAAAATCCAATAATAAATTAAACATGTAAACAATAACATATAAAAAAAGTAATTTCTTTATTACAAATATCTTTTTTGCGTTGCCGTAGGTGTTTTCTTTGAGGTCGAATTCCAAAATCGAATTTCGAATTCGAAGGGGTTTGTTTTGTCAGTCACTTTTTATATGCATGTGAAAGAGACAGAGCACAGTAAAATTCGAATGTTTCAAATTTATGGCTGAACAATGTCAATTCGTGACACTGAAGATTGAAAAATTAAAAAGCTACTTTTACTCACGCTCGAAACAAAATCGCGTTTTGTTCACTGTTGTCTCGCGGCAAAAGGCATGTTTGAGCTGCTGTGGTGAAAAATATATTATGTCACATGTATACTAATACTAGTAGACAGCGATGACATGCATTTTAAAAAACTGCATTAAGTTAAATAATTAGTTTCCTTTTTTGTTATAATTTCTTTAGATCTTTTTGTTCCTTTTCTGGTGTTTTGTGTTCATTTTACTGTTCATTTTGTTATGTAAAATCGTTAATTATGTTAAAACTAACTGCGGAGGCTTGTTATTAGCAACACGATCAAACATGTTTTTTATACTGTAGTTGGTTATTAGTCTGTAAGCCTTCTTAATAATAAATAAATAAATAATTTTTCGCAATCCCAATTAGGTACTCATCTTGATATATACACATACATGGGAATGTAGTTTAGTGCTTAATGCCCTTTATAATACGTATGCTTTCTTCAACATGTGCTAGGTTCTGAAATGAGTCTTTTAATAAATTATAGGTACGTAGACGTACATTGTAAATTTACTCAACTACAAATTGACTAACTGTTATATAGTATTATAATGTTTGTGTAATTGTATGTGCTTTGTCTTGTTTAATTTTTGTTTTTATTTTTGTGACATTATTTTATTAATTATTATTTTTGTTAATTATCATTGGTAATTATGGCATTTTTTTATGCACAATATGACGCCACAATTCACATTTTTTATTTAATTGAAAAAAGAAAAAATACATGTCCAATATTTTTTTGTAATCTAAAATACGGACTAAATAAAAAGTAATTATTTTGACCCTGGAAACTACCCTATTATAATATAAGGATAATTATAACAAATTGGTAAGACGGGGATACACACATACTAAGTCTACTACTGGCATAAAACGTACCATTGGTTATGTATTCTTCATCATCATCATCAGCCTTTAACAGTCCACTGCTGAACTAGGCCTCTCCTTTGAAAGGAGGAATTGGCCTACCTACTATACCACGCTGGCCAAACGGGTTGGTATAGGGTTTGTATCAAGTTTTCCTCCTCTTACAGTGCTGGTCTCTGCATAATATGCTCCCTCTGTCGGCTCTTACGACACCCATGGGATGATATGGGGTGGTGACATTCTGTATTCTTAATCCGTCACCACACGGACCGTTAACCAAACCATTACATAACTGTCGTTATGTATTGGTTCATGTTTATTTGTTCTTACAGTAATTTTACACCTTTGCAATTTTGAGTATTTTCCTTGCGGTAACATCAAAGAATCAGAATTGATCCCCTGAATCTCGGGCAAGTTTTACAAATTTATTTGCCTGTTGGATGCGTAGTCTGGGACTATTTGCAACAATCTCAATAAAATTATAATATCGTCCAAAAACGATTAAACCCGTATTTGTTATTCCATTTTGACTCATAACATTACTTAATTAGTATAAACGCCTAAGATCCTATTTTCGGGTGTCAAGTAACAAGAAACCAACAAAAGGCTTTAGACCAAACGTTTACTCGATCAAATGTAAAAGAAATAATGGTTTGTTGGACCGAATCTCATAAAGTCAATACTTTGTCGATCAACTAAAGTACGACCAATAGCTCTAATGGTACACTGCACACATGTATAAAAAACTGCAGTTTACAACACGCCACCTAACAGTCTTAAAGAGCCTGGAAACTTTCCCATTCACATTATTCAATTACCTGCTACGTGCCTAAAATCCTTATTATAGAAATTAATATATAACCATACGGAAAAACATAAAGATTCATAAAAACACAATATGACGCCACAATTCACGAAAATCTTAAATACGTTCACGAAACAGAATCAAATAAGCAACGAAACGCCCAGGTAGCGACAAGATGATATTTTTAAATTAAAACAAGATTAAAACAGGGAAAAGTATTTGGCTGTGAAATAAGTAATCTCGGAACAGACAAAGACATTTTGATGAAAAACTGAAGGGAAGATGAAAAAAAAACATTGGAAATTAATTTCCTCGCCTTTGAAGTTTAGTTCGTCATTATATTGAAAGATTTTGTCAAATTATCGGACTAACGGCTGAAGACCCTTATGAAACAGGTCTTGAACTCTATTAATACACCAATACGTGTCAATTTAGCAAGGCATGGATCCAGCTTTACTGCATGTCAGAGGTATCGTCGTCTAGCACAAAGGCCATCGTTTAGAAGATTAAATTTTCTAAGTAATAGATTGATGTTTAGGCAAAAATATTAGACAGTTTTCCCATGTCCCATGGTAAGTACAAATCATGCAGCTCTTGGAGAATTTACAACCATTCAATCAACGAACTCTTACACTACTACTACTCTCTTAAATAGACTACAACCAGACTGAAAACAGCTATTTGTGGATCACACAAATTGTTAATTATCGCTTGCTAATCGGTGAAGGAAAACATCGTGAGGAACTCTGCATGTCTGAGAGTTCTCCATAATGTTCTCGAAAGACATGTAAGGTCTGCCAACCCGCACTTGGCCAGCTTGGTGGTACCCTTCTCATAGTGACAAGAGGCCCGTGCCCAACAGTGGGACAGTATAAAGGGCTGATGATGATGACGATGACAAATTGTTTGATTGAACCCACAACACTAGACGCAAGGTAAAACGGTGTGTCGGCTGAATAAACCACTGCCCCATGCGTACAAAAAACAGACTTGTAAGTATGTGTATATTATTTTACGTATGGAGACTTACATTCTGTATAAGCATTTGAAGTCTGTAAAATTACACACAGATAACCTAGTAGCTAGTCTAACTTCCTTCGACCGATCCTTGTCTTGCCTACCACTGGAATATTTTAAAGACGGCTGGCGTTTGTTAAAACAAACGGAAAAACCTATACTATTTTACATTGGAAGCTTGATTTCGTTTATATCAACGCCAATATCAATATTAAAAAACGCCACTCGTTACCTCGGTATTCAAATCTCCGTACCTCAAACGTACATTCCTCGCATACCAACCCGAAACCGAAATAGGCGGAAAATAATGACGTTGACAATAATTTGACGCAACTGGGATGTTTTGGACCCTTTTCACACCTTTTTTGTAAAAGCCCCATGTCAGTTCAACACGGTGGCTTATCCTACCTGTGATTGTAGTTTTATATTTATTTCACACATGTCGTCTAGCGTTTTATGCTTATTTTAGCGTTGGATCAATGATCAAGTTGTGGTGTTTTTATAGTGCTTTTAGCTCATTAAAATGGTTTTGTAAGGCTTTTAATAACTAATAATACATATTAATTTGACTTCAATTAGTGTTATGATCTAAACTCATTAATAAAGATGAAAAATGTGATAAATAAGTAAATGATTTGACTTTATCTAATACTTATTACCAATTAAACTGGCCATGGGGATGACAGCTCTAACTACTGATCACATGACACGGAATTAGCTATACTTAACTATACCTACTTACTAAGGTAGGTAGAGGCTTTATATTCGATCCTTATTCTCTTGTCTTTTAACTTGTTTCACATACATAATACAGTAATTTCTGTACCCTAATCCAGTCTAATAGAAAATGAATGGACGTAACCTATAATTTCACACTATAGAACATAAAAATACGATCACAACAGAACCAATACAAACATTCGAATACTTAATCTCAATACGCAGTCATACTACAGAATCCCAAACTATAAAACATGATCTAGAAAACTATAGACTACCTGTAAATGTTATTTCACTTTCAAAAGAAATAAATCGTTATTTGTCAAATATAAAATACGTATTTTATTCACGTCTTCGTTTGTGTGTACCGGTGACATCGAAAACACATTGCAGTATTTCAGTCAGAGTTACAGCTTGCCAATATGGATTGATTCTTCATCTATTCTGTGGTTCTTGAAGCATTTGAATAGTTCTCCTGAAGTGAGTTTTGCGGATGATGTGGTTTCTGTTAGAAAGGGCTTGTAGCAGTGCCGAAATATCTGATACTTGAAACAAACAGCTACGTTTATCGCCTTCTATTGTACATAGATACAACTAGTTGTCAAATTTATTCATCTAAGATAAAATGAAGTCGCATTATGGTAAGATTCTCGTAATATACTGAAAAAATCGTGGCCGAATCTTAAGTCAAACAAAGTGCAAAAGAAATCTTGATAATATTTGGAAGTGACATTAACCTCGGGCTCTTGGCCCTTCTAGACAGACTTACAAAGTGTTGAAGTAAGGCCGCGAATGCTTCTATACAGAAATGCTCTTGAACCTTATATAGTCTAGCCGAATATTGTTACTGAACGATTGCAGTGCTTACCAGCAAGAGTACTCGCTGTCGTGGATAAATACGTAAAACTGAATGCCTTTTAGCGTGACATCTTATGGTAAAGCTTGGAGCCTAAAATCGTTATAATGGTACCAGCGGAAAGATTTCTTTAACGAATCTTCGACTAGACTATATGGGACATTTTACACATTTAACTACTAACCGGCAATGATGATTTCCTTACCTTAAAAATACTGCTGAATCATCGCTCCATCGGGCAATATCTATTCCGACACCATTCACTAATCTTTTAGAATTAATAATTTCTAAGTTGATTGCAACTCATCTCTAACGATAATATTGGTTAAAGATGAATTTTAAATGCAAAATGGCTTATCTGTAAATCATTTTCTATCATAATATTTGAAGTCAAATGATCATTAATTTAAATTTTAATGCATAGCACGTAGGCATTACAAATTAACTGTTAAAAGTCTAATCTTTTGTAGTAAATTTCACATCATTTAACTATGTCTGATATTTCTTAAAAATGCATTTTCTAGAGTTGTAGTAAAAGGCTTAGCTGAACACAAAATATATTTCTTTTTGTTTACAAAAGTATTCGCAGTAATGTTTCTTCATCCAATGTAGAACCATTTAGCAAATGTGCTGTCTCATGACTTTCTCTAATGTAATTCATGACCTAACCGACAGCAACGTTTAATAAAACCTACATAAGTTAGAAAAAAATAAATAGGCTGTTCCATAATATGGATGTTAGGAAGAGTGTGCACTTGAGAATATGTTGCGCAAAACATAACACCAGGACTTAATATCATCGTCGTCCTAAAGTTATCCCAATTGCTTCCAAGACTTTTTGCCTTGACACCCGGGGAAAAGACAGAATATAAGGTTTGCCACGAAACGACTGTCGTCTGACCTCCGCAACCCATAGGGATAGCGTTATTCCATTATTTATACCAGTGTCAGTATTCAACGATATTGACTCCCGTTCACACAGTCAGTGTTCATCGTGATAGCCGAAACCAATGGCTTAACATGCTTTAACTTCACGCTAAATCAATTTGGCTAGTCAGCGATAGTTAACAATCTAATGCGCAAATAAATGCCTACAGAGGGAGCATATTATGCAGAGAACAGCACTGTAAGAAAAGGAAAACTTGATACAAACGTACCAACCCGTTTGGCCAGCGTGGTATAGTAGGCCAATTCCTCATTTCAAAGGAGAGGCCTAGTCCAGCAGTGGACTGTTAAAGGCTGATGATGATGTTGATGAATGCGCAAATAAGTTTAAAAGGTTAGCCGTGCGCACCGTGGGTATAGCGCTTTGACAAACAAACATAGAGATATAAAGGATAGAGTGGCAGAATAGTACCTAACTCAATACTGTGTCGTGTCTGCCGGTGGGAGAGAGAACGCAACAGTAAAAGGCCCCCTGCATCTCTCTTTAACAACACATGCTCTACATTCTACAATGGGGTTGGCAACTGTCAAAGTGTGTTGTCGTTCTGTCCCCAAACATTGAATTTGTATTATGGTGAAATTTTTACAATATATACACTTTTTAGTCATTTCAAATTATCTTCGTGTATCAATAAAAACAACTTTTAAACTATTGACTACTGATAAATTGATATAAATAATAGTTACAGGTAGCACACCATTGCGCAATGTTGATGTTGTGAGAGATATGCAGGGGGCCTTTATCTGTAGCGTTCTCTCTCGCACCGACGGACACTCATTGGCCCCTCTCTGCCACTCTATCCTTTATATCTCTATGCAAACAAAACGTACTTAGCGCGCCTCGAGGCGCTAGAGCGCGCCGAATTGTATTGTACCATGAGGGGTACTATCCTGTCAAACAGAGCCACGGCGTTAGCCTGTTTTACAGTATAGTACGGGTTCTGTTTTAGGAAGCTTTTAAGCTCGACACCGTCTGCATGGCAGTCTGTTTGTATCTCGACTAGACTGTCACTGCCTCTAAACAGGCCTTGACAATTGATGACTAATATTCAGTTTTAATATCTCATACAGCCAGTGCTCTGAAAAGCAACGTCCAACGTCCAATCTCTTTCTAATACTGCGCAATAAAAAGAAATAGATTATGAGGGTGAGGGAATAGAGAGTACTCTTATCTTTACCTCGTTGAATTTGTCTGCCTCGTAGGTCTCGCGGCATAAATGTGCGCGTGGGATTGGGAGGTCTGGGGTTCGATTCCTGGGTCGGACAAAGTGATAATGGGTTTTTCCGTTAGGAAATTCTCAGTAACAGCACGGAGTCTGGTAATGTGCCCGGTACGGCAATAGGCTCGCCCCCTATTACGTGGGACCTAAACATTTATGGCGAAATGTGGGTGTAATATTACACCTCTGCCTACTCCTTCGGGGATACAGTCGTGAGTCTATAAAAAAAAACATATCTATGCACGCGTAGATCCACAATAACAGTTAAAAGGTTTCTATTATTATAGTATAAAATTTTCACAGCCACGCGAATGAAAGTTAGCACCGAGCTTTACAATAAAGTGCCAGGGAATATTAATATTGTGTATATGTAGGCTAAATCAGGGAGGTGTTGGTGGTTTTATTATGTGGAACTGTTATTTGCTTTCTTTGCTTTAATTTTATTCATCATGACGAAGCAGGGTTGTCACTTTTCATCACAATAGAAATGTACATGCAATCAATTCTTTGTTAGCTACGTAGACTACTAATTTTAAATAGTTTTACTTTAAATGTGCACCTGCGTAATACGTCATCATATAACCTTAAGGATTTGTCTTCTATATAATGCCGTATTACCTAAACAAAGTTTTGAATTGGATACATTTAATGATAGACAGTTGACTTTTAAGAACGATTTTTAGTTATTTGTGCAACAAGAGGGCAAAGTTGTTTTTTGTTTCGAGTACTGATTTTGAGTCCCGAGCAAGCGAAGGATTCTATGATTGACTTGAACTTTGAAGATCAGAATCCTGAGCGTGGTGAGGGACTCAACAGCACGAGATACAAAAAACTTTGCTCTCGTGTAGCACACATAACTTTTCACCACAGCAGTGAGAACACATATTACTTAGGAGACATAGAAATGAACAGGAATAGATTGAATTCTGCATAATCACTTGTTGATTTAACTCTTCTGGTGTTAAAGTACAGTCATCATCGCTAGTTTCACTCATCTTTTTAGATTATTTTATATATTAATATAATTTTATTATCAGTATCAGCATCAGCGAAATTTTTATTCCCGCTACTTTTTTTAAATCGCGTTATAATACCGCGTCCCTGATGTTTATTTTTCTAATGTATCATTGTTGTAATTCTAAATAAAAATGTATTGATTAAATACTAATTTTATACTATTAATTAGACTTATTTTTATTAAAATCCAATAATAAATTAAACATGTAAACAATAACATATAAAAAAAGTAATTTCTTTATTACAAATATCTTTTTTGCGTTGCCGTAGGTGTTTTCTTTGAGGTCGAATTCCAAAATCGAATTTCGAATTCGAAGGGGTTTGTTTTGTCAGTCACTTTTTATATGCATGTGAAAGAGACAGAGCACAGTAAAATTCGAATGTTTCAAATTTATGGCTGAACAATGTCAATTCGTGACACTGAAGATTGAAAAATTAAAAAGCTACTTTTACTCACGCTCGAAACAAAATCGCGTTTTGTTCACTGTTGTCTCGCGGCAAAAGGCATGTTTGAGCTGCTGTGGTGAAAAATATATTATGTCACATGTATACTAATACTAGTAGACAGCGATGACATGCATTTTAAAAAACTGCATTAAGTTAAATAATTAGTTTCCTTTTTTGTTATAATTTCTTTAGATCTTTTTGTTCCTTTTCTGGTGTTTTGTGTTCATTTTACTTTTCATTTTGTTATGTAAAATCGTTAATTATGTTAAAACTAACTGCGGAGGCTTGTTATTAGCAACACGATCAAACATGTTTTTTATACTGTAGTTGGTTATTAGTCTGTAAGCCTTCTTAATAATAAATAAATAAATAATTTTTCGCAATCCCAATTAGGTACTCATCTTGATGTATACACATACATGGGAATGTAGTTTAGTGCTTAATGCCCTTTATAATACGTATGCTTTCTTCAACATGTGCTAGGTTCTGAAATGAGTCTTTTAATAAATTATAGGTACGTAGACGTACATTGTAAATTTACTCAACTACAAATTGACTAACTGTTATATAGTATTATAATGTTTGTGTAATTGTATGTGCTTTGTCTTGTTTAATTTTTGTTTTTATTTTTGTGACATTATTTTATTAATTATTATTTTTGTTAATTATCATTGGTAATTATGGCATTTTTTTGTAATTATCATTATTATTGATTATTATTGTAACTTAAATGGTTTATTTATAAATCAATTGATTGTCATAATTATGTTTTTAATCTTTAAAATTATTTGCAATTATTTTGCATGCCATATCATGGTAAAATGTAGTGGACCATATTGTACTGCTAATAACATCTTTATTTCTTTGTTACCTACATTCTTAGCAAATAAATCGATGGCTCCCACGCAGAAGGTCGGAACATTATTTTTAACTAAAATCGTTTTTTTGTGCCATTACAACAATCTTGAATAGTAGTATGTATTACTAAAATCCAAATTTTAATATCTTATATGAATAATGAGTTTTGTAATGGATAATGGTCTTAACATTTAAATGCTCCCACGCATAAGGTCGCGCGGATAGTTCCGACGGTATGCTCCGAAACTAGTGTTAAATGAACAAATAAACCAAAATAGTGAAGTAAAGGTCGATGACAATTTTGGAAATGGTAAGTTTTACTGATTTGTCTTATATTATATTTATTTTACATATTTATATGTGTGTTACGAATATAATAAATAGTATGTGATAGTGTTTAATAGGTCTCAACAAAAAAACAACAATGATTACGACCATTCCGACGCATAACGTCGAAACGTTTATGTTACGACTATATGCGCTGTAATCAAACGTTAACAGTGGTCAGTTACGACTTTATACTAGTCAACAATTTAATTCTAGGAGTCTTAACTTATACTTACGACCATTTGCGACGTATAAATAAAGCAATGAATAAACGTATAAAGACGTATTACAGAAATACGGCTTTATGCTGCGTTAAAAAAATAAGATACGATTCTCTGCTTTTCAAATTATAGTTGAAATATCATTTAAATTAACTTTCTAACTGCTTCGTTGGTCTCATGGCCGCGAACATGACTGCCGGCTACGAGGTGTCGGTTTCGATTCCCGGGTCGGGCAATATATTATTGAGTTTTTCAATTTCGAAATTCTCATAACACGGAGTTTGGAATAGCGCCTAGTGTTTGACAATAGGCATTAAAATAGGACTAATAATTGGCGAAAAGTGGATGGACAATAATGTTCCCCTATCTCTAACCTCTGCCTATCGCTTTGGGGAATAAAAGCCATGATGTTATTTTTTATTTATGTTAATTTTATTGTATAACTCTCTATATATTTGTATTTGTTACTTGTGTACGTTGTATCTGGCGAAAAGTGGGTGTAGAAATACACTTGTGCCTACCTCTTCGGGGTTATAGGCGTGAGACTATGTATGTATGTATGTTGTTACTTTTGTATGGTTTTTAACTAATTTAAAACTTGTATTTTTAGTATCGCTGGTACCACTTGAAGCTGAAGACCAGTGGGATCAGTACAAGACGATATTTAGGCAATGTTTTATTAATAGTACAACAAGCATTGACAACAGTTTTACTCCAAGTATTGCCGAGGTTATAAATAAAATCGATCAGCAATTTTACCCTCAACTTCATCCCCAATACCAGCCATGTATTGAAGAATTTTCACACGAATTAGCTTATATAATAGAACGTTCACTGGATATAACACCAATGCCCGCCCCAAATAACAATTTTTTAATGGCCACTTCGACTCCACTTTTCAGAAATGTATCAATTTGTGATGTTGAGAATTCATCTAGTAGTGTTAGTAGAACCAATTCACCACCGCTCAATAACGCTTCAAGTCAGGACTCTGCTGTCTGCTCGTCAAGTGAAAATACACAGCTAGAGTTGCAAGAAGACGTCATCGTCGCCGTGATGAGTGGAAAGATATTAAGCGAAAATGTTTAAAAAAAATAGGAAAAGCGATTTGAGTAGGAATGGAACTCCATTCCTACTCAAATACGCTTTTCCTAAATTTTTCTCTCGATGATCAAAATCTTTTCATCTTTGAGCTCAAAGAGATGAAAAGATTTTAAAACAACCATGTCCGGGTACTTGTCGTCTTAAATGCTTTCAAAAGTGTGATGCACACCAACGGGAACGTATATTTAGTTATTTTTGAAAAATTGGAGATCACTGTCGACAGTGGGATTACATCGTTAACCAAACCGAACTAGGCGATATTAAGTATCCTTCTACGAAGAATCTTGTGTCTTGACGTAAGAGATCTGTTAAGTATTGCTTACCTTTTATTGAATCTAATTCTGACTTACCCAATAAAGTGTTCGTTTGCAAGACGATGTTCCTAAATACACTTTCTATTGGAGAGAGAACTGTTCAAACAGCTTTGGCAAAATGGCGCTCTGGTGGTGGCTCTGTTTCCCCTGATCGACGCGGTGGAACTAGAACTATAGCCTTAGACGACGAAATAAAACAGAGTGTTTTAAGGCACGTTAATACGTTCCAGCCCGTTGATACACAAAATGAAGCTGATTCAGTCCATGCTCTCATCGAGAAAAATGCAAAAAATAAGCTTATATATATCCGTGCACAATGGTTTGGCTTAGTCAGATACTCAAAAATAAGCCCTCCAAATTATAATGTCATCGAAATGAGTGTTACAGATTTTTACGACTACAAAATATTACTAGATGGTAGAAACTGGGCTAAAAATACTAAAAAACAAAAAGTATCATGGAACAAATTAAAGAAGTTGAAGTACAGTCAAGCAAACCTAAAATATTAAACTATCGTTTAATTTTGAATAAGAAAATGTCATGAGTTTGATAACAAAAAAGCCTATTCATCAAGAAGAAATAATAGTTTAATAGATACAGAATTATAGGAACCATGTTATTGTTATAATTTACCTATTACATTGGTAAAATTTAATGATTTACTAAGTCTAAGGACGTATAATACCCCAAGTGTACCATAGTTTTTATCAACAGTTGTCACACAGTGGTACTGCTACTGAAGAGAACAGTAGTGATTCCTCTGACTAATCATCAATTACTGATACATATTATTTATAAAGTTGTTATTTTTTCTCAAATATCCTAACTTCTCTTAATAATTATTATGTTACATATAAGAGTTTTCAATTCTTAATTTTGAGTGATTTTCATTTAATTTAGAAGATAATTATTATTTCATTACAATTTCATTTCCTTTTAAGTTGATTTTATTATAATATTATGTCAAAGATTGTGTACGTTTTTTTATTAAGTTTTGAAGAGCCACACTGCCAGTTTTAATTGTGTTTGTTATTTTTTTATAAATGTTTTTTAATTAAGAAGACTGTATTATGTTCCTATGATGAGAGTTATTGTAATACAATTGATTTGAGCTGCAATTTCACGGTGCTTTTTATTCATCAAGTACCTTATTACGACCCTCTTTTAGAGAGACACGATAGTTTGCACGAAGCATGTAGTCGTAATTCAAACTTACGACTTTATTCGTGACGTTTATATCACGTTTATGAACGCATACAGTCGTAACAATAAGATACGACTTTTTTTTAATAAGTACATGGTCGTAAGTAAGTAAAACTAGTTTTTTTCGGTAAAAACAATTCCTTATAATATCCAGCACCTGGGGATACATTACTTAACTAATAATTGACAGATTAGTGCAAAAACATCTGTTGAAAATCTTTCACAATAAATTTTATCATTAACGTATATAAAAAATGCTCTCCTGAAAAATTGATTTTTTAGCCTTACGACCTTATGCGTGGGAGGCGTCGAAATGAATTCTATTCTATTGAATATATACATGTTTATAATGATCAATGAACTCATGGCGTAATGATGTTATTGCTTGTGGTTCGGCGTTGCACCGAAAGTATGTACTATTCGATTTGGTGATATGGAAAAATATTAATATTGTGGACTGTATAAATAATGGCTGGTAAATCGCCTAGAAGATGGGTGAACGGGCGATCTTATGACTATTGGAATTCATAGGAGGCACGCCTTACCTTGCAAGTCATTCTTCTCTGCTTGACAAAATGGCGGCCGCCGGCGTCTTCGTGAGTCGGGCTACAAAACTGATCACTCCATTTGGATCTAGCCTGAAGCTGCACAGATCATTCCACTACACCCGCGGGCGGTTTAGTCCCAATTTATAGTATGAAATAGCGGTAAAATATTGCGGTGCTGCATGTGTTCGTCGCGGCGCGGAGCTGCCCCAGGGCGCCACCGGTCAGCGGGACCATGGATTTTTTAACTGGATCGCAGCGTCATCGAATTCCGCGACCAATTAGAGCGAGGCGTGCTTTTGGGAAGGAAAGGGATAAAATATCGCTCGTTTTGACACTGCGGTATGCAAAGGAAATTATTAGCTAGGTGTTGACATAATTAGCTATCAATAGAAAAAATAGATGGCTTGTATACCATTTCAAGTGTAGGTTGGACGGATATAAACATGAAAACAACGTCAACATTGATACAGAATATAATACAAAACGCTATATTTATCTCTCATAAACACCTACTCGGTGTTATTAATATAATAAGCCACCTATTTCAATACTGCTTTATTTATATTTTAGCTCTATTTTTATTAAAAAAGAAACACACGCAAGCAAACACAAACATGTTTGAGGGCGGAAGTAGGTCTAACTCACACTTTTATTTATCAATGACTTAGACTTACTTCTACTCTCTGCATCAGCGTCCGATGCAGAGTTTGGCGAATGGTCATAGGTGTAGCGCAGGTCGTGCAGATCCCTAGGACAAGGCTGGTGGACTATCCTTCCCGAGGTTGCCGCCCGTTGTTGGTCTGGTTCCATAAGAAACAGACGTAACCAAAACCTCCAGCCGCCACACACATACAGCGTGCAGACACACTCAAAAACCGCGCGCAAGCAGACACATTCACCTATACCCACACACTTATACACGCACAATAACACACATACACACACCTACACACTCTTACATGGACGCACACACACACGCATCTAAACACCACTTCAAACACTCACACACATACACAAACACATACTCAATACAGACTCATACCAACAAAATTATCATGGAGGTGAAACAAAACAGTATACGATACTGTTTTGTTACCCAGGAGGGTACCAGCGTCCGTGACGCTGCAGAAACCCTCTCTGCACCATCGTGTGCAGGCTGCCCCACGTATTCTGGGGGGGGCAATGTTTCACAAAGCCGAGAGAGAGACACATTAAATCTGCACGACCTGGCCAACGCCATGCCTCGTGCAACCCACACTTCGTCCACTACCTGGAACATCGCTCCGCGTCGAGCAAACGCACGCCAAAAGGCTGACGTTGACTCCGCGTCGACTGCGAATCCAGGTAGTCGTAGACGAGGCGGTAAACGCTACCGCCGTTACAAACGCTCACGTGAGCAAACAACACAGTCGGGTGTTAGCGCATCGAATAAATCGGCTAGCGCACTCCCGACTACGACCACGACGGCTGGTAAAAACAACCAGCGCGGCGACCAAACCTCGACCGGTGGAGCGGACGTTCCACCCCGGACGACGCAGCCGGACGGTTGTGTGTCGTGTCGTGTGAGTGACGACTGTAATAACAGACAGCGCACTCCCACCTGCGCGCGGCGCACCAACCACGGCTGCTCCCGGGGCGCCCCGCCGCGCTCCTCCGGTGGGGATTGGTAACGCTGCGCAGCCATCGTGTAGAAACAAGGAGCCGCGCCACAAACGCGGCCCAAAAAGACGCGATCCGGCGCCATCAGGACATCCCACTCCGACACCAAGCACGAAGAGGGATCGCCCTGAGGACTCTACACCACCCAGCGCCGGGTCAAAACGGGCGAAAACAGACGCCACACCCAAGAGCGGTAAGAGCTACGCAGACGCGACAAACTCGCAGCTGATGGTAGCCATCGCTACCACCCCCGCCACGGACCTGACGGTGGAACAGGCGAGGCAGCTCGAACTCTCAATTGAAGAGAGTATAGTTGAAACTGCCTTCGCCACACCGCCGAATAATGGGCCGGCACTCGCACCTTCCTTTAGGGGCAAACCTCTTGCAGTGGAGGGTGTCCTGAAGTTATGGTGCGAGAACGAACACTCACTAACGTGGCTCAAAAACGCAGTAGCCAAACTAAGATCGCCGATTGAGGGGACCAGGCTGGTCGTCATCAGGCAGTCAGACTTAGCGAAGCGCGTACGCGCAGCGCTGTGGCTGCCGAGGACGATCACCATGGAGCTACCTAAGATCCACCATCTCCTCATTGCCCAAAACCCCTGGTACGCCGTACAAACGTGGCAATTGTACGGCGCATCCTTGCAGGAGCACGGCGTGTACCTTACCTTGGGCATCCCAGAACCCGAGATCCCCAAGATCACGGGACGCGGCCGTCGGGTTTCCTTCTTCGCTGGCAGCGTGTACGTAATGTTCCACGCTTCCAGCGGGGGGGAGAGCTCGGCGGCTGTAGGGCCCAAGGAGACGCCGAGTGAAGGTAAGGACACAACGGGACGAGCTGTACCAGCCATCCCAAGCACCTCGGGCATAGCCCGTATTGCAACGGCGCCCGCAGCGACTATACAACAACCCACCGCTGCGACGGACGTAAAAGACGAGCACGACTCGTCTGACGGGGAGTTTATGGACAGCAATGTCCTCGATTCTTCGTCAGACTAGAGTCATACAAACTAACCTCCAGCATAAACAAATTGCAACGGCTACCCTACGCAGGCTGCTGGAGGTTAATCAACAGACAATAGCCCTAATCCAGGAGCCGTGGATTAGAGGCGACAACATATGTGGTCTAAACAACATCGGAGGTAAGCTATTGCACAACTGCTCGGTCACTAAACCGAGAACATGCATATACATTCCCCGAACAATACCAGCACTGTTGCTAACCAACTTCTGTTCTAGAGACCTCACTGCCGTAGGACTCCAAACAGGGCCCAACAAACAGATGTTAGTACTAGCTTCGATCTACATGCCTGGTGATGAGGACATCCCATCAAAAGAGCTGGCCGAGCTGGTGCAGCACTGTGAGGACCACGGCTGGCAGGTAATCATCTCGGCGGACGCAAACGCGCACCATCCGCTGTGGGGTAGCCCCGACGCAAACAGACGAGGTGAGATCTTGACTGAATACATATTTTCAACAAATCTATCTGTAGTTAACAACGGTTCGGAGCCCACCTTTGTTAGCTCCAGATATCAAACCATAGTAGACATAACGCTAGCATCGGATGGGGCAGCGGAACTTGTCACAAACTGGCATGTGTCCGCTGAGCCATCCTTCGCAGACCACAGACGAATCTGCTATGAAATACGAGTGCAAGAGAACGTCCAACAACCTAGGCGCAACCCTCGCAGAACCAACATCGCGAAATACAAGACGTTTCTCGTATCACAGGTAGACAAATCCTATTTTAAGGACATGTCGACCAGCACTGACAACATAGAACATAACACCAACTTACTAACAGAATGTATACAAACAAGTTATCAGCAAGCCTGTGCACCCACACTCCCAAAGTCGTCTAGCAAAACCCAGTGGTGGGGAAGAGAACTAGAGGGACTCAGGCAAAACCTGAGGAAACTCTTTAACAGGGCTAAAAACACGAGAATGGAAGCAGACTGGCTCAAATACAAAGAAGCCCAGTCACACTACAAGAAACGCATAAGATTCCGCAGAGGCGAGTCCTGGCGGCGTTTCTGCAGCGGTATAAACACCACGAACGAAGCAGCCAGGGTGAAAAAGATCTTGTCTCAGGACAGCAACAAAACCCTTGGCGCCATTAAAAAGCAAGATGGAACCTACGCAACTACGGACGCTGAAATTAGCCAAGTGCTAATTGAAACTCACTTCCCAGGTTGTGAAGTAACCAATGACCGTCTGTGGGACGAGTCAGACTACAGACCGCCGACCCAAATAGACTGGCTGGTAGCCGAATATGTGGTCACCACAGACCGGCTGAAATGGGCAATAGACAGCTTCCAGGCATTCAAATCCGCAGGCCTGGATGAAATCATACCAGCATTCCTACAGTGGGGATGCACAACGATTGTGCCGCACCTGCTCGACATCTACAGGGCCTCAATAGCGCACAGATACATACCTTGCAGGTGGAGGGAAGTTAAAGTCATATTCCTCCCAAAACTTGGCAAAACTGACTACTCACAAGCGAAAGCATATAGACCCATCAGCTTGACCTCCTTCTTATTGAAAACGCTGGAGAGACTTACGGACCGATACCTCCGTCAGGGCGCATTACTGCGCAATCCACTACACCCACATCAACACGCCTACAGAAGTGGCAGGTCAACTGAATCGGCGCTGCATTCCGTTGTGGGAACCATTGAAACAGCGCTTACCAACAAGTTAATGACACTGGGGGCCTTCATTGACATAGAAGGCGCCTTTGACAAAACTAAGTTCAACAGTATCAGCCGGGCCCTCGAAAAGTTCGGAGTTGAGCAAACCCTTAGTGGCTGGATTGATCAAGTGCTGAAACAGAGGGCAATACAATTCACGGTAAACTCCACCACAAGGGGCATAGTTGTAAAAGGCTGCCCTCAGGGAGGTGTACTCTCACCCCTGTTGTGGAACATTGTGGTGGACGATCTGTTACGGAACTTAAACGACAGACGATTCTTCACGGTCGGCTATGCAGACGACATCACCATCCTGATCAAAGGTGACTCAGAAGACACGATCCGAAATCGGATGCAAGCAGCCATCAGGATCATGGAGGAATGGTGCAACCAACATGAACTGACGGTTAACCCCAACAAAACGGAGCTAGTACTTTTCACCAACAAAAGGAAAACCCATATGTGCAAAACACCAAAACTCTTTGGAACGGAGCTTACCCTATCGAATGAAGTCAAGTACTTGGGCGTAATACTTGACCATAAGCTAAACTGGGGTAAGCACATCAGCACAAAAACAACAAAAGCATGCACAATCTTCTGGCAATGTCGGAGAATCATAGGCAAAAAATGGGGTCTCAAACCATCAATTACCCTGTGGATCTACACTGCCATTATACGCCCCATGCTTACATATGGTGCAGTAGTGTAGTGGCCACGCACGCAACTAAGCACAATCACAAAAAAGCTACAGAGCCTTCAACGCCTAGCCTGCTTGGCCACAACAGGCTGCATGAAGAGCACCCCAACAGCCGCCTTGGAGATACTACTGGACCTAAGACCGCTGCACCTAATGATCCAGCAAGAAGCTGGCGCTGCAGCAATCCGTCTAGACAAGCTCGGGCTATGGAGAAAGGATGATCGAATTACTCACGCACGCCTAAAAGGGACCTTAACCAAAGAGATCCCGATGCTAGAGGCCGCTTGCGATCTCATCCCTAAAACTTTTGTCTTTGACAAAAAATATCGCATCCAATTGCAGGAGGAACACAAAGACTGCTCTGGTATACACGAAGTCAGAGTATACACAGACGGCTCTAAAACGAAGTATGGGACGGGTGCGGGCGTATTCTCCCATGCCTTAAATATCAACATCTCAACATCCCTTGGCACCCATAACACCATATTCCAAGCCGAGTGTGTTGGGATAACAAGAGCCGCAACAGCAATCGCGTCTAGGAACGTAAGTGACCTGGCTATACGCATTATCACGGACAGTGCCTCTGTACTACAAGCTCTAGGCAGCAACTGCTTTAACAGCGGCCTCATCATGGAATGCCACCTAGAGCTGCAAAAGATTGCAGAGAAGAATCGGGTTACGCTGCAATGGATTAAAGGCCACAGCAACTCCGCAGGCAATGACGCCGCAGACCAACTGGCACGGCAAGGATCGGACACAATGATAATGGGACCCGAGCCGATTGTACCGATACCAGCAAGCCAAATCAAAACGTGGCTACGTGAGAGAACCGCACATGAACACGAAAAACAGTGGACAAACATAAAATAATGCAGACAAACAAAAGATGCCATTCCCTGCTTGAACAAGCGACTCTCACACAAGCTGCTGCATTCTAATAGGAAAACACTAAAGCATCTGATGGGCATAATAACCGGCCACTGTCCACTCAACAAGCACCTATTCAACATAGGCGTTACGGACAGCCCACTGTGCAGGGGCTGCATGGAAACCGAAGAAACACCCGCTCACGTCATTCTGCACTGTGCAAGTGTGAGCGATCAACGGGCAAAGCTGCTGAACAACCCCAGAACCATGAGTGAAGCTTTAAACGACACCAGCCAACTAATGGCTTTCTGGAAGGAACTAATGTGGTATGAGTAGTCGGCGTCAATGAAGCCGCCACATACGCACAATGGCCCAAATAAGTGGCTAAGTGCGGAAAACCCACGACCAACTAACTAACTATGTTTGAGGCAGCAATTCTGATCTTGGACAACTCTACGAAATGTCGACTGATCAATTGAGGGAAAGAGCTGTTCTGTAGGCCATCAAGTGAGGGCCATCATGCCATTATTATTGATATGTTACTGGTATGATGACTTTTACTATGGGACTCTATGACTACTTAAAATCAAGCAGCATGGAGTTATTTTGATAGGCAACAATAATCTAATTGGCGATGTCAAGATTCTAACTCGCGACTCCAGTGGCGAAATTTAGAAGTTGTCTATGTACGACTCTTTCACAGTTCACTACTACTTTTGACATTTTTGACAGCTCTCAATACAATAACAACCATAACCTCGAAGCGAAGTTGTATTGAAAGCTGTCAAAAATGTAGTGAACAAGTTCTAAATTTCGCCGCTTTACTTCAGAACAAACGTTCTCACTGTGTAGAATTCGTATCGCTACACATTCATAGTCTACCCCTCTGTGACATTATTGACATGGGCTTTACTAGTATATATGTAGCCTATTATAAAACAATCTATATACAATTCTTGCATTATAGATTGACTGAGAAACATCGCACGACCGAAACTATGAGGGCGTGAGAAGTTGAAATTTGACATGACATGTTTCTTGAGGACCGTAGCATTAAGAAGGGATTTCCCAAAATTCCCACGAAATCGAGCAGAAATTGTTAAATGAAAATAAAAATGCGCCCGTACGTAGCTGCGAGCATCCACTATTTACTATATAAAACTATGCCTAATTAAAAGTACAGTCAGAAACATCAAGTAGATAGATACTTTTCATTTTAAAGCATAAGTTAAACCATGACTTAAATTATAAAAAAACAGTTAATCAGTGTTTCCGTTAAGTTCAAAGTCAACATTATTTATTTACATCAGTCACCATGAGACGCTTAGGATCAATAAATGGACGATGCTTTAAAAAACTGCGTCCTAAAATCATTCACAGATACAGGTTACTTGCAATGATCGAACTGGCATTTCTACTCTTTTGTTTTCATTCTAGTTTACTACAGAACCTTAAAAATAGCCCTTGTTTTCTTTAATCTCTTTTCTTCCATAAATACAATCCCATTTGTTATTTATATCCCAAAGGAACTTTTAAGCGTACAAAATTTAGTCACAATTCCGACCAATTTATTTCCAATAGAACAGGGATTATAGGTAACGATAAACAAAGCGACCCTAAAAACCAACGCAAAGGTTTCTATTTTCTTTAAATAAAAACTATAAATACGCGCTTTTTTGCAATTAAATTAACAGTAAAAATTCCCTTCCCTAAAATTGGATGTTTGTTGCTTCAAGGAATTAAGAACCAGATAAAAACAAGCTTTATATAGAGTTACACAAAGTACTTCGCTATAAATAACTGAATCTTTTAGTTCATTAATTATGATATGCATCGATGGAGTCATAGGCTCAGATAGTACGATATTAAAATCGGTAAATCCTTAAGTAATGTTGAAACTTTAATGTGGACACGGAACTCGAAAACGAATACAAGAAAAAAATATGTAAAGACCAGACACACAAAAGTACATGGGCATTTTTCTTATTCTCGCGATATAAATCCTTTCACGAGCCGTCCACTCCGCCACTCTGGTTGCGGAGTGGACGACTCGTAAAATGATTCGAATTTGGTTCTGACGAAAAAGTTGTCTGCGACTCTACCCTATGAAATTCACTCACGGCCTACCTACTGAAATCGCTGTGATATCTACGTCCCGTAACTTCGAAGTCGTGTGAACCACGGTTAGTAAATATACTGTATACCTTTACCCCAAACCCGGCGAACGGTGTGAGTGCTACACCTGAAAATCGACGTAAGCTTAATGGGACCATGTTGCCGCAGTTTGATATTTATTTCTGTTAGTTATTAGTCGTATAACACTATTAAACTCAAACTCAAATATGTTTATTTCCATAAACATGTTTTAATTTTTTGGACACGTCAGAAGAACTTTAAATGCTAATTTACATAATTGATGAATTGAGCATTGAAAAAGAAATGTTCAGAAAGTAGAGCCTTGTGAGAAGATTCAGGCAAGAAACTCCAGGCCACTCTTCTTTCATCACTTTCATTTCTTTCATCACTCTTCTTTCATCGTCTTGATTCTATACTATTTAAAAACTTAGTAACTACATTGATTTTTTCATAGATATATGAGTTGGTGTGTCTATAATGTTGTTGTCAATTAATAAGGTTTTATAATAATAATATAAAAGTACTAAACGAGCATATTATAGACACAATAACTCACACTCACATGAAACTTAACAATAATGAAACATAAGTATGAATATATGAATTTCTTATCTCGCTTACTTTGCAAATAAGTTAAAAATATACAATTTATACCATTTTATTATCTGTCATAAAATCTTTTGAAACAAAACATTACGAAAATATTTGTCGCTAGCTTTTTGCAGTCTCCATTGTGCGGACTAACTGTAAACAGAACTGTAACTGTTCATTATCGTTTAAGAAATTTGCTTAGAGAAAAACAATTATAGAAAGAGTTCGAAACGGAGTATAATTGGTAAAAAGATACGAAAACGAGAAACAACACGCTAGTGATAGATGCGGTAATGTTAGTACAGTATCCAATACTATAGCAAATTCTCACTGTTTTGTCTCAATTACATAGTAGAATCGTTAAACGTCATTGATAGGGACGAGCATTATCTTGGTTAACCAATAACATAAATCAGAGACGGTGAAGGAAACATCGTGAGAAAAGCTGTATGTCTGTGAGTTTGCAACCCGCACTTGGTCAGCGAGGTGGACTATGGCTTATTCCTCCTCCCAGTAACCACCCTTGCACAGCTTCTTAATAGGGCGCTTATTAATATCGCCTGCGCCACGTTTCTGATATATAATAATCATTTTATTTTATATCAGAAACTAGTGACACTATCAATTTTACATGCTTTTATTGAAAACGTAAAACATTTCTTGTTACTATATTTAGTGCAATTATAGATATACAAGCATTGAACGAGCAATGCGTATACTGCCGAATTGTTTGATCCAAATGCTTTGCACCGATGTTGGTTGTTTATACGAATCTCTGTTCGTGTAGGTCAATAAGATTGTTCATACGAGGCTAAGCCTTACTATTACGATCGATTCATGTGCTAAAACGGAACGGTATGCCTACAATTTATATTCTTTGAGTGAGAGAACCGGAAAACAAAATTTTGTGAGTAGGCATTATGATGACAATTTTGAAGTAAAATAAATATTTTCTGGCTATTCAAGAGTCTCTTATAACCTTCTCGTTTTCATATTGTTTGTAAAATACGTCACAAACCTCTTATAACAGGACATCCAGTGATATATTCCCCGAACGAGACGTAAAATTATTAAACTACTAACTGTCGTTAATCTTCTGTGGGAGGTCGATTTTACCCCAACCACGTAATTCTACTGGTTCATGCTGTAACCAGCGTATCTATGCTACTTAACAATATTGTGTACCTACTTGTTGAAACCTAATAGAATTTTGTATTCCAACTCAGTATTCAACTTTTAACATGACGTCAAAAGCAATTCAAAATTACTGTGAACAGCACCTAAACATAACGCTGATATCGCGAGCTCATTCGAAGATAACTTAAAATGGCTGCCGCTCGAAAGCCCAAAGGAAATCAGTGAGATAATATCCCAAACGTTAACAAACTTCTTAAGGACGAAACTTTGAAAGAAAGTAATACTTGAAGCTGTTAATATTAAAATCGATAAACGGAATGGCTTCTCCGAGACTGATTTTGAAGTTGTGTTAATTTCCATCAGACGATTATCAAGTTGAAAAGTAAGTTTTCTTTGGCGATGTCTGTTAATTGCCGATAACTTGGACCAAGTTGACAGTGTTGATCGTTTCGCGGAGTTGAATGTTGAATTTGTAAGTAGCGCGGTTGCCTAATTATTGATTTTGTTGATTGTGGTTAGTTAAAGTGTCTGGAGATCTTTCTGCTAATGAGTGTAATTAACGTGTCTGGAACCTTATTGGCTAAGTGGGTAAACAACATAATTTGTTTTTCATTGGTTCTTTTGTCCTGACCGTATTTCTATTTAGATTGTTTCTATTTGTCCTCATATTTGTAGAATACCTAGCAGCACTGGAAATTACAAGATTACAGTCTTGTCAACTTATTGAGCATACATGTAGGTACTCACGTTGTACGAAGACGTGACGGTACGAAGGCAACCTAAACTAAAGAAAATACCTGCCTACGTCTGTGTAATAAATATACATTAAGTTGGAAACCATTCCTATACAAAGGTCTGCATTTGTAGCATTGATACACATGTGGTACACATGTGGGGACCTACAGTGCACACCTAGTTTTACATAGTAGCTAGATTTGCAATCCTGAACCAGTATAGTAATAGGCTTGTGTCCTAAAATGTAATTAGCGATTGATTCGTTCCTTTGTTAGATGAAAACCTGAAATACCTGATGTTTTCTTCAACAATCGATCAGCAACATTACTAATTATGGCTTTTAAAAAGCCTTTTTGAATTTGACACGAAAACGCTGTAAACTATCGTGGCGGTTGAGTGATATCACAAAGTGCAAAACAAAACAAACCGTGAATGAAGTCTGGTCTGATGTGACCACTATTATTTTGTTATATTCGATTTGATAGGTAGAAAGTTTGACGTTTTAGTTGTATTTACTACTAAAACGTCAAAAACATGAAAAGCGGACGTACTGTTTGACGTAATGCTCTCCGATTGGTGTTCACTGTCACAAGAATAAATACATTAGTTTTAGTTTTAGAATCCTAAAAATAAAATTTACCTTACCTTTTATAATAAATAATAAACTTTATCGACATCTTAAAATCATAATGAATCTATAGATACTACAATCAAACCGATGTATTCTTAGTGGACACAAGCCTATTGTACCAGCAATGCTTGAATAACTTTTTTGACGATGGAATAAATCATGATTCTCTATTGTACGTTTATTACCTCTCCCCTGTAGAAGTAACTAGTATTTTTATACTGCATAATTACAGTCACTTCAATATAAATAAATAAGGTTTTTTTTTCACAAAGGTAACTTACAAACTACATTATTTATATCTCATTACTATTGGAAGTGAATATTATTATAATAGTCTAATCTAAGTCTAGACTGGTTTACAATAACTCGTCCTTTGATAGCAAAAATAGTAAAAACTTCTTAAAGTACTTTACAACTTGAGCGTATTATCGCAAAAAGCAAGATTACCATACAAATGGAGAAGCGATAAAACTAACAACAATATACAAGTAACGATTGGCAGTTCAATTTGTTCGCTAAGTGTAAGATGTTCTACAATGGCCACAACTCAGGAACAGGTATAGCCAACTTGTATAAATTAAGTTGCCAACTTAAATTGACTCTGCTATCAGTACCGTTGTAAAGGTGGCGACACAAGATAGAATGTTTTATATTTGGTAATATTATTTTCTTATGTTTGAGTGAGACAGCTATATAGAAGTAAGAGTGTTCCAAGTCTCTAACGACACATATTATAATAATAACTAGAGCATGCCCGCAGCTACGCCCGCATATTTTTATCTAATTTGTCCCCAGGGAACATACGTGCTGCTTCTTGTGCCCAAAAGTTTAGGCTGTGCTTTGTCTATCAGTCAGTCAGTAACGCAAGAAGACATAATACGTATAAATTTTGAGACAGGTCATAATACAATGATTAAATATTTAGCGAGAGTGCTCGCGAAACAGTCTTCTACGGGCAATATAATGAGTGTTGACTTTAAAATAAATAATTACAGTAATGGATGCGACAGTAGTTTTGAGTCCAACCAACAGTTATGATAAACGCAAAGTAATAAATATAACAAGACAAGTTGCAAACAATACGTAACGGTCTTATCATTGGGTTATCGCTTTATACTCCGAACTTCACTGACGTTCGAAACCCGCAGATACACTACATACTGCATCTAGTACTGTTAATGCTGATATCACTGAGCATAGAGAAAGGAAGATTTCAACCAATATGCTGTCAGAATGATTTGAAATTAAGAGTAATCTTTAACAATTATTTCATACTAGAGGACGCCAGCAGCTACGCCTGCATTTTTTTTAATTTACCCGTTTTGGCCGATCCCGTGGGAATTTTGGGAAATCCCTTCTTAGTGCACCCCTACGGACCGTAGGGGTGCACTGGACGATGACTGGTGCGGTGACCAAGGAACACACATGCCAAATTTCAGCTTCCTGCGCCGAATAGTTTCGGCTGTAGCGTGTCTGTCAGTCAGTCAGTAACGCAAGGATTTTATAAATAAAGATATATAATATATAAATACATATATATACTCGTATATATTAAGATAAAATCAATGCGCTAAGAATAAATGTTGTACTTCTTAATAATTAGGTATAGTTGTATGCTTTACTTCAACTGGCCGGTTGGTCCTCAGATTAGTGACACTAACTGTTTATTCAGAGATTCTGTTCGATTGCCATCCAGGACATGCCTACCATAGTGAAATGATTGCGATGGTATATTTTTTTATAACTGATCTTTGTTAGTCATAATTTTATTGTAGTATGGGATGAAATAGTCTATTCCTAACTGTCCCAGAATATTATTTAACAATAACAATACCAATATATCTGTAAAAGTAGGTACTGAATAAAAAGGTAGGTATAAATATAATTTCTAATTTGCCAGTACCTCGGTCTGAAACCAGCCTTAGCCCGCCTTGCTCATAGTCAAAGTTCGATATTGTGCGGAACAAACATTGTTCTAACGTTGACTTGAATAATTGTTAGTTTGCCGTCCTTTGTGGTACATAGTTGAAGGGACAAATCGATCCGATGATGGTCGAAATGTCTCTCTTTCTACAACATTCACTTTTGTATATTACGAAATTCTGTTAGATAAATGTAACCGTTAGTTCCAGATCTAGTAATTTAGGCACAACGTTAACGTGTCGCGCTTACCCGGTATAACAGATACCCTCTCGCACGAAATGATTCGGTGCCTCTCATCTTTGCCAAACCATAAAGATGAAGAACTCAATGTCTGCCCATGTGTTGCCTTCCTCCTTTGATCCTAGTCCTTTATGAGGGACGTGAAAAAGCAGCTGTACTCAAAACCATCAAGGTGAGGGCCATCACAACATAATTATTGGTATTATATTGGAATTTGACCTTTGTTATGGGACTCCATGTTATATGTCCATAGGCAACAATAAAAAAAAGAAACTGGCCAGTAATCGGCATGAAAGATTTATAAATAATATTTAACGGCTCTTAATCGCGTAAATGACCATTTTATGGAGGACTGGCCCTTCACACAGTCCCTTAGTGACCACGGCTGTTTCAAGTCTGCCAAAACGTCGTTAGTTCTGTATGAACCAGGATAGCGCTAGACCTAGTGTTAAATAATTAACACTTTCTATTTACTTTACTGACATCGTCCTATGGCAATCAGCGCCATCATTAGCGCCCATTTCCCAAATCCATCTGAGACAGCAATCAAAAGCCCACTGAATCCGACACGTTACTTGGTAATAAAAAAGATAAAAAAGAAATTTTACATTTAGCCTTACAAGGAAAGAAAGGAGAATTAATTTTCTTTGAGCTGGGATTAAAACTGCGACACCCTAAATTATACCTGTGATATCTCTCTGTCGCATTGTTTCTTGAAACAATAAGATAGATTACAAAGAGAGACATAAAGAGAATAGACGTATCTAAGCATAATTTATAGGTGTTTTATCAGGATTTTATGACTATTATTTTATAGTTGGTATGTACAAAGTTGTTTCAAGGGCAGTAGTCTATGTTCTAGAAGGTAGTTGAAACGACACGCACCTTTGGCCTGTGTTGGTACAGGATTCTCCTTTCTTTCCTACGTGTTGGATTAGTTCGTGACAACTACGAAGGCGAGATCTAGAGAACGCGAAAGCAAGGATTGCACACTAGACATTATTTATTAATATACTTTTTATTCAATGAAATTGACAAAGAACCAATCAGTGGAACTATCCTTTGAAAGGTTCCAAATCAAGGAGCAAGTATATAACTCGCTCCTTGTTCCAAAATATCATATTTAGAGTTTAAGAGTAAATAGATTAGACAGATGTCAATAAGCCGCCGTATGTTATTTTTAATGAGACAAAATACACAATAAAATAATAGTAAACAAATAAATTATATTTGAAGTTGACTAATCTTTGCTTTAATATTAACTAGAGGACGCCAGCAGCTACGCCTGCATTTTTTTAAATTTACCCGTTTTGGCCGATCCCGTGGGAATTTCGGGAAATCCCTTCTTAATGCACCCCTACGGTCCCCAAGGAACATACATGCCAAATTTCAGCTTCCTGCGCCCAATAGTTTCGGCTGTAGCGTGTCTGTCAGTCAGTCAGTAACGCAAGGATTTTATATATTAAGATTATTATCGCCGGTATATATTGTTTCATTTTCGCAAGTCATGTTGAAATATTCCTAGAGATTTCATATTAAACATTGGGTGTGACTCCGAAACAAAAGGAATACGATTTAAATTTAGTATTAAAATGGAATTTCCGAGGTACAGTACAATAATATTAGAATACAACACCCGAAAACGTTAACGAAATTAACAAAATAAAATATTGAAACAGGGTGTATCGCAATCAAGGAATTTCTCACACACGACACAGCGAAATATGGCTACCAATAAAGATGACGGTAATTAAATAATTTCATATGTATCTAATGAACTTTATTTATCCCTTGGCCTAGCCTAATGTTTATTATGTAAATTGTACGCGCTTTGTACCACGATATCTCGATAAGTGAGATTTAAAAAAAGGAGTAGTTGTCTGTATTTACATATACAAAAGTCAATAATACATGTTTTATCGTTAAGATGGAAATGAATTATACAATTTCATATATTTGCAAATATTTCTTTATGACTGTGCTATTTCGAGGTTTTCGATTTGGAATGAATTAAGCACATCACACACATCCGGCTCGAAGGACCGAATTTTTGGACTAGTGAGGATTTATCGCAAAAACATTGCTGCAAAGTACAAAGTGCTTATATTGATCTTGTTATGCTCGTACAAAGATGAATATAAGCACTAGGATGCATAGATTTGTGAACTATATATTTTACATCTTGATTTGATACTTGATGGCACGGGCTGTTTCCGCAACTCCACGTCTTGGCGTGTATTTTGCGTGCGGGTGGGAATGGTGTCGTCATTTGAGCCACCCCAGCTCTTCGAGGAAGGCCAGCAGACTCATGATGTGGCCCACGGCTTCCCTCAGGGTGCTGTTTTTCGTCAGGTACTGCTGCCTGTACTTTGCGATCTCAGGGCAGTCGAGGAGCAGGTGGGCTGCCGCCTCGTCTGCTGCCATACAGGCCCTGCACAGCGGGCTGTCGGTGATACCTATAGTAAATAGGTGTTTATTAAAGACTCCGTGTCCTGTGTAGGCGGCCGTGACGTGTTGAAGGCTCCTTCTATGTCGATGAAGGTGCCCAGGCAGATGCTTTTTTGTTGAATAGCAGCATCTATATGGTTCACGACCTGATGTTAGGCCGATTCCGTCGATTTCCCTGAGCTGTATACATGTTGGTTGACATGTAGGGGTAGGTGTTTAAGAGCCCCACTTCTTAGTTCCCTCTCGCAAAGCCTTTCCAAGGGTTTAAGCATGAAGGAGGTCAGGCTTATTGGTCTAAAGGACTTTGCATGGGTATAGTCTGTTTGCCTGGTTTTGGTATGAAGAAGAATAATGAATATAATTTAACATCTTAAAACGCAACTTTATAAGGCATCAACTAATTAACACATTTAATAATAGACACTTTATTATTTTATCTAATTGCTGAAACATAGCACAGAAAGTTTTATTGCCAGTAGTCTAGTATATTCAACGTATTAAAAGTTATCATTCAATTTGTAAACAAAAATCATTGACGCAATCAAAATAATATGTTATTGCACTATCATGCCCTTAGAAAAATATCCTAACAATATGTGCAATAAAATGCTCTATCCGATATTGTTTGTCGTTACACACAACGTGGTGGTGGGGCCTGAACCTAATTATGGCGCCGCTCATTTTGGCGCGAAAATGTGACAGTTCGTTAGGTGCCGGCCGCATCTTGGCGGGAAAATGGAATTGTTAGATTATGAGAAATAAGATGATACTCGCAAACGTTTTAGCTGATTCTCGCTATTCCTTATGTTTGTCTCGTGAGATGGAGTAATGTGAACATTTGGTAATGTCTTTGATGTTTCTTTTGTGACGATATTTCTATTTCTCTACATTGTGTGAGTCGTGTAATTTATTATAATATAAGGATAATTATAACAAATGGGTAAGACGGGTATACACACATACTGAGTCTACTACTGGCTTAAAACGTACCATTGGTTCATGTTTATTTGTTTTACAGTAATTTTACACCTTTGAAATTTTGAGTATTTTCCTTGCGGTAACATCAAAGAATCAGAATTGATCCCATGAATCTCGGGCAAGTTTTACAAATGTATTTGCCTTTGGATGCGTAGTCTGGAACTATTTGCAAAAATCTCAATAAAATTATAATATCGTCCAAAAACGATTAAACCCGTAAATGTTATTCCATTTAATTAAAGAAGAATCGACATCATATGATCAAATAAAGACCATTACTTACTAGCATTAATAGTAAACATGATAAATTGCTTTATAATCCGTACGACATTGCCAAGGAGTTCAATGCACATTTTGCTAACTTATTACATCTTAATACTAGTTCCTTAACCAATACAAGTAAGGCTAGCTCGTGCAATAGCATTTTCCTACGATCATTTTTATGTTATGAAATTTTCTCTATAATTATGTCATTGAATAATAGTAATGCGGTCGGTTATGACGAAATAGCGACAAATATTCTCAAGAGCTGTTCAGTAGAAATTAGTCCGATACTTACACATTTAGTTAACCACTCATTTAAAGACGGGTGTTTCCCTAGTGTGCTCAAATACTCAATTGTGAAACCATTGCATAAAAAAGAGACAAAAACATGCATGAGTAATTACAGACTTATTATCTCTCATACCAATTTTGTCAAAAGTCTTTGAAATGGCAATGTATAAACGTCTTGCAAGTTTCATTAAAAAACATAATGTGTTACGACAAGAACAGTATGGCTTTCAAAGGGGAAAATCGACAACATTATCGTGTTTTAATTTGGTAAGTAAAATAATTGATAAAATAGACCATAATAGAGTAGTTACTGTGATATTTTTTGACATGTCCAAGGCGTTCGATCTTGTATGTCATGAAACGCTTTTAGAAAAGTTAAATAAATATGGTATCAGAGGACCAGCACTAAGTTGGATTAGAACGTATCTAAAAGAAAGGCGACAAGCTGTACAAATAGATAATGTGAATAGAAATAAAGAGCTTGAACAATATAGATCAACCTATCTTATAAATAGTTATGGTGTTCTACAAGGAAGCGTTCTTGGACCATTATTATTTTTAATTTATATTAATGACCTTCCTGACATTACTCCTAATCCTTGTATTTTATTTGCTGACGATGTTTCCCTAATAATGACTTGTAAAAACGATACTGACATGGATAAATTTTCTTCTGACATAAATAATACTATACAATCTATATTAAAATGGCTCGCTGATAATAATTTAATGGTAAATCTAGACAAGACAAATTTCATTCAATTTAGGACATATAATACAAATATCAGAGACATAAAAATTAATTATAACGATCAAAACATTACCCAAGTAAAAGAAACAAAAGTCTTGGGTATTCATTTAGATGAACATCTAAACTGGAAGTCTCACATCCATAAAGTCTGTAATAAAGTAAACAGTTTTGTTTTCGTCCTTTATAAACTTCGTTAGACTTCAACTGAAAAAATGGTCCTAGCAGCTTATCACGGATGTGTTGCTTCTGTTCTAAATTACGGTTTAATTTTATGGGGAAACTCTACAGAAATACAACGAGCATTTCTTGCTCAAAAAAAAAATTATTAGAGCCATTGCTGGTATACCGCCCTGGGAATCGTGTAAGACATTACTTAAAAAGTTTAAAATACTTACACTACCCTGTATGTACATATTAGAAGCAGCTTAATTTGTTAAATTATACCCCAGTCGATTTGAAACTGCTAAAAACATATTCATTTGAAACACTAGAAATCCAGACAGAATTGTGTTAAAAAGAGTACCAAGAACGACAATGTATCTGAAAAATTGTATTACAATGTGTGGAAAAATTTACAATGCTGTACCTCCTAACATAAAAAATCTACCACTTAATCAATTCTGCAAAAAAATGAAACAATGGTTGTTAAAAAATATTTTTATTCTGTCGCTGATTCCTTAAATCGCAATTCTTAAAACAAAATAATGTACCTATGACATCTTTGTAATTAAATTCCTATTGAAACTATATGTAGACTATTGAATATTGTTAATAATTTATGTGTGTTTTCATGATTAATTGTATTTATATTTGACATTGGCTATAATTTTTTATTTAATTGATTTAATTTTAAAGCTATAAAATGTAAGATGTTTTGCATGTCGCTAAGCGACAAAATGTACTGGCTCTATGTACCATTTT
Source organism: Euclidia mi (assembly GCA_944739405.2). Lineage (NCBI taxonomy): Eukaryota > Metazoa > Arthropoda > Insecta > Lepidoptera > Erebidae > Euclidia > Euclidia mi. Next base: position 91,391,563 of record OX123181.2, on the reverse strand, counting down.
GCTCCATCTCCTTTCGACTTATAACATTACTTAATTAGTATAGACGCCTAAGATCCTATTTTCGGGTGCCAAGTAACAAGAAACCAACAAAAGGCTTTAGACCAAATGTTTACTCGATCAAAAGTTTAAAAAAATAATGGTTTGTTGGACCGAATCTCATAAAATCAATACTTTGTCGATCAACTAAAGTATGACCAATAGCTCTAATGGTACACTGCACACATGTATAAAAACTGCCGTTAACAACACGCCACCTAACAGTCTAAATAGCCTGGAAACATTCCCATTCACATTATTCAATTACCTGCTGCGTGCCTAAAATCCTTATTATAGAAATTAATATATAACCATACGGAAAAAAAGAAAGATTTATAAAAGCACAATATGATGCTACATTTCACAAAAATCTTAAATACGTTCACGAAACAGAATCAAATAACCAACGAAACGTCCAGGTAGCGAAAAGATGATATTTTTAAATTAAAACAAGATTAAAACAGGGAAAAGTATTTGGCTGTGAAATAAGTAATCTCGGAACAGACAAAGACATTTTCATGAAAAACTGAAGGAAAGATGAAAAAAAAATCATTGGAAATTGAATTCCTCGCCTTTGAAGTTTAGTTCGTCTTTATATTGAAAGATTTTGTCAAAATATCGGACTAACGACTGAAGACCATTATGAATCAGGTCTTGAACTCTATTAATACTCCAATACGTGTCAATTAAGCCTGGCGTGGCATACACCTTTACTGTATGTCAGAACTATCGTCGTCTAGCACAAAGGGCATCGCTTAGAAGATTAAATTTACTAAGTAATAGATTGATGTTTAGAAAAAATATTAGACAATTTTTAAAACGGGTCCCATGGTAAGTTTAATTATGTAGCTATTGGAGAATTTACAAACATTAAATTAACGAACTCTTAGTAAATAGACTACACCCAGACTGAAAACAACTATTTGTGGATTACACAAATTTTTGACTTGGGAATCGAATCCACAACACTACATAGACGCAATGTAAAACGGTGACTCGGCTGAATAAACCACTGCACCATGCGTACAAAAATCAGCCTTGTAAGTGTGTGTCATATTATTTAACGTATGTTGGCTTACATTCTGTATAATAAGCATTTGAAATCTGTAAAATTACACACAGATAACCTAGTAGCTAGTCTTACTTCCTTCGACCGATCCTTGTCTTGCCTGCCACTGGAATATTTTAAAGACGGCTGGCGTTTGGTACAACAAACAGAAAAACCTATACTATTTAACATTGAAAGCTTGATTTCGTTGAGATCAACGCCAACTTCAATATTCAAAAACGCCAATCGTTACCAATAACTTGTATCGCACTCAGCATTCAAATCTCCGTACCTCAAACGTACATTCCTCGCATCCCAACCCGAAACCGAAATAGGCGGAAAATAATGACGTTGACAATAATTTGATACAACTGGGATGTTTTTGGACCCTTTTCACACCTTTCTTTGTAAAAGCCCCATGTCAGTTCAACGCGTTGGCTTATCCTATCTGTGAATACATGCGTTCGCGTGTGCGCACACAATGTGATTGTAGTTTTATATATTTTATTTCACAGATTTCGTCTGGCGTTTTATGCTTATTTTAGCGTTGGATCAATGATAAAGTTGTGGTGTTTTCAAAGTGCTTTTAGCTCATTAAAATGGTTTTGTAAGGCTTTTAATAACTACATACCAATTTGACTTTAATTAGTGTTGTGATCTAAACTCATAAATAAAGATGAAATAAAAAGTAAATGATTTGACTTTATCTAATACTTATTACCAATTAAACTGGCCATGGGGATGACAGCTCTAACTATACACTGATCATATGGCACGGAATTAGCTATACCTACTTACCAAGGTAGGTATAGGCTTTATATTCGATCCTTATTCTTTTGCCTTTTAACTTCTTTCCCATACATAATACAGTAATTGTTGTACCCCACTCCAGTCTAATAGAAAAGTTAATGGACATTACCTATAATTTCACACTATACAACATAAAAATACGATCACAACAAAAATCTCAAAACGCAGACATACCACAGAATCCCAAAGTATAAAACATGATCTAGGAAAACTATAGACTACCTCTAAAAATGTTATTTCACTTTCAAAATAAATAAGTCGTAAATTTTATTTATCGTTATTCACGTCTTCGTTTGTCATATAAGTTTAAAAGGCACCGGTGTGCCCCAACATTGGAAAATTTTCAACCAACAAATAGAATTTTTGCAAGTGACATCGAAAACACATTGCAGTATTTCAGTCGGAGTTACAGCTTGCCAATATATGGATTGATTCTTCATCTATTCTGTGGTTCTCGAAGCAATTATGTTTTGAATAGTTCCCTTGAAGTGAGTTTTGCGGATGCTGTGGTTTCTGTTCTAAAGTGCTTGTAGCAGTGCTGAAATATCTGATACTTGAAACAAAGGTAGCAACGTGGTACGTTTATCACGTTCTATTGTACATAGACCTATACAACTAGTTGTCAAATTTATTTATCTATACTTATATACTTATAATATAATCAAGAGGAAAGATTTGTATTTTTGTATGTTTGTTACGAATAAACTATGAAATTACTGGACGGATTTTAAAAATTCTTTCACCATTGTAATGCGACATTATCGCTGAGTAACATAGACTATACAGGTTGTAAAAAGACCCTTAACGAAAACTGAAACCCCATATTGAACCAATCATTACGGACATTTTTTACTTCGGCACCATACCTGGGAAATTCCTGGATCAGGAGATATTGAGGCTCAAAGTGACGACATGTTTTTTCTAATTGTTCCAAAATCGTGTCACACATTGTCGTTTAAGTGTGACATCTTATGGTAAAGCTTGGAGTCTAAAATTGTAATAATGGTACCAGCGGAAAGATTTTTTTACGAATCTTGGACGAGACTATATGGGAAATTTTTACACATTAAACTACTAACCGGCAACGATGATTTCCTTACCTTAAAAATACTGCTGAATCATCGCTCCATCAGGCAATAACTATTCCGACGCCATTCACTAATCTTTTAGAATTAATAATTTCCAAGTTGATTGCAACTCATCTCTAACGATAATATTGGTTAAAGATGGATTTTAAATGCAAAATGGCTTATCTATAAATCATTTTCTATCATAATATTTCAAGTCAAATGTTCAATAATTTAAATTTTAATGCATAGCACGTATTACAAATGAACTGTTAAAAGTCTAATCTTTTGTAGTAAATTTCACATCATTTATCTATGTCTGATATTTCTTAAAAATGCATTATCTAGAGTAGTAGTAAAAGACTTAGCTGAACACAAAATATATTTCTTTTTGTATACAAAAGTATTCGCAGTAATTTTTCTTCATCCAACGTAGAACCATTTAGCAAATGTGCTATCACATGACTTTCTCTAATGTAATTCATGGCCTAACCGACCGCAACGTCTAATAAAACCTACATAAGTTAGAAAAAAAAATAAGATGTTCCATAAATATGGTTCTTAAGCCAAGTGTACACTTGAGAATTTGTTGCGCAAAACATAAAAAGAGATTCATCATCATCGTCCTACCGTTATCTCAGTTGACTCCAAGATTTTTAACTTTGAAGCCTGGGGTACGCATGCTGGCCCAATCAGACTGGAGACAGACAGAATATTAGCTTTGCCACAGAACGACTGTCGTCTGACCTCTGCAACCCATAGGGATAGCGTTAATCCATTATTTAGGCCAGTGTCAGTATTCAACGATATTGACTCCCGTAAGACAGAGTTCTTCATGATAGCCGAAACCAATGGCCTAACGTGCTTTAACTTCACGCTAAGCCGTCAATTTGGCTAGTCAGCGAAAATTTATAATATAATGCGCACATAACTAACTTTAAAAGGTGGAATGAAAGTGAGCACCGAGCTTTACAATAAAATGCCAGGGAATATTAACATTGTGTATATGTGGGCTTAATCAGGGAGGTGGTGGTGGTATTATTATATGGAACTGTTGTTTGCTTTCTTTGCTTTAATTTAATTCATCATGACGGAGCAGGGTTGTCACTTTTCATCATAATAGAAATGTACCTGCAATCAATTCTTTGTAACTAACGTAGACTACTTATTTTAAATAGTTTAATTTTAAATGTGCACCTGAATAATACGTCATCATATAACCGTAAGGATTTGTCTTCTATATAATGCCTTACTACCTAAACACAGTTTTGAATTGGATACATTTAATGATAGACAGTTGACTTTTATAGTATATTTATATATATTTTTATAGACTCGCGCCTGTATCGCCGAAGGGGTAGGCAGAGGTGTAATATCACACCCAGATTTCGTCATGAATTGTTAGGTCCCACGTAATAAGGGGCGAGCCTATTGCCGTTACCGGGCACTTCACCAGACTCCGTGCTGCTACTGAGAATTCGGAAAAACCCAGTAACACTTTTGCCCGACCCGGGAATCGAACCCGGGACCTCCGATCAGCAGTCGCATACGCTACCCACTGGACCACGGAGGCAGACACTTTTAAGTACAATGTTCAACATATTATGGCACAGGACTACTGATACTAGTAGACGACGATGACATGCATTTTGAAAAACTACATTAAGTTAAATAATTAGTTTATTTTTTTTATTATAATTTTTCGCAATCCCAATTATTGTTCTTAATATATTCACATACATGGGAATGTAGTTTAGTGCTTAATGCCCTTGATAATACGTATGTTTTATTCAACATGTGCTAGGTTCAGACATGAGTCTTATAATAAATAAGTAGTACTTTTAATAAACACATGTTTTATAATGATCAATGAACTCATGGTGTAATGATGTTATTGCTTGTAGGTATACCATTTCAAGTGTAGGTTGGACGGGCATAAACCCGAAAACAACGTAAACATTGATACAGAATATAATACAAAACGCTATATTTATCTCTCATAGACGCCTACTCGGTGTTATTAATATAATAAGCCACCTATTTCAATACTGCTTTATATTTTAGCTCTATTTTTATTAAAGAAGAAACCATACGCAAGTTAACACATATATTTTTGAGGCAGAAATTATAATCTTTTCGTGGACAACTCTACGCAATGTCGACTAATCAATTGAGGGAAAGAGCTGTTCTCTAGGCAATCAAGTGAGGGCCATCATGCCATTATTATTAGCATGTTACTGGTATGACGATTTTTACTATAGGACTTTATGACTACTTAAAATCAAGCAGCATGGAGTTATTTTGATAGGCAACAATAAAGAGAAAAATAAAAAAAGAACAGCTGCCATTATATTAACGATGCTAAGATTCAAACTAGCGACTCTAGTGGCGAAATTTAGAAGTTATCTATGTACGACTCTTTCACAGATCACTACTACTTTTGACAGTTTTGACAGCTCTCAATACAATAACCACCATAACCTCGAAGCCAAGTTGTGTTGAAAGCTGTCAAAAGTGTAGTGGACAACTTCTAAATTTCGCCGCTGAGAGGCGCTCGGATAATCTTTGCATCGCCAATAGTTTCGCTTACTTGAGAACAATTAACGTTCTCACTGCGTAGAATGCGTATCGCTACATATACATATTCTACCCCTCGGTGTCGTTATTGCCGTGTCCTAGTCCACCATCTCTTGTATGTGTAGCCTATTATAAAGCCATCTGAATATATACCATTTTTGCATTATCTAGACTGAATAACAAACAACGCATGGGGGTGCGAGGAGTTGATGTATGTTCCTTGAGAACCGTAGCATTAAGAAGGGATTTCCCAAAATTCCCACGGGATCGAGCAGAAATTGTTCAATGAAAATAAAAATGCGCGCGTAGCTGAGGGTATCCACTATTTACTATATAAAACTATGCCTAATTAAAAGTATATATAGTCAGAAACATCAAGTAGATACTATTTATTTTAAAGGAAAAGTTAAACCATGAATTAAATTATAAAAAAACAGTTAATCAGTGTTTCCGTAAAGTATAAAGTCAAAATTATTAATTCTCTTTAGTCACCATGAGACGCGTAGGATCAATAAATGGACGATGCTTTAAAAAACTGTGTGCTAAAATCATTTACAAATATAGGTTAGGGTGGTTTCAGATTAGCGTATTTTTCTGCGCGTATACGGTCGTCTCAGCATACGCGCTTACACGCGCGCTACAATACGCGCTTCAAAAAAGCGGAAAGACTCCTGGCAATCATGAGGGCTAGCCTGACCCTCAGATATGTACCGAAGAAATGGAGGGAAGTCAAAGTAATTTTCATACCAAAACCAGGCAAAACAGACTATACCAATGCAAAGTCCTTCAGACCAATAAGCCTGACCTCCTTCATGCTTAAAGCCTTGGAAAGGCTTTGCGAGAGGGAACTAAGAAGTGGGGCTCTTAAGCACTTACCCCTACATGCCAACCAACATGCATACAGCTCAGGGAAATCGACGGAATCGGCCTTACATCAGGTCGTGAACCAGATAGAAGCTGCTATACAACAAAAAAGCATCTGCCTGGGCACCTTCATCGACATAGAAGGAGCCTTCGACAAGACAAACTTCTCCAGCATAAGCAACGCCCTAGCCAGACATGGTGTGGATCAGATGCTCATACAGTGGATCCAAAACATGCTCAGCAAAAGGGTAGTGCGCCTACACGGCGACACTCAGACAGCCTTGATAACTAAAGGGTGCCCGCAGGGAGGTGTACCCTCCCCGCTATTGTGGAACTTAGTCATCAATGAACTCATAGACAAACTCAACGCGAGAGACTTCTACACAATAGGTTATGCAGATGATCTAACCATACTCACCTAAGGTAAGGTAACCAGTACAGTGTACGACCTAACCCAACAAGCGCTACGCATAGTAGAGTGGTGGTGTAATGAGTACGAATTATCTGTAAACCCGACCAAGACCGAACTAGTTATGTTCACACACAAACGCGCGCTGGGCACTTACCGACTGCCCAGGTTATTTAACACAGAGCTCAAGCTGTCTACCGAGGTCAAGTACCTGGGTGTCATTCTCGACAGCAAATTGACATGGAACAGCCACATGGAAAATAATTTCAACAAAGCAAGCATTGTCTTCTGGCAGTGCAAGAAGATGATAGGCAAACGCTGGGGCCTATCCCCCAAAATTGTCTTATGGCTCTATAAGACAATAATACCTGGGGGCACCTGCCCCCATTGCACCTGTTTATACAACAAGAAGCAACGATGTCGGCGGTCCGGCTAAGAGCTCTGAAGCTCTGGAAAGACACCAACACACCGCACACTAGCAACTTAAATACACTCTTTAAAGAAGTACCTCTCACACAAGCCATTGGCGACCAAATACCGAAACAATTTGTGTTCGACAAGAAATACAAAATCCAACTGTACGAGGATCTACACGAAGGAGCGGTTAATCACAACGAGCTCACGATCTTCACAGATGGGTCTAAGACGGATACAGGTACGGGTTCAGGAGTATTCTCCGAGGACCTAAATATCAACATCGCAGCACCGCTGGGAGCCTACAACACGGTCTACCAGGCCGAATGTTTTGGCATAATCCTAGCTGCCACAGCAATCATGGCACGTGAGGTAAGGGAACGATCCATTAGGATCCTCTCAGATAGTAAGGCAGTCCTCTCAGCCCTCAAAAGCCATACTATCACCTCGGCGCTCACGCTTGAATGCCACCAGAAACTAACAGAGGTAGGTAAACAAAACAAATTAACACTGCAATGGATCAAGGGCCACAGTGGCTCTAGAGGGAATGACGCAGCCGACGTACTTGCCAGAAGAGGGGCCACTTTAGAGGTGGTGGGACCCGAGCCCATTATTCCCCTCCCTTCTGGATTTTATCGCAACCTGGTAAGAAATAGGACCAGGACCCAACACAACCAGTCCTGGATTGGTATTGAAACATGTAGGCAGGCCAAGGAGGCTCTTCCCGCAGTAGACGGTAAGATAGCTAAACAAATCCTCCGGCTGTCCAAACAACAACTGCGGACAGTCACGGCCGCCTACACAGGACACGGATTCCTTAATAAACACCTATTTACTATAGGTATCACCGACAGCCCGCTGTGCAGGGCCTGTATGGCAGCAGACGAGACGGCAGCTCACCTGCTCCTCGACTGCCCTGAGGTCGCACAGTACAGGCAGCAGTACCTGACAAGACACAGCACCCTGAGGGAAGCAGTGGGCCACATCAAGAGTCTGCTGGCCTTCGCCTTTAGCCCTTGTTTTCTTTAATCTCTTTTCTTCCATAAATACAATCACTTTTGTTATTTATATCCCAAAGGTACTTTTAAACGTACTAACTTTAGTCACAATGCTGACCAATTTATTTCCAATAGAAAAGGGATTTGAACGATAAACAAAGCGACCCTAAAAATAACAACACAAAGGTTTCTATTTTCTTGAAATGAAAACTATAAATACGCGCTTTTTTGTAATTAAATTAACAGTAAAAATTCACTTCCCTAAAATTGGATGTTCGTTAAAGGAATTAAGAACCAGATGAAAAACAACTTTTATATAGAGTTAGACAAAGTACTTCGCTATAAATAACTAAATCTTTTAGTTCATTGATTATAATATACATCGTCGGAGTCATAGGCTCATGGTACGATATAAAAATCGGTAAATCCTTAAGTACTGAAGCAACTTTTAAAACAACGGTAACAATCACAGTAAAAAAGATGTTGACACGGAACTCGAAAACGAATACAAGAAAAAATATGTAAAGACCAGACACACAAAAGTACATGGACATTTTTCTTATTCTCGCGATATAAATTCTTTTACGAGCCGTTCACTCCGCCACTCTGGTTGCGGAGTGGACGGCTCGTAAAATGATTCGATTTTGGTTCTGGCGAAGAAGTTGTGTGCGACTCTACCCTATGAAATTCATTCACGGCCTACCTAGTGAAATCGCCGTGATATCTTCGACCTGTAACTTCGGAGTCGTGTGAATCACGTTTAGTAAATATACTGTATACCTTTACCCCAAACCCGGCGAATGGTGTGAGTGTTACTACTGAAAATCGACGTAAGCTGATTGGGACCATGTTGCCGCAGTTAGATATTTATTTCTGTTAGTTATTAGTCAAACTCAAATATGTTTATTTCCATAAAAATGTTTAAATTTTTTGGACACGTTAGAAGGTAATACAAATTAAAATAAAAACGTAACTTTAAATGCATATTTAAGTACATAATTGATGAATTGAGCATTGAAAAAATGCCTGTTCAGAAAGTAAGTCAGAGTCTAAATCATTTATTTATCTAGGCCACCAAGTGTCGCTTATGAACGTCAAAATTTAAGTTAATTACTTAATGATTCTACAGTTATTGCCACGTTCGCAATGCAATAGGTAGAACCACGAGAAAGAACGGGCAATGAAACTCATGGCCACTCTTTTCATATCATACAAATATAATGGTTGTACATTTTATTTTTGTAAGGAGCTGTATATCATACTCAAGCAGTAAATGATGTTCATATGGTAAGCCTCCCAAAGTAAATATGGTGAAACAGGAGCATCCACTTACGTCTAAGAATATATATATATATATATACGGGAATTAACGCGAACATGCATTAGGTATTTACAAACCTTATTTTGCTTGACGTTTCGAGACGGTTGCACGTCCCGTGGTCGCAAGCTGACTGGTGTAGCGATGTCACGTCTCCGACTGCGAGGTAGAAGATTCTATTTCTACCCCCGTCGTTGATTTTCGAAGTACCGGTGCAAAACACACTAACCGTATCTGTATATTGAACATTCGCCGACTGCGCATTAAATTGGGGTATTGTTAGCCGAATCACTGGATTCCACGCCGATGACAATTTGAAGCCCTCTTCCCGATTGAAATTTTTATGTTTTCTGATTTCGATCGCTTCACGCACAACTCTTGGGTAAAAGTGGCGTTCCGTGGAGAGGACGATGAAATTCAATCCAGTGATTGGTGCCCGATTGAAGTAAACTCAAACTCAAACTCAAAATCATTTATTCATTTAGGCCACAAAGTGACGCTTATGAACGTCAAAAGTTAAAGTTAATTACTAGATGATTCTACATTTACATTTACTGCCACGTTCGCAATGCAATAGGTAGAACCACGAGAAAGAACGGGCAATAAAACTCGTGGCCACTCTTTTTAACTGCCAGTATAATGGTTTTACATGTTATATTTGTAAGGAGCTGCAACTGTTTCACATTGTGAGTTATCTACTATTGCAAAAGTTAATAGTTATTGATATCATACTCAAGCAATAAATTATGTTCATTTATTAAGCCTCCCAAAGTGAATATGGTGAAACAGGAGCATCCACTTACGTCTTTTGATGTAAGCAACTCGCGAACATGACTGTTCTGATCTATGGTGGAACAGTATGTTCCGAAAAGTATTGTAGCAATTTACAATCTATTAGTTAGCAGTTCATGACCACGAGTTACCCTCACCTTAAAAATCCAATAAATTATAATAAAAAGAGTAGAACAAGAATGCAAATGTAGCATAAAAAGAGAATACGGTAATTAACTACACTATAAAACTGCCTATTGACCTAATAATAAAAATAAATTGACCTAATAAAAGAATATTTATTTCCAAGCGTACTTGTCGTCAAAATACTCATTTAAACTATAATATGCCTTTAGTAAAAGATTATTTTTAACAATTGTCTGAAACGACCTTAAAGGCAAGTCTAAAATATTGCTTGGTAGTTTATTATAGATTCTTATACTAAGCCCAATAAAAGAGCTATGCGTTTTGTGTAAACGGAAATATGGTACACATAATTTGTGCCTGTTCCTAGTATTAATATTGTGTATGTCACTATTCATTTTGTAAGAATTTATATGTAGTCGTACATGCATAACACTGGCATAAATATATTGTGATGCTACAGTAAGAATACCAATATTTTTAAATTTTTCTTTAAGTGAGACTCTTGTCTTTAACTGGTAAATGGCCCTAACTGCTCGTTTTTGTAATATAAAAATATTTTCGATGTCAGCGGCCCTACCCCATAATAATAAATGTTCCGCAATCGCCGATTTGTTGGTTTGACGGTTCTTTACAGCTTTGAGCTTTGAATTTCATCGTCCTCAAGTCCTCTCCACGAAACGCCACTTTTACCCAAGAGTTGTGCGTGAAGCGATCGAAATCAGAAAACATAAACACAACACACACACAATAACAACAAAAACACAATAACTCACACTCACATGAAACTTAACAATAATCAAACATAAGTAGCCTGTGGGACCGAGCAAATTAATCCCAAGCATTTTATCTTCAATATAATCTAGCACCGAATAGAACCCATTTTGACAGTTTGCGTTTTATAACCCTTTTTGAATTTATTAAAACTTAAATTTTGTATATTCCTTGGCAGTTTATTGTAAAAGCGCACATATTGGTCTTGAAAAGTTTTTTTTATTTTCTCTAGGCGGGTGGCCGGCACTACTAGTTTGCTCTTATTTCTAGTCTTCAAATTGTGGATAACACTTTTCTTTGAGTATGATGCCTTGTTTTGGAATACATATATTAGGTTGGATCCTATTATTCTAATCCTATTATTCTAAGTAATTGTCATCGTTATATATGCACTGCACTAGATATTAGATTCATAATGGACGGTTTTTATTTGACGTTAGGCCTCGCTTACGACATGACTTTAATCGGCAAATACTAGATACCGCCCTAGTTATCCTACTTAGTTAGTTATCCATACCACAAGGACCTCCAAATAATATACAATTAGCTTTAAATGACTTTCAATAACGTTTGAAAGCAAACCCAAACTTCGATGGACTTAGTTTCTTGTTGTAAATACTATTTATACAAGACATAACTAGTAGTTAGTTAGTTTCATAGTTGGGTATGCTTAGAACTGTTTTGCAACCTTAGGACGTAACTTTCCAGCGCTTAGTGCCCAAGTTAAAAGCCTAAGTTTGGTCTAACTCGGTATAGATAATAATCACTTACGTAGCTTACATATTTTAGTTATAAGTCTAGTACTTATGTTCTTGTTTAATTGCATTCGAAAAGTATGAAAAGGCGCTGAAAGTGGGAATAGTGTTATATTCAATAAAGAAGTATAAAACTGAAATTGTCTAAATTAACGCCTAGATATTATATTCTTTTTATGGCACACAGAGTCGGAACTACGTGACCAACAGCACCAACTGGGATTATTTTTAAAGAAACAAATCCGCTGCTTTCCAACCGTCTACGAATCATCATCATAAAATCAGCCGAAGATGTCCACTGGAGGGCATAAGTCTCCCCCACTGCTCTCCACATCCATCCGCTGCCCGTAATCCTAACCAGATTATCAGTCTGCCTTGCAGGACCTACCTTTGCTACGACGTCCCATGTCGGGCCAAATTTCCCCCCTACCACAGAAACCGTCTTCGAATACGAAGACGGTTTCTGTGCTGTCAGAGATTTTCGGGACGCTGATTAATAATATGAAATTTATTTAGTGATCCAAGATGGCGGACGGGAAATCAAAGATGGCGGATGAGAAAATTTAAAAATCAATATGTATCATAATACCTAACCGTGTAAAACTGAAAACCTAAAAAAAATAAAAAACGGCTAACCAAATGTCAATTTCACTGATTACAAAAAGAAATCAACATTAGATATCTAACACAATTTATAGCGAACGTATTATTACATTACAATACAATACCACAAACGGGCTGACAGCCCATTTTAAATCGACAATAACAAGGCACAATAAATAATTCCTTTACTCATGTTCGATAAACGAAAAGCACTAAAACAGGGTGGTCAGTCATAATTACCGCCATAAATGTCACCCGCTTTGTATAGCTAACACTGGGTTGCCAATATAAAAATATGTTTACCCAGAAAATTGTCAAACGTGAGGCGAAACTATTATTTCAATAAAACTGCGTGACTATTTACTAAGTTACTTCGATTATGCTGTCAGCTGTAACACAATTTTACTCTACAAGCAATATTTAATACTTAAAGCATCAAGTAAATAAATGTTATTTTGATCAACAAATAGAAACGTCGTACCTATATTGAATCAAAAATACTAATTAATCAATTACGAAAATCCTATTTCAAGCAAAAGCTCACCACACGCACACCGATTCACAAATCGGTTAATAACAGAAAATGTATTCAGTTTATCGACACGATTTTTACAATAGCAACACTTGTCCTAACCCGTGAAATAAAGCAAATAAAGCACACAATATTGGTGCAATAAAACAAATTTTATTGTTAGCTGTTAGCAATAATACACGATGTAACGTTGTTTCGTTTTAAGACCTTTTTGCGATCAAAGCTTTGCTTCCACTGTTTTTTCCTGTCAGATTACAGACAAACAAAAAGTTAGATTTAGCTCAGTCGGATATCCTTTTCTGACCTAGTTCTACATCTTTATTTACGTGACAGGATTGCGAAAGCTCAAGTCATATAAAAATAAGATAGAATAGATAGAAGCTCTTCATCAAAGTTGACTTTGATGATGAGCTGCAAAGGAAACATTTCTTTGTCAATATATACCTTGACGGGTTCATCGCGTACATGTACGACTAAGTACCTCAACCCTCTTAAAACAATATGATTATTTACGATTAAACTTACTGCACGATCATTTTCATCGAACTGATTAACACTGACAATTCCATTATCGAAAAATAAACGCCAGTTGCAACCAGTTACGTAGAGACACCCATGTCTCCGTCTTCACGCCTGTACAAGTCGTTATAGCAATTCTAACTTCTTTTATCAGCGATTTGAACCCAAACATAAACGTCCCATAAATAGGTTTAATAGTAAATAAAACCAAATAAATCGTTGGCCTATCTAATAACATAATAGTACCTCATACCGAAAGCAATTTTCCTACATCCGTTGGTCCCAAACATGTTTTCGTCATGAGTAATAATTTCGGGGATATGATATGTTGCCGCTGCTTGTTGTGAGTTTGATAGACGTACTGTTACAAACGCCTTTTGAACCCTAAAACGCTTACATAGTTGCCCAACCTATACTGCTCAGCATAAACCCCTTCCAACGCCTAAATCTCCGTGTCAGCACTTTTGCCTTCCTTATCCACTCAGTCCCTTTCAACCTCAGTCTGCATCCATCATCTAACGCGAACAGTTGTCTTTAGTGTGCCAGTCTCAAGTCCTAAATCTTTGTTCTATTTCTAAATCAGTTTATACTATATCTAATATTACGTGTGTGTACCGTGTTCCAATAAATAATTTTAGCTAGTTCAAATATCTTTTTTTAAAAAGACACTTTCCCGGTCCCGCGTAACATTTGGTGGCAGCGGTGGGATTCCTCAGAAATCCCCGGTCCGTCTCCGTATCTCGCTCCGGTAATCCTCCGCCGTCTCGCATTCGTCTCTACATCGCATTCGCCGTAGTTCGAGATTCGCGCTATCTCTCGAACCGTCCATCCGCCGCATACTGCGTGGTGAACAACACCCGAGTTCCCGAGTTCCAGTCCCCGAGTGGCCCGCAGACAGGCCGCTGAGCTCCAGGTTCCTAGGAAGGGACATACCAACTCTACACGAGGTGACCATGCTCATTCTCCTCGTCATCGGCGCCAGCGTCCTGTAAGTGCAAACATTTTTATCCAGTGCAGTGCTATATTATTCCATTTCAAAATCGAAAGTGCCCAAATTCATAAAGTGAACAAAGTCCACACAGTGCGTTACAATTCCATATTCTCAGTACTACATCGTTATCAGTTCCGGCCGCCCGACCGTCGCCGCATCGAGCTACAACAAACTCCATTGTTACTTACACTGTAACACTATACCAAATCTTATTCAAGCTTTGTACTATCTAAGTAACCCTTTGTTCTAATTCTTACTATAAGTTCTATATCTTTCCATTTTGCCTTTGTGTATTTCTGTGTTTCTTTGTACTATTTTTAGCTGTGAATAATGACGACAAAGAAGGAAGAAACCGTTCTCCTTGACCGTATCGACATTAAATACACTATTCAAATTCATTAAACTCTACGATGGGTCTCGCGATAAACTAAATTCCTTTATAAATAACTGCGAAAACGCATATCGATTAGCTTCAACAACTCAAAAACTAATCCTTTTAAATTTCATTCTTTGCCGGCTTGAAGGCAAGGCTGAATCCGCTGCTTCTATAAAAGACTTCGACAGTTGGGAGTCACTTAGCTCTTTCTTACAGTCGCAGTTCGGTGAGCGTAAACATTACGCTCACTTACTTAGTGAATTACAAGAAACTCACCAATCGCCGGGTGAGTCGGTCAGCCAATATTCAATCAAAATTGAAACATGTCTCGCTCAAATCCTTACAGAAATCACTCTTTCAAATAAGAAAAAAGCAGAGCTGTCAGGAAAGACTTTCGCTATGGAATATCTAGCCTTCCACTATTTCCTAATGGGTCTTATACCTAAAATCGGCAATCTAGTTCGCATGAAAAGTCCTTCTACGCTCAACGAAGCTATTAACTATGCTATATCCGAGGAAAAAATACAAATGCTACTATCAAAACGTTATCCTTATCAAAATCGATACTCACAAAAACCTTCTAATTCCCAAGATCGTCCTAAACCAATGGTCCACAACGTTGGTCAGTCGTCCAACTCTACGCCACCTACGTGTCGATATTGTAAGAACGTAGGGCATACCATAGACGTCTGTCGGAAACGCGAATACAACAACAATAGGGCTAGGAATAATAACACCTACCCCCAACGCTCTAACCCGAACACGACTCGTCCTCCCCAACGTCCAAACTTCCAAAATCGAGTCCACTACACCCAAGACGACTCTACCTACGAGGAAGACCTTCCTTTAAACGAATAGAGGGTTCACGACGGTGTCTCGTGAGACCCCAAAACCATTCAAAATCGTCTCAATCCTTTCATAATGACACCCTTTCTAAATCCACTGTATCAAGAGCTACTCCACAGGGTAACCAGCCCCAAAAGGGAAGCTCAATCATTTCTAAATCCACTGTATCAAGAGCTACACCGCAGGGTAACCAGCCCCAAAAGGGAAGCTCAGTCACTGTATCTACTAAATCCTCTGTATCCAGAGCTACACCACAGGGTAACCAGCCCCATAAGGAAAGCTCTATCTCTGTATCCTCTGTATCCGCTGTTCCTACTAAATCCTACGCATCCGCCGTATCAGGAGTTCGACCGCAAAACTCTATCACTGCATCCTCTGTATCCATTGCATCCCGAGATAGTCTTACTAGATCCTCTAAACCTTGTATATCCACTGTATCCTCTGCATCTCATAAAATACTTACCAAATCCTCTGCATCCGCTGTGCCCTGTACATCCACTGCATCCTCTGTATCCACTGCATCCCGAGATAATCCTACCAATTCTCCTAGACCTCCTACATCCACTGTATCCTCTGCTCCCTCTGTATCCTATAAATACCTACCAGATCCTCTGCATCCACTATGCCTCTTACACCCGCTGTATCCTCTGTCCCCGCTGCATCCTCTACGTCTCGTTATATACATACCAGATCCACTGTTCCCACTGCATCCGCTGTATCCTCAAAACGACGACGCTTTATCAGATATCCTAAATCCTAAAAGCAATAATCACTCACCTGATAATTCCAATCCTCTGTTTCCTCCCGCCGAATCCTCTGATCCCGCTGAATCCACTGAACCCGTTCTAAATCCTCACTCACCTTCTGGTTCCACTGCTTCTCCTGCTAATCCCGCTCCTCCTTCTGATGAAAACTACAGCAAATTCCTGAAAATCATGTCAGAAAAACAATTTAATAGTAATACTAAAATCCTCGAATTTAACGAAAGTATTCTTAAAACTCCTAGCAAACACATCGTTATTCCTACCTCAATCGACCTTGATACTTCTAACCCGTATATCGAAGAAATCCTAAGCAACATCCCAGATCCTAGTGAATTCCTAAATAGGGAAAGAACCCTATATACGTTTATGTCCTTTGAGCACAAAGGATCCACTATATACTTCCTATTTACCAAAGTATACCATTTCGACAACTGCTCTTATGAATCTATTTACCTTAAAAAAGCCTAATCTATCTTAAAAATCAATTCCTTGCTATATCCTTATCTCTAACCAACGAAAGCTTAGAAATAGCTATCATTACTACCTCAACCCTCAAAGCCTTTAACGAAACCATTTATACTATAAATCATAACGAGCATGAATTAAATGTCGCCATCGACGGTCTTAACCAAGACGTTAAAAATCGAACTTTTATCGCCAGAGAATAAGGAATAAGATCACGTATCCTAGAATTAATTTCCATGATAGAGAATAGTCTCTTAACTCTATCCTTCAAAGTCGAAGATATTATAAGCTCAATAATGTTTAGTAAATCAAATATACTTTACCCTTCTATTCTAACGCCTAAAGAACTCTATACTGAGTTGATTAATAATTATAGATTCATACCAAATTATAAACGCCTTCCAGTCCTTCTAAGCCTAAATAATATACAAACAATTATAAATGTGTCTTCTATATGTTGTTATGAAAACGAAAACAAAATAGTTTTCGTCTTAGATATTCCATTGGTCAATCCTGCTAATTTCCACTTGTACCATAATTTACCCTGTCCAGTACCCTATGAACCTCGTAACCCTGTATCTTATACTACTATTGTTCCTTCTACCAAGTATATAGGCATAAGTAAAGATAAGTCCACTTATTGTAAACTTAATAATCTGAATGACTGTAAAATGATAAACCATGAACATTACCTGTGTAACACTCCGATATCCTATTCCACTGTCGCAACTCCATCCTGTGATATAGAGATTATTACTAAAGTACTTACCGAAATTCCCGAATTATGTAACACTCATTTTTTCACTGGAAACGTAAACATTTGGCAACATTTACAAAACAGCATATGGTTGTTTGTCATGTCCGATAGAAGTAAGCTAAATATAGAATGTAATACCTCTCGGTTATTGTACTTACCCCAAGGGTGTGTCGCCTATTGTAAAGACACACGGCTAGTCTCTAAGAATAATATTAATATTATATTAAAACCTATAATCGCTAAATTAAATATCCTTAACGACTCCTGCTGTAATTTCAATAAATATACTAGTATTGTATCCAACTTACCTATGTAAATCTAGATTCCATTGCTTTTGAAAATCCTAAACTACTTAAAGAATTAAACGAATTTATTGAAAAACCGCATATTGTACTCTATGAGAAGTACTATACTTCCACAATCTATGTAATCCTAATTCTAGTTTTAATTTGTACTATTTTCATAATTTGTAAAACTAGCATACTCAGGAAAATTTTAAAATCTCGCGAATCTCCTATACCTGAACCCGAAAATGATGAAATCGAACTTCCTACTATAACACCACCTACTCTTCGTATTCGCAACTCTTAATCCTTGCTATTTCCTTCCTTTCCCGTAAACTTCATTTTTACCGTGAAGTTTACTCTAAATCGGGGGTCTGTTACAAATGCCTTTTGAACCCTAAAACGCTTACATAGTTGCCCAACCTATACTGCTCAGCATAAACCCCTTCCAACGCCTAAATCTCCTTGTCAGCACTTTTGCCTTCCTTATCCACTCAGTCCCTTTCAACCTCAGTCTGCATCCATCATCTAACGCGAACAGTTGTCCTTAGTGTGCCAGTCTCAAGTCCTAAATCTTTGTTCTATTACTAAATCAGTTTAGACTATATCTAATATTACGTGTGTGTACCGTGTTCCAATAAATAATTTTAGCTAGTTCAAATATCTTTTTTTAAAAAGACACTTGCCCGGTCCCGCGTAACAGTACGTTTAAATTAATATTTGTGTACCAAGGTGGCATTATGTGGAATTGTCTAATGGCTTTGAAAGGCATATGTCTCTGTTCTCGGGCTACCGATGACAAACGAACGATTATAACCTGGGTTGAAATTGTAACATAGAAGAACTGAATTCCAACGCAAATTAGGAGAAACCTTTCATCTGGTAATGAACTGAGGTATCAGCCTTTACTGGGAACAAAAATCTTTCAATTAGCAAGCATAATTATGTTTTAAGCTGATTGACCGATCGATTCCCATTCAATTTTATCATGCCCAAATTATGTCGCCAGAAACTTCATAGATACATACTCGTATTCGAAGCTTTTATTTCCAAATGTCCCACCACGACAGATAGCCGGTCGAATATTTAAAACACCCTTGCAGCCAATGTAAAAAAAAAACAAAACGTATGCAAAATAGTAATTATTTTAAAAGGCTGTCTGGAATATTTATTGTGTTATACATTACCGCGTTTTATACGCACACCCCTTGCACGATTATTCTGAAACAATTCAGCAATTAGCATTAACAGCACCCTAGAGCAATAAACTACAAGAAGCTATGCCTAACCCTTCCATGAAAGCCACAGCTCTAAAAAATTAAATATCAAGCATTAAAATTATCTTTGCCTATAAACAACTGGCTGTTGTCGCCCAAAAAATATAAAAAGCCATTGTACTTTAGCTAATCTGTTAAGATATGGTTTCAAAGAGCCAGTTAGGTCACATTTCAGTTCTAAAAAAACAAAAAAGAAAAACAAAGTATACAGTAATAGAACGAGAAAGGTCCCCAGAGCAATAACAGTTTTAATTATGTTAAAAATTACGCCCAGGCAACTTTTCCGGTTGGCATCTTTGCCAGTCGATTTGCTTTTACGGTAATGATAATTTCTTCGTACGAAACGATGCCCGCAATTTTTGCTCTAATATTGAAAACGAAGTTTAAAAATATTTTTCTTTTTTTATATTTAGTGCGTCCGCTCAACGGAAGATTAGTTTTGAATTTCTACTATTTATTATATCCCTTGATTCACAAATAATAAGTAAAAAAATACAATGTAATATTATTATTTGCGATAGAATCTTTTGATGCACAAAACATTAGGAAATAGTTATTTGTGCAACAAGAGAGCAAAGTTGTTTTTTGTTTCGAGTGCTGATTTTGAGTCCCGAGCAAGCGAAGGATTCTATGATTGATTCACGTAGCGAGTGAATCAAAGTTAGAATCCTGAGCGTAGTGAGGGACTCAATAGCACGAGATACAAAAAACTTTGCTCTCGTGTATCACACATATGCATGTATCAGCATCAGCGAAATTTTTTTTCCCGCTACTTTTTTAAATCGCGTTTTAATACCGCGTCCCTGATGTTTATTTTTCAATTAATGTATCATTGTTGTAATTCCAAATAAAAATTAATTGGTTAAATACCAATTTTATGCTATTAATTAGACTTATTTTTATTAAAATCCAATAATAAATTAAACATATAAAAAAAGTAATTTCTTTATTACAAATATCTTTTTTATTTGCGTTACCGAAGGTATTTTCTTTGAGGTCGAATTCCAAAATCGAATTTCGAATTCGAAGGGGTTTGTTTTTTCACGCACTTTTTATATGCATGTGAAAGAGACAGAGCACAGAAAAATTCCAATGTTTCAAATTAATGGCTGATCAGTGTCAATTCGTGACACTGAAGATTGAAAAATTAAAAAGCTACTTTTACTCACGCTCGAATCAAAATCGCCTTTTGTTCACTGTTGTCTCGCAGCAAAAGCGGCAAGTTTGAGCTGCTGTGGTGAAAAATATTTTTCCGCTAGCTTTTTGCAGTCTCCATTGTGCGGACTAACACTAAACAGAACTGTAACTGTTCATTATCACTTAAGAAATTTGCATAGGGAAAAGAAAAACAATTACAGAAAGAGTTCGAAACGAAGCATAATAGGAGAAAGACGCCAGTTACAGAGGCACGTGGATAATTTTTTGAACCATAGTATCAAATACTCTGGCAGTCTAGACTTATATCATCAAATACTTACTACTCCGTCCGGTACGCCCGGTACTTTAAAGCGGTAGCTACTGGCATATATCGGTTAACATTGGTTTAGGTAGTAGAGCCTTGCTGATTTCAGCATGTATGGGCCGGCTCGACCGGGGAAGTACTACCCTCTCACAGAAAATCGTCGTAAAGTAACAGTACCTAAACTGTTGCGTATCGTTCGGTGAGTGAGAGTACCGGAGACCCTATCCCCTATTCCTTCTCCCTCATCCTACTCCTCATCCTATCCCTTTTCCCAACCCCAAGGGGCGGCAACGCACTTGTGACTCCTCTGGTGTTGCTTGTGTCCATGGGCGGCGGTAATTGCTTACCATCAGACAATCAGTCTGCTCGTTTGCCGCCTATTACCATAAAAATAAAAAAAATAAAAAAATAACAAAGTGAAGGAAAGATCATGATGAAAGCTGCATGTCCATGTGTTCTCCATAATGCGTCCGAAAGACATGTGAAAACTGCTAACTTGCATTTGGCCAGCGTGATGGACTACCAAGTTTCCTCATGACGTTATCTTTCACTGTTTAGCAAGTGACGATTAACAATTCAATAAGCACATTAATTCGAAAAGTCATTAGCGCGCTAAGGATTGAAACCCAAGACCCTATCTATATATATATATATCTTGTTACTATATTTCAGTGCAAATATAGACATACAAGCATTGAGCGAGAAATTGAGTATACAGCCGAATTGTTTGATGCAAAGCACTGTACCGATGTTGGTTGTTTATACGAATCTCTGTTCGTGTAGGTCAATAAGATTGTTCATACGAGGCTTAGCCGAACTGTTACGATCGATTCATGTGCCAAAACCAAAAGGTATGCCTACTATTTCTATTATTAAACTGCTAATGTCCGTTAATATTCTGTTGGAGGTCGATCTTAACCCAACCCAGTGAATCAACTGGTTAATGCTGTAACCAGCGTGTCTATGCTACTTAACAATTATGTGTACCTACTCATTTGAAACCTAATAGAAGTTTGTATCCGCCATCTCAGTATTAAACTTTTAATATGACGTCAAGAGCAATTCAAAATTACTGTGACTGAACAGCACTTAAACATAACGCTGATATCGCGAGCTCATTCGAAGATAACTTAAAATGGCTGCCGCTCGAAAGCCCAAAGGAAATCAGTGAGGTGATATCCCAAACGTTAACAAACTTCTTAAAGACGAAACTTTGAAAGAAAGTAATACTTGAAGCTGTTAATATTAAAATCGATAAACGGAATGGCTTCTCCGAGACTGATTTTGAAGTTGTGTTAATTTCCATCAGACGATTATCAAGTTGAAAAGTAAGTTTTCTTTGGCGATGTCTGTTAATTGCCGATAACTTGGACCAAGTTGACAGTGTTGATCGTTTCGCGGAGTTGAATGTTGAATTTGTAAGTAGCGCGTTTGTCTAATTATTGATTTTGTTGATTGTGGTTAGTTAAATTGTCTGGAGATCTTTCTGCTAATGAGTGTAATTAACGTATCTGGAACCTTATTGGCTAAGTGCGTAAACAATATAATTTGTTTGTCATTGGTTCTTTTGTCCTGACCGTATTTCTATTTAGAATGTTTCTATTCGTCCTCATATTTGTAGAATACCTAGCAGCACTGGAACTTACAAGATTACAGTTTTGTCAACTTATTGAGCATACATGTAGGTACTCACATTATACGAAAAGTAGACGTGACGGTACGAAGATAACCTAGATTAAAGAAAATACCTGCCTACGTCTGTGTAATAAATATACCATAAGTTGGAAACCATTCCTACACAAAGGTCTGCATTTGTAGCATTGATACACATTTTGTTCACATGTGGTACACATGTGGGGACCTAACAGTGTACACCTAGTTTTACATAGATAGTAGCTGGATTTGCAATCCTTTTTTTTTTGGTGTCGGGTTGCAAAATCCTCATGGAGTCCCTGCGTCCTGGCGGGGAAGGACGAAGGGGACTGTCAGACTCTTACTGACTAAAAACCAACCCGTGCTCCTCATGTACCCATGTGTCGGAGGGTAGGATTTCACCGAACCATTCCTCGCTACCCTCCGACGGGTATTGGCCCGCCAGATGGTCAGGCGGGCCCCGAACGAAAACCCCTTGGCAGCGGATGAAGGTGTTGGGCTCCGCCGCCAAAACACCCAATCATCACTATTGGAAGTGATTACTATTATAATAGTCTAATCTAAGTCTAGGATGGGTTAAAATAGGTCCTAGTCCTTTGATAGCAAAAATAGTGAAAACTTCTTAAAATACTTTACAACTTGAGCGTATTATCGCAAAAAGCAAGATTACCATACAAATGGAGAAGCGATAATTAAATATAAATATCGCAAAAAAAAAAGCTAACAACAATATACAAGTAACGATTGGCAGTTCAATTTGTTCGCTAAGTGTAAGATGTTCTACAATGGCCACAACTCGGGATCAGGTATAGCCAACTTGTATAAATTAAGTTGCCAACTTAAATTGACTCTGCTATCAGTACCGTTGTAAAGGTGGCGGCACAAGATAGAATGTTTTATATTTGGTAATATTATTTTCTTATGTTTGAGTGAGACAGCTATATAGAAGTAAGAGTGTTCCAAGTCTCTAACGACACATATTATAATAATAACTAGCGCATGCCCGCAGTTACGCCCGCATATTTTTATCTGTCCCCAAGGAACATACGTGCTGCTTCTTGTGCCCAATAGTTTAGGCTGTGCTTTGTCTATCAGTCAGTCAGTAACGCAAGAAGACATTATACGTATAAATTTTGAGACAGGTCATAATACAATTATTAAAATATTGAGGGAGATATGTACCCCAAACTACTGTACTTCGTACAGTAGTTTAGGGAGGCAGTGCTCGCGAAACAGTCTTCTACGGGCAATATAATGAGTGTTGACTTTAAAATAAATAATTACAGTAATGGATGCGACAGTAGTTTTGAGTCCAACCAACAGTTATGATAAACGCACAGTAATAAATATAACAAGATAACTTGCAAACAATTCGTAACGGTCTTATCATTGGGTTGTCGCTTTATTCTCCGAACTTCACTGACGCGGACGTTCGAAACACCGCAGATACACTACATACCTTTTTTTTTTTTTGGTCTTGGGTTGGAAAATCCTCATGGAGTCCCTCCGCCCTGGACTAAAAACCAACCCGTGTTCCTCACGTACCCGTGTGTCGGAGGGTCGGGTATCGCTGAAGCATTCCTCGCTACCCCCCGACGGGTATTGGCCCGCCAGATGGTCAGGTGGGCTCCGAACAAAACCCCCTTGGCGGCGGATGAAGGTGTTGGGCTCCGCCGCCAAAACACCCTGCGGTCGCAGAGGATAGGGAGGACGGCAACGTAACAAGCATCTCCTCTTCCTCTGCGGCCCCACCGCGACGCAACGATGGTGCGCCCCCATTTGGTCGCGGGAGATAGGGCGCGCGGCAACGCAAAACCGACACGCCTCTCCTCCCGCGACCGCACCCGACTGCGAGGGACAGAAGAACTGTCCCTCGCACACGCCCCTTTGGCCGCGTCCTGCGCAGGCCTCCGTCAAGCCCACACGGAGCGTCCCCTCCTGGATTCCTCTTAGCTTCACCGCGGGTGACCAATCCACGGTTACTGAGCCCCCCACCACGACAAGGTGGAGATCCCACGGGGGGGAGATACACTACATACTGCATCTAGTACTGTTAATGCTGATATCACTGAGCGTAGAGAAAGGAAGATTTCAACCAACAATGTGCTGTCAGATTATTTTTTATTATACTAATAACAAGAGTAACATAATGTCAGAATAATTTGAATTTAAAAGAAATCTTTGACAATTATCTTATACCTACTCATATATAAAGCTGAAGAGTTTGTTTGTTTGGTTGAACACGCTAATCTCAGAAACTACTGGTCCGATTTGAAAAATTCTTGCAGTGTTAGATAGCCCATTTATCAGGGAAGGCTATAGGCTATATAACATCATGCTATGAGCGAAGGGAGCGGAACAGTAGCCTTAAATAAAGCGGGTGTAACCGCGGGCGTCGTCTAGTTTCATATAAAATCAATGCGCTAAGAATAAATGTTGTAGGTACTTATTTATAATTAGGTATACTAGTATGCTTTACTTCAACTGGCCGTTTGTTCCTCAGATCAGTGACACTAACTGTTTATTCAGAGATCGTGTTCGATTGTCATTCAGGGCCTCAAGTCTGCTATTTTAAACTCATTCGTCATTCCAACACTCATTTGTCATTTTATGCCATGTCTTTCAATGGAGTGTCAGTTGTCGACCATTGGAAAGTGATAATGACGCCATTGTAGTAGACTACCATACTTGTCAAAATCAACAATTATGACGTCAGTGATAGACCATTTTGGTACTATTGTAATAGCAGACTTGAGACCCAGGCCATACTTTCCATAGTGAAATGATTGCGATGGTATCTTTTTATAACTGATCTTTGTAAGTCATAATAAAATTGTATGTATGAAATAGTCTAGTCCTAACTGTCCCAGAATATTATTTTAACCAATTGACGTTGTGAATTACTTGGCAAACATTTATGGACATATTGTACGAATAAAATCAAATATAGCTGTAAAAGTAATGATAATTTCTTCGTACGAAACGATGCCCGCAATTTTTGCTCTAATATTGAAAATATTTTTCTTTTCTTTATATTTAGTGCGTCCGCTCAACGGTGAATTAGTTTTGAATTTCTATTCTGCTATTAATTGCCTCCCTAAGCCAATGTGATTAAAAACTGTCTAGAATTGTTGGTAAGAATATTATGATAGGTCTGCAAGTAAGTTTAATAATATATGAATTTATTATCTCGCTTACTTCGCAAATAAGTTAAAAATATACAATTTATACCATTTTAGTATCTGTCATAAAGTCTTTTGAAACAAAACATTATGAAAATATTTTACGCTAGCTTTTTGCAGTCTCCATTATACGGATTAACAGTAAACAGAACTGCTGTAAAAACAAGAAAAAGAACTGTAAAAACAATTATAGAAAGAGTTCGAACAAAGAATAATTGGTAAAAAGATACGAAAACGAGAAACAACACGCCAGTGATAGATGCGGTAATGTTAGCACAGTATCCAATACTGTAGCAAATACTCTTTCTTTTTCTTTATCAATTACATAGGAGAACCGTTAAACGTCATTGATAGGGACGAGCATTATTTTGGTTAACCAATAACATAAATCAGAGACGGTGAAGGAAACACCGTGAGGAAAGCTGTATGCCTGTGAGTTTGCAACCCTCACTTGGTCAGCGAGGTGGACTATGGCTTGTTCCTCCTCCCCGTAACCTCCCTTGCACAGCTTGTTAATAGGGCGCTTATTAAAAGCGTCTACGACACCTTCTGATATATAATAAATGTCTACTTAACAATATTGTGTACCTACTTGTTGAAACCTAATAGAACTTTGTATCCCAACTCAGTATTCAACTTTTAACATGACGTCAAAAGCAATTCAAAATTACTGTGAACAGCTCTTAAACATAACGCTGATATCGCGAGCTCATTCGAAGATAACTTAAAATGGCTGCCGCTCGATATATTAATAAATAATAAATAAATATTCTACCACATTCACACAACACCATCTAGTCCCAAACTAAGCAGAGCTTGAACTATGGGTACTAGACAATGGATAAACATACATATATACTTTTTTTTTGTAAATACATACATATTATATATAGAAACATCCAGACCAAAACAAACATCCATGTTCATGCACACAAATGTTTGACTCGAGCGGGAATCGAACCCGCGACCTTCGGCGTAGCAGTCGCTAACACTCCCGCTGCGCCAACCGTGTATACTTATTATAAGTACATGGATATGAGGCTACTATTTTTATTTTTCCTTAACTATTGCGGTATAAATTCTATCGCGAGCCGTTCACTCCGCCACTCTACGTTTTAAGATGAGGGCTACGAAGTATGTGCGACTACCCGATGAAACTCATTCGGGGCCTACTCACTAAAATCACCGTGATGTCTACGTCCCGTAAATTCGGGTCATGTGAGTCACGGTTAGTATACTGTATACCTTTACCCCAAACCCGGAAACCCGGCGAATGGTGTGAGTGTTACTACTGAACATCGACGTAAGCTGAATGGGACCATCTTGCCGCAGTTTGATATTTATTTTTGTTAGTTATTAGTCGTTATGTATAACACTATTATTCTGAGTAATTGTCATCGTCATAGGTATATAAAGTGTAAACACTGCATTAGATATTAGATACTTAATGGAAAGTTTTTCTTTGACGTAAGGCCTCTCTAACAATATGACCTTAATGGGCAAGTGCTAGATACCGTCCTAGTTATCCTATACAGCTAGTTAGGAACACCACAAGGTCCAAGCGATATATAATTATCTTTCAATGACTTTCAATAACATTCGCAAGCAAACCCAAACTTCGATGGACTTAGTTTATTCTTGTAAATACTATTTATACAAGACATAACTAGTATTTAGTTAGTTTCATAGTTGAGTATGTTTAGAACCGTTCTGCAACCTTAGGACGTAACTTTCCAGCGCTTAGTGCCCAAGTTAAAAGCCTAAGTTTGG
Source organism: Euclidia mi (assembly GCA_944739405.2). Taxonomy (NCBI): domain Eukaryota; kingdom Metazoa; phylum Arthropoda; class Insecta; order Lepidoptera; family Erebidae; genus Euclidia; species Euclidia mi. Next base: position 91,364,097 of record OX123181.2, on the reverse strand, counting down.
TCTAACTCCGTATAGATACTTATGTATACTTACGTAGCTTATGTTGTATGTGTATGTATATGTTTTAGTTATATGTCTAGTACTTATTTTCTTGTTTAATTGCATTCGAAAAAGTATGAAAATTTATCTTCATCAATATTCAGAGAGTAGGGGGATGAAGAGGTTCGCGTCCGTGGAAAGATTACCTAACAAATGCCCTACACGTGTCCCCCGGGTGGTGCAAAACGAACCTCAACGCCGAACATCGGGCGGCGGTCAACTAACCCGACACTACTGGCCTAACAAGCCGGTCTTCAGTGGGTATAAGGAAATGAATAACCACGCCCGCAACCCGCAACCGCTTTGTTGCGATCTGGTGTCTTGGCTTCATCGCCTGGACAGAGAGGAAGAAATCCTCTATAAAATAATTACCCCAATTCTACGGTGGGATACGTGCCAATGGAATGCATGGCTGATGGGAGATCAGTCCCTAGCGTCACCCTCGACGGACCTGGCAAACGTCGTTGTAGTGAGCCTACTTGGGGGAATGGGCGTCACCCCTCAAGTGACCATTTATATCGACCCTACTCAAAGTACTTAAAACAACGTACGCAATACCAACTCAAAATAATTTTGAAGCCTTGGAAATTGCAGATGATACTGAACCTCCTAAAGAACATAAAGAGCCTAAACCACCTAAACCAGAGCCCATATTTGTCATTGGAGTCTTAGACATAAGGAAATTAAAAGACCTTCTCGCAGCTATTGAAGACGCTGATAAATACACTGACCCTGAGATCAGGTCATATAGTCAAAATTATGCCAGTAGATGTAGATACTCATAAAAGCATAAGAGCTAGTTCTATGGAAAAAGATGTGAGTCACTATACGTACAGACTGAAAAGCGAAAGGGCCTATCGTGTAGTTCTACGTGGCCTACGCTCATCTGAAGACACTGAAGTTATAAAAAAAGAACTTCAAGAACTCGGACACGAAGTCAGGCACATAATGAATATAAGACACTGAAACACAAAACAACCAATGCCCGTATTTTATGCGGACCTTGAACCAAAACACAACAACAAAGACATCTTCAAAATTTATAAATTGAATCACGTCAAAATATCATTTGAAGCGCCATATAAAATATTGGACGTTCTGCAATGCAAGAGATGCCAGAGATTTGGATATACAAAAAACCAATTCAATCGACCATTCAAATGTGTTAAATGCGGTGAAGATCACTCCACATTAAGTTGTCTAAAGAGGCCTGATACTGAAGCGACTGCGCAAATTGCCAAGAAAAGCACCCAGCAAGCTACAAAGGCTGCACGAAATACAAGCAATATCGAGACTTAATAATGAAAAACTCCTCTAATAGAAACAGAAACACTGAACAAAAAACTAAACAACTGCCAATCTTTGAAATTAATACTATTGAACAAGAAAATAACCAAAACAAAAAATACTCGAAAACAAACTACACTACATATGCACAAGCAACAAAGTCCAACATCCCAACAGGAGCAAAATTGACATCAAGAATCCAAACAAATTGTCGAGGTACTAGATGTCATGTTTGACAAAATTCAAAACATGATGAAAGCTATGTTAGACAACATGATGAACCGAATGATCCAATTAATCACCAGTTTTATAAAACGCCCCTAAACTTAAGGGTAGTTACCTGGAATGCCAATGGACTAACCGAACGCAGACTGGAATTTTAACTTTTCCCAAAAACTGAAAAAATTCATGTGGCTTTAATTTCAGAAACGCGTTTTACCCTAAAATCTAATTTTAGTTTCCAAAATTATAAAGTATACGCAACAAACCACCCTTCTGATAACTCTCATGGTGGAACTGCAGTTATAATAAAGAAGAATATAAAACACTATCCCCTTGATGAGTTCAAACTGAAAAGATACAGGCTACCTCAATCAGAATCCAAGATGACAAAACGGAAACAGCATTAACTGCAATATATTGCCCACCTAGGCATCTTATTACTTCAAATGATTTTATAAATTATTTCAAAACACTGGGTAGCAGATACATCTGTGGGTATGATTGGAACGCAAGACACGTTTTTTGGGGCTCTAGACTAACCGCACCACGTGGTCGCCAACTATATACAGCTATGAATGAACTCAGCCTGAAATGCGCTTCACACGGAAACCCTACATATTGGCCTGCAGACCCAAACAAGGTGCCAGACCTGCTTGATTTCTATATGATCAAAAATATCCCGCTAAGTCAAATAAGCATAGAAGAATGTATCGACCTTTCATCGGATCATACACCTGTTATAATTAATGTCATGTGCAAGGCTGTCCGAATTGAGGGTCTATTTTAAATGAACATGTAACTGTGTATTTGATGGCATTACACCATTGCATTTAGACCAAACAACATCTTTTATTTTGTCTCCCAACACACAACATTGCATGGCGACCCTGCCAGTGCTGCCTGTCGGCAGTACTGAGCTTGTGGTTAAGTAAAGTTAAAAGTTTTTTTGGAAAATTGCGCTATCGAAACACAATTGGCGTTTTTGCGTTTTAATATAAAATATTTGTGCTCGTCAATACGACATAAATGCGATACTATTGCGGATACCGACGAAGAAGGGAGCCATGGCGCTACAGCGCTTTCCAGGCGTTGGCCCGTGGCGAAGGACATGCTTGTCCTTGAGCCAAGAATCAGCAGGACAAGGTCAAGGTTGTGGACCATGGACAGAAATGCTGCCCGAAGATTTCAGGAAAGTGAGGATATGTGAGGTGACGTTTTTAATTTTATTCATTGCCGCGGACAATTATTACTATACAAATTTTACTTAGTATATTTTAGTTATAACTTTCTCATTTATGAATATAATCTTTTAAAATGTAGCAGTGTCTAGAAAATAAGTATAATAATATGCCTGTTGACAATTTATAAAAGTAGTAAAGCAATATTTTAGAAATTTAATTATTTTTGTTGCATTGAGGTAAGTAGAGCGTAACTTTTTTTTCTACATACATCTCAAGTTTTCATACAAAGTTAAACGAGAGTATTAATGATGACCTTGTAAGAGTAATATATAATGATGCCACATAAGCGGATCTGTAGTGGGAACTTTCAACTTTCGTATTTTTTTTTTTTATTTGCCTGTTATTTTTGATTTTTAATGCCTAAGAGGCGTTAATATTACAAATTATTTAATTGTTTTATTATTGACAATAGATTTATATGAGTATGAAAATTTAAGTTTAGTGAATCATGATTTAGTTATTTTTCTGCAAGTATATCAGTGGTATGTCGCCTTTTTTTTTTTTGGTATCGGGTTGGAAAATCCTCATGGAGTCCCTCCGCCCCGGGGGGGAAGAACGAAGGGGACTGTCAGACTCTTACTGACTAAAAACCAACCCGTGCTCCTCATGTACCCATGTGTCGGAGGGTAGGGTTTCACCAAAGCATTCCTCGCTACCCCCCGACGGGTATTGGCCCGCCAGATGGTCAGGCGGGCCCCGAACGAAACCCCCTTGGCGGCGGATGAAGGTGTTGGGCTCCGCCGCCAAAACACCCAGCGGCCGCAGAGGATAGGGAGGACGGCAACGCAACACCGCATCTCCTCTTCCTCTGCGGCCCCACCGCGACGCAACGATGGTGCGCCCCCATTTGGTCGCGGGAGATAGGGCGCGGGGCAACGCAACACCCACACGCCTCTACTCCTGCGACCGCACCCGACTGCGAGGGACAGACAGAACACGGGGGGGAGTGGTATGTCGCCTAAGGTATCAAATTGTAGACGTGTTATCTGAACCTTTACCAACACTTTAAGTTACGCGTGGCTTTGCTTTATAATACATTTTTTCTAATATTATGTACTTCAAGTAAAAACTGTAGTTATCTTTAGACTCATAAGTTTTCAGTTTAATTATGTAGTTGTACATGGCGATTCCTTAACTGAATAAATTGATTTACATTATCGTCTTTTTGAAAGAGGTGATATTTTGCTACAGTTTACGTTATATTTTTTTTGTCATAATTATGATTTTCAAATGAAGTTCAATCTACCTATTTATAATTATCATTACCTACTTGGCACATATGTAGCTCCTAGCAACAATAGTGATATCTTGTTTTAAAACTTGACACCAACTGGAGAACGTATTCACGGTAAAGTGATGTCATCTGCATTGATCTGCATCAGCGATAAGTGCAATAACTTGTGTGATAAATGATACGACTGAATATTATTATTATGTATCTAATGAGTGTAGTATGTAGTATTGTTTTATCAGATTTCTTAATGAAAACGTAGAACTGTACTTCTTTATTTAAACGTTGTCGAAGTATTGAATTGAATTATTTTTGATAAGTTTATGGAAGATCAAAGAAATGTCTAAGTATGAACGGTATTAAAAATCTTTTTGGCACTTTATGATGTAATTAGGTTCCGTCGTCGTCTTGAATATAATAAGATAGGAATATTGAAAGGTTGCATATAATAGATAGAGTATGTTAATAGAATGAGTATGTTGTTGTGATAGTTTTATTGTGTAGAGAATATTGCATGGGAATAATTTGGTAAATATGTTTTTGATAGCAATATGGACTGATCACCCAAAAGCGACGTTGAATTTATATATACCAGAATATTCATGTAGCATTTGGAAAGTTTAAATGATTTGTTATTGATTGGAATTATATTGTAAGAGATGAGATATTAGTAGGTAGGTACACCGAGGTAAAATTACATTGATGGGTTCTGTGCCTTCAATTTGATCATGGTGCAAACGAGATTTCTCTGTGAAAATTGTTGGTGACCAAAGAAGTCTTAAAAGAAAGGCCCTTATTATAATAATAATGAAAGTCGACTAAGAAGTTAAATGTATCTTATGATTATAATGATAAATAAAATGATGAAAGAATGTCCGGCGGGACCGATGCGAAAAAATATGTGTACCTCGAACCAATGTGATGATTGTGATGAAAATATATGTGTAGGTACCTACGTTGTGAAATGTATGTTATATGGATAAAGAAAGATACTGTATTTGAAAGGAAAAACGGTGTGTTGGTTTTTGTATTTGTATATTTAAAGACATGATTTTGTGTAGCACAAAGATTATTAAATAATTTTATAGCAAAGGAAAATTTAATGTTTTATAGAAAATGCCATAAAAACTAGATAAGTGATTTAATTAAATAAAGATTATAATAATATTCAGTCAGTTCTGTAATGAGATTATTTGATTTGTGAATTAAGCAATATAATATGATATTACTTGATATATTTTTCGTCATATGCGTCTTTAAATAAATATTACTAAAAATATGTATGCACTTATACAACAATTTTATGAATATTATTTTTTATACATTTTTATGTTTCGTTTTGTTTTGTATTATGATGTGTGTGTTATGTTTTTTTGTGTCCGAATTATGTATGTACCGTTTCAAAACTAATTAATGTTAAAATGTCAACAGTGCATTGTAGTGTGTAATTTCATTTATTTTTAGTATTTGGAATGGTTTTATATATATTATGAAAGACCACATTGTGTAACAGTGTTTATTAAAAACTTCTTATGGTATAAAAAAATATGTTAACATTTTTTTTTTTTTATAAAAGGGGAGGTGTAGTTTATGACGCGCCTTCCTTTAAATGAACATGTAACTGTGTTTTTGATGGCATTACACCATTGTATTTAGACCAAACAACATCTTTATTTTGTCTCCCAAGACACAACATTGCACTCAAAGACTTTATAATAATAAAACTAACTGGGACATCTACAGAGCCAAAATATCAGAAAACATAAATTTAATATCGACACTAAATAATGCGGATATTGTTGAATCTACTATTAAGTCATTTGTCAAGCTTATCCATAAAGCTGCCAAAGACTCAACACCCCTAGTAAGACCGAAAATAAGTTGCAATTCTTCATATTCTAAAATGATTAAACTTAAAGTCCAAGAAAGACGACAGCTGCGGAAAATATGGCACACCACAAAATATCCACAGGACAAAAAAGCCTTCAACAAGACATCTGAAGAACTTAAAAACATGATCTCCCAAACAAACAATGATCGCCTGCAAGATCAACTGTCTAAGCTAACTCCTTACGTAGACACTAACTACTCTTTGTGAAAGGTAACAAAAAAGTTCAAAAGACCTACAGCGCATATACACCCTATAAAAACCAATGAGGGTAAGTGGGCAAGAACGGATCTAGAAAAGGCCGAAGTGTTTGCCGAGCATCTTAAGTCTGTATTTCAACCACTTTCTAGTAACGACTCCAAGCATGACAGAGAAGTGAGCAAATACCTACTTTCACCGTCGCAAATGTGCATGCCAATAAAAAGTGCTAGTCTCAGAGAAGTACATAAAGAAATAAAAAGTAAAGCGCCTGGATACGATTGAATTGATGCGCAATTGCTAAAGCAACTTCCTAAAAAGGGCTTGATGCACATCACAGCAATTTTTAACGCCTGCCTAAGGCTTAACATCTTTCCTGCACAGTGGAAAATAGCGCAGATTATAATGATAGCTAAACCAGGCAAACCACTTCACGAAGCTAGTTCTTACAGACCGATAAGTCTTCTCTCTGTGATAGGAATCTTCTAGAAAAGATACTGTTGAACAGGTTGCGCGTCTACTTACCAACAGTGGTGCCGCTTCACCAATTTGGCTTCCGAGAAAACCATAGAACTATTGAACAAATCCACCGTATAACGAATACTATAAGTCGTACATTAGAACATAAACAATTTTGTTCTGCTGTATTCCTAGACATCAGTCTGGCCTTTGACAGAGTGTGGTATGACGGACTTCTGTTCAAAATCAAACAGTTGCTTCCTCATTCATTCTTCCCAATATTGAAATCGTATCTCCACAAAAGATGTTATGAGGTAAAATTCAAAAGTGAGACTTCTGCTTTAAAAGAGATTCTTTCAGGAGTGCCACAGGGCAGTATTTTGGGCCCAATATTTTACCTCCTTTATACTGCAGACTTGCCTACACAAGACGATACTATTACTGCTACATATGCCGATGACACAGCCGTTCTTTCTGTCCATGATAACCCAGCCATAGCATCAGCAAAATTACAAGCTCACATCTGCAAGATTGAAGAATGGCTAGGTAAATGGCGCGTTGAAGCTAACCAAAGCAAATCTGCCCATCTAACTTTTACCCTCAGAAAACCGACTTGCCCTTCTATAAAACTCTATAATGAGAATATTCCCCAAGCTGAGGATGCCAAATACCTTGGAATGCATCTTGATCGAAGGTTAACTTGGAGAACACACATCTGGTCTAAGCGTAAACAACTGGACACTAAAGTAAGATCAACGCATTGGCTAATAGATCGGAAGTCTCATTTGTCACATGAAAGCAAGATTGCAATATATAAGACCATATTAAAGCCAATATGGACTTATGGTATTCAACTGTGGGGGACTGCTAGTAACAGTAATATTGAGATACTCGAAAGATTTCAAAGCAAGACATTAAGAGCCATGTTAAATATATACATGAGAATCTAAACATCAATACAGTCAAACAGGAGATTGCTAAAAGTAGTAAAAAGTATCAAGCTTGAATATCCACCCACGTCAATGAATTGGCCTCCAAATTACAGGGTTCAGGAAGTGTCTCACACAAGCGATTAAATCGGCATGATGTCCTTGCGCTGGTTGCTAGATTCGATTCTGAAGAGTTCTTTGTGCTCGTATTGCCCTAATCGCAAATTAATACCAACTGATTGGCTTATTGTGTTAACACAGATTGCCAAGTCGCAGTTATACACAAAAAAAAATCTGAGAGAACGTAGTAAGTAATTCTCCAACCGAACTTCATTCGCTTACAACACCAAAGCTGCACCACTTAAAAGTCATCGCACCATTCAGCACCCCTCACTCTTTCTCTGTCACTTGACAAATGCCAGAAAAGGAAATAAAGAATAATATTTCATAAAACTCCGTCCACCATTCACATATATTATTAAAACATAACCACGTTTTAATTAAAGCCTGTAGACAAGTAAATGTGTCACTCCACGACTATAATTTTAATTAAAATATGAAAAGAAAAATGAGTTTCTGCAAAACTTCGGCTTTTCGAGAACAAAGCCTTGCAGATAAATTTAAAAATGCATGGAAGTTTCGCGTCTTATTACCTACGACGAATAAAATATACAAAGATGTTGAATTAAGTAATCCTATAATACTACAATTATGGTAAAAAAACATACGACTGCCCTAATCATAGAAATAAATAAAATTATAGTGATTGCAAACACCAAGCGTGTCATAACCATACTTGCATTTAACCAATCGTAGAAAACTAATTAAAATATTGATAAAGAAAAATAAGAGACAATACGAGAAAATTGCCACCGCACTAAACCAAGATTATGAAAAAAATATCTAAGTAATAAACCTGTAACAGCTGACAAATTTAGGGATTTGTTCATGGACTAAATACTGTAGGAAAATAAAAAAAGTGTAAAAAGACACAGTCATAATCTGACTTGCAGTAACCCGCTGTATGCGCCGACTATGCTTTGACACGTGTTTCACCTCTGCACGAGGCATCCTCAGGAGCGATGGGCTACGAATGAGTCATTGAGGGTCAGTCACTTGGGGTGGTCAATCCGAGGGTGCGTGGTGGGTTCCTCTTACCTTCCAACAGGTAACAATGGAGTTCCACCAAGTAACGCCTGATACAATCTACTAATTTATCATTATAAATCTCTGCCCTAAAATTACTTATTCATTGTTGAGTTGTCTTCGTGGTAGGTCTTAAATGCATCATTACTTTATGCATTGTGATGACCATAAAATTACTACTTTGCAACCATAATGAAGTAAAAGAATCGCAGCGAGTAAAACATCCATTATTGTGTCGTAATAGTTTCCATTTAGAATGGATATGATTAGTTTCATTTCTCCAAATAATGCTTTCAGAATTCAAATGCAGTTAAATTCACTAGATATTTAAAAATTCACTTTTCATGCAAGTAATATTCACGCAGTACCCACGAACTTTCCAGACTCGGATCATCCGAGTGGCACTAACTGGGATCATTTTCAAAGAAACAAATCCGCTGCTTTCCAACCGTCTACGAATCATCATCATAAAATCAAACGAAGATGTCCACTGCAGGGCACAGGTCTCCTCCACTGCTCTCCACATCCATCCGCTGCCCGTAATCCTAACCAGATTATCGGTCCACCTTGCAGGAGGCCTACCTCTGCTACGACGTCCCATGTCGGGCCAAATTAGCCCCGGCACAACAACCGTCTTCGAATACACGTATAATAATACCTAACCGTGTAAAACTGAAAACCTCCTCCATTTAAAATAAAAAACGGCTAACCACATGTCAATTTCACTGATTTCAGAAATAAATAAACATTAGATATCTACACAATTTATAGCGAACGTATTATTACATTACAATACAATACCACAAACGGGCTGACAGCCCGTTTTAAATCGACAATAACAAGGCACAATAAATAATGCCTTTACTCATGTTCGATAAACGAAAAGCACTAAAACAGGGTGGTCAGTCACTAAATCTGTCATAATTACCGCCATAAATGTCACCCGCTTTGTATAGCTAACACTGGGTTGCCAATATAAAAATATTTTTACCCAGAAAATTGTGAAACGTGAGGCGAAAATATAATTTCAATAAAACTGCGTGACTGTTTAGTTAATAATTTACTTCGATTATGCTGTCAGCTGGAACACAATTTTACTCTACAAGCAATATTATATACTTACAGCACATCGCGGATTTTTGAAAACATTATCGTAAATAAATGTTACTTTAATCAACAAATAGAAACGTCGTACCTATATTGAATCAAAAATACTTATTAATCAATTATGAAAATCCCATTTCAAGCAAAAGCTCACTACACGCACACCGATTCACAAATCGGTTACTAACAGAAAATGTATTCAGTTTATCGACACGATTTTTACAATAGTCCTAACTTTTCTGACCTAGTTCTACATATTTATCTACGTGGCATGAATACGAAGGCAGAAATAAAGCTCAACTTTGATAATGAGCTGCAAAAAGGAAAAATATTTCTTTGTCAATATCAAGTGTCAAAATAATATAGCTGACTTCATCTCGTAGAAGTCTTGCATAGACTTATATCCCAAGCCTCTTAAAATGGGATGATCATTCACGATTAAACTAGTCGCAAAATAGATCACCTTGAACTGAGTAAACAGTTGCATTATCGAACTATAAAAAAATAAAGGGCAGTTTCAACTACGACGTTTGAAGAGACACCCATGTCCCCGTCTTCACGCTTGTCCAAATCGTCATAGCAATTCCAACTTCTTTTATCAGAGATTTGGACCCAAACATAAACGTCCCATAAATAGGTTTAATAGTAAATAAATCCAAAGAAATCGTTGGCTTATCTAATAACATTATAGTACCTCATATCGAAAGCAATTTTCCTACATGCGTTGGTCCCAAACATGTTTTCATCCTGAGTAATAATTTCGGAGATATGATTTGTTGCCGCTGCTTGTTGTGAGTTTGATGGAGGTACGTTTAAATTAATATTTGTGTAACAAGGTGGCGTTATGTGGAATTGTCTAATGGCTTTGAATGGCATATGTCTCTGTTCTCGGGCCACCGGTGACAAACGAATGATTATAACCTGGGTTAAAATTGTAACAGAGAAGAACTGAAATTGCAACGCAAATTAGGAGAAACCTTTCATCTGGTAATGAACTGAGGTATCAACCTTTACTGGGAACAAAAATCTTTCAATTAGCAAGCATAATTTTGCTTTAAGCTGATTGACCGATCGATTCCCATTCAATTTTATCATGCCCAAATTATGTCGCCAGAAACTTCATAGATACATACTCGTATTCGAAGCTTTTATTTCCAAATGTCCCACCAAGACTAATAGTCGGTCGAATATTTAACACACCCTTGCAGCCAATGTAAAAAACAAAACGTATGCAAAATAGTAATTATTTTAAAAGGCTGTCAGGAATATTTATTGTGTGTCATTACCGCGTTTTATACGCACACCCCTTGCACGATTATTTCGAAACAATTCAGCAATTAACATTTCGAGCACCCTAGAGCAATAAACTACATAAAGCTATGTCTAACCCTTCCATAAAAGCCCGAACCACAGCCCTAAAAAAATAAATATCAAGCATTAAAATTACCTTTGCCTATAAACAACTGGCTGTCGTCGCCCGAAAAATATAAAAATCCATTGTACTCTTTAGCTGATCTGTTAAGATATGGTTTCAAAGAGCCAATTAGGTCACATTTCAGTTCTAAAAAAAACAAAAAAGAAAAACAAAGTACAAAAAGTAACAGTAATAGAATGAGAAAGGTCCCCAGAGCAATAACAATTTTAATTATGTTAAAAATTACGCGCAGGCAACTTTTCCGGTTGGTATCTTTGCCAGTCCGTTTGCGTTTACGGTAATGATAATTTCTTCGTACGAAACGATGCTCGCAATTTTTGCTCTAATATTGAACATGAAGTTTGAAAATATTTTTCTTTTCTTTATATATAGTGCGTCGACTGTAGATAAGTTTTGAATTTATATTCTGCTATTAATTGCCTCCCTAAACCAATGTGATTAAAAACTGTCTAGAATGTCTAATATCTGTTGGCAAGAATACTATGATAGGTCTGCAAGTAGGTTTAATAATATATGAATTTTTTATCTCGCTTACTTCACAAATAAGTTAAAAATATACAATTTATACCATTTTAGTATCTGTCATAAAGTCTTTTGAAACAGAACATTACGAAAATATTTTCCGCTAGCTTTTTGCAGTCTCCACTGTGCGGACTAACAGTAAACAGAACTGTAACTGTTCATTATCATTTAAGAAATTTGCATAGAGAAAGACAATTATAGAAAGAATTCGAAACAAAGTATAATTGGTAAAAAGATACGAAAACGAGAAACAACACGCCAGTGATAGATGCGGTAATGTTAGCACAGTATCCAATACTAGCAAATACTCACTGTTTTGTCAATTACATAGGAGAAGCGTGTGAAATCGTTAAACGTCATTGATAGGGACGAGCATTATTTTGGTTAACCAATAACATATATCAGAGATAGTGAAGGAAACATCGTGAGGAAAGCTGTATGCCTGTGAGTTTGCAACCCGCACTTGGTCAGCGTGGTGGACTATGGCTTATTCCTCCTCCCAGTAACCACCCTTGCACAGCTTGTTAATAGGGCGCTTATTAATATCGCCTGTGACATGTTTCTGATATATAATAACAATTTTTAGATTTAACATGCTTTTATTGAAAATCTAGAACATTTCTTGTTACTATATTCAGTGGAAATATAGACATACAAGCATTGACCGAATTGTTTGATCCAAATGCATTGCACCGATGTTGGTTGTTTACACGAATCTCTGTTCGTGTAGGTCAATAAGATTGTTCATACGAGCTCAGCCCGTCCATTGCGATCGATTCAAGTGTCAAAACGGAACAGTATATTTACCTACTATTTTTTTTCTTTGAGGGAAAGAACCGGAGTACAAAATTTTGTGAGTAGGCAGTATGATGACAATTTTGAAGTAAAATAAATGCTTTTTCTAGCTATTAAAGAGTCTCTTATAACCTTTTCATTTTCATATTGTTTGTAAAATACGTCACAAACCTCTTCTAATAGGACATCCAGTGATATCTTCCCCGAACGAGACGTTATGGTATTAAACTACTAATGTTCGTTAATCTTCTGTGGGAGGTCGATTTTACCCCAACCACGTAATTCTACTGGTTCATGCTGTAACCAGCGTATCTATGCTACTTAACAATATTGTGTACCTACTTGTTGAAACCTAATAGAATTTTGTATTCCAACTCAGTATTCAACTTTTAACATGACGTCAAAAGCAATTCAAAATTACTGTGAACAGCACCTAAACATAACGCTGATATCGCGAGCTCATTCGAAGATAACTTAAAATGGCTGCGGCTCGAAAGCCCAAAGGAAATCAGTGAGGTGATATCCCAAACATTAACAAACTTCTTAAAGACGAAACTTTGAAAGAAAGTAATACTTGAAGCTGTTAATATTAAAATCGATAAACGGAATGGCTTCTCCGAGACTGATTTTGAAGTTGTGTTAATTTCCATCAGACGATTATCAAGTTGAAAAGTAAGTTTTCTTTGGCGATGTCTGTTAATTGCCGATAACTTGGACTAAGTTGACAGTGTTGATCGTTTCGCAGAGTTGAATTTGTAAGTAGCGCGTTTGTCTAATAATTGATTTTGTCTATTGTCGTTAGTTAAAGTGTCTGAAGATCTTTCTGCTAATGAGTGTAATTAACGTGTCTGGAACCTTATTGGCTAAGTGGGTAAACAACATCATTTGTTTTTCATTGTTTCTTTTGTCCTGTCCGTATTACTATGTAGATGGTTTCTTTTCATCGTCATATTTGTAGAATACCTAGCAGCACTGGAACTTACAAGATTACAGTCTTGTCAACTTATTGAGCATACATGTAGGTACTCACGTTGTACGAAAATTACACGTGATGGTACGAAGACAACCTAAACTAAAGAAAATACCTGCCTACGTCTGTGTAATAAATATACAATGAGTTGGAAACCATTCACATACAAAGGTCTGCATTTGTAGCATTGATACACATGTGGTAGGTACACATGTGGGGACCTACAGTGCACACCTAGTTTAACATAGTAGCTGGATTTGCAATCCTGAACCTGTATAGTAATTGTAGCAGCAATGCTTGAATAACCTTTTCGACGATGAAATAAATCATGATTCTCTATTGCACGTTTATTACCTCTCTCCTGTAGAAGTAATCTAGTATTTTTGTAATACATAATTTGAATCACTTCAATATAAATAAATAATGTTTTTATTTTTCTTTCACAAAGGTAACTTACAAACTACATTGATTAATATCTAGAAAAATTATATAGTCATTTCAATCATCACTATTGGAAGTGAATATTATTATAATAGTCTAGTCTAAGTCTAGACTGGATTAAAATAACTCGTCCTTTGATAGCAAAAATAGTGAAAACTTCTTAAAATGTTTACAAATTGAGCGTATTATCACAAAAAGCAAGATTACCATACAAATGGAGAAGCAAGGCGATAAAACTAACAACAATATACAAGTAACGATTGACAGTTCAGTTTGTTCGCTAATTGTAAGATGTTCTACAATGGCCACAAGTCGGGAACAGGTATAGCCAACTTGTATAAATTAAGTTGCCAACTTAAATTGACTCTGCTATCAGTACCGTTGTAAAGGTGGCGGCACATGATAAAATGTTTTATATTTGGTAATATTATTTTCTTATGTTTGAGTGAGACAGCTATATAGAAGTAAGAGTGTTCCAAGTCACTAACGACACATATATTATAATAATAACTAGAGCATGCCCGCAGTTACGCCCGCATATTTTTATCTAATTTGTCCCCAAGGAACATACGTGCTGCTTCTTGTGCCCAATAGTTTAGGCTGTGCTTTGTCTATCAGTCAGTCAGTAACGCAAGAAGACATAATAGGTATAAATTTTAAGACAGGTCATAATTATACAATGATTAAAATATTGAGCGAGATATGTACCCCAAACTACTGTACTTCGTACAGTAGCTTGGGTAGGCAGTGCTCGCGAAACAGTCTTCTACGGGCAATATAATGAGTGTTGACTTTAAAATAAATAATTACATTAATAGATGTGACAGAAGTTTTGAGTCCAACCAACAGTTATGATAAACGCACAGTAATAAATATAACAAGATAAATTGCAAACAATACCTAACGGTCTTATCATTGGGTTATCGCTTTATACTCCGGACTTCACTGACTGTCGAAACACCGCAGATACACTACATACTGTATCTAGAACTGTTAATGCTGATATCACTGAGCGTAGAGAAAGGAAGATATCAACGAATGTGCTGTCAGAATGATTTGAATTTAAGAGAAACGTTTAACATTATTTCATATAAAATCAATGCGCTAAGAGTAAATGTTGTACTTCTTAATAATTAGGTATAATAATAAATAATTGTACATAATTTGCCAGTACCTCGGTCTGAAGCCAGCCTTAGCCCGCCTTACTCATAGTGAAAGTTCGATATTGTGCGGAACAAACATTGTTCTAACGTTGACTTGAATAATTGTTAGTTTGCCGTCCTTGGTGGTACATAGTTGAGGGGACAAATCGATTCGATGATCGTCGAAATGTATCTTCTTTCTACATCATTCTCTTTTGTAAATTATGAAATTCTGTTAGATAATTGAAACCGTTAGTTCCAGATCCAGTAATTTAGGTACACCATCACATAAGCGTAGCCCCAGGCTCTAGAGCGAGGGTATAGAGTCGCAACCGGGATAACGATAAGGCGATGATGATGATTCGCAAATCGCAACCTACCAAAACTCGAATCTGGCTCAAAAGTGAATCCCTTTAATGACGCAGAAACGTTGCCTCAATGGCTGTCTTTTACCGTCTTTATCACAGTAAGTGGTCCGAAGACCTTTTGCAATGAATCCCACCCTCTCTCTTCCTATCCAGTACAACACGGGCCGAGGTAACGTGTCGCCCTTACACGGTATAACAGATACCCTCTCGCACGTAACGATTCGGTGCCTCTTATCTTTGCCAAACCCTAAAGATGAAGAACTCAATGCCATTTGCCCATGTGTTGCCTTCCTCCTTTGATTCTGTTCCTTTATGAGGGACGTGCAAAAGCTGTACTCAAGGCCATCAAGGTGAGGGCCATCACGTCATAATTATTGATATAATATTGGAATGTGACCTTTGTTATGGAACTCCATGTTGCTTAACATCAGACGGCATGGCTTCAATTTGATAGGCAACAATAAAAAAAAGAAACTGGCCAGTAATCGGCATGAAAGATTTGTATAAATTATAAAATAATATTTAACGCGTCTAATCGCGTTAATGACCATTTTATGGAGGACTGGCCCTCCATACAGTCCCTTGGCGACCACGGCTGTTTCAAGTCTGCCAAAACGTCGTTAGTTCTGTATGAACCAGGATAGCGCTAGACTGATTAATTGATGATTATGAGCTAGTGTTAAATAATTAACACTTTCTATTTACTTTACTGATATTTTCCTATGGCAATCAGCGCCATCATTAGCGCCCATTTCCCAAATCTATCTGAGACAGTAATGAAAAGCCCACTGAATCCGACACGTTACTCGGTAATAAAAAACTTAAAAGAGAAATTTTACATTTAGCCTTACAAGGAAAGAAAGGAGAATTAATTTTCTTTGAGCTGGGATTAAAACTGTGACACCCTAAATTATACCTGTGATATCTCTCTGTCGCGTTGTTTCTTTTGAAACAATAATATAGATTAAAAAGAGAGACATAAAGAGAATAGACATAGGCATAATTTATAGGTG
Source organism: Euclidia mi (assembly GCA_944739405.2). Classification (NCBI taxonomy): domain Eukaryota; kingdom Metazoa; phylum Arthropoda; class Insecta; order Lepidoptera; family Erebidae; genus Euclidia; species Euclidia mi. The sequence goes on along the minus strand of OX123181.2, from coordinate 91,347,667 downwards.
TTTTATCAGGATTGAATGACTATTTTTGTATAGTAGGTATGTAAAAAGTTGTTTCATGGGCAGTAGTCTATGTTCTAGAAGGTAGTTGAAGCGACACTTAACGAATTTAAGCAGAACTACGAAGGTGAGATCTAGAGAACGCGCAATCAAAGTTTGCACACTAGACATTATTTATTAATGAACTTTTTTGAAATTGACAAAGAACCAATCAGTGGAACTATCCTTTGAATGGTTCCAAAATATCATATTTAGAGTTTAAGAGTAAATAGATTAAACAGATGTCAATAAGCCGCCGTATGCTATTTTTAATGAGACAAAATAAATAATAAAATAATAGTAAATGAATAAATTATATTAGAATTTGACTAATCTTTGCTTTAATATTAATTATTATCACCTGTATATATTGTTTCATTTTCGCTAGTCATGTTGGAATATTTGTAGAGATTTCATTTTAAACATTAGGTGTGAATCCGAAACAAAAGGAATACGATTTAAATTTAGTATTAAAATGGAATTTCCAAGGTACAGTACAATAATATCAGAATACAATACCCAAAAACGTTAACGAAATTAACAAAATAAAATATTGAAACAGGGTGTATCGCAATCAAGGCATTTCTCACACACGAAGCAGCGTAATATGGCTACCAGTAAAGATGGCGGTAATTAAATAATTTCATATGTATCTAATGAACTTTATTTATCCCTCGGCCTATCCTGATGTTTATTATGGAAATTGTACGCGCCTTGTACCACGATATCTCTATAAGTGAGATTTTAAGAATGGAGTAGTTGTCTACAGTAAAATAATTGAATTATTACTTATATTTACATTTACAAAAGTCAATAATACACGTTTTTATCGTAAAGATGGAAATGAATTATACAATTTCATATCCTTTCAAATATTTTTTTTATCGAATGTGCTATTTCGAGGTTTTCGATTAGGAATGAATTAAGCACATCACACACATCCGGCTCGAAGGACCGAATTTTTGGACTAGTGAGGATTTATCGAAAAAACATTACTGCAAAGTACAAAGTGCTTATATTGATCTTTGTATGCTCCTACAAAAATGAATATAAGCACTAGGATGCATAGATTGGTGAACTATAAATGTTACATCTTAAAAACGCAACTGTACTATGCATCAACTAGTTAACACATCTGACAATAGACACTTTATTATTGTATGTAATTGCTGAAACATAGCACAGAAAGTTTTATTACCTAGTAGTCTAGTATGGTCAGCGTATTAATGTTCAGCGTATTATAAAGTTCATTCAATTTGTAAACAAAAATCATTGACGCAATCAAAATAATATGTTATTGTACTATCCTGCCCTTAGAAAAGTATCCTAACAATATGTGCAACAAAATTACCTATCCGATATTGTTTGTCGTTATACACAGCGTGGTAGTGAGGCCTGAACCTAATTATGGCGACGCTCATTTTGGCGCGAATATGTGACAGTTCGTTAGGTGCCGGCCGCATCTTGGCGGGCAAATGGAATTGTTAGGTTATGAGAAATAGAGATGGAGTAATGTGAACATTTGGTAATGTCTTTGATGTTTCTTTTGTGACGATATTTCTATTTCTCTACATTGTGTGAGTCGTGTAATTATTATATAAGGATAATTATAACAAATGGGTAAGACGGAGATACACACATACTGTGTCTACAACTGGCATAGAACGTATAAACGTAGTTATATATTAGTTCATGTTTATTTGTATTTACAGTAATTTTACACCTTTGAAATTTTGAATATTTTCCTTTCAGTAACATCAAAGAATCAGAATTGATTCCCTGAATCTCGGGCAAGTTTTACCAATTTATTTGCCTGTTGAATGCGTAGTCTGGACTATTTGCAACAATCTCAATAAAATTATAACATCGTCCAAAAATGATTAAACCCGCAAATGATATTCCATTTCGACATATAACATTACTTAATTAGTTTAGACGCCTAAGATCCCACTTTCGGGTGCCAAGTAACAAGAAACCAACAAAGGGCTTTAGACACGTTTACTCGATGAAATGTAAAAAAAAATTATTGTTTGTTGGACCGAATCTCATAAAGTCAATACTTTGTCGATCAACTAGTATGACCAATAGCTCTAATGGTACACTGCGCACATGTACACACTGGAAACATTCCCATTCACGTTATTCAATTACCTGCTGCGTGCCTATTAATATATAACCATACGAAAACAAATTATTAATAAAAGCACAATATGTCGCCACAATTCACGAAAATCTTAAATACGTTCACGCAACAGAATTAAATAACCAACGAAACGTCCAGATGGGGACAAGATGATATTTTTAAATTAAAACAAGATTAAAACAGGGAAAAGTATTTGGCTGTGAAATAAGTAATCTCGGAACAGACAAAGACATTTTGATGAAAAACTGAAGGGAAGATGAAAAAAAACATTGGAAATTAATTTCCTCGCCTTTGAAGTTTAGTTCGTCATTATATTGAAAGATTTCGTCAAAATATCGGACGAACGGCTGAAGACCCTTATGAAACAGGTCTTGAACTCTATTAATACTGCATGTCAGAGGTATCGTCGTCTAGCACAAAGGGCATCGTTTGGAAGATTAAATTTACTAAGTAATAGATTGAATTGATGTTTAGAAAAAATATGAGACAGTTTTTAAAACAAGTGCCATGGTTAAGTATAAATCTTGTAGCTATTGGAGAATTTATAAACATTCAATCAACGAACTCTTAGTAAATAGACTACAACCAGACTGAAAACAGCTATTTATGGATCACACAAATTGTTAATTATCGCTTGCTAATGGGTGAAGGAAAACATCGTGAGGAAACCTGCATGTCTGAGTGTTCTCCATAATGTTCTCGAAAGACATGTGAAGTCTGCCAACCCGCACTTGGCCAGCGTGGTGGACATGGCCTTATCCTTCTCATAGAGAGAAGAGGCCAGTGCCCAACAGTGGGACAGTATAAAGGGCTGATGATGATGATGATGACAAATTGTTGGCTTGGGGATCGAACCCACAACACTAGACGCAATGTAAACCACTGCACCATGCGTACAAAAATCAGACTTGTAAGTGTGTGTATATTATTTAACGTATGGAGGTGTACATTCTGTATAAGCATTTGAAGTCTGTAAAATTACACGCAGATAACCTAGCAGCTAGTCTAACTCCCTTCGACCTATCCTTGTCTTGCCTGCCATTGGAACATTTTAAAGACGACTGGCGTTTGGTACAACAAACAGAAAACCCTAGGTATACTATTTTACATTGGAAGCTTGATTTCGTTGACATCAACGCCAATTTCAATATTCAAAAACGCCAATCGTTACCAATAACTTGTATCGCACTCAGCATTCAAATCTTCGTACCTCAAACGTACATTCCTCCCATCCCAACCCGAAACCGAAATAGGCGGAAAATAATGACGTTGACAATAATTTGACGCAACTGGGATGTTTTTGGGCCCTTTTCACACCTTTCTTTGTAAAAGCCCCATGTCAGTTCAACGCGTTGGCTTATCCTACCTGTGAATACATGCGTTCGTGTAGGTACGCACACAATGTGATTGTAGTTTTATATTTATTTCACAGATTTCGTCTAGCGTTTTATGCTTATTTTAGCGTTGGATCAATGATAAAGTTGTGGTGTTTTCAAAGTGCTCATTAAAATGGTTTTGTAAGGCTTTTAATAACTACTAATACATACCAATTTGACTTAAATTAGTGTTGTGATCTAAACTCATAATTAAAGAGGAATTAAAAAGTAAATGATTTGACTATATCTAATACTTATTACCAATTAAACTGGCCATGGGGATGACAGCTCTAACTACTGATCACATGACACGGAATTAGCTATACCTACTTAACAAGGTAGGTATAGGCTTTATATTCGATCCTCTCTTCTCTTGTCTTTTAACTTGTTTGACATACATAATATAGTAATTTTTGTACCCTACTCCAGTCTAATAGAAAATGAATGGACGTAACCTATAATTTCACACTATAGAACATAAAATACGATCACAACAAAACCAATACAAACATTCGAATACTTAATCTCAATACGCAGACATACCACAGAATCCCAAACTATAAGATATGATCTAGAAAAACTATAGACTACCGGTAAAAATGTTATTTCACTTTCAAAAGAAATAAATCGTAAATTTTATTTGTCGAATATAAAATACGTATTTTATTCACGTCTTCGTTTGTCATATAAGTTTGAAAGGCACCGGTATGCCACAACATTGAAAAATTTTCAACCAAGAAATAGAATTTTTGCAAGTGACATCGAAAACACATTGCAGTATTTCAGTCGGAGTTACAGCTTGCCAATATATGGATTGATTCTTCATCTATTCTGGGGTTCTCGAAGCAATTATGTTTTGAATAGTTCCCTTGAAGTGAGTTTTGCGGTTTCTGTGGTTTCTGTTCGAAAGTGTTTGTAGCGGTGCTGAAATATCTGATACTTGAAACAAAGGTACCTCAAGGTAGTAGAGCCTTGCTGATTTCAGCATGAATGGGCCGGCTCGACCGGGGAAGTACTACCCTCTCACAGAAAATCGACGTAAAGTAACAGTACCTAAACTGTTGCGTTTCGTTCGGTGAGTGAGAGTACCGGAGGCCCTATCCCCTCTTCCTTCTCCCTCATCCCACTCCTCATCCTATCCCTTTTCTCAACCCCAAGGGGCGGCAACGCACGTGTAACTCCTGTGGTGTTGCTTGTGTCCATGGGCGGCGGTAATTGCTTACTATCAGGCGATCCGTCGGCTCGTTTGCCGCCTATTACCATAAAATAAAAAAAAACCTGGATACCAAGAAACCTGGTACGTTCATCGCGTTCTATTGTACATAGATACAACTAGTTGTCAAATTTATTTATCTAAGTATAAAATGAAGTCGCATTATGGTAAGATTGTCATAATATACTGAAAAATATCGTGGCCGCATCTTAAATCGAACAAAGTGCAAAAGAAATCTTGATAATATTTGCAAGTGACATTAACACCGGGCTCTTGGCCTTTCTAGACAGGCTTACAAAGTGCTGAAGTAAGGCCGCAAATGTTTCTATACAAACATGCTCTTGAACCTTATATAGTCTATCCGAATATTGTTACTCAACGATTGCAATGCTTACCAGCACGAGTACACGCTGTCATGGACAAATACGTAAAATTGAATGCGTTTTTGCGTGACATCTTATGGTAAAGCTTGGAGTCTAAAATTGTAATAATGGTACCATATGGGAAATTTTTACACATTTAACTTCTAACCGGCAACGATGATTTCCTTACCTTAAAAATACTGCTCAATCATCGCTCCATCAGGCAATATCTGTTCTGACACCATTCACTAATCTTTTAGAATTAATAATTTCTTAGTTGATTGCGACTCATCTCTAACGATAATATTGGTTCAAGATGGATTTAAAATGCAAAATGGCTTATCTATAAATCATTTTCTATCATAATATTTCAAGTCAAATGTTCAATAATTTAAATTTTAATGCATAGCACGTATTACAAATGAACTGTTAAAAGTCTAATCTTTTGTAGTAAATTTCACATCATTTATCTATGTCTGCTATTTCTTAAAAATGCATTATCTAGAGTAGTAGTAAAAGACTTAGCTGAACACAAAATATATTTCTTTTTGTATACAGAAGTATTCGCAGTAATTTTTCTTCATCCAACGTAGAACCATTTAGCAAATGTGATATCACATGACTTTCTCTAATGTAATTCATGGCCTAACAGACCGCAACGTTTAATAAAACCTACATAAGTAAGAAAAAAGAAAAAAGATGTCCCATAATATTATGGATGTTAGGACGAGTGTGCACTTGAGAATATGTTGCGCAAAACATAAAATCAGGACTTGATATCATCATCGTCCTAAGGTTATGCCAATTGCTTCCAAAACTTTTTGCCTTGACGTCCGAGGAAAAGACAGAATATAAGCTTTGCCACGGAACGACTGTCGTCTGACCGCCGCAAGCCATAGGGATAGCGTTATTCCATTATTTAGGCCAGTGTCAGTATTCAACTATATTGACTCCCGTAAGACAGTCAGAGTTCTTCATGATAGCCGAAACCAATAGCTTGACGTGCTTTAACTTCACGCCTAATCAATTTAGCTAGTCAGCGATAATTAACAATCTAATGCGCAAATAAGTTTAAAAGGTTAGCCGTGCGTACTGTGGGTGTAAGGCTTCGACAAACAAAACACGTACTTAGCGCGCCTCGAGGCGCTAACCTCACGCCGCGCTAGAGCGAAGAATTGTATTGTATTATGACAGGTACTATCTATCAAAGAAAGCCCCGGCGTTAGCCTGTTTTACAGTATAGTACTCGTTCTGTTTGAGGAAGCTTTTAAGCTCGATACCTTCTGCATGGCAGTCTGTTTGTATCTTCACTAGACTGTCACTGCCTCTAAACAGACCTTGACAATTGATGACTAATATTCAGTTTTAATATCTCATACAGACATGCTCTGAAAAGCACATTAAGCCTTTGCTCCTGCGTCCAATTTCTTTCTACTAGTCAGATATACTGCGCAATAAAAAGAAATAGATTATGAGGATGAGGGAATAGAGAGTACTCTTATCTTTGCACGCGTAGATTCTAAGGAATAAACAAAATACAAATACATAGTTAAAAGGTTTCTATTATCTTAATATATAAAATCCTTGCGTTACTGACTGACTGACAGACACGCTACAGCCGAAACTATTGGGCGCAGGAAGCTGAAATTTGGCATCTATGTTCCTTGGGGACCGTAGGGGTGCACTAAGAAGGGATTTCCCGAAATTCCCACGGGATCGGCCCAAACGGGTAAATTAAAAAAAATGCAGGCGTAGCTGCTGACGTCCTCTAGTTATATTATAAAACTTTTACAGCCATGTGAAGTTACGTGAGCACCTAGCTTTACAATAAAATTCCAGGGAATATTAATATTGTGTATATGTTGGCTAAATCAGGGAGGTGGTGGTGGGATTATTAAATGGAACTGTGTAACGTAATTCTCTATATAGCGTTATAATATCCCGCAAGCGCTTAACCTACCCAACATGCACTTCGACCAGTTCACCAGCAACCCTACGAGCAGTCTACCCTACGAGCGTCGGAGAGGAGCAGGAGCCTACACTCCAGCCTTCAGGCCAGTGCTTACACCTAGTCGTTCGTACCGTATGTAAGCGGTAGTGAGACATAATACAATACCTTTTCAGTCTAGCAATGTTTCTATTGACCCCCGAGAACCTACCTGAGACCCTCCGCCTCAACTGTTATTTGCTTTCTTTTCTTTAATTTAATTCGTCATGACGTAGCAGGGTTAGCTACGTAGACTACTAATTTTAAAGTTTTATTTTAAATGTGCACCTGAATAATACGTCATCTTATAACCGTAAGGATGTGTCTTCTATATAATGCCTTACTTATTTAATGATAGACTGTTGACTTTTATAGTATATTTACATATTTTTATAGACTCACGCCTGTATCCCCGAAGGGGTAGGCAGAGGTGTATTGTCACACCCACATTTCGCCATGAATTGTTAGGTCCCACGTAATAGGGGGCGAGCCTATTGCCGTCACCGGGCACTTCACTAGACTCCGTGCTGCTACTGAGAATTCGGAAAAACCCAGTAACACTTTTGCTCGACCCGGGAATCGAACCCGGGACCTCCGATTAGCAGTCGCATACGCTATCCACTGGACCACGGAGGCAGTCACTTTTAAGTAACTAGAATGTTCAACATATTATGGCACAGGACTACTGATACTAAGTATACTACTGACACAGCGATGACATGCATTTTAAAGACTGCATTAAGTTAATACCAATTTAAACCAATAATATCCATCCAAAGGTTGCCTGGTAGAAATCGCTGTTAGCGATAAGGCCGCCCGTTGTACTATGTTTGTAAAATGATCCATTTTTAATGTCCAACTTAGTGTACAATAAAGTGTTAAATAAATAAATAAGTTAAATAATTAGTTCCTTTTCTTATTATAATTTTTCGATAATCTCCAAACTGAATCATTAGAATTTTGCAATGTCGACACCTCCTCTTCTGCTCCTGTCAGCAATAATGATCACAGCAAGCCTTCAATTAAGGACTTATGGCAGAACCTAAAATATATAATAAATAGCGCTAAACAAGAATTGATTATAAAATTTAAAGATTGGTTAAAGATAATCACAGATTGGCTAAATACATTTTTCCGTAACCTAATACCTGATACTGCTACAATCATGAGTTTGTTTGTGTCGCCTAATGGATAAAGTTAATAATAAAATAACAAAGCTGAATATTATACAATGGAATGCTCGCAGTATTAAGCCTAAGTTATTGTTATTTGAACAGTTATTAATCCAAGAACATATGCACATTAGACACAGTAGCCAGTTAGAACATGTTATAGGTGTTTACTGTCCACCAAACATTATTACAAATAATCATACTTGGGATTATTTATTTTCTATCACTAGGAGGAAATCGGCCATCTTGGGAGACGTAAATGGCCATCATTCAAATTGGTCTCACAAAACTGACACTAGGGGTTCGCAAATCTTAGACTCGGTACTAGATTTCCACTACATGATTTTAAATGATGGTACACCTATCCGATTTCAGCTTGTTGATGGTATCTTGAGACAATCGACTACTGATTTATCGGTCATATCGTCTGACATGGCTTTAAGCTTTGATTGGCGAGTCACTAACGAATCATTGGGTAGTGACCACTTAGTTATAAAAATCTCTACTTCGTTTAATACAGAAATACAGCATCAAAAAAGAAGGAATTTTAAGAAGGCTGACTGGCATCAATATCGGTCGTATCTTAAGGAGAGATATGATTGTCTCAATTTTCCATCAACGTATAACCCTCAAATGGCATACAACACTTTCGTCAATCTATGACATGATGCTTCAGAAAAATTTATTCCTTATGTAAAATATAATAATACAGTCCCTTCCAACAAATTCCATTCGAAACCTTACTGGAATCCGGAACTGTCAAGGTCAGTCGCAAATCGTCGCCTTGCACTGGCTACGTTCAGAAGAAACCCAACACCATCAAACTACATCGCGCTTAAAAACAAAATTAGTATTTCCCAAAGGCTTATTAGACAGGCTAAAAGACATATGTGGCAAAAGTTCTGCTCGTCAGTAGATGGGAGCACGTCTGTCAGTGACTTGTGGAATAAAATGAAATGGATAAAGGGCTATAAATCAAATAAAAATTACTTGGATCCGGATAAAGTAATGGGTCTTTTATACAGTCTCACCCCTGATTACGTTTCCCAGGATGACCCGATATTTTCGTCCCAAAATGTTATTTTAGGTACAGAAATTACTCTCCCAGAAATGAATAAAAGTATAAAATCTAAAGATACCGCCCCCGGTTGTGACGAAATCTCGTTCAGTATGATTAAAAATCTCCCCGATAACGCTAAAACATATTTGGTTAAATTATATAATACTTTTCTTTCAACTAGTTTTGTCCCAAATCAGTGGCGCCACATCAGAATTGTTCCTCACCCGAAACATGGAAGAGACCCCAACTCAATCGCAGCCTTAAGACCTATTGCGTTAATGTCATGCCTTTGCAAAATCTTTCACACAGTTTTACAGAAACGAATAGAATGGCATTTCGAAAAAAATAATATGTTTTCGAGCGATACGTTGGGCTTTAGGAAATGCAGGTCTTGCCTTGACAATTTGAGCCACCTGGTTACTAGGATCCAATCAGGTTTTTGTCGTAACTGCGTTACGGTTGGCTGTTTTCTCGATGTAGATAACGCATACAACAACATAGACATCAATCAACTATTAGCAAAGCTGGATAACTTTGGAGTCGGAAAACAAATGTGCAGCTATCTCTGGCAGTTCCTTCGAGAGCGGCAACTTCAAATAAAATTAAATAACCTGACCGCAGTTCGTAACACCAATCGTGGACTTGCGCAGGGTGACCCGCTATCTCCCTTGCTGTTTAACATAGCCACTATAGATATATGTCGATTAATGAGCTCCGATAACATTTACATATCCCAGTTTGCTGATGATTTTGTGATTGGTTGTATGAATAAAAACCTATTTAATGCTGCCGACCAATTACAGTTAGCAGTGAATGTCATGGCAATGAAATTGGCTGAAATAGGCCTTGAGATTTCACCTTCCAAAACTAAAATATGTATATTTAAAAAGGGTCGTAATTACCAAAATATTAATATTAAAATAAATGATTCAGTTTTACAAACAGTCTACAATGTTAAATATCTAGGATTTTGGCTCGACTCTTCACTAAGATGGGCAAAACATATTAATGAACTTTATGAAAAAGCTTCAAAATTTTTAGGTATTCTCAAATTTTTGGCAGGATCAAATTGGGGTGTTCATCCCAAGCATTTGAGAAAAATGTATTTTAGTCTATTAAGAAGCCGTTTGGATTATGCTTGCTTCTTATATGGTGATAGTAGTCAATGTCATTTATATAAATTAGATAAATTACAAAATCAGGCGATGCGCATAATTGGCGGCTTCATTAAATCAACTCCCATTCACGTGATGGGCAGTGAACTCAGCATTCCACCGTTACACGTACGTAGGTGCTATTTGGCGGGTAAATTCTTACTTAAAAGCAAATCGTTATCGAGTAATATTATAATTAATAACTTATTAGACACTTTATTTAATTTAATTCGTTCATGGAGTAGAAAAAGCAAACCAATTTTAATCTTAATGCACGAACACTTAAAAGATGTGCAGATTCACTGTAGTCAAAATTTAGAAATGTTTACTAACTGTATATGGATGAGTTACATCGATATTTCAAAAAGTATTAAAAGTGACATTGACACTATAGCCAAACCCAAGAAACAGCATCAACCTAATGTTATAATAAATCTTTGTTCTACATATTTAAATTCACTATATCTTAATTCCTATCAGATATTTACAGACGGGTCCAAAGAAAAGGGTGAGATTGGAGCAGCTTTTTTTGATCCCCAACAGGAGTTTGCGACATTTAAAATTTCGCCTAATGTATCAATCATGTATGCGGAACTTATAGCTATCAGTGAAGCTTTGTCGTATGTTCGATCCATATGTTATGAAAAATTCGTCATTTTAACCGACTCCAAAAGTGCCCTCCAACATATAGCTCGTTGTACCTCGACTTTTCGAGGCACTCCGCTAGCTTATACAATAATTAATCAAAGAAAAAAACTGCAAGTCGATAAGACTTCAGTGGATTCCCTCCCACATTGGCATAGCCGGTAACGAAAAGGCGGATTCACTTGCCAAACAAGCCTGCTCCCAGGGTATCTCTCTCACAATCTCACCCTATTTTTCGGACTGCTTATATATAGTTAACAAATTTTGCTACAAAACATGGCGTGAATATTTTGACCAAAGGTCAGTAGAACGCGGTATCTGGTACAAAACCATTCAGCCAGAACCACTAACCATTCCTTGGATTAATAACTGTACATTGAGCAGACAAAATTGTGTAACAGCTATGAGGTTGCGGTCCGGTCACATTCCGTCAAAGAAGTTCAAGTTCCTTATGGGAATAGCACCATCTCCGAAATGTGAATTATGTGCATTGGTAGAAGACGTACAACATATTTTGACGGAATGTGTCCGTAACGAGCAACTTCGATTCCAGCTATCAGGCCTAAGACATTGTGAGGTAGGTATATGCAACAGCATTCTGACTAACCCAATGTCAAACGAAGCTAGAGGACTATATAAATTATATTATAAGTTTATACATAACGTATAATATTAAAATGTAGCTATGATGGAGCGACATAGTCATAAATGGACTAAGCTCCGTAAATAAAGAAAAAAAAATAGCTCTAATGCACACATGTATAAAAAACTGCAGTTAACAACACGCCACCTAACAGTCTTAAAGAAGGTGGAAACATTCCCATTCACATTATTGAATTACCTGCTGCGTGCTTAAAATCCTTATTATAGAAATTAATATATAACCATACGAAAACAAATTATTCATAAAAGCATAATATGACGCCACGATTCACGAAAATTTTAAATACGTTCACGAAACAGAATCAAACAACCAACGAAACGTCCAGGTAGCGACAAGATGATACTTTTCAATTAAAACAAGATTAAAACAGGGAAAAGTATTTGGCTGTGAAATAAGTAATCTCGGAACAGACAAAGACATTTTGATGAAAAACTGAAGGAAAGATGAAAAAAAAAACATTGGAAATTAATTTCCTCGCCTTTGAAGTTTAGTTCGTCATTATATTGGAAGATTTTGTCAAAATATCGGACTAACGGCTGAAGACCCTTATGAAACAGGCCTTGAACTCTATTAATACTTGAATACGTGTCAATTTAGCATGGCATGGATACAGCTTTACTCCATGTCAGAGGTATCGTCGTCTAGCACAAAGGGCATCGTTTAGAAGATTAAATTTACTAAGTAATAGATTGATGTTTAGAAAAAATATGTGACAATTTTTAAAACAAGTCCCATGGTAAGTATAAATCATGTAGCTATTGGAGAATTTACAAACATTCGATCAACGAACTCTTAGTAAATAGACTACACCCAGACTGAAAACAACTATTTGTGGACAAATTGTTGGCTTGGGGATCGAACCCACAACCCTAGACGCAAGGTAAAACGGTGAGTCGTCTGAATAAACCTCTGCACGTGTAGGAGGTTGAGGTGTATATTCTGTATAAGCATTTGAAGTCTGTAAAATTACACACAGATAACCTAGCAGCTAGTCTTCGACCGATACTTGTCTTGCCTGCCACTGGAATATTTTAAAGACGGCTGGTGTTTGGTACAACAAACAGAAAAACCTATAATATTTTACAATGGAAGCTTGATTTCGTTTACATCAACGCCAACTTCAATATTCAAAAACGCCAATCGTTACCAATAACTTGTATCGCACTCAGCATTCAAATCTCCGTACCTCAAACGTACATTCCTCGCATCCCAACCCGAAACCGAAATAGGCAGAAAATAATGACGTTGACAATAATTTGACGCAACTGGGATGTTTTTGGACCCTTTTCACACCTTTTTTGTATAAGCCCCATGTCAGTTCAACGCATTGGCTTATCCTACCTGTGAACACATGCGTTTGCATGTTCGCACACAATGTGATTGTAGTTTTATATTTATTTAACAGATTTCGACTAGCGTTTTATGCTTATTTTAGCGTTGGCTCAATGATCAAGTTGTGTTGTTGATTAAAATGGTTTTGTAAGGCTTTTAATAACTACTAATACATACTAATTTGACTTTAATTAGTGTTATGATCTAAACTTATAAATAAATATGAAATAAAAAGTAAATGGTTTGACTTTATCTAATACTTATTACCAATTAAACTGGCCATGGGGATGACAGCTCTAACTATACACTGATCACATGACACGGAATTAGCTATACCTACTTACCAAGGTAGGTATAGGCTTTATATTCGATCCTTATTCTCTTGTCTTTTAACTTGTTTCACATACATAATACAGTAATTTATGTACCCTACTCCAGTCCAATAGAAAATGAATGGACATAACCTATAATTTCACACTATAGAACATAAAAATACGATCACAACAAAACCAATACAAACATTCGAATACTTAATCTCAATACGCAGTCATACTACAGAATCCCAAACTGTAAAACATGATCTAGAAAAACTATAGACTACCTGTAAAATGTTACTTCTCTTTCAAAAGAAATAAATCGTGAATTTTATTTGTCGAATATAAAATACGTATTTTATTCACGTCTTCGTTTGTCATATAAGTTTGAAAAGCACCGGTGTGCCACAACATTGGAAAATTTTCAATCAACAAATAGAATTTTTGCAAGTGACATCGAAAACACATTGCAGTATTTCAGTCGGAGTTACAGCTTGCCAATATATGGATTGATTCTTCATCTATTCTGTGGTTCTCGAAGCAATTATGTTTTGAATAGTTCCTTTGAAGTGAGTTTTGCGGATGCTGTGGTTTCTGTTCGAAAGTGCTTGTGGCAGTGCTGAAATATCTGATACTCGAAAGAAAGGTAGCTTCGTGGTACGTTTATCGCGTTCTATTGTACATAGAGACAACTAGTTGTCAATTTGATTTCATCATCATCACCCATTAACAGTCCACTGCTTGACTAGGTCTCTCCTTTGAAAGGAGGAATTGGCCTACTATACCACGTTGGCCGAACGGGTTGGTATCGGGTTTGTATCAAATTTTACTTCTCTTACAGTGCTTTTCTCTGCATAATATGTCCCCTCTGTCGGCTCTTACAACACCCATGGGATGATATGGGGCGGTGACAATCCGTATTCTTAATCCATCACCACACGGACAGACACAAATTAATTTATCTAAGTATAGAATGAAGTCGCATTATGGTAAGGTTGTCGTAATATACTGAAAAATATCGTGGATGAATCTTAAGTCGAAGAAAAAAGAAGTACAAAAGAAATCTTGATAACATTTGGAAGTGACATTAACCCCGGGCTCTTGGTCCTTCTAGACAGGCTAACAAAGTGCTGAAGTAAGGCCGCGAATGCTTCTATACAGAATTGCTCTTGAAACTTATATAGTCTAGCCGAATATTGTTAGTGAACGATTGCAATGCTAACCAGCAAGAGTACACGCTGTCATGGATAAATACGTAAAATTGAATGCGTTTTAGCGTGACATCTTCTGGTAAGCTTGAAGTCTAAAATTGTAAAAATGGTACCAGCGGTTTTTTTTACAAATCTTCGACTAGACTATACGGGGCATTTTACACGTTTAACTACTAACCGCCAACGATGATTTCCTTACCTTAAAAATACTGCTGAATCATCGCTCCATCAGGCAATCTATTCCGACACCATTCACTAATCTTTTAGAATTAATAATTTCTAAGTTGATTGCAACTCATCTCTAACGATAATATTAAATGCAAAATGGCTTATCTATAAATCATTTTCTATCATAATACTTCAAGTCAAATGTTCAATTATTTAAATTTTAATGCATAGCACGTAGGTATTACAAATGAACTGTTAAAAGTCTAATCTTTTGTAGTAAATTTCACATAATTTATCTTTGTCTGATTTTTCTTAAAAATGCATTATCTAGACTAAAAGACTTAGCACAAAATATATTTCCTTTTGTATACAAAAGTATTCGCAGTAATTTTTCTTCATCCAACGTAAAACCATTTAGCAAATGTGCTATCACATGACTTTCTCTAATGTAATTCATGGCCTAAGCGACCGCAACGTTTAATAAAACCTACATAAGTTAGGAAAAAATAAATAAGATGTTCCATGTATATGGTTTTTAAGCCAAGTGTACACTTGAGAATTTGTTGCGCAAAACATAAAAAGAGAACTTGATATCATCATCGTGCTAGCGTTATCTCAGTTGACTCCAAGATTTTTAACTTTGAAGCCTGGGGTACGCATGCTGGTCCAATCAGACTGGAGGCAGGCAGAATATAAGCTTTGCCACAGAACGACTCTCATCTGACCTCCGCAACACGCCTGACACTGGCCTAAATAATGGAATAACGCCATCCCTATGGATGGCGTTATTCCATTATTTAGGCCAGTGTCAGTATTCAACAATACTGACTCCCGTAAGACAGTCAAAGTTCTTCATGATAGCTGAAACCAATGGCTTAACGTGCTTTAACTTCACCCTAAGCCGTCAATTTGGCTAGTCAGCGATAATTAACAATCAAATGCGCAAATAACTTTAAAAGGTTAGCCGTGCGCACCGTCGATTGACATACATGTGGCTTCGACAAACAAAACACGTACTTAGCGCGCCTCGATGCGCTAACCTAACGCCGCGCTAGAGCGAATATTTGTATTGTATTATGACGGGTACTATCCTATCAAAGAAAGCCCCGGCGTTAGCCTATTTTACAGTATAGTACGCGTTCTGTTTTAGGAAGCTTTTAAGCTTGATACCGTCTGCATGGCAGTCTGTTTGTATCTTGACTAGACCGTCACTGCCTCTAAACAGGCCTTGACAATTGATGACTAATATTCAGTTTTAGTATCTCATACAGACATGCTCTGAAAAGCACATTAAGCCGTTGCTCCTGCATCCAATCTGTTTCTAGTAGTAAGGTTATACACATACATACATACACATCGTCACGCCTTTTATCCCCGAAGGGGTAGGCAGAGGTGTATTTCACACCCACTTTTCGCCAGATATACTTTAGTCCCACGTAATAAGGGGCGAGCCTATTGCCGTACCGGGCACATTTCCAGACTCCGTGCTGCTACTGAGAATTTCGTGACAGAAAAACCCAATAACACTGCCCGACCCAGGAATCGAACCCGGGACCTACCGATCCCACGTGCACATTTATACCGCGAGACCAACGTGTCCAGCAGCGATAGCTGAGTGGAGAGATCGACAGACTGCTACGCAGAGGGTCTCGGGATCGAATCCACGGCACGCACCAATGACTTTTCGGAGTTAAGTGCGTATTAATTTGTTAATTATCACTTGCTTAGCGGTGAAGGAAAACATCGAGAGGAAACCTGCATGTCTGAGAGTTCTCCATAATGTTCTCGAAAGACATGTGAAGTCTGCCAACCCGCACTTGGCCAGCGTGGTGGACTATGGCCTTACCCTTCTCATAGTGAGAGGAGGCCCGTGCTCAGCAGTGGGACAGTATAAAGGGCTGATGATGATGATGACTTTTGCCCGACCCGGGAATCGAACCCGGGACCTACGATCAGCAGTCGCATACGCGATCCACTGGACCACGGAGGCAGTCACTTTTAAGTACAATGTTCAACATATTATGTCACATGACTACCGATACTAGCAGACAGCGATAACATGCATTTTAAAAACTGCATTTATTTAAATAATTAGTTTCTTTTTTATTATAATTTTTCGCAATCCCAATTAGGTACTGATCTTGATGTATACACATACATGGGAATGTAGTTTAGTGCTTAATGCCATTGATAATATGTACGGTCGCGGTCTAAAAATGTTTACCACTTTTCAAATTACATTCTTTGTCACGCTGGGTTCAGCAAGGTCTAAAATGCAATATCTGAGTACTTATTACTTTTCAATCATTGGTAAGGCCTCGATTCAAACAAAAAGAGTATGAATATTAGACCGCTAGAGCAACGAGGTAGTCTTACGCTAGACGATATAAATATTGTATTTTTTTCAAAAAGGTTTTATATTCAGGATGTCGTATTTTCGCCATCCCTTTCATTATAATCTGACAATGTAAAAGTCATTTGGTAAACTTATTAATTACAAATACCTAAATCGTAAATAGCAAGTTTAAAATAACATTATTTGAAGACTACAAATATTTTAGTTGCAGTGTTAATATCACGTTTGTAATTAAATGAACGTATATTAGAAATGTGGATTAATAAATCGTTATTGACACTAGTTGCTACGCAACGCATGTTATCATAGATTGGTCTATGCCAGTCTCATAGATGATACACTATGCCAGTCTATCCCTAGTACAATATCGTCGTCTTTATGTCATTGATGTGTTCATGCAATTATAAGCCTTAAGGTGGTAAACACTTTCAGACCGCGACTGTACCTGTCTTTTTTAACATGTGCTAGGTTCTGACATGAGTCTTTACATAAATACTACATTTAATAAAGACAAGTTTTATCAATGAACTCATGGCGTAGTGATGTTATTGCTTGTAGCGCTATACCATTTCAAGTATAGGTTGGACGGGTATAAACACGAAAACAACGTCAACATTGATACAGAATATACTTAATACAAAACGCTATATTTATCTCTCATAAACGCCTACTCGGTGTTATTAACAAAATAAGCCACCTATTTCAATACTGCTATATATTTTAGCTCTATTTTTATTAAAGAAGAAACCATACGCAAGTAAACACATATATTTTTGAGGCAGAAATTATAATCTTTTCGTGGACAACTCTACGAAATGTCGACTGATCAATTGAGGGAAAGAGCTGTTCTCTAGGTCATCAAGTGAGGGCCATCATGTCATTATTATTGATATGTTACTGGTATGATGACTTTTATTATGGGGCTCTATGACTGCTAAAGATCAAGCAGCATGGAGTCATTTTGATAGGCAACAATAATGGGAAAAATAAAAAACGGCTGCTATTATAATAGACTACAGGCCCATGTCCAAAAATGGATGGGTCATATGAACCACCAGGAGACATATATAGGACGATATAGGAGCATAAAATAATAGGATTCAGCACTATGCCGTCACTTGTAAGCTGTCCAACTGACTGCTGGTGAGAATTCAAAAGTGCAGGTAGAGTGAGTACATTTTGGTCATATATTGTACGGCATTTTTACCATCGATAGATCCATGAAAAATAATAAGAAAGCGCGCAGTGCCGTAAAAAAATGGTGCGCCACAAAGTCGTTTTTTTTTTCTGACAATTTCCAGGGTAAATTTGGTCATTTCATTCTGTACGGCATCAGATTCATACTGTTTCAATACTGCTTCTAATCCATTATTCCGCAACGCCGTACAAAAATCATACGACAAGGGGAAAAAATCGAGGGTTGCAACCCCCTCTCTTTCCGTGGTCCGGGGGGTGATTTGAAAAAGTACGGCTTCGGTTCCAAAACACTATCTAGCACTCAAAAGTAGTATTAAAAATAATGCCGTCAAAAAATTACTCACCACAACAAATCACCTCCGGACCACGGAAAGAGAGGGGGTTGCAACCCTCGATTTTTTCCCCTTGTCACATGATTTGTGTACGGCTTCCGAACGAAACGTTCTCACTCTCGTAGAATGCGTATCGCTACACATACATATTCTACCGTTCTGTGTCATTATTGACGTATTTTATATAGAACAGGGTTTTTAACGATAAACAAAGCGACCCTAAAACTACTAACAAAAAGGTTTCTTGCAATAAAAGCTATAAATGTCCCCTTTCTTTAGCAATTAAATTAACGGGAAAAATACTCTTCCCTAAAATTGGATGTTTATTGCTTCAAGGAATTAAGAACCGAATAAAAACAAACTTTATAAAGAGTTAGACAAAGTACTTCGCTCTAATTAGCTGAATCTTTTCGTCGTTACGTTGATTATTAATATATGCATCGTATAAGTCATATGCTCACCTTAGTACGATATAAGTAGGTAAATCCTAAATAACTTTAATAGCAAGCAACTTTAAAAGCAACTGTAACAATCACAGTTAAAAAAATATATTGACTCCGAACTCGAAAAGGAACACAAGATAAAAAAAATTATAGAAGTACATACATAAGTAATAGACATGAGTTATACCAGAGGTTATACTTTTCTATCTCCTCTCATTCTCGCGATATAAATCGCTAGCCGTTCACTCTGCCACTCTATGGTTCTAGATTAGGGCTCAAGCAGTGTATGCGACTCTGCCCTACAAAAGTCGTTCGGGGCCTACCTACTAAAATCACCGTGATGTCTACATCCCGTAACATCGGGTCATGTGAATCACGGTTAGTATACTGTATACCTTTACCCCGAACCCGGCGAATGGTGTGAGTGTTACTACTGAAAATCAACGTATGCTGAGTGGGACCATGTTGCCGAAGTTTGATATTTAGTTGTGTTAGTTATTAGTCGTTATGTATAACACTATTATTCTAAGTAAGCGACATAAATACTTGTTATAATAAATAAAACAAACTAACAATAGCTACTGGTATAATTCTTCTTCTTTTCGTGTCAATAGTTCCTAAAAATAATTTCCGTCAAACTGATCCGCTGTAATATTGGGCCAATGCGTTCGGAGTAGCTGCATTGAGATCGTCCACTGTACATCTGTAAGGACAGAGTGGGCACTCCAATAAATGTGACATAGACTGCACAGGATCACCGCAGTCACATTCCGGTCGGCTTGGGTCTCTGAACCCCCATTCGCACATATTCACCCTGCAGCGGCCAACTTGTGTGCGCAGTCTGTTTAGCGATTTCCAGATCGGTCACGGCAGGGTGTGTCCTGGTGGTAGGCTCTCCCGTAGTGATAAGAAATTCGAGGGAGGAGGGTTCACCTCACTCCATAGCCTTCGCCTTGCAGCTGCTGGGAGGTCTTCTATAGCTGTAGTGCAGCGGAGAAAACTTCGTCGGCTTTTTAGACGATTGGGAGGTAATTGATTTCCATACAGGAGGTGTCGATAGTCATGCTCTTGCTTCTGTTTTTCCAGGGAGCAGGCCACGCCTCGTCGCACTTCAGGTGGTGCTGCCCCTGCCAGCGGATAAACCATATTTAGTGGTGTAGGTTTGAGGCATCCAGTTATTATGCGACAGGTTTCATTTGAGGCCACGTTAACCTAGTTGGCATGTGAAGAACGATGCCATACAGGGCAAGTGTATTCACCCGAGGAGAAACAAAGAGCAATTCCCGTAGTACGGAGGACATCTGGAGAAGCACCCCACTGTGTAGACGTCAAACGGCGTAGTAGATTCTTGCGGGTTCCTACTTTCATCTTCGTTTTTTGGCAGTGCGATTTAAAAGTGAGTGATCGGTCTAAAGTTACTCCACGATATTTTGGGTAAGAACAGTGCTCGATAGTCACTCCTTGTCATTTGATGTTAAGGGCCCGGTTTGCATAATGGTTTCGCAAATGAAAAACAGATGACTGTGTTTTCGTCGCGTTGGGTCGTAGGCAGTTATCATTATAATATGCTGTTAATGTATTAAGAGCCGCCGTTAGGTTATTTTCAGCCACCTCAAAGGTGGATGTCTGAGTCGTGAGTGCGAGGTCGTCGGCATAGAGATTTTTTTCTGTAAAAGGGCTAGAAGGCTGATCATTAATGTAGATATTGAACAAGGTAGGCGCAAGAACGCTCCCCTGGGGAAGACCATTCTTTAAACGGCGCCACCTACTTTTGTCGTCATGTAAGTAAACCTGAAAACGACGGTTACGAAGTAGTTCCCCCAAAATTTGGACAAAGCCGACATCACCCGTCATTTCTCCAACCTTGCCAAGAAGCCTTCTTATGTTCACGGTGTCGTACGCAGCAGTAAGATCGACAAGCACCATTCCCGTGATAAGTTTTCTCTCAAACCCATCCTCAATATGTTGCGTGAGCTTGAGGACCTGACCACAGCAAGACTTACCGGGTCTGAAACCAGCTTGCTCCTGAATTAATAAGGGCTCAATTATAGGTGTTAGACGGTTAAGTAGGAGCCTCGGGGTGCAGGATAGGAGCCTCCTCGTGGCGTACCCCGGAAGCAGCTAGTCACGGTAACGCAGTGACTAGGCTGACCAATCCTATCAACACAATGGTTCCAAACTGGTATAATTATGAATAAGTATAGTTTAAATATAAGTATTATTTGCAATTATTGTAAGTGAATTTCTTTTTTGTAAATTTTTACTTTAGAGAATATTGCAATGCTTGTAAAAGGCACAAAGTTTTAGGCACCTTAATTTTAACCGAACACTTGATATGTACACTTGGTTCGCAATAAACGCTTTAACTTTGACTTTGTAATTGTCATCGTCATAGGTACATAAAGTGTAAGCTCTGCATTAGATATTAGACTCTTAATGGAAAGTTTTTCCTTGACGAAAGGCCTCTCTAACAAATTAATAAATTAATTGGCAAGTGCTAGATACTGTCCTAGTTATCCTATACAGCTAGTTAGGAACACCACAAGGTCCAAGCGATATATCATTATATATATATATATCTATATTATTATATTATTATATATATATCATTATAGATATATCAATATATAATTATCTTTAAATGACTTTCAATAACATTCGCAAGCAAACCCAAACTTCGATGGACTTAGTTTATTCTTGTAAATACTATTTATACAAGACATTACTAGTATTTAGATAGTTTCATAGTTGAGTATGTTTAGAACCGTTCTGCAACCTTAGGACGTAACTTTCCAGCGCTTAGTGCCCAAGTTAAAAGCCTAAGTTTGGTCTAACTCTGTATAGATACTAATCACTTACGTAGCTAATATGTTTCAGGTATAAGTCTAGTACTTACTTTCTTGTTTAATTGCATTTCTAAAAGTATGGAAAAGGCGCTAAAAGTTTTAATAGAATGCTAGTTCAAAACTCTAATGGATAAATTCACGCCTTGATATATTCTGATTTATACAGAGTCAAAACTACAAGGCATTTAGCAGCGGCTGCGACTCGCTATAATAGGTTCTGCCATTGGACTCGCTGACTGACTTGCTCTGACTGGCTTGCCGACAACAAAACAATAAGATCTTTCAACTTCGTTTCTGCTTCCGAAAAAAGAGCAGAACAGTAGCTGCTGACTGTGAAATTCGGGATATCAACCGTATTGATTCTGACACTTATACCTTTGTCAGTGATAGTTGTGGCAGCAGACGGTGGCTTGACCATTGCTTAGTATCTGAAGGCGCATGGAAGTCACTTAAAAGTATTGATGTCTACTATGACATCTATTGGTCAGATCACTTTCCACTTTCATGTCAAGTTGACATAAGAATGGTGAGGCCAATAGATACAACAATTAGACAAGTGTCCAAAAATCCTGACAAAGCATTATGGGGTGAAAGAACTGCTTCACAAATAAATTGTTACTATAGTTTATGTATGGAGAACCTGAAGGTAATAGACTTGCCTTCTGACATGAGAAACTGTTGTGATAATTTCTGTCAAAGTAATTAACACAGTTTAGTAATTGATAATAATCTATATAATAATATAATAATGACATCGCTCCAGGAAGCAGAAGTACACAGTTTTAGTGCAGTGAGAGCTGGTAGAAAACAACGCACTGTCATAAGATGGAATATATATGTCAGAGCCGCTCATAATAATGCTAGAAGGGCTTTTCTGAACTGGGTGTGGAATGGTAAGCCTCGCACTGGGTTGATATTTGCAGAAATGAATGAGATGCGAAAGATTTTTAAGCAGAGATTAAAATATTGCGAGGACAATAAGGAGCAAATTAAAATGAATATTTTGGCAACTGAGCATAAAAATAAGAATTTTTAAAAATTTCTGGAAAGCGACTCAAAGAATAAACCCAAGACCTGCAGTTCCTATGAATGTCGACGGCGTGACTGAGCCTCCAGAAATTGCAGATATGTTCAGAAGTCATTTCAAAGTAACGCCGCGTCAAGTTGATATCAGTCAGGAACGTGTCACGCAGGATCTCATATCTGAAATTCCATCGAATATATCAGCAAAAGAAATAAAAAACATTGTTAAATCAATGACCAGGGTTTAATCTACGGGACGTGATGGCCTCAGCATAGAACATTTACAATGTGCTGGTCCGCATCTGCCTAGGGTTTTATCCATGCTATTTAACTTTTGTGTGCGGCATTCCTATTTACCAACACAACTGATGAGAACAATAGTTGTACCAATAGTCAAGAGTAAAAGCAAGGATGCGGCAGACAAGGATAACTATAGGCCTATATCCATAGCGACCGTAATAGCCAAGGTTCTTGATTGTGTGATTGGGCGTAGAATGACTGAGCAGCTTAAACCTCATGATTCTCAGTTCGGCTTTAGAGCAGGGTTGTCGACCGAAATTGCTATTCTGGCACTCAAACACACTGTTAGGTACTATACAGATAGAAACACGCCTGTATATGCTGCTTTTCTGGACCTCTCCAAGGCTTTTGACCTGGTTAATTATGACATCCTATGGTCAAAATTGCGGGAGAAATCCATACTTCATGAGCTTATCAGCCTCCTCCAGTACTGGTATGGTCACCAAATAAATCAGGTTAGATGTTCGGGTGCATTGTCTGACGAGTATGGGCTGAGATATGGTGTGAGGCAAGGAGGGGTGACGTCGCCAGCGCTTTTCAGTCTATACATCGATCAGCTGTTCGAGGAGCTCAATAGCACTGGTGTCGGATGCTCTGTTGATGGTAAGATTATCAACAGTATCAGCTACGTGGATGACATGGGGTTACTGAGCCCCTCTTTTGATACGCTCAGACGTTTGCTTACAGTGTGTGAACAATATGATACTGCTCATGGCGTACTTTACAATGTCGTGGAAAGCGATGCTATGGTTTTTCGAATAAGTTGCAGAAAACCTGAGGCTGTCCCGCCGGTTTACATTTATGGGGTGGCACTGAAAAGGGTGTCACAGTTTAAATACCTAGGACACCTTTTGAATGAGTATCTAGGTGATGATATTGATGTAGAGAAGGAACGAAGGGCTTTGTCGGTTCGATGCAATATGCTGGTCCGCAGGTTTGCTAGGTGTACTAAGGAAGTTAAAGTTACTACGTTCAAGGCATACTGCCAGACTTTTTATACCTGCAGCCTGTGGCTCAGATATACGCAGAGAACCTACAACTCTCTTCGCGTGCAATACAATAACGCATTCCGGGTACTATTGGGGCTTCCGCGGATTTGTAACGCGTCAAGCATGTTTGCTGAGGCAAATATAGACGGCTTTGAAGCGATCATACGCAAGAGGACTGCATCTTTGATGAGCAGAATGCGTAGAAGCCCCAATAGCATCCTTCTAAATATTGCAGGGAAACCAGACTCTTCATTCCTGATGCACTGGTCCCGTAAACATTGCTGCGGTCCCAGTGGTGAGGGAAGGTTTTTGAATTAGACAGAGTGCTAATTTTAATTTCCGAACGGAATTGGTCACTATTGTATTTTGTTCTGTGTTTTTGTTACTAATGTTTTTGTATGAATATGGAAAGTTTCCGAAATACATGTTTATTATTATTATTATTAATACGAGAAAATTGCCACCACACTAAACAGAGATTATAAAAAAATATCAAAGCAATAAACTTGTTACAGCTGACAGATTTAGGGATTTATCTATGTAATAAATACTGCAGGAAAATAAAAAAAGTGTAAAAAAATACATAATCGACACACTTTATTTATTTATTTTTTATGTGGAAGAACGTGGGTTCTGTATTGGACATGTGGATGTCCCACATATACTTCCTCTGCGTGGGGATCAGCAACTACTTTTACTCTTTTCCTACTAGCTGAGAGAGCGAGATTGATCCAGTATTAGTTGATTAATTCAGGCGTTACTTGGCGGAACTCCATTGTAACCTAATGGAAAGAAAGGCGAACCCACCACGCACCTTTTTTTTTTCTTGGTGTCGGGTTGGAAAATCCTCATGGAGTCCCTCCGCCCCGGGGGAAGGACGACGGGGACTGTCAGACTCTTACTGACTAAAAACCAACCCGTGTTCCTCATGTACCCGTGTGTCGGAGGGTAGGGATTCGCAGAAGCATTCGTCGCTACCCCCCGACGGGTATTGGCCTGCCAGATTGTCAGGCGGGTCCCGAACAAAACCCCCTTGGCGGCGGATTAAGGTGTTGGGCTCCGCCGCCAAAACACTCAGCGGCCGCAGAGGATAGGGAGGACGGCAACGCAACACCGCATCTCCTCTTCCTCTGCGGCCCCACCGCGACGCATCGAATGGTGCGCCCCCATTTGGCCGCGGAAGATAGGGCGCGCGGCAACGCAACACCGACACGCCTCTCCTCCCGCGACCGCACCCGACTGCGAGGGACAGACAGAACTGTCCCTCGCACCCGCACCTTTGGACGCATCCTGCGCAGGCCGCGTCAAGCCCACGCGGAGCGTCCCCTCCTGGATCCCTCTTAGCTTCACCGCGGGGTTCCAAGCCACGGTTACTGAGCCCCCCCACCACGACAAGGTGGAGATCCCGCGGGGGGGAACCCACCACGCACCTTCAGATTGACCACCCCAACTTCAATCAACTAATTTATCATAATAAATGTTATCATCTCTGCCCAAAAATTACTTATTCATTGTTGAGGATTTTTCGTGGTAGGTACTACATCATTACTTTATGCATTGTGATGACCATAAAATTACTACTTTGCAACCATAATGAAGTAAAAGAATCGCAGCTAGTAAAAGATTCATTATTGTGTCGTAATAGTTTCCATTTAGAATGGACATGATTAGTTTCATTTCTTCAAAGAATGCTTTCCGAATTCAAATGCAGTTAAGTTCACTAGATATTTAAAAATACACTTTTCATGGATGTAATATTCGCGCAGTACCCACGAAATCTCCAGACTCGGATCATCCGAGTGGCAACAACTGGGATTATTTTCAAAGAAACAAATCCGCTGCTTTCCAACCGTCTACGAATCATTATCATAAAACCAGACCAAGATGTCCACTGCAGGACATAGGTAAGTCTCCCCCACTGCTCTCCACATCCATCCGCTGCCCGTAATCCTAACCAGATTATCGTCGAACCTTGCAGGAGGCCTACCTCTGCTACGACGTCCCATGTCGGGCCAAATTAGCCCCACCACAGAAACCGTCTTCGAATACACGTATAATAATACCTAACCGTGTAAAACTGAAAACCTCCTCCATTTAAAACAAAAAACGGCTAACCAAATGTCAATTTCACTGATTACATAAATAAAGCAACATTACATATTATCTAACACAATTTATAGCGGACGTATTATTGCATTACAATACAACACCACAAAGGGGCTGAAAGTCCATTTTAAATCGACAATAACAAGGCACAATAAATAATGCCTTTACTCCTTTTCGATAAACGAAAATCACTAAAACAGGGTCAGTCACTAAATCAGTCATAATTACCGCCATAAATGTCCCCCGCTTTGTATAGCTAACACTGGGTTGCCAATATAAAAATATGTTTACCCAAAAAATTGTGAACCGTGAAGCGATAATATAATTTCAATAAAACTGCGTGACTATTTAGTTAATAAGTTACTTAGATTATGTTGTCAGCTGTAATACAATTTTATCCTAGAAGCAATATTATATACAGCCCTCTGCAGAGTATTTAAAACATTATCTATAGCTACACATAAATAAAATTGGAGTGTCTGTTTGTAATATTAAAATAACCGCTTTTTTACTACATTTATACACGGTACATATACCGAAATGAAATTTTTTTCAATTTTTGCCTGCCTGTTTGTTTTCGCTAGTCTCTGGAACGCCTGGACCGATTTTGACGGGACGTTCACTGGCGGTTAGCTGATGTACCAAGGAGCAATTTAGGCTATAAATTAACCGGGTACGCGGAGTGGTTCCCTCAGGACGCGGGTGAAAGCGCGGGCAACAGCTAGACGTAAATTAATGTTACTCTAATCAACAAGATCTAAAAAAATCATAGCGAAATGTGGGTGTAATATAACACCTCTGCCTACCCCTTCGGGGATACAGGCGTGAGTCTATGAGTCTAATCAACAAATAGAAATGTCATACCTATATTCAATCAAAAATAGTTAATAACCAATTATGAAAATTCCATTCCAAGCAAAATCTTCACCGATTCACAAATCTGTTAATAACAGAAAATGTATTCAGTTTATCGACACGATTTTTACAATAGCAACACTTGTCCTAACATCTGCGACAAATAAAGCACGCGATATTGGAGCGATAAAACAAATTTTATTGTTAGCTGTTAGCAATAATACACGATGTAACGTTGTTTCGTTTTAAGACCTTTTTGCGATCAAAGCTTTGATTCCACCTGTCAGATTACAGACGCACAAAAAGTTAGGTTTAGCTCAGGCGGATATCTTTTCTGACCTAGTTCTACATCTTTATCTACGTGACATGAATACGAAGGCAGAAATAAAGCTCAACTTTGATAATGAGCTGCAAAGGAAAAATATTTCTTTGTCAATATCAAGTGTCAAAATAATATAGCTGACAGCTTGACTTCATCGCGTACAAGTCTTGCATAGACTTGTATCCCAAGCCTCTTAAAATAGGATGATCATTCACGATTAAACTAGTCGCAAAATAGATCACCTTGAACTGAGTAAAGAGTTGCATTATCGAACCATAAAAAAATAAATGGCAGTTTCAACTACGACGTTTGAAGAGACACCCATGTCCCCGTCTTCACGCCTGTCCAAATCGTCATAGCAATTCCAACAAATTCTTTTATCAGATTTAGACCCAAACATAAACGTCCCATAAATAGGTTTAATCTTAATATATAAAATCCTTGCGTTACTGACTGACTGACAGACAAGCTACAGCCAAAACTATTGGGCGCAGGAAGCTGAAATTTGGCATGTATGTGCCTTGGGGACCGTAAGGGTGCACTAAGAAGGGATTTCCCGAAATTCCCACGGGATCGGCCAAAACGGGTAAATTTAAAAAAAATGCCGGCATAGCTGCTGGCGTCCTCTAGTAGTAAATAAATCCAAAGAAATCGTTGGCCTATCTAATAACATTATAGTACCTCACACCGAAAGCCATTTTCCTACATCCGTTGGTCCCAAACATGTTTTCATCCTAAGTAATAATTTCGGAGATATGATTTGTTGCCGCTGCTTGTTGTGAGTTTGATGGACGTACGTTTAAATTAATATTTGTGTAACAAGGTGGCATTATGTGGAATTGTCTAATGGCTTTGAAAGGCATATGTCTCTGTTCTCGGGCCACCGAAAACAAACGAACGATTATAACCTGGGTTGAAATTGTAACAAAGAAGAACTGAAATTGCAACGCAAATTAGGAGAAACCTTTCATCTGGTAATGAAACTGAGGTATCAGCCCTTACTGGGAACAAAAATCTTTCAATTAGCAAGCATAATTTTGCTTTAAGCTAATTGACCGATCGATTCCCATTCGATTTTATCATGTCCAAATTATGTCGCCAGAAACTACATAGATGCATACCTACTCGTATTCGAAGCTTTTTTTGCAAATGTCCCACGTCTGAAAGCCGGTCGAATATTTAAAACACTCTTGCAGCCAATGAAAAAAACAAAACGTATGCAAAATAGTTATTATTTCAAAAGGCTGTCAAGAATATTTATAGTGTTATACATTACCGCGTTTTATACGCACACCCCTTGCACGATTATTCTGAAACAATTCAGCAATTAACATTTACAGCACCCTAGAGCAATAAACTACATGAAGCTATGCCTAACCCTGCCATGAAAACCAGAACCACAGCCCTAAAAAATTAAATATCAAGCATTAAAATTATCTTGCCTATAAACAACTGGCTGTTGTCGCCGAAAAATATAAATAGCCATTGTACTCTTTAGCTAATCTGTTAAGATATGGTTTCAAAGAGCCAATTAGGTCACATTTAAGTTCTAAAAAAACAAAAAAGAAAAACAAAGTATACAGTAATAGAATGAGAAAGGTCCCCAGAGCAATAACAGTTTTAATTATGTTAAAAATTACGCCCAGGCAACTTTTCCGGTTGGTATCTTTGCCAGTCCGTTTGCTTTTACGGTAATGATAATTTCTTCGTACGAAACGATGCCCGCAGTTTTTGCTCTAATATTGAAAACGAAGTTTGAAAATATTTTCTTTTCTTTATATTTAGTGCGTCTGCTCAACGGAAGATTAGTTTTGAATTTCTATTCTGCTATTAATTGCTTCTAACACCAATATTATTATAAAACCATCTGGAATTATTGGTAAGAATAATTATGATTGGTTTACAAGTAAGTTCAATAATATATGAATTTATCATCTGTCTTATTTATACCATTTTATTATCTGTCATAAAATCTTTTGATGCACAAAACGTTACGAAAATATTTTCCGCTAGCTTTCTGCAGTCTCCATTATGCGGACTAACAGTAAACAGAACTGTAACTGTTCATAATCACTTAAGAAATTTGCATAGAGAAAAACAATTATAGAAAGAGTTCGAAACGAAGTATAATAAAATTGGTAAAAAAAAACGAAAACGAAAAACAACACACCAGTGATAGATGCGGTAATGTTAGTACAGTATCCAATACTCTAGCAAATTCTCACTGTTTTGTCTCAATGACAGGAGAATCGTTAAACGTCATTGATCGATTGATTTTGGTCAACCAATAACATATATCAGAGATGGTGAAGGAAACATCGTGAGGAAAGCTGTATGCCTGTGAGTTTGCAACCCGCACTTGGTCAGCGTGGTGGACTATGGCTTATTCCTCCTCCCAGTAACCACCCTTGTCAATAGGACGCTTAGTAATATCGCCTGCGACATGTTTCTGATATATAATTATAATTTATTATATATTAGAAACCTGTGACACTATAAATTTTACATGCTTTTATTGAAAACGTAGAACATTTCTTGTTACTATAATCAGTGCAAATATAGACATACAAGCATAGAACGAGCAATTGCGTATAGAGCCCAATTGTTTGATCAAAATGCATTGCACCGATGTTGGTTGTTTATACAAATCTCTATTCGTGTAGGTCAATAAGATTGTTCTTACGAGCTCAGCCGGTCCATTGCGATCGATTCAAGTGTCAAATCGGAACAGTATGCTTAGCTACTATTATATTATTTTCTTTGAGTGAGAGAACCTAAAAAACAACATTTTGTGAGTAGGCATTATGATTACAATTTTGAAGTAAAATAAATCCTTTTTCTAGCTATTCAAGAGTCTCTTATAACCTTCTCATTTTCATATTGTTTGTAAAATACGTCACAAACCCCTTTATAACAGGACATGCAGTGATATCTTACCCGAACGAGATGTAATAGTATTTTTTTTGTAGACTTACGCCTGTATCCCCGAAGGGGTAGGCAGTGGTGTAATATTACACCCACATTTCGCCATGAATTTTTAGGTCCCACGTAATACGAGGCGAGCCTATTGCCGTACCGGGTACATTACCAGATTCCGTGCTGCTACTGAGAATTTCCTAACGGAAAAACCCGATAACACTTTGCCGAACCGGGAATCGAACCCGATCCCACGCGCACATTTATGTCGCGAGACCAAAGAGGCAGTAATAGTATTAAACTACTAATTTTCGTTAATCGTCTGTGGGAGGTCGATTTTACCCCAACCACGCAATTCTACTGGTTCATGCTGTAACCAGCGTATCTATGCTACTTAATAATAGTGTGTATCTACTTGTTGAAACCTAGTAGAACTTTGAATCCCAACCCAAGTAGCATTTTGGGGCTGTATAGAGTTTATCTAATGGTTCACATTTACTCTACAAGCTGTACTAGTTAGCTGTATAAGGGCTGTATAGCTTACTATACAGCTAATATACGAGCTGTTTGGGCACAAATTAGACAGCCTTAAGTATAAATGGCTGAACAGTAGCTGTATAATAGCGTTACATCAGCAGTACAAGAGGTAACCGTGAACTCAAAGCTGATTAACGGCTCCATAGAAGACTACTAGTGAGCAATAATGAGTAACAAGTGAGTAATAATGAGTAACAAGTGACTAATTATAAAGTCTTAATAGTACCTAATAATTGCTTACAAAAACAGAATGAAGCAGCTTTCAAACCACGCGTACCCTAAACTACTGCTATAACAAAGCTAATAATCATAAAATCACAAAGTTATTAAATAGTCGTCGCAGAAACTCTATCCCTATTTATTTTATAAATGAGGATTTTATATTAAAAAGTGGTAATAAGGACCTGTATTTACAAATGCTAACAGTGTAATCCATATGGGAATGTAACTTTGCTGTGAAATATATACATATTTACTGTTAAAAACTCACGCGCCTCATGAGAAATGCTTTGAATACTTTAAAAACATTTAAAATTGGCAGGGGGAAAAGAAGTCGTTTTTTTAGTTTGTTATTTTATGGTATCAAGTTCGACTAGAAGTCATTTTATTACATTATATTTGTAACATGAAAAAAAAAATGTAACAGCAATACACTGTAGTATTTTATAAAACTATCGTTATATGAAATATATTAGTTAATATTTAGGTTATGATAAAAGAAAATGGTGGACATCTGTGTGAACCATTGTAACACCAAATTACAATCACAGTCAAATAATCCATACAGTCGTTCGACGAACGCGTCTAGACGGGTCAATCGTGCGGGGGCCAAGAGTTGAGACGCGGGAAGAGCGGTACCTACTTACGTATATCGCCTTAGTTCGTAACTAGGTACATGTGTTTGGGGGCTGGCACGTGCTTGTTTTTTGTTCGTTACTTATTTATTTGCTTATGATTATTAATTAAGATGGTGCTTACGACTTGTGCTATGAGACATTGAAATTCTTTAGGCTGTTTAAAGATTTAAATAAATAAGGATTTAAAAAATCTGCGATTTCATCAATTTACTTATACCAAAAGAGAAAACATTAATTATAATTATTTATATTATTTTGAAAGTACCTATAACCACTTAAAATAATGTGCACATTCCTACTAATCTACTAACTTTTTACAATATCTCATGTCTGGCCAAATCACAGAATAAAGTAGCAATTATTGTACGTAAACAACATGACAGACGTAAGAAAATATGCGTTGTAAGGTAATATTGGATTCTGGTGTGATTTTAATTTCATTCAATAAGTACGTAGTACCATAGTATTAGGTAAGTACCTATCACATATTATTATGTATCTTGGTAACGGCGCATCTTAGCTCAAAAATAATCATATTTTTGGCCCCTTTTATAAACCTCACACATGTTCTCCGTAATCTCATAGCCCGGTCACCCATCCATAAAATGACCGTGATGTCTATTGCTTTATCTTAACGTAGTTTGCACGAAAAAAATCTGCCAAATACTTCATATCGATAACATAGGCTCTGCAGGCTGATCACAAGGTTACCCATCCATTAAACCACCGCTATGTCAATCGCTTTATTTGAACTTGGTTTAACCGCCTCCCACGACACCTGCGGGATGCTGGTGCACCTGCGGGGTGCTGACTGACACTTTGTATGCAAATCTGTCACCGCACGAAAAATGCAAATGTTTTATAATAATTATTTATCGTTAATTATTTTACTTTTCTTGCCGTGTGGTTGACGGCATAGAATACAAGTGTCACCACCCCCTATCTTCCCGTGAGTGTCGTAAGAGGCGACTAAGGGATAACACGATGCAAATACCATCTTTGCGTAGAGACGGAAAACTCGACATCAAACCCTATAAACGACTGCCTCGTTGGTCTCGCGACATAAATGTGCGCGTGGGATCGGGAGGTCCCGGGTTCGATTCCTGGGCCGGGCAGTGTTATTGGGTTTTTCTTTCACGAAATTCTCAGTAGGAGCACGGAGTCTGGAAATGTACCCGGTACGGCAATAGGCTCGCCCCTTATTACGTGGGACTAAAGTATATCTGGCGAAAAGTGGGTGTAGAAATACACCTCTGCCTACCCCTTCGGGGATAAAAGGCGTGACGTTATGTATGTATGTGTATGTATTTTAATATAATAAACTAGCTGTTTCCCACGGTTTCAATCGCGTCCTGAGGGAACTTCTTCGCATACCCGGTTAATTTTAGCCTAAGTTACTCCTTGGTACATCAAGCCAGTGAGGGTCCCGTCAAAATAGGTCCAGCCGTTCCAGAGATTAGCGAGAACAAACAGACAGACAGACAAAAATGGTAAAAATTACATTTCGGTGTATGTACCGTGTATACATCCATATACATTTAGTAAAAAGCGGTTATTTTAATGTTTCAAACTGACACTCCAATTTTATTTATATGCATAGATAAGTGATTTACACTATATTATTCATGTAGCGTAGCAATTGTAATATTTTTCTAAAATACCTAAATAGACGGTGTTTGAATAGGTAGGTATTGTTTACATGTGGCAGCCCTAGCCTACTTACCCTTGTCTAGACGTTGTCGGCTTTTTCTACGAGATCAAAGGCGTCGAACTACTGTATGTCTTTATACTGTGTTACAATTGTGACCTACATGGTGATTCACATGTGTACCATAATACCAATAATACTGCAGAGAACTCTGCAGTATTATTGGTATTATGGTACACATTAAGGCTCACGTGTATGGTATAAAAATGTTGTTTTCTTCATAAAGGTTCACATGTGTACCACCACCTTCATAATTGTTCACATGTGGTCTATTAAAAGGCTAGCAATATAATATGACACAGGTAGAGCGCTAGACAGCAAATGCCATAAAATGTGGTCTTTTAAAATGTTCTTAATCAGCCTATAAAATGAAAGCTGACTAGAAAGGTATAAGGCTGAGTCCTGAGTGACGGCGCATCGCGCATGCGGAATCCGCCGCGCACGAAACAAATACTCGACGTGTTTGAACCTGTCCGAACTGCGAGCGGGCGCGCATTCAAACACGTCGAGTATTTGTTTCGTGCGCGGCGGATTCCGCATGCGCGATGCGCCGTCCCTCAGGACTCAGCCTTAGTGTCGTAGGTATTATAATGCTGACAGCCGTAAGACAGGCTACTTTTATATGCCTGTACAGCCCATAAATAGCTTAAAGAGTAGTGTTTGCATTTAAACAGCTTACACATCACACATGAAGCAAAATAAGAGTTTATAAACGCTTTAAGTCCACCAGTGAACAGAATGTAAACTCTTAAAGAGCATCAAATGCTACTTGGGAACTCAGTATTCAACTTTTAACATGACGTCAAAAGCAATTCAAAATTACTGTGAACAGCACTTAAACATAACGCTGATATCGCGAGCTCATTCGAAGATAACTTAAAATGGCTGCCGCTCGAAAGCCCAAAGGAAATCAGTGAGGTGATATCCCAAACGTTAACAAACTTCTTAAAGACGAAACTTTGAAAGAAAGTAATACGTGAAGCTGTTAATATTAAAATCAATAAACGGAATGGCTTCTCCGAGACTGATTTTGAAGTTGTGTTAATTTCCATCAGACGATTATCAAGTTGAAAAGTAAGTTTTCTTTGACGATGTCTGTTAATTGCCGATAACTTGGACCAAGTTGATAGTGTTGATCGTTTCGCGGAGTTGAATGTTGAATTTGTAAGTAGCGCGTTTGACTAATTATTGATTTTGTTGATTGTGGTTAGTTAAAGTGTCTGGAGATCTTTATGCTAATGAGTGTAATTAACGTGTCTGGAACCTTATTGGCGAAGTGGGTAAACAACATAATTTGTTTTTCATTGGTTCTTTTGTCCTGACCGTATTTCTATTTAGATTGTTTCTATTCGTCCTCATATTTGTAGAATACCTAGCAGCACTGGAACTTAACCTTATTGAGCATACATGTAGGTACTCACGTTGTACGAAAATTAGACGTGATGGAACAAAGATAACCTAAACTAAAGAAAATACCTGCTAACGTCTGTGTAATAAATATACAATAAGTTGGAAACCATTCCTATACAAAGGTCTGCATTTGTAGCATTGATACACATGTTGGAACCTACAGTGCACACCTAGTTTTACATAGTAGCTGGATTTGCAATCCTGAACCAGTATAGTAATAGGCTTGTGTCCTAATGTAATTAGCGATTGATTCGTTCCTTTATTAGATGTAAAACTGAAATACCTGTTTTTTTCTTCAAAAATCGATCAGCAACATTACTAATTACGGCTTTTTAAGAACCTTTTTGAATTTGACACGAAAACGCTGTAAACCATCATGGCGGTTGAGTGATATCACAAAATGCAAAACAAAACAAACCGTGAATGAAGTCTGGTCTGATCTAGGATGATGTATCTCTATGGATTTGACAAGCAAATAATAATACCGTGTTAGACCGAGATAATGACATACAGAAATACATAAGAGTAAAAGAGACAAAGATAGCATTTTTTGTCTTTGTCAGAGTTTTCGTTTTTTTTTGTTGGTCACAACTGAATATTGTGACCAACAAACGTTTGAGCTCTCGATAATTTCCGCGAAAAATTGTGTTATTATTGATATTAATTGTGTACTTATGCTTAGTAAAAATATCATTGGTTCAGATTTATTATGGTGATTTGTTACATTTTAGGCTGTAAAAGCCATAGTGAGCGGAAATGTGAGAACATAACCATTTATTCGTAAGTACGATATTTTAGTTATAATATCTATTTATACATGAAAATATTGATAGAATGATACAAATAGCATCATTACATAAGGAAATAATTTCTAAATTACATCAATAAACCAAAAAATGCTATTTTATTATCACCGCGATATTAGTATTACACAATCGAATTCAATAGGTCGTTGAATGTTGAGCTAGCCAAAAGTCATCGATACTTTTTAATTTTACAGCGTTAAATGTTTTTTAGGGATACCACTGAAGCGTTTGGGAAATTACCCAAATTTTGGATAATTTGCCGTTACTTAGTTTCATATGAACCTAAGATTAATTATTTAATTTGTTTTCCGATTCTTTGTAGTAATGAAATTATTTGTTTATAGATTCCCAAAGGACTGAAACATTTGTGTGCATGAACATGGATGTTTGTCTTGGTCTGGGTGTTTCAATGTATAATATGTATGTATTTAAAAAATAAAGTATATAAGTATGTTTATCCATTATCTAGTACCCATAGTACAAGCTCTGCTTAGTTTGGGACTAGATGGTGTTGTGTGAATGTGGTAGAATATTATTATTATAATTCAGGTTTGATACAATGTTACTTAAAAGTTAATATGTACTTCGTAGAATTGTAGGGTAAACATTTACAACATCTGGTAACACCAACTCAGGATGTACTCTATGTCCGTCCTTTACGGGTGTACGCAAATGTCGAGTCCATTTGATTGGTCCTAGGGTCTGATGTACCCACTTTTATTTTGTTATATTCGATTTGACAGGTAGAACGTTTGACGTTTTAGTTGTATTTACTACTAAAACGTCAACAACATGAATGGCGGATGTCCTGTTTGACGTGATGCTCTCTGATTAGTGTTCACTGTCACAAGAATTAATACATTATTTTTAGTTTTAGAATCCTAAAAATAACATTAATCTTACCTTTTTAGGGTTCCGTACCTAAAAGGTAAAAAACGGGACCCTATTACTTAGCCTCCGCTGTCTGTCTTTCCGTCTGACTGTCCGTCTGTCTGTCTGTCACCAGGCTGTATCTCATAAACCGTTATAGCCTGAAAGCTGAAATTTTCACTAATTATGTATTTCGGTTGCCGCTATAACAACAAATACTAAAAATAAAAAAAATGAAAATATTAAAGAGGGGTCCGATACAAAAAACGTGTTTTTTTCGTATTTTTTACTCAAAATTACTAAC
This sequence comes from Euclidia mi, assembly GCA_944739405.2. NCBI lineage: Eukaryota > Metazoa > Arthropoda > Insecta > Lepidoptera > Erebidae > Euclidia > Euclidia mi. The sequence goes on along the minus strand of OX123181.2, from coordinate 91,310,653 downwards.
TGTAACAGGTAGACTAGATTTAAATTTTCACAGAATATGTAGTTGAATATTACCTTTCAAAATAAATAATAAAATAAAAAAGAAGACTGCCTCCGTGGTCCAGTGGATAGCGTATGCGACTGCTGAACGGAGGTCCCGGGTTCGATTCCCGGGTCGGTCAAAAAGTGTTACTGGGCTTTTCCGAATACTCAGTAGCAGCCCGGAGTCTGGTGATGTGCCCGGTAACGACAATAGGCTCGCCCCCTATTACGTGGGACCTAAAAATTCATGGCGAAATGTGGGTGTAATATTTACTGCCTCCCCCTTCGGGGATACAGGCGTGAGACTATAAATAAAAAAAGAAAATAAATAAAAAAAGTAAATAATAAAGGAGGGCTCCCATACAACAAACGTAATATTTATAATTTGTTACTCGATCTTAATAAACAGATAGAAACTTAAAATGTATTTAAGTATACACACAACGAACGTGATTTTCTTTTATAGATGATGGTACGGAACCCTTTGTGCGCGAGTCCGACTCGCACTTGCCTAATTTTTATAATAAATAATAAACTTTAATGACATCTTAAAATCATAATGAATCTATAGATACTACAATCAAACCGATTTATTCTTAGTGGACACAAGCCAGCCTACTGCCTACCAGCAATGCTTGAATAACCTTTTTGACGATGGAATAAATCATGATTCTCTATTGCACGTTTATTACCTCTCTCCTGTAGAAGTAAAATAATATTTTTATACTGCATAATTACAGTCACTTCTATGTAAATAAATAAATAATGTTTCCTCTGTTTTCACAAAGGTAACTTACAAACTACATTAATTAATATATAGAAAAATTATTTAGTCACTTCAATCATCACTATTGGAAGTGAATATTATTATAATAGTCTAATCTTAGTCTAGACTAGATTAAAATAACTTGTCCTTTGATAACAAAAATAGTGAAAAATTCTTAAAGTACTTTAAAACTTGAGCGTATCATCGAAAAAAGCAAGATTACCATACAAATGGAGAAGCGATAAAACTAACAACAATATACAAGTAACGATTGGCAGTTCAATTTGTTCGCTAAGTGTAAGATGTTCTACAATGGCCACAACTCGGGAACAGGTATAGCCAACTTGTATAAATTAAGTTGCCAACTTAAATTGACTCTGCTATCAGTACCGTTGTAAAGGTGGCGGCACATGATAGAATGTTTTATATTTGGTAATATTATTTTCTAATGTTTGATGATGATGCCCGGTGCTACGCCCGCATATTATTTCTAATTTATCCGTTTCTGTCTGATCGCGTGGGAATTTTGGTCTTCTTAATATACCCCTACGTCTCCAAGGAACATACATGCCAAATTACAGCTTTTTGCACCCATTCGTTACAGCTGTGCGTTGTCTGTCAGTCAGTCAGGAGCATTAGGATTTTAGGGAATTTATTAGCAAGAAGACATTAGATAGATACATTTTGAGTACAGTAGGTAGGCAGTTCTGACGTACCTAGTACTTTTCTAAAGACAATTTTATGAGTTTTCACTTTAAAAAGAGAAAATTAAACATAAATAGTTGCGACGGTAGTTTTGAGTCTAACCAACAGTCGTGATAAACCAACGACAACCCAGCCTACTAGACGGCAGACGTAAGGCGATCACTTTCTGACAACACGTTAGACATATACGACTTACATAAGACCATTCCCAACACGAGTTATAAATTATGACGTACTGCAAATTTGAACCGGCCAATAAGAATGCATTTTTGTAGCCCCCTTCGCCCCGCATACCTCACCGCTTTGACAGAATTGTTTGTTTGTAGAAATGAAAACATTAGGTGTCTAGTAGGCTGGGTTGTCGTTGTGATAAACCCATAGTAATATAATAAGGCAATTAGCAAACAATTCGTAACAGTTTTATCATTAGGTTATCGCTTAATACTCCGAACTACAATGACGTTCGAAACCCCGCAGAAACACTATATACTGCATCTATAGTTGGTGCCACGAGAAGATAGACTTTTTGTAAACAAACATTCAGGGCTTCACAAGATTTTTTTAAACAGTTGTGTTTTAGATTTAATACTTTTTGAACAGTCTTTTTTTTCAAGGCCTATTTATGCCACTATGTTTTTCTATGTTTTTAAATTTATATTGTTAACTTTTACTGAAATAAAAATATTTGATTTCGTGTTTGAATGGTCGAATGTTCATAAATTTGCCGACTTTTTGTCGTTTTACACTTCATTTATTATGTAAATTAAGGAAAAATAGAGTACCATATATATAAATGATAGATTAAATTCATGTTACTCTATTATTGACACGATTTTTTTTAAATCATAGACAATAAATCATTTGCTCAATGTAGCATAACTATCCTAAAATATTAAATTATGGACCAACAATGAATAATATTACAGATAACTAGCTAGTACATTGCATAAAAATTTCTAGGCATGGAGATTTTACGTTGTCTGTGAATTAAATCGTCAGAATGACCTTAAACAAAATCCATTAAAAGTTACGGTAGTCTGAAAACGCAATTTCTTTTTTAGGTATAAATAATTTTCTGCTATCTGCTATTCTCACCCGCTTTTTCGAGATGCCGGCAGCGGGAAGAGCGTTGCGATCCTATCAACTTGTATTTAACTTTACATTTACCCTTTCTTGATAACTAAATATTTTATTTTGTCCTCTGATAAATGCATGTTAAGCCCAAGAATGTAACATTTCAATGAACTAACGCCAAATGTTGACATTCTAGGCACCAGTACATCAAAACATTAAAAGATCCTGTTGACAGCGCACAATATCGATAAAAACCCGATCCATTGACATATTAGTTTCCACTTTCCAATGACACGTATCTATGTACCGTTGCGCTCATTGGATTTGACATTATTTGTTTTTGACAGAACTATCGCTAAGTAACTTAGTAGAAATTCTTTGTTTACAAAAAGTCTATGTTCTCGTGGCACGGACTATAGTACTGTTAATGGTGATATCACTGAGCGTAGAGAAAGAAAGATTGCAACCAATGTGCCGTCAGAATGATTTGAATTTAAGAGAAATCTTTAACAATTATATCATATAAATCATTGCACTAGGAATAAATATTGTACTTCTTAATAATTACATAGGTATACTCGTGGAAACTTGGTTGGGGGTAGTTGTGACCACAAGTAAAAAATTTTAGCTCACGTATTTATAATTGTTTAATAATTAATTCAAACACTTATTCAGTACATTTATGATTTAATATAGTTTCTTATAATACGCTACCTGCCAGTGAAAGTTATCTCCTGTCTAAATTCACTGTACATACAATTTACCATGGAAGCATTACACAGCACTATTAATAACTTGAACAATACATTTCACCAGAGGATGACTCAGTTTGAGGATAAGCTGCTCAACAACACAAACCCTCCTTCTAACCTGGCTACTTTGGCTTCTGAGTTTGCCTTATTCCGGACATTTGTGACGGATGCATTGAAGGGACTCCAGCAACAGGTTCAGTTATTGGTACACACTGTGGATCACCTGGAAATGCAAGGCCGCCGTAAAATTCTTCTTTTCCATGGTGTGAATGAAGAAAAGAATGAGGACCTTGTGCAGACGGTTACCAATATCATGAAGTCCAACCTGAAGCTCGAAGAATTCACACCAAGTTCCATTAAGCGCTGTCACCGCATGGGAAGACCATCAGCTCCAAACAGACACCGTCCCATCTTGGTGAAATTTCAGAGTGTCTTAGTCCGTGACAAAGCTTGGTTCTCTAAACCAAAGCTCAAGGGTTCAGGCATCACTGCGTCTGAATTCTTGACCAAAGCCCGACATGACACCTTCGTGGCGGCCCGGGAGAAATTTGGCGTCTCGAAATGCTGGACAAAAGAAGGGCTCATATACGTTCTTGGTGCACACGGCGAGCGACATCGCGTCAGCTCCCTGGTAGATGTCCAAAAACTTGACCATATTCTTGCTGTGGACCCGATGAAACCAGGACCTTCCTCGAAAAATGAACCGGCAAAATCGAGAAGAGCTGCAGCGACTAAAAAGTAGTGCTATTTATTTATTATCTTCCCCCTTCATATTGTAGTCCCAGGTAGGTGATCAAACATTTATTTTTATTTACTACGCGTGTGCTGGCTTGCTGACAACAAAGCAATAAGATCTTAGGTACAGCTTCTTCTCTGCATGAAAAACAGCATAAAAGTAGCTGATGTCTGTAAAATTCGGGATATCATCGCTATAACCAGCCAAATGACTATATAGATAAGATTTATCAAGAGAAGTACATATACTTCTCCGACCGAACTACTTCATTAGCTTACAACACCAAAGCTGCACCACTTAAAAGTCATCGCACCATTCATCACCCCTCCCTCCTCCCATGCCAGAAAAGGAAATAAAGAATAATATTTCACAAAACTCCGTCCACCATTCACATATATTATTAAAACATAACCTCGTTTTAATTAAAGCCTGTAGACGCGTAAATGTGTCACTCCACGACTATATTTTTAATTTAAATATGAAAAGAAGAATGAGTTTCTGCAAAACTTCGGTTTTTCGAGAACAAAGCCTTGCAGATAAATTTAAAAATGCATGGATGTTTCGCGTCATATTAGGAAGAATAAAATATACTAAGATGTTGGATTTAGTAATCCTATAGTCGAATGTTTTTTTTACCATATTAAAATTATGGTAATTATGATAAAAAAACATTGGATTGCCCTAATTATGTTAAGCAATAAAATTTTCGTCATTGCAAACACCAAGTGTTTCATAACCATACTTGCATGTAGCCAATCGTAGGAAACTAATTAAAATATTGATAAAGAAAAATAAGAGAAAATACGAGAAAATTGCCACCACGCTAAACAGAGATTATGCAAAAATATCAAAGCAATAAACCTATAATAGCTGACAGATTTAGGGATTTATTCATGGAATAAATACTACAGGAAAATAAAAAGTGTAAAAAGACACATAATCGACACACTTTTCTATTTATTTTTTATGTGGAAGAATGTAGGTTCTATATTGGACATGTAGATGTCCCACATATACTTCCTCTGCGCGGGGATCGGCAACTACTTTTACTCTTTTCCTAATAGCTGAGAGAGCGGGATCGATCCAGTATTAGTTGATTGAATCAGGCGTTACTTGGCGGAACTCCATTGTAACCTAATGGAAGGAAAGGGGAACCCACCACGCACCCTCGGATTGACCACCCCAACTGACTTGCAGTATCCCGCTGTATGCGCCGACTATGCTTAGACACGTGTTTCGCCTCTGCACGCGGCATCCTCAGGAGCGATGGGCTACAACTGAGTCATTGAGGGTTAGTCAGTTGGGTGGTCAATCCGAGGGTGCGTGGTGGGTTCCTCTTTCGTTCCATTAGGTTACAATGTACAATGTTCCGCCAAGTAACGCCTGACACAATGAATTAATTTAGCATTATAAATGTTATCATCTCTGTCCAAATATGGCGTTTAATATGCCTCTGCGTACCCCTTCGGGGCAACAGGCGTGAGTCTATGTATGTATGTATCTCTGTCCAAAAATTACTTATTCATTGTTGAGGTTTTTCGTGGTAGGTACTACATCATTACTTTATGCATTGTGATGACCATAAAATTACTACTTTGCAACCATAATGAAATAAAAGAATCGCAGCTAGTAAAACATTAATTGTTGTGTCGTAATAGTTTCTATTTAGAATGGACATGATTAGTTTCATTTCTCCAAAGAATGCTTTCCGATTGCAAATGCACTTAAATTCATCATCATCATCATATCAGCCAAACCACGTCCACTGCTGGACATAGCCCTCCCCCAAGGTTCTCCACACAGACCGGTCTCGAGCCGCCCGCATCCAACCGCCTCCCGCGATCTTGACTAGATCGTCGGTCCACCTTGCGGGGGGTCTACCTCTGCTGCGTCGTCCAGTACGTGGCCGCCACTCCAGAACTTTTCTGCCCCAACGGCTATCGGTTCTTCGAGCTATGTGCCCTGCCCACTGCCACTTCAGCTTGGCTATCCGGAGAGCTATGTCGGCGACTTTGATTCTACTGCGGATCTCCTCATTTCTGATTCGATCTCGCAGTGAAACTCCAAGCATAGCTCTCTCCATCGCCTTCTGAGTGACCTTGAGTCTTCTGATAAGGCCCATAGTGAGCGACCACGTCTCTGATCCGTAAGTCATCACTGGCAACACACACTGGTCAAAGACATTTTTCGTCTTGAGACACTGCGGGATATCGGACGAGAAGATATGTGGTAGCTTCCCGAACGCTGCCCAACCGAGTAGGATTCGACGATTGACCTCCTTCTCGAAGTTGGACCTACCTAATTGGACTACTTGTCCCAGGTAGATATACTTGTCGACAACTTCGAGCGTAGAGTTCCCAACCTGAATAGGAGCCGGTACAACATGGACGTTCGACATGATTTTCGTCTTGTCCATGTTTATCTTAAGACCTACTTGTTGGTAGACTCTACAGAGGCCATCGAGCATTGTGCCTAGGTCTTCCATGGTCTCAGTCATGACTACGTATACATATCGTCTGCGAATGGAAGGTGAGTGATGTACTCGCCGTTGATGTTGATGCCGAGTCCATTCTAGTCCAAAAGCTTGAAAACATCCTCCAGCGCAGTGGTAAACAGTTTCGGGGATATGACATCCCCCTGTCTCACCCCTCGCTGGAGTTGAATAGGTTTCGAACTCTGGTCCTGGAGGCGGACTGACATAGTGGCATTTTCATACAAACACTTCAGCACTTCGATATATCGGTAGTCAATCCGGCACCGTTGGAGAGCCTGTAGCACCGCTCAGGTTTCGATCGAATCGAAGGCTTTCTCATAGTCTACAAACGCCAAGCATAGAGGCTGGTTATACTCCTCGGACTTCTGTATAACCTGCCGCAGCGTATGTATGTTGTCTATGGTACTATAGCCTTTACGGAAACCGGCTTGTTCGGGAGGCTGGAAGTCGTCTAGCTTGCTCTCGAGTCGATTCGTGATAACCCTCGAAAACAGCTTGTAGATGTGGCTCAGAAGTGTGATGGGTATGTAGTTCTTTAAGAGGGTTTTATCCCCTTTCTTAAATAACTACATAGATATTTAAATTCACTACCTAGATATTTAAAAAATTTCATGCATGTAATATTCGCGCAGTACCCACGAATTCTCCAGACTCAGATCATCCGAGTGGCACCAACTAGGATTATTTTCAAAGAAACAAATACACTGCTTTCCAACCGTCTACGAATCATCATCATAAAATCAGCCGATGATGTTCACTGCAGGGCATAGGTCTCTCGGGGCCAAATGAGCCCCACGACAGAAACCGTCTTCGAATACACATAAAATAAGACCTAACCATGTAAAACTGAAATCCTCCTCCATTTAAAATAAAAAACGGCTAACCAAATGACAATTTCATTGATTAAGTACAAAAATAAATCAACATTAGATATCTAACACAATTTATCGTGAACGTATTATTACATTACAATACAAAACCACAAACGGGTTGCAAGCCCATTTTAAATCGACGATAGCAAGGCACAATAATATACTTATGTTAATAAAACTGTATGTCATAATAACCGCCATAAATGTCCCGCGCTTTGTATAGGAAAATTGTGAAACGTGAGGCGAAAATATAATTTCATAAAAACTGCGTGACTATTTAGTTAATAAGTTACTTCGATTATGCTATCGGCTGTAACACAATTTAAACATTATCGTAAATAAATGTTATCTACTTTAATCAACAAATAGAAACGTCATACCTATATTAAATCAAAAATTGGTTGCCTGTAAAGTCGGTATACGGGCGAAAGTTTTACGTGACAACGACTTTGAGTGGTAAAATAATTTTAATGTGAATATTCATTCGTATAGTAGGAAGAAGGATGAAAGACGCGTGCCTTTCACTTTTTATGTCTGTCTCTCTCGCTCTTAGGCGGGACGCGTGCCTCTCACTCGCTCTCATTGTGAGCGCATAACGTGAGCGGAGCGTAACGCAGTTTCTTGAAGTGTCACCCGGCAAACCAATTTATAAGACGTTGTCACGTCAAAATATTTATTAAAAATCCCATTTCAAGCAAAAGCTACACCGATTCACAGATCGGTTAATTACAGAAAATGTATTCAGTTTATCGACACGATTTTTACAATAACAACACTTGTCCTAACCCGTGGAATAAAGCAAATAAAGCACACGATATTGACGCGATAAAACAAATTTTATTGTTAGCTGTTAGCAATAATACACGATGTAACGCTGTTTCGTTTTAAGACCTTTTTGCGATCAAAGCTTTGCTTTCACTGTTTTTTCCTGTCAGATTACAGACTCACAAAAAGTTATGTTTAGCTCAGGCGGATATCTTTTTCTGACCTAGTTCTACATCTTTATTTACGTGACATGAATACGAAGGTAGAAATAAAGTTCAACTTGATAATGAGCTGTGAAGGAAAAATATTTATATTAGGTGCATAGGGTTCCCACCAAGAACTTAGGGTCCCAAGCCAACCTCACCTGCAAGTGGTGCACCTGCCGATCAACGGACGAGGCTCTGGCAAACAAAATATCCCGATAAGCGGCAATAGGCTCGCCACCTATTACGTGGGATCAAAACACTGGCGAACAGTGGGCGTTTAAATATGCCTCTGCCTACCCCTTCGGGGAAACAGGCGTGAGTCTATGTATGTATGTATGGAAAAATATTTCTTTGTCAATATCAAGTGTCAAAATATATAGCTGACAGCTTGACTTTATCGCGTACAAGTTCTTGCATAGACTTATATCCCAAGCCTCTTAAAATAGGATGATCATTCACGATTAAACTAGCCGCAAGATAGATCACATTGACCTGAGTATAAAGTTGCTTAAAAAAATAAATGACAGTTTCAACTACGACGTTTATAGGGACACCCATGCCCCCGTCATAGCAATTCCAATTACTTTTATCAGCGATTTGGACCCAAACATAAACGTTCCATAAACAGGTTTAATAGTAAATAAATCCAAAGAAATCGTTGGCCTAACTAATAACATTATAGTACCTCATACCGAAAGCAATTTTCCTACATCCGTTGGTCCCAAACATGTTTCCATCCTGAGTAATAATTTCGGAGATATGATTTGTTGCCGCTGCTTGTTGTGAGTTAAACGTACGTCCATCAAGGACGTACGTTTAAATTAATATTTGTGTAACAAGGTGGCATTATGTGGAATGGTCTAATGGCTTTGAAAGGCATATGTCTCTGTTCTCGGGCCACCGGTGACAAACAAACGATTATTACCTGGGTTGAAATTGTAACACAGAAGAACTGAATTGTAACGCAAATTAGGAGAAACCTTTCATCTGGTAATGAACTGAGGTATCAGTCTATACTGGGAACAAAACTCTTTCAATTAGCAAGCATAATTTTGGTTTAAGCTGATTGACCGATCGATTCCCATTCAATTTTATCAAGCCCAAATTATGTCGCCAGAAACTTCATAGATACATACTCGTATTCGAAGCTTTTATTTCCAAATGTGCCACCAAGACTGATAGCCGATCGCATATTTAAAACACCCTTGCAGCCAATGTAAAAAACAAAACGTATGCAAAATAGTAATTATTTTAAAAGGCTGTCAGGAATATTTATTGTGTTATACACTACCACGTTTTATACGCACACCCTTTGCACGATTATTCTGAAACAATTCAGCAATTAACATATACAGCACCCTAGAGCAATAAACTACATGAAGCCTAACCCTACCATGAAAGCAAAAGGCGCAGCCCAAAAAAATTAAATATCAAGCATTAAAATTATCTTTGCCTATAAACAACTGGCTGTTGTCGCCCGAAAAATATAAAAATCCATTGTACTCTTTAGCTAATCTGTTAAGATATGGTTTCAAAGAGGCAATTAGGTCACATTTCAGTTCTAAAAAAACAAAAAAGAAAAACAAAGTATACAGTAATAGAATGAGAAAGGTCCCCAGAGCAATAACAGTTTTAATTATGTTAAAAATTACGCCCAGGCAACTTTTCCGGTTGGTAACTTTGCCAGTCCGTTTGCTTTTACGGTAATGATAATTTCTTCTTACGAAACGATGTCCGCAATTTTTGCTCTAATATTGAACATGAAGTTTGAAAATATTTTTCTTTTCTTTATATTTAGTGCGTCAACGGTAGATTAGTTTTGAATTTATATTCTGCTATTAATTGCTTCGCACACCATAAACCAATGTGATTAAAAACTGTCTAGAATTGTTGGTAAGAATATTATGATAGGTCTGCAAGTAAGCTTAATAATATATGAATTTATTATCTCGCTTACTTCACAAATAAGTTTAAAATATACAATTTATACCATTATTTTATTTTATTTTTTAATTTATTAAACTTCCTGCACAATACTGTACATAGGCGGACTTAATGCCTTAGGCATTGTCTAACAGTCTACCTTAGGGTGATGCAGAGATAGTTAAGCCAGGTATTAGGTGGAAGTGCTTTGTGATTGAATTTAGATAATTATAACTAGATACTTTAATAAATAATATACATAACGGACTAATACAATACACATATAAATTTAATAATTAATATAATATACTATATATAACATAATTTAGTATAATATAATTTATTTTTTATTTATAGACTCACGCCTGTATCCCCGAAGGGGTTGGCAGAGGTGTAATATTACACCCACATTTCGCCATGAATTTTAGGTCCCACGTAATAGGGGGCGAGCCTATTGCCGTACCGGGCACATTACCAGACTCCGTGCTGCTACTGAGAATTTCCTAACGGAAAAACCCAATAACACTTTGCCCGACCCGGGAATCGAACCCGAGACCTCCCAATCCCACGCGCACATTTATGCCGCGAGACCAACGAGGCAGTATAATATATATATTAATATATTATAACATATACATTTATATATATATATAGACATATATATTCAATAAATTATTCTATATACATACATAATCATGTGATGATTACGATGATTCAGCCAATAACCCACGTTGAATCCATTGACGAGCCTTGTTTTTAAATGTCCAGCGACTGTCTGCCGTCCTGACTTCCAGAGGGAGCGCGTTCCATAGGTGTATAGCTTGAACGTAGAAGGAATAATGTACAAGGCCAGAGCTATGTTGAGGACATCGAAGTAAAAGGTTATGGGAAGAACGAAGGGCTTTATCATGCGAAGAGCATAGGTATTGAAAGTGAGAAATTAGATAAGCTGGAGGAGTGGGTGAGTGAAGTAGCGAGTAGAGAGTAGTGAGAGCACGCAAGCTACGGCGTTGACGAATGGGAAGCAATCTCAGTTGAAAACGATAAGTAGACACATGGTCATACTTCCGAAGATTGAAAACGAATCGAATGCAGTTATTGAGAAGCCGGTCGAGTTTGTTGAGAAGGTCTGCATTCAGGTCATAATAACACACATCACCATAATCGATGATAGGGAACACTAAAGATTGCACTAGCATAGTCTTTGTTTTGGAGGGGAGGAAATTCTTCAGACGATAGAGACATCGCAGGGTCCCAGTGACACTTTGACACACGTTCGTGACTTGCGTTCTCCAGTTAAGGGTGTCATCTATGTGTAGTCCCAGGTCCTTAACGCTCGAAGTGATCTTAATATTTAACCCGTCAAAGATGATTGGAGGGTGAGCTGCAGTATCCACTCTGCACATCATGCGGTTACCACCCACGATAATGGCTTGACATTTTGACGGGTTAACTGATAGTCCAAACTGATCCGACCAATGCTTTATTGCCATTAGGTCTTGGTTTACATCATTGATGGCCCGTGTTAGATCCTCAACCCTCGCCTGAGAATACAGCTGCAGGTCGTCTGCATACAGATGATATGAACACCGAAGATTGTGAGTTAAGAGATTAATAAATAGAGAAAAAAGAAGTGGAGAAAGAATGCCGCCTTGTGGGACGCCAGAGTCGAGATCACACCAACGAGATAAGGTCTCATCAATGCGAACCGACTGTTGACGCCCACGAAGATAGGATGAGAACCATTCCAAAGCTTCAGGTGCGATCGAAAGGTGGGATAGTATGGAGAGGAGGATATCGTGACTGACGGTATTAAAAGCGTTCGAGAAATCTACCAAGACCAACACAGTGACCTTGGTGTCCTCCACTCCCGCTCTAATATCGCCAGTCACTTTAAGGAGGGCTGAGGTTGTGCTGTGTCCCGATCTGAATCCTGATTGAAAAGGACTCAACAGGTTATTAATATGTACAAATCGGGTCAGCTGCTGGTGGACACAAGCCTCAAGCACTTTGGATAGGAAAGGAAGAATGGATATAGGGCGAAAACGACTAGGTAAGGTGGGGTTGGGAACCTTGGGTAGAGGACGTATATAGGCTTTACGCCATACCGAGGGGAAAACGCCGGACACGAGTGAAAAATTTATAATATGGACAATTGGGGATAGGAGTTCATCTAAGGCTGCGGTAATCATACGACGACTAATGTTGTCGCAGCCCACCGCCTTAGATTTTATGGATAGGATAACCTTTCTGACCTCACCCTCAGTGACAGGAGAAAACTGAAAAGAAATTACGTTTGGCCGTGGCAAACTAGCGACATAATTGACCGTCCGATCCCTAGTTTGGCGATCCAAGGCAGGCGTGGTGACGAAATGCTGATTAATATCGTCCAAACCAACGACTTTTGGCAGGTCAATCTGTCGCTGCCTGCCAATGCCTAGAGTTCCTAAAAACTTCCAGACATTCGCAGCAGAAGTTGATGAAATATTTTCGAGAATATGACGGCGTTTGGCGTTACGTATCATCTGGTTGCAACGGTTCCTTGCAGCCTTGAAAACGACCCACTTGGTGTCACAGCGATCTTTTTTATACTTCCGGAAAGCTCGGTCCCTGCGCCTCATAGCCATCCGAATCCCCTCCGTCATCCATGGCGCTGGTGGGCGCTTCAGTTTGACTTGCTTGACCGGAGCATGAGCGTCATAAAGGTCTAAGACAGCTTTGTTGAAGACTTGAAGCTTATCGTCGACCGTGGTAGTTGTAATCATAGGTTGCCAGTTAATATTAGATGCATCATCTGACAATTTTTTCCAGTCAACACGGGCAAAACTACGCAAGTGCAATACTTTAGGCTGAGGTTTGGGTGGTTTAAGGATATACGAAAGGAAAATAAAGTCGTGATGGGAGAAACCAGGAGCGGGGAATTGACCATGGGTAGAGACAAGGGAAGGATCAGCAGTGAGGATTAAATCCAACCAGGTATCTTCCCCATTGGTGTTGTGATGAGTGGCTAGAAGAGGTAAGATATGGAGACTGGCAGATTCTACTATGTGAGTAAGTTTACGGGACCGAAAGGAATGTGGGATTAGGAGATTGGTATTAAAATCACCCATTATGATGAGATGTGCATATTCAGACCCTATAGATTCCAGCACCGATTCGATACTGGAGAAGTAATCAGCGGATGGCGGACAGTATACAACACCAAGAACGGCTTTCGCACCCTTGTTATTATAGTATCTGTCATAAAGTCTTTTGAAACAAAACATTACGAAAATATTTTCCGCTAGCTTTTTGGAGTCTCCAATGTGCGGACTAACAGTAAACAGAACTGTAACAGTTCATTATCACTTAAGAAATTTGTATAGAAGAAAACAATTATAGAAAGAGCACGAAACGAAGTGTAATTGGTAAAAATATATGAAAACGAGAAACAACACGCCAGTGATAGATGCGGTAATGTTAGCACAGTACCCAATACTCAAGCAAATACTCACTGTTTTTTTAATTACATAGGAGAATCGTTAAACGTCATTGATAGGTATAAGTATCAGAGGCGGTGAAAGAAACATCGTGAGGAAAGCTGTATGCCTGTGAGTTTGCAACCCGCACTTAGTCAGCGAGGTGGACTATGGCTTATTCCTCCTTCCCGTAACCAGCCTTGCACAGCTTGTTAATAGGGCGCTTATTAATATCGCCTGCGACATGTTTCTGATATATTATAATAATTATTTATATATCAGAAACCTGTAACACTATCAATTTTACATGCTTTTATTGAAAACGTAGAACATTTCTTGTTACTATATTCAGTGCAATTATAGACATACAAGAATTGAACGAACAATGCGTATACTGCCGAATTGTTTGATCCAAATGCATTGCACTGATGTTGGTTGTTTATACGAATCTCTGTTCGTGTAGGTCATTAAGATTGTTCATACGAGCTCAGGCGGTCCATTGCGATCGATTCAAGTGTCAAAACGGACTACTACCTACTGTTTCTTTTCTTTGAGTGAAAGAACCGGAAAACAAAATTTTGTGAGTAGGCGTTATGATGACAATTTTGAAGTAAAATAAATCCTTTTTCGAGCTATTCAAGAGTCTCTTATAACCTACTGATTTTCATATTGTTGTAAAATACGTCATCACAAACCTCTTAAAACAGGACATCCAGTGACATCTTACCCGAACGAGACGCAATAGTTTTAAACTACTAATTTTCGTTAATCTTCTGTGGGAGGTCGATTTACCCGAACCACGTAATTCTAGTGGTTCATGCTGTAACCAGCGTATCTATGCTACTTAACAATATTGTGTACCTACTTGTTGAAACCTAATAGAACTTTGTATCCCAACTCAGTATTCAACTTTTAACATGATGTCAAAAGCAATTCAAAATTACTGTGAACAGCACTTAAACATAACGCTAATATCGCGAGCTCATTCGAAGATAACTTAAAATGGCTGCCGCTCGAAAGCCCAAAGGAAATCAGTGAGGTGATATCCCAAACGTTAACAAACTTCTTAAAGACGAAACTTTGCAAGAAAGTAATACCTGAAGCTGTTAATATTAAAATCGATAAACGGAATGGCTTCTCCAAGACTGATTTTGAAGTTGTGTTAATTTCCATCAGACGATTATCAAGTTGAAAAGTAAGTTTTCTTTGGCGATGTCTGTTCATTGCCGATAACTTGGACCAAGTTGACAGTGTTGATCGTTTCGCGGAGTTGAATGTTAAATTTGTAAGTAGCGCGTTTGTCTAATTATTGATTTTGTTGATTATGGTTAGTTAAAGTGTCTGGAGATCTTTCTGCGGGTTGGATTTTAAAACGAGTCGCCTGAATTCGAGGGTGTTGTTGGTGTAGGGGGCTTAAGGGAGTTAGTCTTAATCCCCTCAAAGTAATTTTGCCTGCCGGAGTTGCGTCTAAGTATTTTTAAACAATTTCCAAAAATTCTTAAATACTTTGGCAATTATGTAAAACGGAACGTAATTTTTAGGGTTCCGTACCTAAAAGGTAAAAAACGGAACCCTATTACTAAGCCTCCGCTGTCTGTCTGTCTGTCTGTCTGTCTGTCTGTCTGTCACCAGGCTGTATCTCATAAACCATGATAGCTAGAAAGCTGAAATTTTCACAAATTATGTATTTTGGTTGCCGCTATAACAACAAATACTAAAAATAAAAAAATAAAAAAAATTAAGAGGGGGTCCCATACAAAAAACGGTTTTTTTTTCGTATTTTTTGCTCAAAATTACTAACTGTTACAGGTAGACGCTTTAAATTTTTACAGAATACGTAGTTGTATATTACCTTTCAAAATAAATAATTAAATTTATAAAAAATAAATAATAAAGGGGGGCTCCCATACAACAAACGTAATTTTTAAGCAGTTTGTTACTCGATCTTAATAAACAGGTAGAAACTTATAAAGTATTTAAGTGTACATACAACGAACATGATTTTCTTTTATAGATGATGGTACGGAACCATTTGTGCGCGAGTCCGACTCGCACTTGCCCAATTTTTATGCTTTAGTACAGTTTTTCAAATATAATTTTTAGGTTTTATGTGAAAAACGTGAAACGACACGCTACCCGGACATCTTGGATGGATGATATTGACAGCTAATGTCAAAAGACAATGGCAGATCTCCATACATAAAAATGTCTGAAATTAAATTGAAGCGCTCAGTAAGAAAAAATATATCAAAAAATTCGGCGTAAGTAACAGAGTCTATAAATTATTCTATTTTCACTCGGGAAAGCCGGAAAAAGAAGATATCGGTGTTTAATGTTTAGTTAAGAATGAACAATGTGGGTACGTTTGAATTATCAAAGGCATTATGTCAGATTGACATCTAAACGCAGAACTATTCTATAGCATCTACCTGTCACAGCCAAAGACAAAAGCAGAGCTGCACATTTTAAATCGGTTTTATGTGAAATCGATATAACCTTAAAACGATGCTGTGACGTTTTTATTTGATTTAAAAGTTGTTTTGCTACAAAAGAATTAGCTTATTGATATAATGTTGATTAACAATTAATTAACTGCATTTTAATTATTATATTTTAAACCAAACCAACCCTATAAAGGTCGATCATATCGATTACTTATTTAATAATCGATACGCATCAATGTCAAACGTCTATTCCTGTCACACCATTGTCTATGGCAACAATCAAATAATAAAGTAAGCAACTAGTTCGTAATCAATTGGAATGCTTTTTATCATCATAAAATAATCCGGCTTTATCGAGACAAAGTGAAAATATAAAAAACTAGAGGACGCCAGCAGCTACGCCTGCATTTTTTTTAATTTACCCGTTTTGGCCGATCCCGTGGGAATTTCGGGAAATCCCTTCTTAGTGCACCCCTACGGTCCCCAAGGAACATACATGCTAAATTTCAGCTTCCTGCGCCCAATAGTTTCGGCTGTAGCGTGTCTGTCAGTCAGTCAGTAACGCAAGGATTTTATATATTAAGATATTAGAAAAAATAAACAATTTGTTTTGTTCATATGAAGTTTAAGCTCGCCACAACAAACCCAGACCTAATTCTGCCATTGTTCTTTGTGCGTCATTCGTCATTCCTTTGCTTTCGAGTGCTTAGGGTTAGATGCGACTGTAATTCAAGTAACTAAATAGATTATGTTAGGTTCTCTTTTGACCCTTAATCCGCAAATAGGAGCCCTGCGAAGCAGGGCGCCGTCAACCTCAGTTTATTTAACGAGTGTGAAGAATGTTGAAGTCGGCACCACCATACACACTGATGTTTGGAGAGCATATAATTTTTATTTTTTCTAAGGAAACCAAGTATTTCCGGCAGGTGAAAATGGTGAGGACCCCTCCTCACCATTTTCACCTGCCGGACCTAGACCCCTCCCACTTCCTCCCCCAACCACTCACAACCCCTTAAAATGGTGACGAATTTCGAAATGTTTACCCTTTCTGCTAATTAGTGTAATTAACGTGTCTGGAACCTTATTGGCTAAGTGGGTAAACAACGTAATTTGTTTTTCATTGGTTCTTTTGTCCTGACCGTATTTATATTTAGATTGTTTCTATTCGTCGTCACATTTGTAGAATACCTAGCAGCACTGGAACTTACAAGATTACAGTCTTGTCCACTTATTGAGCATACATGTAGGTACTCACGTTGTACGAAAATTAGACATGATGGTACGAAGACAACCTAAACTAAAGAAAATACCTGCCTACGTCGGTGTAATAAATATTCAATAAGTTGGAAACCATTCCTATACAAAGGTCTGCATTTGTAGCATTGATACACATGTGGTACACATGTGGGGACCTACAGTGCACATCTAGTTTTACATAGTAGCTGGATTTGCAATCCTGAACCAGTATAGTAATAGGCTTGTGTCCTAAAATGTAATTAGCGATTAATTCGTTCCTTTATTAGATGTAAAACTGAAATACCTGATTTTTTCTTCAAAAATCGATCAGCAACATTACTAATAACGGCTTTTTAAAAACTTTTTGAATTTGACACGAAAACGCTGTAAACCATCATGGCGGTTGAGTGATATCACAAAGTGCAAAACAAAACAAACCGTGAATGAAGTCTGGTCTGATGTACCCACTTTTATTTTGTTATATTCGATTTGACAGGTAGAAAGTTTGACGTTTTAGTTGTATTTACTACTAAAATGGCAACAACATGAATGGCGGACGTACTGTTTGACGTAATGCTCTCCGATTGGTGTTTACTGTCACAAGAATAAATACATTATTTTTAGTTTTAGAATCCTAAAAATAAAATTAATCTTACTTTTTATAATAAATAATAAATTTTATTGACATCTTAAAATCATAATGAATCTATAGATACTACAATCAAACCGATTTATTCTTAGAGGACACAAGCCTATTGTACCAGCAATGCTTGAATAATCTTTTTGACGATGGAATAAATCATGATTCTCTATTGCACGTTTACTACCTCTCTCCTGTAGAAGTAATCTAGTATTTTTATACCGCATAAATACAGTCACTTCAATATAAATAAATAAATAATGTTTTTTTTTTCACAAAGGTAACTTACAAACTACATTAATTAATATATAGAAAAATTATTTAGTCACTTCAATCATCACTATTGTAATTGGAAGTGAAAATTATTATAATAGTCTAATCTAAGTCTAGACTGGATTAAAATAACTCGTCCTTTAGTTGATTGAATCAGGCGTTACTTGGCGGAACTCCATTGTAACCTAATGGAAGGAAAGAGGAACCCACCACGCACCCTCGAATTGACCACCCCAACTATTGCAATAGAAAAAGGTTGACAATATCGAACTCCTCTAAAAGGATAAGGGATATAGGAATGGTATGGGTTCCAGGAAGATACCTGACTTGCAGTATCAAACCAACTTTAACGGGTCCCCATTGCTGAATATGTTCGCACACCGTCATAATGACTCACATCAGTCGAGCAACGGAGGGAGGGGATTAGAAAGTACAATCGTTTATAAGACATGCCCACGGTTGGAAAGCGCTCAGTCGTTGCCCATCGTTCCTGAGGATGCCTCGTGCAGAGGCGAAACACGTGTCGAAGAATAGTCGGCGCATACAGCGGGATACTGCAAGTCAGGTTTCTTCCTGGAACCCATACCATTCCTATATCCCTTATCCTTTTAGAGGAGTTCGATATTGTCAACCTTTTTCTATTGCAATAGTTGGGGTGGTCAGTTCGAGGGTGCGTGGTGGGTTCCTCTTTCCTTCCGTTAGGTAACTCGTCCTTTGATAGCAATAATAGTGAAAACTTCTTAAAGTACTTTACAACTTGAGCGTATTATCGCAAAATGCAAGATTACCATACAAATGGAGAAGCGATAAAACTAACAACAATATACAAGTAACGATTGGCAGTTCAATTTGTTCGCTAAGTGTAAGATGTTCTACAATGGCCACAAGTCGGGAACAGGTATAGCCAACTTGTATAAATTAAGTTGCCAACTTAAATTGACTCTGCTATCAGTACCGTTGTAAAGGTGGCGGCACAAGATAGAATGTTTTATATTTGGTAATATTATTTTCTTATGTTTGAGTGAGGCAGCTATATAGAAGTAAGAGCGTTCCAAGTCTCTAACGACACATATTATAATAATAACTAGAGCATGCCCGCAGCTACGCCCGCATATTTTTATCTAATTTGTCCCCAAGGAACATACGTGCTGCTTCTTGTGCCCAATAGTTTAGGCTGTGCTTTGTATATCAGTCAGTCAGTAACGCAAGAAGACATAATACGTATAAATTTTGAGGCAGGTCATAATTATACAATGATTAAAATATTTAGCGAGATATGTAGCAGTTTAGGTAGGCAGTGCTCGCGAAACAGTCTACTACGGGCAATACATATAATGAGTGTTGACTTTAAAATAAATAATTACAGTAGTGGATGCGACAGTAGTTTTGAGTCCAACCAACAGTTATGATAAACGCACAGTAATAAATATAAGTAACAAGACAAGTTGCAAACAATTCGTAACGGTCTTATCATTGGGTTATCGCTTTATACTCCGAACTTCAGTGACGTTCGAAACACCGCAGATACACTACATACTGCATCTAGTACTGTTAATGCTGATATCACTGAGCGTAGAGAAAGGAAGATATCAACCAATGTGTTGTCAGAATCATTTGAATTTAAGAGAAATCTTTAACAATTATTTCATATAAAATCAATGCGCTCAGAATAAATGTTGTACTTCTTAATAATGGGTGGTATTTAAACGCAAATCAAATAAAATCCTTTTTTTATGAAATACTCGTAATAATCCAAATTTCCATCAAAATTACTGATTGCACAGCAGAATACACAACTCAAAGTATTAGAAAACACACTACAATTTATTTACGTAACGTACGGCTGTTTATCTTAATGCAAAGCAATTTTATTAATGCACTGTGGTAGCGCCATCTACCTTCCTATCTATAACTAATCGCATCAACATCAATCGTTCCACGTCTAGTGCGAGCGATACCATATTTCCGTCCCGCTCTATCCCACTCCCTGGAAGAGGCACTGCCTTTTCGCCTGATTCGTCGACGTGAGTGAACAGTCGAGAACATTCCGCTCGCTGAGAACGCCGTCTCGATACCGTACCGCGCCGCACCGTTGTATGTGATTTATTACCGCTTCCACCAAGGAAAACCCGCTCGCGAATGGTGAATTGAAGTGAAAACAAGCAGCTGCATCACGAAACCACCAGGAGACTGCCCTACGGAAACGAAGAAGGTTGTATAAGGTAGGTGCCCTCCATCCTTGACATATCCTATACCCACTCAATCACCCCTCATCCCGTAACCATCTCCTAGGCGGCGAAGAACCGCTATCCTCTCTATACAGTCCATTTCCTTCTCCAAGTCGCCTAGAACCCTACCCTACGGTTTCGGTGTAACGCCGAGCCATTTTTTTGATCCATACGAGTCGGATTAATTTACGTTTTTATACGTTATATCGCTATACCTAGGCAGTTATAGCACCTAGCTATACTCCTAATATATTCACATAACCGTCACATGGTTATTTCCGCCCGCATCAGTAGGTAAACTTTTATGTAGCTACCTACTTATTAAATTATTAATTCTGGAACTATCATAGTTGTCTTATAAATCTCATATTTCAAGCAACTTTTAGTTCCTCAGCTCTAAAGTGTTGCCTACTTAGCCTACTTAGGTAAAATAATAGATACATTAGATATTCTTATTTTATTTCGGTCTCATTAGCTTATACTTACGTAAGCATGTCACAACAAAAGAAGTCACGCGTGTCGGAAGACAAAGAGATGACAATCTTAGAAGCGAAACGCAATATTTTATTTGAGCGCATTCAAAATATCTATGAATGCTCAAAAACCGCATCTATGTCTGACAGTAATAGCGAAGCATTTCTCAGTTATTGTATAACAGTAGATAGTATTCGAACAGATTTTCATAAGTTGTTAGACGATTATAACGCAAGATTACTTTCTATCAATCCTGATGAAAAACCGAACTATCAGGCGTATACCTCATTCGAAGATCTTTATTGTATTATTAAGCGTATACAATCGCAATTGGAGGGTAAATGTTCGGCAGAGCCCGTTGCCCGCAAACCGAGATTACCGCCAATCGAGATTATGTCGTTTGACGGAGATATACGAAATTGGCCGTTATTCTATGCGAGTTTTAAGTCTACAGTGCACGATAATGGTTCTCTGACAGATGCTGACAGGTTATACTATTTAATAGGTAAACTGTCACCGAAGGCCCAGTCCGTATTTGCAGGTGTCACACCCAGTGCTGAGAATTATCAGGTCATATTTCAGTCACTACTTGACAGATATCAGGACACGCGCGTCCTAGCGTCTACGTACTTTGACCAAGCTTTAAATCTCAAACTGTCCGGCAACGCGTCTGTCTTGAATTTCCAGCTGTTTATTGATAACTTCGTAACCGCGGTTAATTCTCTTAGGCATTTAAAAATAGAAGATCTTTCCGACTTTATGTTGCTTCAACTCGCTTTAAAAAAGTTTGACACTGATACTATTCGAGATGACGGAACGCAATAATAAAATACCTACACTAGATAGTTTTATTTCGTTCATAAAAGATCAGTGTCGAATATTTCATAATACGCAGTCTGGTTCACCTGGCCCGTCTAACACTAACAGCAACAAACAAAGGTTGAATAAATCGCGAAATAGTAATAATAACTCGGTCCCTAATCCACAATATTACGTTACATGTTCGGAATCTAATAGTAATAATTCACAGAAGTGTCTGTGCAGTAATATAGTGCACGACCATTACTATAAGTGTCCTACCTTTAATGATTTAAATCCAATTGCTCGTTTTAAATGCGCAAAAGATAACAAAGCTTGCATTAATTGCTTAAGCATAAAACATAAAACGAGTAATTGTTCCAGTAGAACGAGATGTCGCTCGTGTAAACAAAAACATCATACACTGTTACATTTCGATAAAAATAACCGGTTGTCAAGTCAAGCCGCTAACCTTGACGCACTTACGAGTACGTCGCAAGTGCAGAACACGGTAGCTGCGCCTTCCGCGTCTGAGGGCGAAGTATCGTTGTGTATGACATCCATTGCGCGGGCGACGCGCACGCGAGGACGGCACTCGCGCATCTATAATGATCCACGCAGGGCCAAAACGCAGTGTACGGCGTCTAAGACGGTACTGTTAGCGACAGCGCAAGTTATCGTATATGATGTTAATGGGTCGCCGCACATGGTACGTTGTCTGCTAGATAGCGCATCTCAGACCAATCTAATAACATCGGAATGCTTCAAACGCCTCGGATTATGGAATAACTTTAAAAATACTAACTCAACCGTCAAAGGGATAGGCGGATCAGAAAAGCATTGCAGGGGTTCCGTAGATATTAAAATACATTCGCGTTTTGATAGGAATATTAATTTTAACATTTCTTCGCTTATCGTGGAGCGTATCACGGACGCATTGCCGAACGCTAATGTAGACGTAGCATCACTCACTCATCTCGAGTCATTGCCGCTAGCTGACGCGGAGTTTGCGAATCCGGCAGGCATTGATCTTTTGATCGGAGCTTCAATATTTCCGCACTTGCTACTAACTAACATAGTTCGTAGTGAGCGATATGATTTACCGCCCGCTATTGAGACGGTACTTGGGTATGTGATTATGGGTACCGTACCTACGTTACATACTTCTCATTGTATTACGTCTTGTTGTTGTTCTGCTCTTCAAGAGATCAAGGTGGGTGCTAAAACTGTGTGTAAGATAAAGCACTAATTAGCTATGCTATGCTATGCTATGCTACGCCATGCTATGCTACGCTATGCTACGTTATGCTACGCTACGCTACACTATACTATACTACACATCCGCTTTGTATATAGATGACATTGCCTGTAA
Organism: Euclidia mi; assembly: GCA_944739405.2. Classification (NCBI taxonomy): domain Eukaryota; kingdom Metazoa; phylum Arthropoda; class Insecta; order Lepidoptera; family Erebidae; genus Euclidia; species Euclidia mi. The sequence goes on along the minus strand of OX123181.2, from coordinate 91,287,417 downwards.
TGTCATACCCGCTCCGCTAGCAATTTCGCTTTGTGAAGAGCTTATTCAGCTTTTCAAGCGAGGCCAAACTGATCTTGTCAAATGGACAAGCAACTCTAAGGAGGTTCTCGCACGCATACCAGATTCTCATAAAGCTTCTCCAGACATTGAGTTTGAGAAGTCTGTACCGCATAAGGTTCTCGGTTTACGCTGGGACAAATCCTGTGATAGTTTTCGGTTTGACGTCTCACCACCAGATGATAAGTGCACCAAACGCACTATGCTGTCCACAGTGGCTCGACTATGGGACATAATGGGTTTTGTGGCTCCCACAATTTTGTACGCCAAGCTCTTGACAAAGGAACTTTGGCTATCAAAGTGTGAGTGGGATGAAACACCCCCTGACCATATTATCGCCGCTTGGGGCCAGTTTGTATTGAGCTTACCGCGCTCAATCAAATTACTATTCCGCGTCATCTTGGATTGGTAGATGGATGTACCATCAACTTAACAGGTTTCGCTGACGCCAGCGAGCGTGCTTACGGCGGAGTCGTATATCTGCAAGTCCGCATTGGTTCTAACTACTCGTTGCAGTTAGTTTGTGCCAAGTCTAAGGTCTCGCCTGTTAAAACCATTTCGGTTGCGAGACTGGAGTTGTGCGCGGCCCTTCTGCTGTCTCAGTTGCTCCACAAGGTTCTAGACACAGTTTTGCCCCACTACTCTATTAATAAATATACGCATTTTCCGACTCCAAAGTAGTGCCCGCTTGGATTCATTCTTCTCCTCATCGCTGGCAGACCTTTGTCGCCAACCGCGTTAGTAAATTGATTGAACTTGTTCCCGCTACTTGTTTCAATCAAGTCGCGGGTTGTCGTACTCGTCTTCAGGAAGAACTCTCCATAGATCATATTGACTGGAAGTTTGTTCCGCCAGCATCACCACATTTCGGTGGATGTTGGGCAAGCATGGTCAAAGTAATTAAAACGCATCTCTTCAAAGTTATAGGTCAGCAGATCCTCTCTTACGAAGAGCCTTTAACTGTTCTTGCACAAGTCGAGGCACTCGCTTCCAACTCAGTGAGATCTAGCCTGAGGTTGGACCTACCTCTTAGTTTAAGTATTTAGTTAGTAGTTTTCGCTATTATTGCGTTTGTAGCTTTCGCTAAAGTTAATTTAGATTAATTTTATTATCATATCGCTGTCTTAGCCTATTGATGGGTTATGCGATAGTACACCCAACATAGCTAAGTTCAATTCTATTTTTTTTAAAGGCAACCCTTTAGGGCCGGGGGGATATGGTAGCGCCATCTACCTTCCTATCTATAACTAATCGCATCAACATCAATCGTTCCACGTCTAGTGCGAGCGATACCATATTTCTGTCCCGCTCTATCCCACTCCCTGGAAGAGGCACTGCCTTTTCACCTGATTCGTCGACGCGAGTGAACAGTCGAGAACATTCCGCTCGCTGAGAACGCCGTCTCGATACCGTACCGCGCCGCACCGTTGTATGTGATTTATTACCGCTTCCACCAAGGAAAACCCGCTCGCGAATGGTGAATTGAAGTAAAAACAAGCAGCTGCATCACGAAACCACCAGGAGACTGCCCTACGGAAACGAAGAAGGTTGTATAAGGTAGGTGCCCTCCATCCTTGAAATATCCTATACCCACTCAATCACCCCTCATCCCGTAACCATCTCCTAGGCGGCGAAGAACCGCTATCCTCTCTATACAGTCCTTCTCCAAGTCGCCTAGAACCCTACCCTACGGTTTCGGTGTAACGCCGAGTCACACTGCTTATAATGACTAATATCCCTTATGGGTTGTATTTAACTGTTAGTCAAAAATACTAATTTTCCATCAAAAATACTAATTGCACCGCTAAGCTAAGTTGACGGAGCCCTGCTTCGCAGGGCTCCTATTTTTGAGAGAAGGGTCACAAGAGAACCTAACATAACCTATTAAGTTTTCTGAGTGGATAAGTTTACTCGGATAGATATTTTGCTTTTACAGTGAGTATCTTCTACATGCGCACTAGTTAATTTGCGGTGCAGTTAGTATTTTTGATAAACATTTAGAATTTTTGTACTTAAATAAATTTATTTGTATCGCATTATGAGGATAAACGTAATGTCATGCTGATGTATTTTTTATTTTTTTCTGCAGTAATAGTTTTGTTAAACATTCAGTTTATTTGTAGTAGGTAAAGTAATTTATTTGATTTAAAAAAGCATATAAATTATGAAAATATATTGATATGTGATTATTTATTTGATGTGCAATTAATAATATCCCCTTAATAATTAGGTATAGTTGTAATGTTTACTTCAACTGGCCGGTTGGTCCTCAGATTAGTGACACTAACTGTTTATTCAGAGATTCTGTTCGATTACCATCCAGGACATCCCTACCATAGTGAAAGGATTGCGATGGTATATTTTTTTATAACTGATCTTTGTTAGTCATAATTTTATTGTAGTATGGAATAAAATAGTCTAGTCCTAACTGTCCCAGAATATTATTTTAACCAATTGACGTCGTGAATTACTTGGCAAGCATTTATGGACATTTTGTACGAAAAATACCAAATATAGCTGGAAACTGGAAACTGTAGGTACTGAAAATATAATGTCTAATTTACCAGTACCTCAGTCTGGAACAAGCCTTAGCCCGCCTTACTCATAGTCAAAGTTCGATATTGCGCGGAACAAAAATTTGTTCTAACGTTGACTTGAATAATTGTTAGTTTGCCGTCCTTTGTGGTACATAGTTGAGGGGACAAATCGATTCGATGATGGTCGAAATGTATCTTCTTTCTACAACATTCTCTTTTGTATATTACGAAATTTTGTTAGATAAATGTAACCGTTAGTTCCAGATCTAGTCATTTAGGTACACCATCACATTAGCGTAGCCCCAGGCTCCAGAGCGAGGGTATAGAGTCGCAACCGGGACAACGATAAGGCGATGATGATGATTCGCAAATCACAACCTTCCAAAACTCGAATCTGGCTCAAAAGTGAATCCCTTTAATGACGCAGAAATGTTGCCTCAACGGCTGTCTTTTACCGTCTTTATCGCAGTGAGTGCTCCGAAGACCTTTCGCAATGAATCCCACCCTCTCTCTTCCTATCCAGTACAATATGGGCCGAGTTAACGTGTCGCCCTTACCCGGTATAACAGATACCCTCTCGCACGAAACGATTAGGTGCCTCTTATCTTTGCCAAACCATAAAGATGAAGAACTCAATGTCTGCCCATGTGTTGCCTTCCTCCTTTGATCCTGGTCCTTTATGAGGGACGTGAAAAAGCTGTACTCAAGGCCATCAAGGTGAGGGCCATCACGACATAATTATTGATATAATATTGGAATGTGACCTTTGTTATGGGACTCCATGTTGCTTAACATCAGACGGCATAGCTTCAATTTGATAGGCAACAATAAAAAAAGAAACTGGCCCGTAATCGGCATGAAAGATTAGTATACATTATAACTGGCCAGTAATCGGCATGAAAGATTTATAAATAATATTTAACGGGTCTTAATCGTGTAAATGACCATTTTATGGAGGAGTGGCCCTCCACACAGTCCCTTAGCGACCACGGCTGTTTCAAGTCTGCCAAAACGTCGTTAGTTCTGTATGAACCAGGATAGCGCTAGACTGATTGATTGATTATGATGAGCTAGTGTTAAATAATTAACACTTTCTATTTACTTTACTGACATCGTCCTATGGCAATCAGCGCCATCATTAGCGCCCATTTCCCAAATCCATCTGAGACAGCAAACAAAAGCCCACTGAATCCGACACGTTACTTGGTAATAAAAACATAAAAGAGAAATTTTACATTTAGCCTCACAAGGAAAGAAAGCAGAATTAATTTTCTTTGAGCTGGGATTAAAACTGCGACACCCTAAATTATACCTGTGATATCTCTCTGTCGCATTGTTTTTTTTTAAACAATAAGATAGAGAGACATAAAGAGAATAGACGTAGGCATAATTTATAGGTGTTTTATCAGGATTTAATGACTATTCTTGTATAGTAGGTATGTACAAAGTTGTTTCAAGGGCAGTAGTCTATGTTATAGAAGGTAGTTGAAGCGACACTAAACCAATTTAAGCAGAACTACGAAGACGAGATCTAGAGAACGCGCAAGCTTGCACACTAGACATTATTTATTAATGTACTTTGTTTTTTAATGAAATTGACAAAGAACCAATCAACGAAATTATACTTTGAATGGTTCCAAAATATCATATTTAGAGTTTAAGAATATATGGATTAGACAGATGTCAATAAGCCGCCGTATGCTATTTTTAATGAGACAAAATAGATAATAAAATAATAGTAAACAAATAAATTATATTAATATTTGACTAATCGTTGCTTTAATATTAATTATTATCGCCGGTATATATTGTTCTATTTTCGCTAGTCATGTTGAAATATTCCTAGAGATTTCATATTATAACATTAGGTGTGACTCCGACAAAAGGAATACGATTTCAGTTTAGTATTTAAATGGAATTTCCAACGTACAGTACAATAATATCAGAATACAACACCCGAAAACGTTAACGAAATTAACAAAATAAAATATTGGAACAGGGTGTATTATCGTAAAGCTGGAAATGAATTATACAATTGTTTATCTTTGCAAATATTTTTTTACGAATATTTTTATTTCGAGGTTTTCAATTTGGAATGAATTAAGCACATCACACACATCCAGCTCGAAGGGCCAAATTCTTGGACTAGTGAAGATTTACCAAAAAAGCACTGCTGCAAAGTACAAAGTGCTTATATTGATTTTTGTACGCTTTGATGCATAGATTTGTGAACTATAAATACATCTTAAAAACGCAACTGTATTATGCATCAACTAATTAACACATCTCATAAAAGACACTTTATTATTTTATGTAATTGCTGAAACATAGCACAGAAAGTTTTATTGCCTAGAAGTTCAGCGTATTATATAAAGTTATCATTCAATTTGTAATCAAAAATCATTGACGCAATCAAAATAATATTGTATAGTACTATCATGCCCTTAGCAAAATATCCTAACAATATGTGCAATAAAATGGCCTATCCGATATTGTTTGTCGTTACACACAGCGTGGTAGTGAGGGCTGAACCTAATTATGGCGACGCTCATTTTGGCGCGAAAATGTGACAGTTCGTTAGGTGCCGGCCGCATCTTGGCGGAAAATGGAATTGTTAGGTTATGAGAAATAAGTGTATACTCGCAGACGTTTTAGCTGATTCTCGCTATTCCTTATGTTTGTCTCGTGAGATGGAGTAATGTGAAAATTTGGTAATGTCTTTGATGTTTCTTTTGTGACGATATTTCTATTTCTCTACATTGTGTGCGTCGTGTAATTATAATATAAGGATAATTATTACAAATGGGTAAAACGGGGATACACACATACTAAGTCTACAACTGGCATAAAACGTACCATTGGTTATGTATTAGTTCATGTTTATTTGTTTTTACAGTAATTTTACACCTTTGCAATTTTGAGTATTTTCCTTGCGGTAACATCAAATAATCAGAATTGATCCCCTGAATCTCGGGCAAGTTTTACAAATTTATTTGCCTGTTGGATGCGTAGTCTGGGACTATTTGCAACAATCTCAATAAAATTATAATATCGTCCAAAAACGATTAAACCCGTAAATGTTATTCCATTTCGACTTATAACATTACTTAATTAGTATAGACGCCTAAGATCCTATTTTCGGGTGCCAAGTAACAAGAAACCAACAAAAGGCTTTAGACCTGTAAGGTTCTTGTGGTTTCGTATTATAAAATAATATTCAATACGATTTATTTGTCAAAATTAGTAAATATTAAATAATTAATTTAAACGAGTAACATTTTTCTAACTTTGCAACACTGAGATAGTGGGGATCGAGAACTCGGCGGGTTGACTCGTGGCAGTCGAGAGTGAACGGTCGTAGCGATCGGACGTGTAAACTAATATCAGAAATAAAGTGAGTGTACCCACTAAGGAAGTTTTATTGGAGACAGGAGATTACAATTCAGAAGTGGTACGTTCATGCTCACATATTAAGTACCTACCTTTAAATTCATAATAAGTAATCACTTTTTATTTGATCGTGCTACGTTAGTTTGGTCCAGAAATAATATTTAGTTAATACGGCAGAAAATCAAAACATATATGTATAATCGTATATATTATATAATCAAAATGGATCACAAGTAGTCTGTGAACAACAAAAAAAAGCAAATGCATATTTTTCCGTTACCGAATTTTAATTTTATAAGAGGTCAAGGTCAAGTTTAGGTCATATTTTGGAATGGCCGTAGGGTGAGTGGGGTTTCTAAAAGGGTACTGAATTTTTCGTCCGTTTTGAGCTAGGATGCGTCGTTTACGAGATAAATGACATTTTTCGTATTTTATGTTATTTCTCTTAGATGTGATTATGCGTGACGAAGTAACTCAAACTGTTTTATCTTATTTCCGAGATAATGGAGCGGGGCGAGAGTCGTGAGAGCCACCGTTTGCGGACTCCAGGGAGTGACGGCGACGGAGGCAGACGGAGTCGCAGCCGGCTGCGTGGTTCGATGCAGGGCCGCGTTCGTCAACGGAGCCGAAGCTCTGGAAGGCGACACGAACGCAGCCGAAGCCGTTGGATCATGCGCAGTCGCAGTCGCAATATTGAAGAACAAGAGCATCCGCAGCCTCGGGCCCCGATTGATGAGAAAAAGGGAGGTCCGGATAATAAAGATGTCTCAAATAGACGAAGTCGACCACGTAGACGTGACGAAAGCTGGGATCAACGGCGCAGTACCAGCTTACGCCGGCGGGAACAACACCTAGAGCGTGAGAGAGAGCGTCTACGTCAATCGGAACGAATACTCCAAGAAGACCGCGATTTGGAGACTCGTTCCATACGCAGTGAACATCACAAGCACCGCATGGACAATCAACAGCGCGGCCGTCGTGTGGATAGAGAGCATCGAGACGACGGCAATCAACAAAGCGACCAGCGGCGTCAAGAAGATCACCGGAACCGCGACGCCAGTTCCGGGCGTCGCTCAAGGTCATGTAGTCCGTTATTTTCATCAAGAGATATAATTGGAATAATACATTCTGTAAGGTTATAGTTGTAAAATAATTAAAAACAAATTGTAATTCTATAATAAGTTATTCATATTGAATAAAAACACTATTGCATTAAAATGTATTTATAAAACAATTCTGACACTTCAAGTAATCGATTCCTTCGACATCCATTTAACGATTTATTTAAGGTAATTTTAAAAATGTTATGGCAGCACTGTCGGTGGAAGCGATGGTTGGAGTGGGGTAGAGTTAACGTCGAAAAAGAAAGATAAGATATTGAGTCAGTTGACCGCAGGTCGCCAATAGAGAAACAACTTGAAAACAAGTGACAAGTGATATTTTTACGGTGGTGTAAATTTGGTTATTGTACAAAAGTGTGTGTGATAATATATCGAAGTGTAACTACCTAGCGTGCTGGAGTTTAATTTATTGTATAGTCTGAGGGACTATACTGTGGATCCTACATCCTCTACATTTCAGAAGTGGGATAACGCACGTAAGTAAAACATATTTTATTTAAATTGTAAACGGCCATCGGATATGTTTTAAAATAACGTTACTGACGGTAGCAGTGACATGAAATATTTTAACATTTTATTAGATTGTAACGTATTCAAATAATCTTATACAGCTGTTAATAAGCTTAAATTGTTTCGCTACAAAGAGAATATAGTAAACGTTTGGATAACCTTGCAAATTCAACATGTGTGTTGTTTTGCTATTATAGGATTGTATTATCAAATCTTTAGCACTCTAATTATTACAACCATTGGTTTTCGATGCACGCTTGTTAAACAGTCAGACTTATGAGTTCACTACCTTCACATGTGCCCAAACTTTCAACTTATATCCATAATAAGTATTAGTGCATTATTATAGGTACAAGGTTTAGTTGGTACGTAGTTTATTATATTATCGATTGCACTCTGCCACAGTGATAGTAACTATCATGGAAAATAAATAACATGATTGTCTAATAAACTACAAAATAAATTAAATGTATTTTCATGTTTTATTTTATTTAATTGCTAAAGTTTTAGTAGAGGTTATGATTGACAATATTATCACAGCTATAATTGGATATGATCTTCTAGGTCCTTTATTTATGATTATATTGTCATAAAATAACATTTGTTTTTGTTTTCGAGTTCTACAAAATGGATGAGGATGGTGAACGACGCAAATTAGAGACACCGTCGCGAAGCCGAAACCGAGATGGTGTCGACACAGGTCCCAGCCGATCGCGCACCCGCAGCCGTAGTCGTCTTGGGCAGAATCGAGACCGAGAGCTGGACGTAGACCGGGAACGAGTCCTGCGTCTAGAACGAGAGCTGCAACGCGAACGGGAACTTTTACGGCAGCGAGAGAAAAGCTCGTCACGGACGAGCTACCCACGATTGGCGGAGTGTCAGGAGGACTGCGAGCGTCACGATAGCCAGCATCCTGGACGTCCCGCATCACATACCAGGTCACGTACTCCTTCTTTTTCTACTAATGATGTGGCTAAAATAATTAAATCTATAAGGCATGATCTTGAGTCTCGACCAGTACAGCAACAACAACTTCTACTCAATAAAAATATAGATCACAAGAATATCCTACCGAATTTTGCCCCGGCTATTAAAAACCAGAGGATAGATATTTGGTTAAAGAAAGTCAATTAATGCGCAGCAGTATATGGTTGGGGCGATAGAACCACAATACATTTTTCCCAGCAAAAGCTCCAAGGATTGGCCAAAACATGGTTTGAAAGTTTAGACACCCTTATGTATACTTGGCAAGAGTGGCAAGAGAAGCTAACAAATGCGTTTCCTCACGAACATAACTATGGCCAATGCTTGGAAGACATGTTGAGGAGAAAAAGTAGATTCAATGAACCTATAGAGACATATTATTATGAAAAGTTGGCATTACTATTTGTGTGGTATTACCGGTAAACGCGCGGTCGATTGCATCATTCACGGAATTAGTGATAAAACCATGAAGTCTAGTACGCTACCGTTGCGATGTGCTTATCCAGAACAATTTTTAGAATTTCTAATGAGCAGTAGGGACACAATGAGCTTTCTACAATCTAATAATTAAAAAAATAGGAATATATCAGATAATAGTGATGGTTCGGCGGCAAATTCTAAAAACAGTCCTAGTTTAGGCTAATTAGTGACCGAGGTAGTTGTTTTACATTTCACCTTTTCAAACCGTTCTGTTTCGATAAGGGTATCAAATTTATTTTAAATGCGGTAGCTAGCCCACGGTCAAAAGTCAGGTGGAGTGGTTCATTTTGGACTCGCACACTGCACAAAATTTTTATGACAACGAAAAGGATTGGGATAAGAAACTAGGCATGATTCAATGGGGACGGAAGAATACTATACAAAAGACAAGTATTAATAACAAGTAATGTTTGGCTTAAAAATGAACAGTGAGTTGAACCCAATTATGAATGAAATCGCGTTGCCAAAAAAAAACCCTGACTTGATTTCCATTCGTGACGAGGCTAAGGAAAGGATAGACGGTAAACAAGCCAAACAAAAGGAATATTACGATAGGGGCAGGAAACTAGCTCAAACATGTAGTAGTGGTAATGTGGTAAAAGTATTAAAGCCATCCTACAACAATGATGGTAAAAGCACAAAACTCATTCCTTCTTTTGAAGGCCCCTACAAAATAACAAAATCGTTAGGAAATGAACGTTACAGGATCGCACCGATTCCCGGGTTAAGGCCCATAAAAAATAAGCGTAAAACTTCTGTCGCCGCGGATCGCTTGCAACCGTGGATACACATCGTGACCCTCGAGGTTAACAATGAGTCCGATTCTGGTAATGATGCAACCAATAGTGAATGATGTTAGGTACATTCATATAACTTTACTTATTTTAACAAATGTTTAAAATAACTTGTTATTGATGTACATATCGTAAATAAAACTAAATGATAGCGATTGATCATATACATATTATTATGCTTGGTAATTTATTAATATATCTATTTAATTATTGAGTTTAATAAGTATTTTTGCTGCAGTATGATTTTTTTTCTTTGCAGGTCAGGAGCGAGAATTGATTGGTTCGCTCCCTGATCTGATGATTGATTCGTTCTTAGACGATCAAAGTCCTTGAGAAGTGATTGGTTCAAGGCAACTACAACTGAGAATTGATTGGTTCAGGTGTAGTAGATGATTCGATCGTTCTTAGACGATCGAAGTCCTTGAGAAGTGATTGGTTCAAGGCAACTACAACTGAGAATTGATTGGTTCAGGTGTAGTAGATGATTCGATCGTTCTTAGACGATCGAAGTCCTTGAGAAGTGATTGGTTCAAGGCAACTACAACTGAGAATTGATTGGTTCAGGTGTAGTAGATGATTGATTCGTTCTTAGACGATCGAAGTCCTTGAGAAGTGATTGGTTCAAGGCAACTACAACTGAGAATTGATTGGTTCAGGTGTAGTAGATGATTGATTCGTTCTTAGACGATCGAAGTCCTTGATAAGCGATTGTTTCAAGGCTATTATAACTGAAAATTGATTGATTAGATTTTAAGTCCCTGATAAGTTATTGGTTCAAGGCAATTATAACTAAGAATTGATTGTTTCGATTGAAAGTCCTTGAGAAGTGATTATAGAATGTATTATGTATGGATATAGAGATTAATAGACATGAATTGATTAGTATATGGTATTTTAGGGCCAAATGTAAGGTTATCAGTTAACACTGATTCGTGTATGAGGGCATACACGTTGTCAGGACGGTCGAATGTAAGGTTATAGTTGTAAAATAATTAAAAACAAATTGTAATTCTATAATAAGTTATTCATATTGAATAAAAACACTATTGCATTAAAATGTATTTATAAAACAATTCTGACACTTCAAGTAATCGATTCCTTCGACATCCATTTAACGATTTATTTAAGGTAATTTTAAAAATGTTATGGCAGCACTGTCGGTGGAAGCGATGGTTGGAGTGGGGTAGAGTTAACGTCGAAAAAGAAAGATAAGATATTGAGTCAGTTGACCGCAGGTCGCCAATAGAGAAACAACTTGAAAACAAGTGACAAGTGATATTTTTACGGTGGTGTAAATTTGGTTATTGTACAAAAGTGTGTGTGATAATATATCGAAGTGTAACTACCTAGCGTGCTGGAGTTTAATTTATTGTATAGTCTGAGGGACTATACTGTGGATCCTACATCCTCTACAATTCTTTGAAAAATAGTATCACGTCACAACCATCAGAACAGAGTACACATTCTATTAACAAAGATTATAAAAATATTTTGCCAGAATTTGATCCATCTAATAAAAATCAGCGCATGGATGTATGGCTTAGAAAAGTGAACGAATGTGCCTCTGTCTACGGTTGGGACGATAAAACAACCATTCACTTCTCGATGCAAAAACTACAAGGACTGGCCAAAACCTGGTATCAAAGTTTAAACACAATTCTCTTTACTTGGTCAGAATGGCAAGAAAAACTCATTAAAGCTTTTCCATGTGAACAGAATTATGGCCAGTCCTTGGAGGACATGCTGAGACGCAAGAGTAGATACAATGAGCCGATTGAAAATTATTTTTACGAGAAATTAGCCTTAATTAATCAATGTTAAATCACGGGCAAGCGCGCCGTGGACTGTATTATTCGTGGTCTCAGTGACAAAACCGTCAAATCAAGTGCCTTAGCATTACGTTGTACTGAACCCGATCAGTTGCTACAGTTTTTGCTCAGTAATAAAGACGTATCAGTCGAATTTTAGGAACAAACATGCCACTGAAAATTCACATGTTAACGAAAGCAGTCGGAAGGGAAATTCAAGGGTTAACATACACAGTACAGGATTGTTTTGTTACAACTGTAAGGAAAAAGGACATCTTTATCTCCAATGTGCTAAGCCTTTAGTAAAATGCGATCATTGCCATAAAATAGGACACAAACTCGAAAATTGTCGTGCTAAACAAGAAAGGCAGTCGGCAAAAGCTAACGCGGTCCACAAAACAATGTGCATAGCAAATTCGCATCCGAATGACAAGTTTACAAAGCGAGTATTAGTTAATGGCAGGTCCTTGGACGCATTTGTAGATTTTGGTAGCGAGGTTACCCTAATTAGAGAATCAGCTGCGATCGATTTAGGGGTAGTACATGATGGTATACCTTCTACTATGAAAGGTTTTGGCAATGGATTTGTCCAGTCTTTAGGGTCGACGGCATTGACTTTGTCGATTGACGGGGTCTCTGCAATAGTTGTTTGCAAAGTAGTTGACGATCAGTTGCTTGACAGGGCAATGCTGGTTGGGCAAACATATTCCGAACAACCTCACATAGTGGTAGTTAAAGATGCAACCAAGTTGCAATTCCTTGATGTTGGTACAGAGATTCCTTCTGATTGCTTTGATGACGAAGAACGTGTAATTAGAGTAAGAGTGAAGGGGTTTACTCGACTTTACGGGTCTGCTAGTGTAAGAGCTGCAACGGAATTCGAGCTTAGTGGGAACGTCCTCCTAGAAACGAAAATTGTAGGGAAGCTTAATGAACAGTACGTTATACTCGGGGGTGTTTATAAAGTCGAAAATGGTCATCTTAGACGTTACTGTAGCGCCGTGTTCCATACCGTGTTTGCTATAAAATAATTTTGTATTTGCCCGCGCGGAGAAGGTAGACTTAGTTAAGAGGGTCGTTGCAGTCTCACCAGATGGAATAGCAAATACTAGCCAATTTGACGAACAGCAAGTAACAATAGGATGTTCAGTAACTGAACAAGATAAGGACAGACTCTTCCAATTATTAAAACGCTTCAAACACTGTTTTGCTTTTAACCTGACTGATTTGGGATGTACCGACGACACGGAGATGCAAATTGAGTTGAACAGCGATCGTCCCGTAGTATATCGTCCCTATAGGCTTTCGCATCATGAGCGTAAGGAAGTTCGCGGTATGGTGGACAATATGTTAGAAGCTGGCGTGATACGGGAATCGGTATCGAATTACGCTAGCCCAATCATTTTGGTCCGTAAAAAGGATGGGAAGGTACGTATGTGCATCGATTACAGAATGCTGAATTCGATCACCGTAAAGGAGCGTTACCCAATGCCCATCATTGATGACGAGGTATGTCAATTAGCTGGACAAGCATGGTTCATTACTTTAGACTTGATGTCAGGCTATTATCAGGTGCCTATAGCTGAACAACACAAAACATTTGACGGCGTTTGTTACCCCGGACGGCCAGTATGAATTTAATCGTATGCCATTCGGGCTAGCTAATGCCCCTGCAGTGTTTCAACGGATGATGAACCGTGTCTTGGGACCAGTGCGTTTTAGCGGAGCCACCGTGTATATTGACGATGTGCTTGTTTACGGCAGGGACGCGGATGAAGCACTTACGAGGTTAGAGGAGGTATTACGGTTGTTAGATGGCGCAAATCTTAAGTTGAACTTGTCGAAGTGTAGCTTTTTGCAAAACAAAATTGAGTACTTGCGGTACGAAATTAGTTCAACAGGGATAAGACCTGGTGAGGCAAAAATCCGATCGGTGTCCGAATTTCCCCAGCCCGTAAATGTGCATGCCGTCCGTCAATTCTTAGGACTTGTGAGCTACTTTAGAAAGTTTATCCAGGGTTTTGCCGAGCTTGCTTCTCCGCTTACGAGACTTTTGAAGAAGGACGCGAAATGGGAGTGGCAAGGAGATCAGGAGAGGGCTTTTGAAGAATTGAAGGCCAGGTTAGTAACTAGACCGGTTCTTGCTATTTATGACTACTCTGCAGAAACTGAGCTCCATACGGATGCCAGCAGACGAGGTATTGGTGGAATTCTGCTGCAGCGACCACATGGTAGTACTAACCCTTTAAAGCCCGTTGCGTACTACAGTCGGCAGACGACTCTCGAAGAAATGAACTTTCATTCCTACGAACTAGAGACCTTAGCCGTGGTTTGTGCATTACGAAAGTTCAGGGTGTTTTTGCTCGGGAAAGATTTTAAAATCGTCACAGACTGTAGTGCGCTACGCTCTACGGTCCAAAAACGTGACTTAATCCCTCGAATCGCGCGATGGTGGCTTGCCCTTCAGGAATTTAATTGCGCAGTCGAATATAGAGCCGGCATTAAAATGGCCCACGCGGACGCGCTATCAAGGAATCCGGTTAGCAATGAAGAGGCGCAAAACATTGACCAGTATGCCAATATTCTGGCCATAAGTAACGAAGACTGGCTTTTGACTCTGCAGTTAGGAGACTCCGAACTGTGCCGAATTCGTGATATTGTTAAGAGTAAGTTAGATTTGAAGGGACTGGGGTATATTAAAGACAATTACCTAATAAAGGACAACAAATTATTCCGATATTTAAACGGGGATAAATCTGACATTAGGTGGGTAGTACCCAAAGGGGCGAGGTGGCAAGTGTGCAAAATGAACCACGGCGATATTGGGCACGTCGGTAGCGAGAAGACGTTAGAGCGCTATTGGTTTTCCAAGATGTCGCGTTTCGTTAAAAAGTACGTAAAATCTTGCATTGACTGTACATATGCCAAAAGGACTGCTAATAATGAAGGACTCTTGCATCCCATTGCTAAAGTTGAAATACCCTTCCATACCTTGCACACTGACCACCTCGGACCTTTTGTAAGGTCTAAAAGGGGGAACACCCATATACTAGTGACTGTTGACTCATTTACTAAGTTCGTGTTCATTAAGCCCGTCAAAAATACAAAAACTCAGAACGTGATTAAAGTACTTGAAGATATTTTTGACGTCTTTAGAAACCCGGACCGAATTATAAGCGATCGTGGCAGTTGTTTCACATCCAATGCGTTTAGGAAGTTCTGTCTAATTAGAGGTATCAAGCATGTATTGAATGCGGTAGCGAGCCCAAAGTCCAATGGGCAGGTAGAGCGATACAACCGCACCATTTTGGACTCGCTAACTGCACAAAACCTTAGGGATGATGAAAGGAACTGGGACATCCAACTTGGGAAGATTCAGTGGGGGCTTAACAACACCTTGCAAAAGACAATAGGTAGAACTCCCGCAGAGGTCATGTTTGGTACTGTAATGAATTGCGAAAGTAATCCAACACTTAATGAAATAGCAAATTTAACCCGCGAATCTTGTGACCTGTCATCTTTATTTTTATTTTTATTTATTTTATTAAAACTTTATATACACAATAGTATAAAGGCGGACTTAATGCCATGGGCATTATCTCCCAGTCAACCTTAGAGTGGTGCAGAGAGAAAAGAAGTAGGTGTAATATAATGAAAACTAATTTGAACTAATATAAATTATAACTAAGTATATTATAGATCTAAATGATACATTAAAATAAATACGTTAGGTACATAATATAATATAAACATACATGATATAGATATATTATAAAACTACATAAATACACAAAGGCATATATAATATATATACTATAAATATATAAACACATACATACATATTAAACCACATTGAACTTAAACGACTTAAGATACAATCGCCGACTCAGCCAATAGGAGCTCCTTCACCTTGAACTTGAAAGTGTTCTTCGTCTTGGCCATCCTGATTTCAAGAGGGAGGGCATTCCAGAGAAGGATAGATTGAATAGTAAAAGAGGAATGAAGAAAGTTAGAGTTGTGAGGAGGTACCGTGAGGAGAAGATTATGAGATGAACGGAGGTTTCGTTCATGGTTGGAATATAAGTATTGGAAGTAGGAAGATAAATACTGGGGAGAGGTTGAAGATGTAAGAATAGTATAGAGGGTAGTGAGAGCACGCAAACTACGGCGGTGACGTATGGGAAGCCACTTTAGTTGGGAACGATAAGTAGACACATGGTCATACTTGCGAAGATTGAAAATGAATCGAATGCAGTTATTCAGAAGACGGTCAAGTTTATCAAGGAGGTCTGCATTCAGGTCAAAGTAACATACATCACCATAGTCAATGAGGGGGAAGATTAAGGTCTGCACAAGCATTGTCTTTGTCTCGGATGGTAGTATGTTCCTTAGACGGTAGAGAGCGCGCAGAGCACTGGTGACCTTTCGACTCAACTGAGTTACCTGGACTTGCCAATTCAGCGTGGTGTCTATGTGAAGCCCAAGGTTTTTGACAGCAGGACATAAATCGACGGTGGTTCCGTTAAAGGTTATGGGCGGCAGGATCGATAAGTCTAGTCTTTTTAACATCCATTGACTACCCACAATGATGGCTTGGGTCTTGCTAGGATTAACGGTTAGCCCAAACTTGCGACACCAGGACAATATAGCGTTCAAGTCGTTATTGATTTTGTCGATCGCCTCAATGATGTGTTCCACACTTACCTGGGAGTAAATCTGCAAGTCATCGGCGTACAAATGGTAAGCGCACTGAAGATTTTGAGTTAAGAGATTTATAAAAATAGAAAATAAAAGAGGAGAGAGAATGCCGCCTTGAGGAACGCCAGAAGTAGTATCAAACCATGCCGACGATAACTCATTGACGTGGATCGACTGCCGGCGACCTCGAAGATAATTTGAGAACCAATCCACAGCTCCAGCCGAGACCTTGAGGTGGGAGAGGATAGATAATAGGATATCGTGACTGACGGTATTGAAGGCATTTGAAAAGTCAATTAATACCAGAACGGTAATTTTGGTGTTTTCCATGGCCTCACGAATATCGCCAGTCACTTTAAGGAGGGCGGAAGTTGTGCTATGTCCAGGTCTGAAGCCTGATTGCAGAGGACTCAACAACTTGTTGTGTTGAATAAAATGAGAAAGTTGCTTGTGCGCACAGGCCTCTAGCACTTTAGACATAAAGGGTAGGATAGAAATAGGACGGAAGTGTTCAGGGAGAGTGGGATTTTGGATTTTGGGAAGAGGTATTATATAGGCCTTACGCCACAGGGAGGGAAAAGTGCCAGAGACTAGGGAAAAATTAATGATGTGGGATATCGCCGACAGTAGATGTTCAAGGATCGTCGTGATCATACGACGACTAATATTGTCACATCCCACAGCATTAGATTTTATGGATAGGATGACCTTTTTGATGTCGTCTGGAGACTCTGGAGAAAAGCAAAAGGAATCAATGTTGGGTTGAGGTAAGCCCGCTAAATAATTAACAGTGTGACTCACGACTTGGTGATCCAGCGAAGCAGTAGTGGTGAAATATCGGTTGATATCATCCAAGTCGTGAGTCCCATGAAAATCAAGACGCCGCTGTTTGCCAATGCCTAGTGTTCCGAGGAACTTCCAGGTACTAGCAGGCGATGAACAAGATATATTATTGAGGATATGTCGGCGTTTGGCGTTGCGCACCATCTGATTGCACCGATTTCTTGCAGACTTAAAAAGCACCCAATTTTCCACACATCGATCTCTCTTGTACTTTCTAAACGCACGGTCTCTACGGCGCATTGCCATCCGAACACCCTCTGTAATCCAGGGTGCTGGCGGACGCTTCAATTTCACCCGTTTCACGGGGGCATGGACGTCATAAAGATCACAGACAACGGCGTTAAAAATATCTACTTTTTCATCCACCGTAGTGGCGGATACTAAGCTGTCCCAGTTTACCATAGAAGCGTCTTGCTTCAGCTTCTCCACATCCATACGACCAAAACAACGCATGTGCAGAACTTTAGGCGGGGATTTAGGAGGTTTCAGACGGTATGACAGGAAAATAAGGTCGTGACGGGAGAATCCAGGTGCAAGAAGTTGGCCATGGGATGTGACCAGGGAAGGAGCAGAAGTAAGCATTAAATCCAGCCAGGTGTCCTCCCCATTATCATTGTGGTGAGTGGCTTGCAATGGCAATACGTGGAGGCTGGCTGACTGAACTATGTCGAGTAGCTTACGGGAACGACAGGAATGACGGGAGAGGAGATCGGTATTGAAATCACCCATGACAATATGATGAGCATACTGAGACCCTAAAGATTCCAGAATCGGTTCGAGACTGGAGAAATAGTCGGCACAGGGGGCATAAATTATTGTGAATTTAAGTTCAATTGATGTTAGCAGACAAAATTTGTATCTATGTTTCTTAATTACACATTAATAAAGTAAATGTGTACGTGAAAATCACAAAATAAATATTGTTTATTTGTATAATGATGATATAAATGATGTTGTTATATTGTATAATGATGTATTTTTGAGATCACTTTAACCACGTAAAATGTAGCAATGTGATGTTACGCTACCCTGAGTCAATTTGCCGAGTGTAAGGTTTTCAACTGAGACGTGTATGGGGACATACACGTTATCAGGATGGTCGAGTGTAAGGTTCTTGTGGTTTCGTATTATAAAATAATATTCAATACGATTTATTTGTCAAAATTAGTAAATATTAAATAATTAATTTAAACGAGTAACATTTTTCTAACTTTGCAACACTGAGATAGTGGGGATCGAGAGCTCGGCGGGTTGACTCGTGGCAGTCGAGAGTGAACGGTCGTAGCGATCGGACGTGTAAACTAATATCAGAAATAAAGTGAGTGTACCCACTAAGGAAGTTTTATTGGAGACAGGAGATTACAGACCAAACGTTTACTCGATCAAATGTAAAAATAAAAAATATAAATGGTTTGTTGGACCGAATCTTATAAAGTCAATACTTTGTCGATCAACTAAAGTATGACCAATAGCTCTAATGGTACACTGCACGCATGTATAAAAAACTGCCGTTAACAACACAAAATGAAAATTTCTGACAATGGTCACACTGAACTGTCAACTTCCGTCTTGCCTTGAAAAATTAACACGCCGTTTTGGTCTCTCTCGCGTGGAATATTGTAATAAAATTGGAACCCGATTGAGTGCCGCTTCTTTAATCAGCTGGCATCGGTTTATTTGTGATAAAAGATAAGTTCTATCTTAATAAACATTTGTGAAATATTGAACTTTGTAAAACACGTGTGTGAATTCCTGTTTGGTGCCTGAGGAGTAGGACTTCGCCGAATTGGACACTGTGGTATTTATTCGATTTTCTTGTTATTTTAGCCAAAATTATGAGTTAATCTTATAGGTCCACTCAAGAGCGACACCAGGAGATATAAGGTAAAATTTTCATGTACCTACTTAATACTTGTATTCACTGTGCAACGCAGTGCATTGTGTCTGGATATATTGTCTATCGTGGTCAGGTAGATGTATTATAGCTTCCACTGCACACTTCTGAACATTCCTGCCTGCCTACGGTAACTCTAGACATAATTTTGGTAGCAGAGCGTGGTTGAAACTTAGCCGTTGATTGTACCTATACTCAGATTGGTATAAGCTTGTATCTTATCACCTTGTAGACAGTATTGTAGTGTTCTCAGGTCAGTATTGTCTAAAATACATAATATTTAATTGTATAAGTTGACCTAGATAATTTGAAACACATTGTCATTTAAATAACCTCAAATCAGTAATTATTTGACTGGAATTGTTGAAATCTAACTAGAATTTGTTGTTCTAATCATTAAATAGTCAGTTTTGGTTGGTTACATAATAGTTATATGTATCAATTGACTTAGTTAATTGTAAACATTGAGTTTGAAACATTATAATAACCAAATTTGACCTTGCATAGAGGGGCGGGTCACATTGATAAATCAACTTAATAAACCTTTGTTTTGTTATAATATACTGATATTATTGTTAGGTAACACAATCTGGTGCCTACAGTTGTAATATATAACATATTTGGTCTGTTTGTTGCAGTAATTAATTAATTACCTAATTTAAGTTTCAACTTTAATTGTTGTATGTTATAACTTTAATAACCTTTGTCTTTGAGTCAATATATTAAAACTATTAATTTTGTTGGGCAGTAAATACCTGCCACTTGATTGTACCAGCAGTAAACAGGCTAATACTTTGTTGGTTTCAAAGAATTAACAAATATTAAGTTTTGATTGTTTATATTATTTAACGCTTGTCCGGGCTCTTTTGAAATTTGATTATGTCAGCTATCAAGGACTTGCGTGCGGCTGCTGGTACTATTGCATCAGATTTGCGCTGGTTTGCCTCGGCCAGTGCCTTAGTGAACTGGCCTGATCGCCAGCAGGCCTTACTACAAAGGTACGAGCGGATTGACGATCGCCTGGCAAGTGTGGAACAGCAATTCCGCACTTTCAGCACTTGCTGTCTCGAAGTGTCAGTTAATGACTTCACCGCTGACCAGCGAAATAAGGTCAGCGAAGACTATGCCCAGGTCTTAGACCTGTATGATGCCGTCTCCAATAGTGCGAGACAACTAGTTGCCGATAGGGACGGTCAACCCGGCTTGAAGCAGGAGCTTCCTAGGACAGCACCGGGGCTGGTGAGTAGGCTCCCTACTTTAGACCTCCCCCATTTTGATGGCTGCCTAGGAAGCTACCTGGGCTTCGTTAATTTGTTTGACAGCCCTGTCATTGACAGGGCTGACCTTCGGCCGGCACAAAAATTGGCATATTTGATGTCGGTTCTGGATGGAGAGGCCAAAGGCCTCATCCAGCATCTGCCCGTGTCTGACGAGGCGTACCAGACGGCTCGGGACCTAATTACCCGTAGGTACCATAACAAGCGTGGCCTCGCCGACACGCATATTGAACAGATTTTGAGTTTGCCCACGCTCACCCGGGTCTCTTGGTTACGGACCCAACTTTTGAACCCGCTTTTAGTGGCAATCAATGCACTTAAGTGCCTTGACCTGCCCGTGGACCAATGGTCCTATCTACTGGTGCACATTGTGCTGAAAAAGCTGCCTGCCGACCTGAGGTCGCGTTTTGAGCAGCGCTTTGGTGGGGACAGCGCGACTCATCTGCCCTTTGCTGACCTGGAGAGGTTCCTGGAGGATGAGTGCCGGGTCTTGGACAACTCCGGTGGTGACACGCCGGCTAAGACGCAGCCGCCCAAGGTCAAGGAGCAGGCTCGCGTTCACACCCGAGCCAATGTCGACCGGCGCCCTCCTCGCTTTGCAGTCACGCAGAGCCCAGTGGAGTGCTCTTACTGCAAGGCCACGGGGCACAGAACGGCCAGTTGCAGGGCATTTTTGGACCTGCATGTCGCCTCTCGTAGGCGCATCGCGAATGCCCGCCGCCTTCGCTTCTCTTGTTTGGGGTCCCACTACCAGCGAGACTGCCCAAACTCTCGCCCCTGTCCTCACTGTGGAGGACAGCATTTGGACATTCTCTGCATGAATGCCAGAGAGGTGGGCCGCTTGTCAAACCAGCCGAAGCCGCGCACAGGCGGGTATTTTGAAGGTGGCAGCCGAGGCTCACCGGCGCGTAGCCGAGAGTCACCTCGCTCAATTGATCGCCACTCACCCCGCTTGGAGAACCGTAGCGTGCGCACGCCTCCTCTCTCTCGCGCACCTGAATGTGCTGTTCAGCGTCACCAGCACCATGACTGCTGCCCCAGGTATTCCCCACCTTTTGCGGAGCGTCCCCGCCTTGACTCGCGCCCACCTCGTTTTGGGCGGGTGCGTCATTATGACCCCCCACAGATGGCGCGCGGATCGAGTCATTGCGCTTTAGAGGACTTCAAGCCGCACCCTCATTTTGACTTGCCAGGTCCTGGCCAACGGTCGCCGCCCAGGCAACAATAGGTCATTGACCCCTGCCCTATAACGCCAACCTCCCCCATTGACACCATTATCCTACCAACGGTTGCTGTTAGGTTCTGGGGACCCACGGGGACCTCTGTTGTTATCCGTGCTATATTGGACACAGGTTCACAAGGTTGCATTGTTTCCACTTATTTGGTAGGGCAGTTTAAATTAAATATGGGCTCTTTTCAAAATTGTATACGGGGCATAGGGGAGGTAGCCTCTAATGTTGAAGGGCAAGTTAAGGTTTTGTTTGGCCCTGTTGAATCTTCACACCCGAGGATTAAAACCTCGGCTATTGTGCTGAAGAATATTTTGGGTATGCATCCACAGAAACAGCTACCTGCTGCTGTGGTGAATTTGACATCGGGATTGGAACTGGCAGACCACAAATTTGACACACCGGGACAAATCGACTTGTTGATTGGCTCTGATGTCCTCGGTGGAATTTTGATTGGTGGGAAAGGGGTCTTGGTGCCAAATGGTTTGACTGCCATCCTGACCATATTTGGATTTGCTTTGATGGGACCTGTACCTAAGGACCCCCCTCCACCCGAAATTGATAATTTGTTGGCTGTAGGCTCTGCTCTCTCTGATGCGGTTCAGAGGTTTTGGGAAGTAGAAGAGAACCCTCAAGCTGCCTGTTTGAATCCAGAACATGAAGAGTGCGAGCTGTTCTTTCAGAACAACACTGGTTGACTCCGTTCTGGTCGGCTTATTACGAAGCTACCCTTTCTGTCTGTTCGGCCTCCGCTTGGTGACTCACGACTTTTAGCCCAAAAAAGATTGTTGGCTATGGAGCGTCGCATGGGTCGTGATCCGGAGCTCAGACAGAAGTACATTGAGTTCATGAGAGAATATGAACAATTGGGACACATGTCCGTGTCAAATTTGGATTGGCGTTCGGTGGAGCACTACTTTCTCCCGCATCATGCGGTATTGAAGCCATCGACTGGCAAGCTGCGCACAGTGTTTGATGGTTCTGCGCAGACTTCAACAGGCGTTTCCTTGAACCAGTGCTTGCATTCTATTCCCAAGTTGGTCAAGGACCTTTGTGACGTCATCACCAGCTTCCGACGACATCAGGTTGTCTTTGTGGCCGACATAAAAATGATGTTCAGGCAGACAATTATCCACCCTGATGACCGTCGCTTCCAGCTGATCCTTTGGAGAGAGTCTCCTCGTGATCCCATGGTCGTCTACGAGCTCAATACTAATACGTACGGGTTAAGGTCAAGCCCCTACTTGGCAATACGTTCTCTTTGGGAGCTCGCAGACCGCGAAGGCTTACGTTTCCCACGAGCCTCCGCCATCTTGAAAAGCGATATTTACGTCGATGACATTTGCTCGGGCGCCTCCACAGCGGACGAGGCGATCCTCCTGCGGGACGAATTGTTAGGTATTTTGGCCTCCGCTGGTTATGAGTTGCGCAAATGGATTTCCAACTCACCAGCGCTTTTGGAAGGCTTGCCAGAGGATCATCAGCAGGATCCACATTTGTTTGAGATTGTTGACAACCCCGCCAAGATGGCTGTTCTCGGCGTTCAGTACAGACCAGTCCAAGACATCTTTACGTATAACGTAGACTTGAAATTGCCTTGTTCTTGGACTAAACGTCTCGTATTGTCTACTGTCGCCAGAACCTTTGATCCAAACGGTTGGATTTGTCCTGTCATATTTTGGGCAAAATGCTTCTTGCAGAAGCTTTGGACAGCAGGATTGTCTTGGGACGAACCTCTACACGGCATTCTTGTTCACGAATGAACCTCTTTTGTATCCTCACTTCCTGCCGTCAACGAGATCTCCTTGCCTCGTCCCATCCCTCCTCCCGGGAAGTACAAGGCCACCCTTCACGGGTTTTGTGATGCCTCGGGACGTGGTCACGCGGCCGTGGTGTACTTGCGCACAGGTAATGCCTCAGGTCAGGTGAGGGTTTCCCTGATCATGGCAAAGAGCAAGATCGCACCCCTTCGGACATCTCTGACCATCCCAAAATTGGAGCTCTCGGGAGCAGCCCTACTTGTACGCTTATTGAACCACGTGTCCAGTACTTTGGGTAAAAGCATTTGTATTAATGGGACCTACGCCTGGACAGACAGCCAAATTGTTCTTTGTTGGTTGAAGGCGTCTGTCCACACTTTGGAGGTATTTGTCGCTAATCGCGTTTCCCAAATCCAGAAATCCGAAGCAAACTTGTTTGGAAACACGTGCCAGGTGAGCTCAACCCCGCTGATTGTGCCTCGCACGGATGCTTGACGCCTAATTTGATAGGTCATTCGCTGTGGTGGGGTCCGGAATGGTTGAGTCGACCAGAAATTGATTGGCCTCGAACGCCAGTTTTGAATACTTCTAATTTGCCGGGTCTACGAACACTCGCTCTTGAGAAGGTGGAATGCGCCTTCGACCCCGATTTCTTGCTGAATCGCTACAGCTCCCTTGACAAGTTGTTAGGTGTTACTGCTTGGATAAAGCGTTTTGTTTTTAATTTGAGGCACCCGCAACAGAAACGTCTGACACCGTTTATCTCACCACAGGAACGACAGGAGTCCCTCACCTTTTGGGTTCGTTCTGTGCAATTGGCGCATTTCGAGAAGGAGATTGCTATCCTTAAATCAGGGAGATCGAAATTGTCGGGAGCAATATCTAAATTGAACCCCTTTTTGGACGATACGGGTCTCTTGCGCGTTGGAGGGCGTCTCAAGAACGCCAACCTCCCTTACGGAGCACGGGTGACGTGCCTTTTGTTACCTAAGGACGGTCATTTGGTACGCTTGTTGGTAACTGACCGTCACCTTAAAAATTCGCATGCTGGTTGTAATGCGCTGTTGGCCATTTTGCAACGCGAGTTTTGGATTTTGTCTGCCCGAAGAATTATCCGGAGTGTAGTCTTTCGCTGCATCCCTTGCTATAAGCTCAAGGCTTCTACCATGCAGCCCTTGATGGGGGACTTACCGGCAGATCGCGTAACGGAGAGTAGGACGTTTGACGGTGTTGGCACGGACTTCGCTGGCCCCTTTTTGGTGAAAACGTCGACACTTCGAAACAGCAAGACTGTCAAGGCCTAGTTGTGTGTTTTTGTTTGTCTCTCCACAAAGGCCGATCATTTGGAACTGGTCTCCTCGCTTACGACCGAGGCGTTTGTAGCCACATTTGACAGATTTGTATCCCGCAGAGGGCTGCCTTCCTTGATCCGCTCTGACTGCGGCACTAACTTCAAGGGCACGTATAATTATTTGAATGATGTTGTTAATTTTCTTGAAACCAACAAGGCTGATATAGGTGATAGGCTTGCCCGACGTGGGATAAATTGGTGGTTTTCCCCACCAAATTGTCCACACTGGGGTGGTATATTTGAGGCCGCTGTAAAATCGGCCAAAACACACTTGCGCAGGACAATCGGTGAGTCTGTCCTTACATTTGAGGAACTCGCAACTGTGTTTTGTAAGATTGAGGCCGTTTTGAACTCTAGGCCATTGTGCCCGATCTCCTCAGATCCGAATGATTTGGAGGCCCTTACGCCGGGTCATTTTTTGATTGGTCGCCCACTTGTCGCCTTGCCTGAGTACCCCTATATTGATACGAGACCTGGTCGTCTCTCGCGTTTTGGATTGGTACGCCAGATTACTCAGAGTTTTTGGAATCGCTGGAATTTGGAGTATTTGCACATACTCCAGCAACGCGTTAAGTGGACCGACAATACCGATCCACTCAAGATTGGTGACCTCGTTTTGATCAAGGAGGCCAACCTTCCGCCACTCAGATGGCGCAGGGGGCGCATTCTTCGTTTGGTAACTGGGGCTGATGGAGTTCCCCGATTTGCTGAGGTCTTGGTGGACGGTTCGATTCTGAGGAGAGCGGTTGCAACATTGTCACGTCTACCAACCGATCAGCGGACCGGTAGGCCGGTCCGGGGCGGTGGATTTTTGAAATAGAATTAGTTTTTATTATAAGTCAAATCGATTATATCGATTAAGTAACATTTTGTTTAGTCTATTGAAAATTTCTGACAATGGTCACACTGAACTGACAACTTCCGTCTTGCCTTGAAAAATTAACACGCCGTTTTGGTCTCTCTCGCGTGGAATATTGTAATAAAATTGGAACCCGATTGAGTGCCGCTTCTTTAATCAGCTGGCATCGGTTTATTTGTGATAAAAGATAAGTTCTATCTTAATGAACATTTGTGAAATATTGAACTTTGTAAAACACGTTTGTGAATTCCTGTTTGGTGCCCGAGGAGTAGGACTTCACCGAATTGGACACTGTGGTATTTATTCGATTTTCTTGTTATTTTGGCCAAAATTATGAGTTAATCTTATAGGTCCACTCAAGAGCGACACCAGGAGATATAAGGTAAAATTTTCATGTACCTACTTAATACTTGTATTCACTGTGCAACGCAGTGCATTGTGTCTGGATATATTGTCTATCGTGGTCAGGTAGATGTATTACAGCTTCCACTGCACACCTCTGAACATTCCTGCCTGCCTACGGTAACTCTAGACACTTATTTTAGCGTTGGATTGGATTAATGATCAAGTTGTATTATTTTATAGTACTTTACTTTTAGCTCATGAAAATGGTTTTGTAAGGCTTTTAATAACTACTAATATACACTAATTTGACTTTAATTAGTGTTGTGATCTAAACTCATAAATAAAGAAGAAATAAAGTTCTAAATAAGTAAATGATTTGACTTTATCTAATACTTATTACCAATTAAACTGGCCATGGGGATGCCAGCTCTAACTATACACTGATCACATGACTCGGCATTAGCTATACTTAACTATACCTACATACTACCTACTGCATAGGGTTCCCACCAAGAACTTAGGGTCCCAAGCCAACCTCACCTGCAAGTGGTGCACCTGCCGATCAACGAACGAGGCTCTGGCAAACAAAATATCCCGATAAGCGGCAATAGGCTCGCCACCTATTACGTGGGATCAAAACACTGGCGAAAAGTGAGCGTTTAATATGCCTCTGCCTACCTCTTCGGGTAAACAGGCGTGAGTCTATGTATGTATGTATGTAACTATACCTATTTACCAAGGTAGGTAGAGGCTTTATATTCCATCCTTATTCTCTTGTCTTGTAACTTGTTTCACATACACAATACCTACAGTAATTGTTGTAGGTACCCTACTCCAGTCTAATTGAAAAATGAATGGACATAACCTATAATATCACACTATACAACATAAAAATACGATCACAACAAAACAATACAAACATTCGAATACTTAATCTCAATACGCAGACTTACCACACAATCCCAAACTATAAAACATGATCTGGAAAACTATAAACTACCTGTAAAAATGTTATTTCACTTTCAAAACAAATAAATCGTACACTTTATTTGTTGAATATAAAATACGTATTTTATTCACGTCTTCGTTTGTCACATAAGTTTGAAAGGCACCGGTGTGCCACAAAATAAATTGGAAAATGTTCCACCAACAAATAGAATTTTTGCAAGTGACATCAAAAACACATTGCAGTATTTCAGTCGGAGTTACAGCTTGCCAATATATGGATTGATTCTTAATCTATTCTGTGGTTCTCGAAGAAATTATGTTTTGAATAGTTCCCTTGAAGTGAGTTTTGCGGGAGCTGTGATTTCTGTTCGAAACTGCTTGTAGCAGTGCCAAAATATCTGATACTTGAAACAAAGGTAGCTACGTGGTACGTTTATCGCGTTCTATTGTACACAGACACAACTAGTTGTCAAATTTATTTATCTAAGTATAAAATGAAGTCACATTATGGTATGATTCTCGTAATATACTGAAAATGATCATAGCCGAATCTTAAGTCGAACAAAGTGCAAAAGAAATCTTGATAATATTTGGAAGTGACATTAACCCCAGCAAGAGTACACGCTGTCATGGATAAATACGTAAAATTGAATGCGTTTTAGCGTGATATCTTATGGTAAAGCTTGGAGTCCAAAATTGTAGTAATGGTATCAGCTGAAAGATTTTTTTACGAATCTTCGACTAGACTATATGGGACATTTTTACACATTTAACTACTAACCGGCAACGATAATTTCCTTACCTTAAAAATACTGCTGAATCATCGCTCCGTCAGGCAATATCTATTCCGACACCATTCACTAATCTTTTAGAATTAATAATTTCTAAGTTGATTGCAACTCATCTCTAACGATAATATTGGTTTAAGATGGATTTTAAATGCAATATGGCTTATCTATGAATCATTTTCTATCATAATATTTAAAGTCAAATGTTCAATAATTTAAATTTTAATGCATAGCAGGTATTACAAAAGAACTGTTAAAAGTTTAATCTTTCGTAGTAAATTTCACATCATTTATCTATGTCTGATATTTCTTAAAAATGCATTATCTAGAGTAGTAGTAAAAGACTTAGCTGAAAACAAAAACATATTTATTTTTGTATACAAAAGTATTCGCAGTAATTTTTCTTCATCCAACGTAGAACCATTTAGCAAATGTGCTATCACATGACTTTCTCTAATGTAATTCATGGCCTAACCGACCGCAACGTTTAATAAAACCTACATAAGTTAGAAAAAATAAATAAGATATTCCATAAACACGGATGTTAGGCCAAGTGTAGACTTCAGAATTTGTTGCGCAAAACATAAAAAAGAGGACTTGATATCATCATCGTATATCTAGCGTTATCCCAGTTGCCTCCAAGACCTCTTACCTTGAAACCCAGGCTTACTGATCTAATGAGATTATAGACAGACAGAATATAAGCTTTGCCACAGAACAACTGTCGTCTGACCTCCGCAACGCACAGGGATAGCGTTATTCCATTATTTGGGCCAGTGTCAGTATTCAACAATACTGACTCCTGTAAGACAGTCAAAGTTCCTCATGATAGCCAAAACCAATGGCTTAACGTGCTTTAACTTAACGCTAAGCCGTCAATTTGGCTAGTCAGCGACAATTAACAATCTAATGCGCAAATAAGTTTAAAAGGTTAGCCGTCCGCACCATGGGTGGAAGGCTTCGACAAACAAAACATGTACAATCGAACAACTCTTCGTTAGACCACCATAAGGGCTAGAATCGCTCAGCAAGACATCGTCGCTTCTAGTGCTACTTTACACACACATTGACCCTCGTATACAAAACAAGTGTCTAGTGTGCCTCGACTCTATGAGCGAGCCAAGAGGTTATTTTTCAAACTGGTCCACCGCCGATTGTTTGACAGTACTTAGCGCGCCTCGAGGCGCTAACCTCACGCTCACGCCGCGCTAGAGCGAAAAATTGTATTGTATTATGACGGGTACTATCCTATCAAACGGAGCCCCAGCGTTATCCTGTTTTACAGTATAGTACGCGTTCTGTTTTAGGAAGCTTTTAAGCTCGATACTGTCTGTATGGCAGTCTGTTTGTATATCGACTAGACTGTCACTGCCTCCAAACAGACCTTGACAATTGATGACTAACATTAAGTTTTAATATCTCATACAGTCAGTGCTCTGAAAAGCACATTAAGCCGTTGCTCCTGCGTTCGATCTCTTTTTAGTAGTCAGATATACTGCGCAATAAAAAGAAATAGATTATGAGGGTGAGGGAATAGAGAGTACTCTTATCTTTGCCTCGTTGACTTTGACTGCCTCGTTGGTCTCGCGGCATAAATGTGCGCGTGGGATTGGGAGGTCTCGGGTTCGATTCCTGGGTCTGGCAAAGTGTTATTGGGTTTTTCCGTTAGGAAATTCTCAGTAACAGCACAGAGTCTGGTAATGTGTCCGGTACGGCAATAGGCTCGCCCCCTATTACGTGGGACCTAAAAATTCATGGCGAAATGTGGGTGTAATATTACACCTCTGCCTACACCTGCGGGGATACAGACGTGAGTCTATAAAAAAAATAAAAAACTTATCTTTGCACGCGTAGATCTTAGGAATAAACAAGATATAAATACATAGTTAAAAGGTTTTATTATTATAGTAGGTATAAAACTTTCACGGCCACGTAAATGAAAGTGAGCACTGAGCTTTACAATAAAATGCCTGGGAATATTAATATTGTGTATATGTGAGCTAAATCAGGGAGGTGGTGGTGGTATTATTATATGGAACTGTTGTTTGCTTTCTTTGCTTTAATTTAATTCATCATGACGGAGCAGGGTTGTCACTTTTCATCATAATAGAAATGTACCTGCAATCAATTCTTTGTAACTAACGTAGACTACTTATTTTAAATAGTTTAATTTTAAATGTGCACCTGAATAATACGTCATCATATAACCGTAAGGATTTGTCTTCTATATAATGCCTTACTACCTAAACACAGTTTTGAATTGGATACATTTAATGATAGACAGTTGACTTTTATAGTATATTTATATATATTTTTATAGACTCGCGCCTGTATCGCCGAAGGGGTAGGCAGAGGTGTAATATCACACCCAGATTTCGTCATGAATTGTTAGGTCCCACGTAATAAGGGGCGAGCCTATTGCCGTTACCGGGCACTTCACCAGACTCCGTGCTGCTACTGAGAATTCGGAAAAACCCAGTAACACTTTTGCCCGACCCGGGAATCGAACCCGGGACCTCCGATCAGCAGTCGCATACGCTATCCACTGGACCACGGAGGCAGACACTTTTAAGTACAATGTTCAACATATTATGGCACAGGACTACTGATACTAGTAGACGACGATGACATGCATTTTGAAAAACTACATTAAGTTAAATAATTAGTTTATTTTTTTTATTATAATTTTTCGCAATCCCAATTATTGTTCTTAATATATTCACATACATGGGAATGTAGTTTAGTGCTTAATGCCCTTGATAATACGTATGTTTTATTCAACATGTGCTAGGTTCAGACATGAGTCTTATAATAAATAAGTAGTACTTTTAATAAACACATGTTTTATAATGATCAATGAACTCATGGCGTAATGATGTTATTGCTTGTAGGTATACCATTTCAAGTGTAGGTTGGACGGGCATAAACCCGAAAACAACGTAAACATTGATACAGAATATAATACAAAACGCTATATTTATCTCTCATAGACGCCTACTCGGTGTTATTAATATAATAAGCCACCTATTTCAATACTGCTTTATATTTTAGCTCTATTTTTATTAAAGAAGAAACCATACGCAAGTTAACACATATATTTTTGAGGCAGAAATTATAATCTTTTCGTGGACAACTCTACGCAATGTCGACTAATCAATTGAGGGAAAGAGCTGTTCTCTAGGCAATCAAGTGAGGGCCATCATGCCATTATTATTAGCATGTTACTGGTATGACGACTTTTACTATAGGACTTTATGACTACTTAAAATCAAGCAGCATGGAGTTATTTTGATAGGCAACAATAAAGGGAAAAATAAAAAAAGAACAGCTGCCATTATATTAACGATGCTAAGATTCAAACTAGCGACTCTAGTGGCGAAATTTAGAAGTTATCTATGTACGACTCTTTCACAGATCACTACTACTTTTGACATTTTTGACAGCTCTCAATACAATAACCACCATAACCTCGAAGCCAAGTTGTGTTGAAAGCTGTCAAAAGTGTAGTGGACAACTTCTAAATTTCGCCGCTGAGAGGCGCTCGGATAATCTTTGCATCGCCAATAGTTTCGCTTACTTGAGAACAATTAACGTTCTCACTGCGTAGAATGCGTATCGCTACATATACATATTCTACCCCTCGGTGTCGTTATTGCCGTGTCCTAGTCCACCATCTCTTGTATGTGTAGCCTATTATAAAGCCATCTGAATATATACCATTTTTGCATTATCTAGACTGAATAACAAACAACGCATGGGGGTGCGAGGAGTTGATGTATGTTCCTTGAGAACCGTAGCATTAAGAAGGGATTTCCCAAAATTCCCACGGGATCGAGCAGAAATTGTTCAATGAAAATAAAAATGCGCGCGTAGCTGAGGGTATCCACTATTTACTATATAAAACTATGCCTAATTAAAAGTATATATAGTCAGAAACATCAAGTAGATACTATTTATTTTAAAGGAAAAGTTAAACCATGAATTAAATTATAAAAAAACAGTTAATCAGTGTTTCCGTAAAGTATAAAGTCAAAATTATTTATTCACTTTAGTCACCATGAGACGCGTAGGATCAATAAATGGACGATGCTTTAAAAAACTGTGTGCTAAAATCATTTACAAATATAGGTTAGGGTGGTTTCAGATTAGCGTATTTTTCTGCGCGTATACGGTCGTCTCAGCATACGCGCTTACACGCGCGCTACAATACGCGCTTCAAAAAAGCGGAAAGACTCCTGGCAATCATGAGGGCTAGCCTGACCCTCAGATATGTACCGAAGAAATGGAGGGAAGTCAAAGTAATTTTCATACCAAAACCAGGCAAAACAGACTATACCAATGCAAAGTCCTTCAGACCTATAAGCCTGACCTCCTTCATGCTTAAAGCCTTGGAAAGGCTTTGCGAGAGGGAACTAAGAAGTGGGGCTCTTAAGCACTTACCCCTACATGCCAACCAACATGCATACAGCTCAGGGAAATCGACGGAATCGGCCTTACATCAGGTCGTGAACCAGATAGAAGCTGCTATACAACAAAAAAGCATCTGCCTGGGCACCTTCATCGACATAGAAGGAGCCTTCGACAAGACAAACTTCTCCAGCATAAGCAACGCCCTAGCCAGACATGGTGTGGATCAGATGCTCATACAGTGGATCCAAAACATGCTCAGCAAAAGGGTAGTGCGCCTACACGGCGACACTCAGACAGCCTTGATAACTAAAGGGTGCCCGCAGGGAGGTGTACCCTCCCCGCTATTGTGGAACTTAGTCATCAATGAACTCATAGACAAACTCAACGCGAGAGACTTCTACACAATAGGTTATGCAGATGATCTAACCATACTCACCTAAGGTAAGGTAACCAGTACAGTGTACGACCTAACCCAACAAGCGCTACGCATAGTAGAGTGGTGGTGTAATGAGTACGAATTATCTGTAAACCCGACCAAGACCGAACTAGTTATGTTCACACACAAACGCGCGCTGGGCACTTACCGACTGCCCAGGTTATTTAACACAGAGCTCAAGCTGTCTACCGAGGTCAAGTACCTGGGTGTCATTCTCGACAGCAAATTGACATGGAACAGCCACATGGAAAATAATTTCAACAAAGCAAGCATTGTCTTCTGGCAGTGCAAGAAGATGATAGGCAAACGCTGGGGCCTATCCCCCAAAATTGTCTTATGGCTCTATAAGACAATAATACGTCCGATGATAAGCTACGGCGCAGTAGTGTGGTGGCCTCGGACCAACCTAATAACGGCCGCCAACAAGCTTCAAAAGCTACAAAGACTTGCATGCCTAGCGGCCACGGGCTGCATGAAAACTACACCTACAGCGGCACTCGAAGTGTTGCTGCACCTGCCCCCATTGCACCTGTTTATACAACAAGAAGCAACGATGTCGGCGGTCCGGCTAAGAGCTCTGAAGCTCTGGAAAGACACCAACACACCGCACACTAGCAACTTAAATACACTCTTTAAAGAAGTACCTCTCACACAAGCCATTGGCGACCAAATACCGAAACAATTTGTGTTCGACAAGAAATACAAAATCCAACTGTACGAGGATCTACACGAAGGAGCGGTTAATCACAACGAGCTCACGATCTTCACAGATGGGTCTAAGACGGATACAGGTACGGGTTCAGGAGTATTCTCCGAGGACCTAAATATCAACATCGCAGCACCGCTGGGAGCCTACAACACGGTCTACCAGGCCGAATGTTTTGGCATAATCCTAGCTGCCACAGCAATCATGGCACGTGAGGTAAGGGAACGATCCATTAGGATCCTCTCAGATAGTAAGGCAGTCCTCTCAGCCCTCAAAAGCCATACTATCACCTCGGCGCTCACGCTTGAATGCCACCAGAAACTAACAGAGGTAGGTAAACAAAACAAATTAACACTGCAATGGATCAAGGGCCACAGTGGCTCTAGAGGGAATGACGCAGCCGACGTACTTGCCAGAAGAGGGGCCACTTTAGAGGTGGTGGGACCCGAGCCCATTATTCCCCTCCCTTCTGGATTTTATCGCAACCTGGTAAGAAATAGGACCAGGACCCAACACAACCAGTCCTGGATTGGTATTGAAACATGTAGGCAGGCCAAGGAGGCTCTTCCCGCAGTAGACGGTAAGATAGCTAAACAAATCCTCCGGCTGTCCAAACAACAACTGCGGACAGTCACGGCCGCCTACACAGGACACGGATTCCTTAATAAACACCTATTTACTATAGGTATCACCGACAGCCCGCTGTGCAGGGCCTGTATGGCAGCAGACGAGACGGCAGCTCACCTGCTCCTCGACTGCCCTGAGGTCGCACAGTACAGGCAGCAGTACCTGACAAGACACAGCACCCTGAGGGAAGCAGTGGGCCACATCAAGAGTCTGCTGGCCTTCGCCTTTAGCCCTTGTTTTCTTTAATCTCTTTTCTTCCATAAATACAATCACTTTTGTTATTTATATCCCAAAGGTACTTTTAAACGTACTAACTTTAGTCACAATGCTGACCAATTTATTTCCAATAGAAAAGGGATTTGAACGATAAACAAAGCGACCCTAAAAATAACAACGCAAAGGTTTCTATTTTCTTGAAATGAAAACTATAAATACGCGCTTTTTTGTAATTAAATTAACAGTAAAAATTCACTTCCCTAAAATTGGATGTTCGTTAAAGGAATTAAGAACCAGATGAAAAACAACTTTTATATAGAGTTAGACAAAGTACTTCGCTATAAATAACTAAATCTTTTAGTTCATTGATTATAATATACATCGTCGGAGTCATAGGCTCATGGTACGATATAAAAATCGGTAAATCCTTAAGTACATACTGAAGCAACTTTTAAAACAACGGTAACAATCACAGTAAAAAAGATGTTGACACGGAACTCGAAAACGAATACAAGAAAAAATATGTAAAGACCAGACACACAAAAGTACATGGACATTTTTCTTATTCTCGCGATATAAATTCTTTTACGAGCCGTTCACTCCGCCACTCTGGTTGCGGAGTGGACGGCTCGTAAAATGATTCGATTTTGGTTCTGGCGAAGAAGTTGTGTGCGACTCTACCCTATGAAATTCATTCACGGCCTACCTAGTGAAATCGCCGTGATATCTTCGACCTGTAACTTCGGAGTCGTGTGAATCACGTTTAGTAAATATACTGTATACCTTTACCCCAAACCCGGCGAATGGTGTGAGTGTTACTACTGAAAATCGACGTAAGCTGATTGGGACCATGTTGCCGCAGTTAGATATTTATTTCTGTTAGTTATTAGTCAAACTCAAATTTGTTTATTTCCATAAAAATGTTTAGATTTTTTGGACACGTTAGAAGGTAATACAAATTAAAATAAAAACGTAACTTTAAATGCATATTTAAGTACATAATTGATGAATTGAGCATTGAAAAAATGCCTGTTCAGAAAGTAAGTCAGAGTCTAAATCATTTATTCATCTAGGCCACCAAGTGTCGCTTATGAACGTCAAAATTTAAGTTAATTACTTAATGATTCTACAGTTATTGCCACGTTCGCAATGCAATAGGTAGAACCACGAGAAAGAACGGGCAATGAAACTCATGGCCACTCTTTTCATATCATAGAAATATAATGGTTGTACATTTTATTTTTGTAAGGAGCTGTATATCATACTCAAGCAGTAAATGATGTTCATATGGTAAGCCTCCCAAAGTAAATATGGTGAAACAGGAGCATCCACTTACGTCTAAGAATATATATATATATACGGGAATTAACGCGAACATGCATTAGGTATTTACATACCTTATTTTGCTTGACGTTTCGAGACGGTTGTACGTCCCGTGGTCGCAAGCTGACTGGTGTAGCGATGTCACGTCTCCGACTGCGAGGTAGAAGATTCTATTTCTACCCCCGTCGTTGATTTTCGAAGTACCGGTGCAAAACACACTAACCGTATCTGTATATTGAACATTCGCCGACTGCGCATTAAATTGGGGTATTGTTAGCCGAATCACTGGATTCCACGCCGATGACAATTTGAAGCCCTCTTCCCGATTGAAATTTTTATGTTTTCTGATTTCGATCGCTTCACGCACGACTCTTGGGTAAAAGTGGTGTTCCGTGGAGAGGACGATGAAATTCAATCCAGTGATTGGTGCCCGATTGAAGTAAATGTTCCGCAATCGCCGATTTGTTGGTTTGACGGTTCTTTACAGCTTTACAGCTTTGAGCTTTGAATTTCATCGTCCCCAAGTCCTCTCCACGGAACGCCACTTTTACCCAAGAGTTGTGCGTGAAGCGATCGAAATCAGAAAACATAAACACAACACACACACAATAACAACAAAAACACAATAACTCACACTCACATGAAACTTAACAATAATCAAACATAAGTAGCCTGTGGGACCGAGCAAATTAATCCCAAGCATTTTATCTTCAATATAATCTAGCACCGAATAGAACCCATTTTGACAGTTTGCGTTTTATAACCCTTTTTGAATTTATTAAAACTTAAATTTTGTATATTCCTTGGCAGTTTATTGTAAAAGCGCACATATTGGTCTTGAAAAGTTTTTTTTATTTTCTCTAGGCGGGTGGCCGGCACTACTAGTTTGCTCTTATTCCTAGTCTTCAAATTGTGACAATTGTGAAATTTTATTGACATCTTAAAATCATAATGAATCTATAGATACTACAATCAAACCGATTTATTCTTAGTTGGCACAAGCTTATTGTACCAGCTATGCTTGAATAACCTTTTTGACGATGGAATAAATCATGATTCTCTATTGCACATTTATTACCTCTCTCCTGTAGAAGTAATCTAGTATTTTTATACTGCATAATTACAGTCACTTCAATATAAACAAATAAATAAATAATGTTTTTATTTTCTTTTTCACAAAGGTAACTTACAAACTACATTAATTAATATCTCATCACTATTGGACGTGAATATTATTATAATAGTCTAATCTAAGTCTAGACTGGATTACAATAACTCGTCCTTTGATAGCAAAAATAGTGAAAACTTCTTAAAGTACTTTACAACTTGAGCGTATTATCGAAAAAAACAAGATTACTATACAAATGGAGAAGCGAAGCGATAAAACTAACAACAATATACCAGTAACGATTGGCAGTTCAATTTGTTCGCTAAGTGTAAGATGTTCTACAATGGCCACAACTCGGGAACAGGTATAGCCAACTTGTATAAATTAAGTTGCCAACTTAAATTGACTCTGCTATCAGTACCGTTGTAAAGGTGGCGGCACATGATAGAATGTTTTATATTTGGTAATATTATTTTTTTATGTTTGAGTGAGACAGCTATATAGAGTAAGAGTGTTCCAAGTCTTTAACGACACATATTATAATAATAACTAGAGCATGCCCGCAGTTACGCCCGCATATTTGTATCTAATTTGTCCCCAAGGAACATACGTGCTGCTTCTTGTGCCCAATAGTTTAGGCTGTGCTTTGTCTATCAGTCAGTCAGTAACGCAAGAAGACAATACGTAAAAATTTTGAGACAGGTCATAATACAATGATTAAAATATTTAGCTAGATATGTACCCCAAACTAATGTACTTCGTACCTACAGTAGTTTAGGTAGGCAGTGCTCGCGAAACAGTCTTCTACGGGCGATATAATGAGTGTTGACTTTAAAATAAATAATTACAGTAATGGATGCGACAGTAGCTTTGAGTCCAACCAACAGTTATGATAAACGCACAGTAATAAATATAACAAGACAAGTTGCAAACAATTCGTAACGGTCTTATCATTGGGTTATCGCTTTATACTCCGAACTTCACTGACGTTCGAAACGCCGCAGATACACTACATACTGCATCTAGTACTGTTAATGCTGATATCACTGAGCATAGAGAAAGGAAGATATCAACGAATGTGTTGTCAGAATGATTTGAATTTAGTATAAAATCAATGCGCTAAGAATAAATGTTGTACTTCTTAATAATTAGGTGCCTACAGATGTATGCTTTACTTCAACTGGCCGGTTGGGCCTCAGATTAGTGACACTAACTGTTTATTCAGAGATTCTGTTCGATTACCATCCAGGACATCCCTACCATAGTGAAATGATTGCGATGGTATCTTTTTTTATAACTGATCATTGTTAGTCATAATTGTAGTATGGGATGAAATAGTCTAGTCCTAACTGTCCCAGAATATTATTTTAACCAATTGACGTTGTGAATTACTTGGCAAGCATTTATGGACATTTTGTACGAACAATAACCAAATAAAGCTGCAAAAGTAGGTACTGAAAATATAATGTCTAATTTGCCAGTACCTCGGTCTAAAGCCAGCCTTAGCCCGCCTTACTCATAGTGAAAGTTCGATATTGTGCGGAACAAACATTGTTCTAACGTTGACTTGAATAATTGTTAGTTTGCCGTCCTTTGTGGTATATATTATGTAGTTGAGGGGACAAATCGATTCGATGATCGTCGAAATGTATCTTCTTTCTACAACATTCTCTTTTATATATTACGAAATTATGTTAGATAAATGTAACCGTAAGTTCCAGATCTAGTAATTTAGGTACACCATCACATTAGCGTAGCCCCAGGCTCCAGAGCGATGGTATACGGTCGCAACCCGGACAACGATAAGGCGATAATGATGATTTGCAAATCGCAACCTACCAAAACTCTGGCTCGACCAAGGTAAAGTGAATCCCATGAATGACGCAGAAACGTTGCCTCATTGGCTGTCTTTTACCGTCTTTATCGCAGTGAGTGCTCCGAAGAGCAATTGCAATGCATTTGCAATGAATCCCACCCTCTCTCTTCCTATCCAGTACAATATGGGCCGAGTTAACGTGTCGCCCTTACCCGGTATAACAGATACCCTCTCGCACGAAACGATTAGGTGCCTCTTATCTTTGCCAAACCATAAAGATGAAGAACTCAATGTCTGCCCATGTGTTGCCTTCCTCCTTTGATCCTGGTCCTTTATGAGGGACGTGAAAAAGCTGTACTCAAGGCCATCAAGGTGAGGGCCATCACGACATAATTATTGATATAATATTGGAATGTGACCTTTGTTATGGGACTCCATGTTGCTTAACATCAGACGGCATAGCTTCAATTTGATAGGCAACAATAAAAAAAGAAACTGGCCCGTAATCGGCATGAAAGATTAGTATACATTATAACTGGCCAGTAATCGGCATGAAAGATTTATAAATAATATTTAACGGGTCTTAATCGTGTAAATGACCATTTTATGGAGGAGTGGCCCTCCACACAGTCCCTTAGCGACCACGGCTGTTTCAAGTCTGCCAAAACGTCGTTAGTTCTGTATGAACCAGGATAGCGCTAGACTGATTGATTGATTATGATGAGCTAGTGTTAAATAATTAACACTTTTTATTTACTTTACTGATATCGTCCTATGGCAATCAGCGCCATCATAAGCGCACATTTCCCAAATCCATCTGAGACAGCAATCAAAAGCCCACTGAATCCGACACGTTACTCGGTAATAAAAAACATAAAA
Source organism: Euclidia mi (assembly GCA_944739405.2). Lineage (NCBI taxonomy): Eukaryota > Metazoa > Arthropoda > Insecta > Lepidoptera > Erebidae > Euclidia > Euclidia mi. Next base: position 91,248,223 of record OX123181.2, on the reverse strand, counting down.
GAGACATTTTACATTTAGCCTTACAAGGAAAGAAAGGCGAATAAATTTTCTTTGAGCTGGGATTAAAACTACGACACCCTAAATGATACCTGTGACCTGTGATATCTCTCTGTCGCATTGTTTCTTTTGAAACAATAAGATAGATTATAAAGAGAGACATAAAGAGAATAGACGTAAGCATAATTTATGGGTGTTTAATCAGGATTTAATGACTATTCTTGTACAGTAGGTATGTAAAAAGTTGTTTCAAGGGCAATAGTCTATGTTATAAAAGGTAGTTGAAGCGACACTTAACGAATTTAAGCAGAACTACGAAGGCGAGATCTAGAGAACGCGCAAGCAAAGTTTGCACACTAGACATTATTTATTAATGTACTTTTTTTCAATGAAATTGACAAAGAACCAATCGGCGAAATTATCCTTTGAATGGTTCCAAAATATCATATTTAGAGTTTAAAGCGCCATTTAGACGGAGAGAGTTTCTCGCACGTTTCGTACGAGAAATCGTATACTACTATCACAAGCAATAATCGCCATAACATTATCGTATCTAAATGTTTACATTCAGGCAAGTACTAAATTCTCGCCTACGATTATATCATACGAGATTCGCATATGACTTATCGCTAGGCGATAATTACCTGCACCTGTCTACACAGCAAAATTATAGTAAGAAGATTCTGGCTTACGAGAAGCTCGACTCGTATAAACACGATCTCGTATGACATTTTTTCACGTTCATACGAGTATCGTACAAATCGGTTTGAACCGTTTTCAGTGCGAGATTCGTCATTCGAGTTTAGTGCTTACTAGAGAGTATTTGTTCTCAAAAATGATACTAAAATCACTGCACTCATGATAGCAACTGACACAAAATCTCGAATACGATTATTGCTTTGAAATTCTGTTTACACGGACACAATCAATATTCCTTGGGAGGCAATTGTCGCCAAAGTGAAGGAGCGAGAAGTGTGTATGTTTAGACGAAGATTTTTTTTTATATTCTTTCGATACTCGCATCTTCGAGTCGAGAAACTCTCTCCGTCTAAATGGGCCTTAAGAGTAAATGGATTAGACAGATGTCAATAAGCCGCCGTATGCTATTTTTAATGAGAAAAAATAAATAATAAAATAATAGTAAACAAATAAATTATATTTGAAGTTGACTAATCTTTGCTTTAATATTAATTATTATCGCCCGTATATATTGTTTCATTTTCACAAGTCATGTTGAAATATTCGTGGAGATTTCATATTATAACATTAGGTGTGACTCCGAAACAAAAGGAATACGATTTAAATTTAGTATTAAAATGGAATTTCTAAAGTACAGTACAACGTTAACAAAATTAACAAAATAAAATATTGAAACAGGGTGTATCGCAATCAAGGAATTTTCACACACGACACAACGTAAAATGGCTACCAGTAAAGATGGCGGTAATTAAATAATTTCATATGTAGCTAATGAACTTTATTTATCCCTCGACCTAGGCTGATGTTATGGAAATTGTACGCACCTTGTACCACGATATCTCTATAAGTAAGATTTGAGAATGGATGATTTTTTTAAGAATGGAGTAGTTGTTTACAGTAAAATAATTGAATGATTACTTGTATTTACATTTACAAAAGTCAATAATACACGTTTTTAACACGCTTTTATTAGGTCATCGTGTATGTAATGTAATGGAATCTAAGCTAACTAATTTAACCATCTTCCAAGGGTCGTAGCCCAATAAAAATTGGCAGCTGTATGTAGTTCTGATAACAATACAATAATATGATACAGTCAAACTGATCTGATGATGGAGCCAGAAGATATGAATAATACTACGTTTCTCAGCACCGCTCAAAAGTAGACTGGCAGATAATGCCCAAGGCATTAAGTCAACCTGTGCACAATTATGTGTATAAATAAATAAATAATAATATGAACTGGAACTTCATGATAGAAAAACGTATCATAGCTGATTTGGATTTCGTAGAAAAGTCTTGTAATGAACTTTGGCCACGATTCGTTTTCAAGGTCTGATGATGAAGGCGGAAGATAGGCACTGGCATTCCACGATGGAATATCGTATCATTGTCGTGTTTGCACTTGTGAGAAAGGCCATGTAATGGACTTTGAACTCGATCAGGTTTCAAGGTTATAACAAACCAATTATATATTATAGACCACGCAGTGGTGTAGTTAGGGTCCCGTACTTTTGCGGCTGGACAGGCGTATGTGGCCCTGACTAGAGTCAAATCACTTAGTGGTCTCCTGATTGAAGAGCTAGATTGTTATAAGCTGACAGATAAAACACCATGTAATACGGACGCACAGGCGGAGATGGAAGGGATGCGGGCTCATTCGCCTACTTAAAATAAATGAATAAATGTTTAAAAATATTTCGTTATCAAAGACCAAAAAGTATAAAATAAATTAATAGTTTAAAAAACAATAGAAAAACACGCTTTTATAAATGCACATAAAACAAAAAATAAATTATGGATCGTTCAAGTTGTCTCTATTTCTGGGCTGAAGTGCAAACTATGTGCTTTTAATTATAATATTTGATTGTGAAAGCGTGGGGCGCTGGAACGTGCGTGTAAAAGCGTGTTTTCTAGTGTTTTTTAAACTATTAATTTATTATCGTAAATATGGAAATGAGTTATACAATTTCATATCTTTGCAAATATTTTTTTCGAGGTTTTCGATTTTGGAATGAATTAAGCACATCACACACATCCAGCTCGAAGGACCGAATTTTTAGACTAGCGAAGATTTACCAAAAAAAAACACTGCTGCAGAGTACAAAGTGCTTAGCACTAGGATGCATAGATTTGTAAACTATAAATTTTACATCTTAAAACCGCAACTACATCAACTTCAACTACATCAAAAATTATGCATCAACTAATTAACACATCTGTTAATAGAGTACTTAATTATTTTATGTAATTGCTGAAACATAGCACAGAAAGTTTTATTGCCTTCTTTTTTTTCTATGAGGCGGAAAATCCCTTCGGGTCTCCGACTCTTGGGGAAATGAGAGCCGGAGTATGTGGTGTTACCACTAAAAACCACCTCGACTTTCTCATGTACCCGTGTGTCGGAAGGTCGGGTATCGCCGAAGCATTCGTCGCAACCCCCCGACGGGTATTCGCCCGCCAGATGGTCAGGCGGGCCCCGAACAAAACCCCCTTGGCGGCGGATGAAGGTGCTGGGCTCTCCGCCAAAACATCCAGCGGCCGCAGAGGATAGGGAGGACGGCAACGCAACACCGCATCTCCTATTCCTCTGTGGCCCCACCGCGACGCAACAATGGCGCGCCCCCATTTGGTCGCGGCAGATAGGGCGCGCGGCAACGCAACACCGACACGCTACCGCACCCGACTGCGAGGGACAGACAGAACTGTCCCCCGCACCCTCACTTTGGACGCATCCTACGCAGGCCTCACCCAAGCCCACGTGGAGCGTCTCCTCCCGGGATCCCGCTTAGCTTCACCGTGGGTGTACCTCAAACCCACGGTTACTGAGCCCCCCCACCACGACCAGATGGAGATCTGACGGAGGGGAAGTTTGATTGCCTAGTAGTCTAGTATGTTCGGCGTATTATAAAGTTATCATTCAATTCGTAAACAAAAATCATTGACGCAATCAAGTGGTAGTGAGGCCTGAACCTAATTATGGCGACGCTCATTTTGGCGCGAAAATGTGACAGTTCGTTAGGTGCCCGCCGCATCTTGGCGGGAAAATGGAATTGTTAGGTTATGAGAAATAAGTTTATACTCGCAGACGTTTTAGCTGATTCTCGCTATTCCTTATGTTTGTCTCGTGAGATGGAGTAATGTGAAAATTTGGTAATGTCTTTGATGTTTCTTTTGTGACGATATTTTTATTTCTCTACATCGTGTAAGTCGTGTTATTATTATATAAGGATAATTATAACAAATGGGTAAGACGGGGATACACACATACTAAGTCTACTACTGGCATAAAACGTACCATTGGTTATGTATTGGTGCATGTTTATTTGTTTTTACAGTAATTTTACACCTTTGAAATTTTGAATATTTTCCTTGCGGTAACATCAAAGAATCAAGTTTTACAAATTTATTTGCCTGTTGGATGCGTAGTCTGGGACTGTTTGCAACAATCTGAATAAAATTATAGCATGGTCCAAAAACGATTAAACCCGTAAATGTTATTCCATTTCGACTTATTACATTACTTAATTACTATAGACGCCTAAGATCCTATTTTCGGTTGCCAAGTAACAAGAAACCACCAAAGGGCTTTAGACCAAACGTTTACTCGATCAAATGTAAAAAAAAATGGTTTGTTGGACCGAATCTCATAAAGTCAATAGTTTGTCGATCAACTAAAGTATGACCAATAGCTCTAATGGTACACTGCACACATGTATAAAAAACTGCGGTTTACAACACGCCACCTAACAGTCTGAGGCAACTATCCGCCTCAAATTCTACTCTTGACCCCTGCCTTACCATTCGGAGTAACCCGCTCCGCTTATGGCTGTTGGACCGAAGCTCATTTGCACTCGGAACGCGCGGCGGCGAATTGTTACCTAGTGCCCGAGCCGGCGCATGACCTTCAACGCGCCGCAGAGGACGACCGCGGACATCGCCACACACATTCGGTTCACAGCTTAGGTTGAGATCGGTTCTTTTGTCGCGCTTTGCTTGCCTGATATAACTTAAGTACATCTATTGTCATTTTGCTAGTTACTTGTTACTAAGTTGTTGCTTGTTAAATAATTTTAATACAGTGTAATAATAAATAATCATCTCATACAAATTAATATAATCTTCATTCGTTCTTCGCCTGTACAATTCTTCGCCTATCATCCTATAACTATCATTCTTAAATTCTCATAAATTCACTCGCTTTGTGATCGCCTTCTGCCATACCTAATTGCTACTAGATTAGGTCCCGGGTTCGAAACCCGGCTGAGTGAAGTAGTGTAGGGTAAACAAGCTGCATTACGCTCTACATATTGGTGACCCCGACGTTAGTTTGAGGAATCCAGTGAAGAAAATTTGGAGTCGGATCGGCTGCGGTCTGAGTAATAGCGGTGAGCGATTTGATTTTATAATTACCCAGTGACAATGAGTGTAGAAAACAGAGACCTTGGGGAAAACAAGGATGAAGTACTGCGTGTCGGTGTGCGTGTTCCACCATTCTGGCCAAAAGAGCCTGCATTATGGTTCGCCCAGGTCGAATCTCAGTTTGCCTTGTCCCGTATAACCACGGATGAAACAAAATTTTGTTATTTAGTCTCACAGCTAGATCATCAGTATGCCATAGAGGTGAAAGATATTATTACCAACCCACCCGCGACCGATAAATATATAAAGTTAAAGACGGAACTAATGAAACGCCTTTCAGCTTCACAGGAGAAGCGAGTCAAGCAACTCCTCATGCATGAGGAGCTAGGCGATAGGAAGCCGTCGCAATTTCTGCGATATTTATCGGGTTTGGCCGGTCCATCAGTTCCCTCTGACTTTTTACTAACGCTATGGTCTAGCAGGTTACCGCAGAACATCCAGACAGTGATCGCTACCCAGATGGACCTCGACAAGGACAAACTGGCTGAGTTGGCTGACAAGGTCTACGAGATTGCACCGTCATCGCCTCAGGTAGCAAGCACCTCAGCTGATCAACCTTCTTCCTTCAACGACATGGCTCAACAGATAGCCGAACTGACCAGGCAAGTGGCATTATTGTCCAATAAGCTCGACCGCTGTGAACAGTCACGCTCACGACCTCCCGCTAGGCGACGTAATCGCTCACGCAGCCGCTCCAGACCGAGACAGCCACCGGCAGATCATCCGCACTGTTTCTACCATTTCAATTATGGTACGAAGGCAAACAAGTGTAAGCAGCCGTGCACCTTCCACTCGGAAAACTCCAAGGGCAGTCGGAAGTAGCGGCCCACGACTGCCCCTCGCCAACAGGCCGTCTATTTGTGACCGATCGCGCATCAAAAATGCAGTTCCTTGTGGACACTGGCTCTGACCTGTGTGTTTTCCCGCGATCAGCGATCAAGACGCCCTGCCTCAAGTCCAAGTTTGACCTCATCGCAGCGAACAACACCGTTATTCACACGTATGGTCCTGTACTTTTACACCTTAATTTAGGTCTCAGGCGAGATTTTACTTGGAACTTTACCATAGCGGACGTGTCTAAACCGATCATTGGCGTTGACTTCCTGATTCACTACAACCTACTAGTAGACTGCAAACATCAGCGCTTGGTGGATGGCACTACATCCCTGTCAGTAGCAGCTATTTGCTCCAGGACCCCAGATGATATCGCTTCGGTCAAAGCTGTCACTGGTGAGACTAAGTTCCACTCCATACTGCGCGAGTTTCCAGAGATAACTAGACCTGCAGGTGTACGCTCTCCTCCGAAGCACAATACCCTTCATTTTATTAGGACTACGCCTGGTCCACCCGTTTCCTGCAGGCCTCGTCGACTTGACCCTGGTAGGTTGCAGATAGCCAAGAAGGAGTTCGAAGACATGCTCGCTTGTGGTACAGCACGACGCTCGGAGAGTCCTTGGTCTTCTGCGCTGCACCTGGTGAAGAAGAAGGACGACGGATGGAGACCATGCGGCGACTATCGTGCACTCAACGCCAGGACCATTCCAGATCGGTACCCCATCCGCCATATACACGATTTCTCACATCAGCTCTCAGGGTGCACCATCTTCTCCACCATAGATCTGGTGAAGGCGTATAATCAGGTCAAAATCAACCCAGCTGATATACCGAAGACTGCCATCACTACACCTTTCGGTCTGTACGAATTTCCTTATATGACGTTCGGGCTACGAAATGCGGCACAGACTTTCCAACGATTCCTTGACGAAGTCCTCCTGGGCCTCGATTTCTGCTACTGTTATCTCGACGACATACTGGTATTCTCTGAGCCAGGAATTCATGAAGATCATCTGCGGCAGCTGTTTCAGCGACTGAAAGAATATGGGATCCTCATAAACACTTCCAAATGTAAACTTGGCTTATCGGAGGTAACGTTCCTTGGCTATCAGGTGTCAGCGGCTGGTACTAGACCTTTGGAGACAAAGGTTCAAGCTATCCAGAACTTTGCAGCACCGAAAACAGTTAAGGAACTTCAGCGTTTTCTAGGTATGCTCAATTTTTACCGTCGCTTCATACCGAATGCTGCACGAATACAGGCTCCGCTCACTAACGTCCTCGCTGGTCCACACGTCAAAGGCTCACAGCCCATCGCACTTACCCCAGAGTTGATGAAGGCTTTCGAAGAGTGCAAAGCTGCCTTATCACAGGCTACACTGCTGTCACATCCTGACCCTACCGCTGAGCTCGCCATAGTTACGGATGCTTCGGACCTCGCGATTGGAGGAGTACTGCAACAACGGAAGGACAAAGACTGGCAACCCCTAGCTTTCTATTCTCACAAGCTCAGTCCGGCGCAGAGGAAGTACAGCCCGTACGATCGAGAGCTACTGGCAGTATACGAGGCGGTTAAGTACTTCCGGCATATGGTGGAAGCTAGGACATTCACGGTGTTTACGGACCACAAGCCTCTTACATTCGCATTCTCACTCAACAGAGAAAAGTGCTCGCCAAGGCAATTCAGGTACCTTGATTTTATTGCCCAATTTACGACAGACATCAAGTTCCTGCCTGGACGTGAGAACGTTGTCGCCGATGCGTTATCACGGGTCGAAGAGGTAACCAGCGCCATAGATTATCAGTCTCTTGTACGGTCTCAGGAAAGTGATCCGGAGCTACAGGAGCTACTCAATCGCGGTACAGCCTTGAGGCTACGCAAGATCTGTACTGGCTCAAGCGACATGCCAGTGTACTGCGACACCTCGCTATCTACACCTCGTCCGTACATCACACCTAAATTCCGCAAGCAAGTCTTTGAGATGCTACACAATTTACATCACCCTGGAAGTTCTGCTACAGTGCGACTGGTGACACAAAGATTTGTTTGGCCAGGGATTCGCAAGGACTGTAGAGAGTGGGCTAGGCAATGTTTAAAATGCCAGACGAGTAAGATTTCCCGTCACACCTTCTCTCCCCTATCCTCTTTCCTACCAACTTCCTCGAGGTTCTCCCATATACACCTCGATATCGTAGGGCCATTACCTCAGTCTTCTGATTTCAGGTACTGCCTGACAGTTATTGACAGGTTCACTCGGTGGCCAGATGCATATCCACTTCGTGACATCACCGCCGAGACTTGCGCTGCTGCTCTCGTATCTGGCTGGATTGCCAGATTCGGCTGTCCTGAGCGGGTGACTAAAGACCGTGGTCGCCAGTTCGAGTGCCACCTATTCAAGGCTCTCACTGCCTTGGTCGGCGCGCGCCACCTCCGCACGACAGCCTACCACCCAGCAGCCAACGGCATCATCGAGCGTCTGCACCGCCAGCTCAAGGCGGCGATCATGTGCCACGCTCCTGCTTCACAGTGGACTGAAGCCCTCCCACTGGTGCTTCTGGGCATGCGAAATGCTTGGAAGGAGGACCTGCAAGCATCTCCCGCTGAACTGGTGTACGGCGAACCCCTTCGCTTACCTGGACAGTTCCTATGTCCAAACGAGGACCATCTGACTGCTGATGTCACACAGTACGCGACCCGTCTTCGCGCGTACATGGCGAAGCTCTCTCCTCGTCCCACTGCTTGGCACTCCACGTCGTCGTTCTACGTCCCACGCGATCTTCAATCTTCTTCGCACGTCTTCGTTCGTCAAGATCGTCTGAGGGGCGCCCTGGAACCACCTTACGCTGGCCCTTACAAGGTTGTCAACCGGCACCCGAAGTATTACACGTTAGACATCAACGCTAAGACTGTCAACGTGTCGATCGACAGGCTGAAACCAGCGTACATGGCGAAAGAAGCTCAAGTTCCGGACTTACCAGCTAAAGATGACGTCAAACGAACTACCAGCGGCAGGAGGGTCCGATTACCTGATTTTTATCGACCATAGCCATGGTCTCCCGGGGGGAGTATTGAGGCAACTATCCGCCTCAAATTCTACTCTTGACCCCTACCTTACCATTCGGAGTAACCCGCTCCGCTTATGGCTGTTGGACCGAAGCTCATTTGCACTCGGAACGCGCGGCGGCGAATTGTTACCTAGTGCCCGAGCCGGCGCATGACCTTCAACGCGCCGCAGAGGACGACCGCGGACATCGCCACACACATTCGGTTCACAGCTTAGGTTGAGATCGGTTCTTTTGTCGCGCTTTGCTTGCCTGATATAACTTAAGTACATCTATTGTCATTTTGCTAGTTACTTGTTACTAAGTTGTTGCTTGTTAAATAATTTTAATACAGTGTAATAATAAATAATCATCTCATACAAATTAATATAATCTTCATTCGTTCTTCGCCTGTACAATTCTTCGCCTATCATCCTATAACTATCATTCTTAAATTCTCATAAATTCACTCGCTTTGTGATCGCCTTCTGCCATACCTAATTGCTACTAGATTAGGTCCCGGGTTCGAAACCCGGCTGAGTGAAGTAGTGTAGGGTAAACAAGCTGCATTACGCTCTACAAGTCTTAAAGAGCCTAGAAACATTCCCATTCACATTATTCAATTACCCGCTGCGTGCCTAAAAGCCTTATTAAAGAAATTAATTTATAACCATACGAAAACAAATTATTAATACTCGTAAAAGCACAATATGACGCCACGATTCACGAAAATTTTAAATACGTTCACGAAACAGAATCAAATAACCAACGAAACGTCCAGGTAGCGACAAGATGATATTTTTAAATTAAAACAAGATTAAAACAGGGAAAAGTATTTGGCTGTGAAATAAGTAATCTCGGAACAGACAAAGACATTTTGATGAAAAACTGAAGGAAAGATGAAAAAAAACATTGGAAATTAATTTCCTCGCCTTTGAAGTTTAGTTCGTCTTTATATTGAAAGATTTTGTCAAAATATCGGACTAACGGCTGAAAACCCTTATGAATCAGGTCTTGAACTCTATTAATATTCCAATACGTGTCAATTTAGCATGGCATGGATATAGCTTTACTGCATGTCAGAGGTATCGTCGTCTAGCACAAAAGGCATCGTTTAGAAGATTAAATTTACTAAGTAATAGATTGATGTTTAGAAAAAATATTAGACAATTTTTAAAACAAGTCCCATGGTAAGTATAAATCATGTAGCTCTAATTCTCCAATAGAGAATTTACAAACATTCAATCAACGAACTCTTAGTAAATAGACTACACCCAGACTGAAACAACTATTTAATTGTGTGGATCACACAAATTGTTGGCTTGGGGATCGAACCCACAACACTAGACGCAATGTAAAACGGTGAGTCGGCTGAATAAACCACTGCACCATGCGTACAATAATCAGCCTTGTAACTGTGTGTATATTATTTAACGTATGGAGGTGTACATTCTGTATAAGCATTTGAAAGATTTTTTGACGAAACTTCGACTAGTCTATATGGGACATTTTTACACATTTAACTACTAACCGGCAACAATGATTTCCTTAGCTTAAAAATACTTCTGAATCACCGCTCCATCAGGCAATATCTATTCCGATACCATCCACAAATCTTTTAGAATTAATAATTTATAAGTTGATTGCAACTCATCTCTAACGATAATATTGGTTTAAGATGGATTTAAAATGCAAAATGGCTTATCTATAAATCATTTTCTATCATAATATTTCAAGTCAAATGTTCAATCATTTAAATTTTTATGCATAGCACGTATTACAAATGAACTGTTAAAAGTCTAATGTAATAAATTACATACGGGAATTGGCGATTGCGGAACATTTACTTCAATCGGGCACTAATCACTGGATTGACAAAGACATTTATTGCATAACTGTGTAGTAAAGTACATGGATGTTAAATATGAATAATGTATCAACAGTTTACCCGTTACGGGCATTGCAATTATATAATATTAGATTTTAATAATGCTTACAACAAAAAAATTCATGCATGTTATAAAATGCTTTTTCCAATAACCACTTTTTTAATCTTATTTTAAACAAATTGCCATTTAGCTCTTTAATTTCTAGAGGTAAATGGTTAAATACTCTTATAGCAGTGACATAAATGTGCTTTTGTAGTAAATTGATTTATGGATTACTGGCATGCTTAAATTATATTTGTATTGCGTTCTTACATTACGCATGTATGTTTTAGATTAAATTTAACATCAAAATATTCAGAATTACATTTAACAAAGAGACTAAGTTCCAATATATACACAGAAGTTAGTGTCAAGAAACCTTTTTCTTTAAAGACATCTCTTAAGGACTCGGTGGTTTGCATATTATAGATAACTCTTAAACATTTCTTTTGTAAAATAAAAGTTGATTCGACATTTGTGGAGTTACCCCGGTATATGACACCATATGTTAACAATGGATACACGTAGCCGTAATACGCTGATTTTGCTATGCCCGTTGAAGCACTTTCAGTTAGTATTGATAGGGCGTAACAGAAGCTAGATATTTTTTTGTTTAAATTTTCTATATGGCTCTTCCAATTTAAATGCTGATCTATGGAGACACCAAGAAATTTAATTTGAGTAACTTCTTCAACTTTAGTATTATTTTCGTATATATTTAGGGGTGGTAATTTACTTTGGTAATTTCTGAACTGCATAACTTTAGTTTTAGTAAGATTTACTTTTAGGTTAATGGATAGAAGCCAGTGTGTAACAGTTTTCAGAGTATTTGATACTTCTATCTCGATATTGTTTATGCATTTATCATTTTGTATAAATATGGTTGAATTTCATCGTCACCCAGTCCTCTCCACGGAACGCCACTTTTACCCAAGAGTTGTGCGTGAAGCGATCGAAATCAGAAAACATAAAAATTTAAATCGGGAAAAGGGCTTCAAATTGTCATAATAATAATACTTTTTTCCATAATAATAATACTTTTATTTCCATCACCAATTCTTACAAAAAACGTTTCGGAGGCCTGCTTTTAAGTATCGAAATACTTGTGTCAGAAGACCACACTCTTCCATAACAAGTATGTAATAAACATAGATGCCTTAAATTTAGTATGTTTCATCAAAATACAATAAAAGTAAAAGAAATCGATTTTAAACTTTCGCGATTTGTATACATCATACAATATTATTTAGCGGGTCTTAGTCGCGATAATTTATTTATTTCAAGGCATAAATACCTCTGTTAGTCTCCTACGTTTCTACCGGCTTGTAACGGCTGTGGTCGCAGAGGGACTGATGTCAGCTCAGCGCCGTCCTTGTGAACCGCGGGTTTCGGCAGCTACCCTCACTTGTTTTGTATTTTTGATATTTTGAGTTCTATCCGCACTGTCGGTACTTCGACACACTACACTTATGACGTCTACACACTGATGAGTTGTGTTACTGCGGCGTTGTTTGCATTTGTTGATAACTGGGTTCCAAGTGGTCGATAGTCTGTATCCGTCCTCCCGGTTGAAATTTCTATGTTTTTTTATTTCAACCGCTTCACGTACTATCCTGGAGCAATAGTGGCGATCGGTGGATAAGACTTGTGGTTGATGTAATTCTATCCAGTGGTTTGGTCCAGATTCCAGCAAATGCTCAGCTATGGCAGATTTATTAATTTGTCGATTTTTGACAGCTGTGATATGTTCTTTGACCCTTTCAGCGATCGTTCGTTTGGTCTGTCCGATATAGGAACTACCACAACTGCAATCAACCTTGTAGACGCCTGGTGTTTGTAGAGGAATTACGTCCTTTGGGGTACGCAGATTGTGTGCTACCTTGGAGAGGGGACTATATACAGTCTTGATGGAGTATTTCTGTAGTACTGTTCCAACTTTGTCCGTCACTCCCTTGATATAAGGCATGTAAGCCGGCACTCTGCTTACTTCAGATTTGCGGTCCTTCCTCTTCCGACGGGGTATCTCCTTTTTGTATCCGTTGCGCCTTAGTACCTCCTGAACATGTGACAATTCACTGTTTAAGTGTTCAGGGTCACAGAGGTCATAGGCTCTGTTCACTAACGAGGTCGCTACGGATTCCAAATGTCGCGGGTGATGATGCGAGCAGGCATTGAGATACCTGTCGGTGTGTGTCGGTTTTCTGTATACAGTGTGTCCAAGTGTACCATTAGCTCTCACCGTCACTTTGACGTCGAGAAAGGGTAGCGATCCGTCTACCTCCATTTCAAATGTAAACCGGATGTTCGGACGTATGGAGTTCAATTTGTCTGCGAAACGTTCTATGTCTTGCTTGTTGCCCTTCATGATGCAGAATACATCGTCGACATACCTCTTCCATAGCTTTACATTTGAAGCCTGCATGTCTATGGATTCTTCGAAATGTTCCATCCAGATATTGGCCATCACCGGTGCTACTGGGCTACCCATTACCACTCCGTCGATCTGGAGGTAATGTTGTCCACGATATATGAAGTAGTTACCCTCCAAGCAATTCTTCAATAGAACGGCGTATTTGTTAGACAGACCGCTATCCCTTAATTTTATCTCAACGACCTCAAGGCAATCCTGAACTGGAACATTGGTGAATAGTGACTCCACGTCAAAACTTACCATCACTTCGTCTGGTTCCTTTGTCACGCTCTTGATGATGTCGATAAAATGGCGAGAGTCCTTCACGAAAGATGCCGTCTTACCTACTAACGGTTGCAGTACCTTGCTGATGTGTTTCGCCAAACCATATGTCGGTGAATTTATTTGACTCACTATCGGCCGCAATGGTACATTTGTCTTGTGGACTTTAGGCAAACCGTAAATCTTGGGCGGCTGCACGATTTGGGGTTTGTGTAGACGTTCAAAGTCATCTTCCGCGAACACGTTTCTATGGTCCTTTATCAAAGCTCGAATGCGTTTCGTTACTCTGGCTGTCGGGTTATAAGACACAGGTTTATATATTAGTGTGTCACTTAACAAATTCCGTATTTTGCTGTCATAGTCACAAGAATTCATCACCACAGTGGCGTTCCCCTTGTCGGCCTTCAGCACTAAAATATTCGTGTTATCACGCATCGTTCTTAATGCCTGACGCTCTTCTGTGGAGACATTGGGTTTCGGCGGCTTTGACTTACGTAAAATAACCCGACAGCCAGAGTAACGCAACGCATTCGAGCTTTGATAAAGGACCATAGAAACGTGTTCGCGGAAGATGACTTTGAACGTCTACACAAACCCCAAATCGTGCAGCCGCCCAAGATTTACGGTTTGCCTAAAGTCCACAAGACAAATGTACCATTGCGGCCGATAGTGAGTCAAATAAATTCACCGACATATGGTTTGGCGAAACACATCAGCAAGGTACTGCAACCGTTAGTAGGTAAGACGGCATCTTTCGTGAAGGACTCTCGCCATTTTATCGACATCATCAAGAGCGTGACAAAGGAACCAGACGAAGTGATGGTAAGTTTTGACGTGGAGTCACTATTCACCAATGTTCCAGTTCAGGATTGCCTTGAGGTCGTTGAGAGAAAATTAAGGGATAGCGGTCTGTCTAACGAATACGCCGTTCTATTGAAGAATTGCTTGGAGGGTAACTACTTCATATATCGTGGACAAAATTACCTCCAGATCGACGGAGTGGTAATGGGTAGCCCAGTAGCACCGGTGATGGCCAATATCTGGATGGAACATTTCGAAGAATCCATAGACATGCAGGCTTCAAATGTAAAGCTATGGAAGAGGTATGTCGACGATGTATTCTGCATCATGAAGGGCAACAAGCAAGACATAGAACGTTTCGCAGACAAATTGAACTCCATACATCCGAACATCCGGTTTACATTTGAAATGGAGGTAGACGGATCGCTACCCTTTCTCGACGTCAAAGTGACGGTGAGAGCTAATGGTACACTTGGACACACTGTATACAGAAAACCGACACACACCGACAGGTATCTCAATGCCTGCTCGCATCATCACCCGCGACATTTGGAATCCGTAGCGACCTCGTTAGTGAACAGAGCCTATGACCTCTGTGACCCTGAACACTTAAACAGTGAATTGTCACATGTTCAGGAGGTACTAAGGCGCAACGGATACAAAAAGGAGATACCCCGTCGGAAGAGGAAGGACCGCAAATCTGAAGTAAGCAGAGTGCCGGCTTACATGCCTTATATCAAGGGAGTGACGGACAAAGTTGGAACAGTACTACAGAAATACTCCATCAAGACTGTATATAGTCCCCTCTCCAAGGTAGCACACAATCTGCGTACCCCAAAGGACGTAATTCCTCTACAAACACCAGGCGTCTACAAGGTTGATTGCAGTTGTGGTAGTTCCTATATCGGACAGACCAAACGAACGATCGCTGAAAGGGTCAAAGAACATATCTGTCAAAAATCGACAAATTAATAAATCTGCCATAGCTGAGCATTTGCTGGAATCTGGACCAAACCGCTGGATAGAATTACATCAACCACAAGTCTTATCCACCGATCGCCACTATTACTCCAGGATAGTACGTGAAGCGGTTGAAATAAAAAACATAGAAATTTCAACCGGGAGGACGGATACAGACTATCGACCACTTGGAACCCAGTTATCAACAAATGCAAACAACGCCGCAGTAACTCAACTCATCAGTGTGTAGACGTCATAAGTGTAGTGTGTCGAAGTACCGACAGTGCGGATAGAACTCAAAATATCAAAAATACAAAACAAGTGAGGGTAGCTGCCGAAACCCGCGCTTCACAAGGACGGCGCTGAGCTGACATCAGTCCCTCCGCGACCACAACCGTTGCAAGCCGGTAGAAACGTAGGAGAATAACAGAGGTATTTATGCCTTGAAATAAATAAATTATCGCGACTAAGACCCGCTAAATAATATTGTATGAAAGTAAAAGAAGTGGAAAGTAATAAAAAATATCAAATACAAAATTAAACAAAAGAAAAGTTATGTACTTAATGAATTTATAAACGAAAAAGTACGTGTTTGTGTGTGTGTGTTTTCGTATGTGTGTGTGTATGTGTGTTCGTTTTCGTATGTGTGTGTGTGTGTGTTTTCGTGTGTGTGTGTGTGTATGTATGTATGCGTGGTGTGCATCTTAGCTGTATCGACATTATGGGTAGGGTATTCTAATGTATGGGTTGAAGAAGTGACTCTGTTTCTGTGTATGTGAGGTATTTAAGCCAGGAAGTAACGATACTTTTGCAATCATAATAGGTTTTTGTGTAAACTTTAAGGTTTGTGTTCACTGCGTTATAAAGAAATGTAGCTTGTGTAATAAATTGATGTCTCGCAAATGAAGTTTTCACTCTATTGATTATTACTGCAGAATATTTCCTTTTTGTTAAGATGTTGGGATCAAATGTAGTAGTTTTATGCATTTTTAGAATTGAATTTAAAATATATATTTTCCTTACCGTTAAAAGGTCACATAGTCTATAAAGTTCATCTGTGGGAAATCTGTATGGCTTGAAGAACATAGTTTTGTGAAGGGCACGCTGAGATCGTTCAACTTCTAAAAACTTTGTTTTATTGGCTCCACCCCATACGGAAATACAGTAGGTTAAGAAGGATTGAGCAAGAGCAGTGTATATTTGTTTGAGTACATTATTATTAGCTACATGTCTTAATTGTTTGAATATCCAAATAAATTTTCTGGTACGTTGATTAATTAAATCTATGTGGTAATGCCATGTTAGTCGGTGATCTAAAATAACTCCTAGATATTTAGTTTTAGGTACATTTTGTATTACCGGGCATATACAATTTTCAAAGTCAGTCCTATCACATTGGTGAATTTTGATATTAAAGTTAGTATTTGGTTCAGTTTGACTTCTTAGAGAAAAACACATGTAATTTGTTTTTTCAGTATTGAGTGTAAGTAAGTTATTTCCCAACCAGGAAGCAATTTTAGACATACCAAGCTCCGTGCTATTGCGAACCTCATCCCAATTCTCACCAGTAAAAACGATAGCAGTGTCATCGGCGTAAGAAAATATTTGAGCCCCATTTGGTTTCAGTTTACATAGGTTGTTTATATAAATGAGAAACAAGGTAGGGCCGAGTACGCTACCTTGCGGTACTCCGTAAGGGACATTAGAAGAATTGCTAGTGAATTGGCCAATCTTAACCATTTGTGTACGATCTGATAAATAATCTGCAAATAGTTTTAAAGGGGTGCCCCTAATACCTACTTGCTCTAATTTCTGTACAAGGATGGGAATATAAACTGTATCAAATGCCTTTCTTAAATCGAGAAAGACCGTGAGACATTTCTTACCTTGATCTAGCTGTTTTACAATAATTGAAGTTAAGGCTATTACCGCATCTTCAGTTGATTTATTTTGTTGAAATCCGTACTGTGAGTTTAAAATTGTCTGATTTTTATTTAAATATTTTATTAATCGTTTATTTAGTAATTTTTCTAATATTTTTGATATAGCGGGCAGTACGGAGATTGGTCTATAATTATTAATTTCTTCTTGCGATCCATTTTAATAAACTGGTGTTATAATAGATTTCTTAAGAGTAGTAGGAAATATGCCTTTGTCAAAACACAGGTTTGCCAGATGTATAATGATGGGAATTACATCAAATTTGGCAAGTTTCAGAAAATGTGTAGGGATATTATCCCAGCCCGGTGCGCTATCAGACTTTAAACTCATTAAAATATCATTCACTTCGGTTTCATCTGTGTTAAGAAGTACAAAAGAGTCTAATTGGGTATGCTCTATTTCCGAAGAATAAACGTCATAGGTGCTAGGTACAGTAATATTTTCGGCAAGGTGTTTACCTACTTCAGCAAAATAATTATTAACATAGTTAACTGCTTGATTAGGATTAGGTTTTATTTTTAGAAGTTTGGTGTTATCTATTTTACTTTGTTGTTTGATGTGTGTTATATTTTTAATGTTGTTCCAAAGCTTTTTACTGTTCTTTGTTGAGTTTTTTAATAGTTCCTTTTCGTAGCTACGTTTAAGTTTCTTTATTAATTGATTGCAATAATTTCTGTACCTCTTGGAACTTACTTTGAGAATTTCATTATGTGGATCACGTTTAAGGTTATTTTGCATCTTGTTTCTATGTCTGATACATCGCAGTACGCCAGGGGTGATCCATGCTTTTAAGATCTGGTTTCGTTTAGGTACTGTAGTTGTTATTGTATTTTCTTGTAAAGATTCTGATATTTTTCTATTAGATGTGTCGGCGTGGAATCCAGTGATTCGACTAACAACACCCCACTTTAATGCGCAGTCGGCGAATGTTCAATATACAGATACGGTTAGTGTGTTTTGCGCCGGTACTTCGAAAATAAACGACCCGGGGGTAGAAATGGAAGATTCTACCTCGCACTCGGAGACGAGACACCGCTGCACCAGTCAGCTTGCGACCACGGGGCGTGCAACCGTCTCGAAACGTCAAGCAAAATAAGGTATGTAAATACCTAAAGTATGTTCGCGTTAATTTCACATCATTTATCTATGTCTGCTATTTCTTAAAAATGCATTATCTAGAGTAATAGTAAAAGACTTATCTGAACACAAAATATATTTCTTTTTGTATACAAAAGTAGTCACAGTAATTTTTCTTCATCCTACGTAGAACCATTTAGCAAATGTGCTATCACATGACTTTCTTTAATGTAATTCATGGCCTAACCGACCGCAACGTTTAATAAAACCTACATAAGTTAGAAAAAAAGAAATAAGATGTTCCATAAATATGGATGTTAAGCCGAGTGTACACTTGAGATTTGTTGCACAAAACATAAAATCAGGACTTGATATCATAATCGTCTTAAGGTTATCCCAATTGCTTCCAAGACTTTTTGCCTTGACGCCCGAGGAAAACACAGAATATAAGCTTTGCCACAGAACGACTGTCGTCTGACCTCCGCAACCCATAGGGAAAGCGTTATTGCATTATTTAGGCCAGTGTCAGTATTCAACGATATTGACTCCAGTATGACAGTCAGAGTTCTTCATGATAGCCGAAACCAATGGCTTAACGTGCTTAACTTCACGCTAAGCCGTCAATTTGGCTTCATCATCATCATCAGCCTTGTATATAAACTGTCCCACTGCTGGGCACTCTTCTCACTATGAGAAGGGTAAGGCCATAGTCCACCACGCTGGCCTGGCGGGTTGGCAGACTTCACATGTCTTTCGAGAACATGATAGAGAACTCTCAGACATGCAGATTTCTTCACGATGTTTTGCTTCATCGTTTAGCAGGCGTAATTAACAATTTAATACTCACATAACTCCGAAAAGTCATTGGTGCGTGCCGTGGATTCGAGCCCGGACCCTCTGCGTAGCAGTCTGTCGGTCTCTCCACTAGGCCATCGCTACTTATAATTAAGAATCTAATGCGCAAATAAGTTTAAAAGATTAGCCGTGCGCACTGTGGGTGTAAGGCTTCGACAAACAAAACACGTACTTAGCGCGCGCGAGGCGCTAACTTCACGCCGCGCCGCGCTAGAGCTAAGAATTGTAATGTATTATGACAGGTACCCCAGGTGAGTCTTTAAAAAAATAGCGTGAAGTTATGATTTAGTCACCTTAGCCACTATGCGATGCTTATGATCTTCAAATGGACGAGACTTTAAAAAAATCTGCGTCCTTTAAAGATTTACAAAACAGTTTACTCCTAATGTGCGGAATGGCATTTTTAGTTTGCGTGTTAATTTACTACAAATAAAAATCGCCTCTTTTGCCTTAATCTCTTCTCATCCATAAATACAAACACTAACGTTATTTATATCTCAAAGGAACTTTTAATCGTAATAAATATAGTCACAATTCCGACCAATTTATTTTCTATAGAACTGGGATTTTAACAATAAACAAAGCGATCTTAAAAATAACAACACAAAGGTTTCTATTCTCTTGTTATAAAAACTATAGATACCCTTTTTTAGCAATTAAATTAACGGGAACAAACGGGAAGAATACTCTTCCCTAAAATTGGATGTTTATTGCTTCAAGGAATTATGAACCGAATTTAAACAAACTTTATGCAGAGTTAGACAAAGTACTTCGCTATAATTAGCTGAATCTTTTCGTCCGTACGTTGATTATTATTATACGCATCGTGTAAGTCATATGCTCACCTAGTACGATATAAGTCGGTAAAGCCTAATCAACTTTAATAGCAAGCAACTTTAAAAGCATCTGTAACAATCACAGTTAAAAAAATATATTTGACTCCGAACTCGAATAGGAACACTAGATAAAAATTGTTATAGAAGTACATAATTATATAAGTAATATACATTAGGTTATACTTTTCTTTCTCCTCTCATTCTGGCGATATATGCAAATCCTATCGCTAGCTGTTCACTCTGCCACTCTATGCTTCTAGAGGCTGAAGAAGTGTATGCGACTCTACTCTACAAAAGCCGTTCGGGGCCTACCTACTAAAATGACCGTAATGTCTACATCCCGTAACTCGTAACATCCCGGTCATGTGAATCACGGTTAGTATACTGTATACCTACCTTTACCCAAACCCGGCGAATGGTGTAAGTGTTACTGCTGAAAATCGACATAAATGCTGAGTGGCACCATGTTGCCGCAGTTGGATATTTATTTTTGTTAGTTATAACGACTACGTAATGAGTTACACTATTATTATTAGTAATTGTTATCGTCATAGGTACATAAAGTGTGCAGTGCATTCGATATTAGATTCATAATGGAAAAAATTTCTTTGACGTAAGGCCTGTCTAACAATATGGCCTGATGAATCGGCAAGTGCTAGATACTATCCTAGTTATCCTATACAGCTAACGGAACACCACAAGGTCCAAACGATATTAAATTATCTTTAAATGACTTTCAATAACGTTCGAAAGTAAACCCAAACTTCAATGGACTTAGTTTATTCATGTAAATACTATTTATACAAGACATAACTAGTAGTTAGTTTCATAGTTGAGTATGTTTAGAACCGTTCTGCAACCTTAGGACGTAACTTTCCAGCGCTTAGTGCCCAAGTTAAAAGCCTAAGTTTGGTCTAACTCTGTATAGATACTAATCACTTACGTAGCTAATATGTTTTAGTTATAAGTCTAGTACTTATTTTCTTGTTTAATTGCATTCGAAAACTATGAAAAGGCGCTGAAAGTGGGAATAGTATTATATTCAAGAAAGAATTACGAAACTGAAATTGTCTATATAAACGCCTAGATATTATATTCTTTTTATGGCACACAGAGTCGGAACTACGTGACAAGGTTCTACCATTGAACTCGCTGACTGTCTTGCTGCAATAAAATCTTACAGCTTCTTCTTTGCTTCCGAAAAAACAGCGTAAAGTAGCTGATGTCTTTGAAATTCGGGATATCATCGCTATAACCACTCAAACGACTATATAGATAAGATTTATCTACATCAATATTCAGAGAGAACGTAGTAGGTACTTCTCCAACCGAACTACTTCATTAGCTTACACCAAAGCTGGACCACTTAAAGGTCATCGCACCATTCATCACCCCTCACTCTTTCTCTGTCACTTGACAAATGCCAGGAAAAGAAATAAAGAATAATATTTCATAAAACTTCGTCCACGATTCACATATATTATTAAAACATAACCACGTTTTAATTAAAACCAGTAGACGCGTAAATGTGTCACTCCACGACTATATTTTTAATTTAAATATGAAAAGAAAAATTAGTTTCTGCAAAACTTCGGTTTTTCCAAGAACAAAGCCTTGCAGAGAAATTTAAAAATGCATGGAAGTTTCGCGTCGTATTACCTACGACGAATAAAATATGCAAAGATGTTGGATTTAGTAATCCTTTAATACTACAATTATGGTAAAAAAAAACATACGACCATCCTAATCATGGAAAGAAATAAAATTATAGTGATTGCAAACACCAAGTGTGTCATAAGATAACCATACTTGCATGTAACCAATCGTAGGAAACTAATTAAAATATTGATGAAGAAAAATAAGAGACAATACGAGAAAATTGCCACCACACTAAACAGAGATAATTAAAAAAATATCTAAGCAATAAACCTGTGACAGCTGACAGATTTAGGGATTAGTAGTTATTCATGGATTAAATACTGCAGGAAAATAAAAAAAGTGAAAAAAACACATAACCGACACACGTTTTTTTTTATTTATTTTTTATGTAAGAACGTGGGTTCTGTATTGGACATGTGGATGGCCCACATATACTTCCTCTGCGCGGGAGTCGGCAACTACTTTTACTCATTTCCTAATAGCTGAGAGAGCTGAATCGATCCAGTATTAGTTGATTGAATCAGGCGTTACTTGGCGGAACTCCATTGTAACCTAATGGAAGGAAAGGGGATACCACCACGCACTCTCAGATTGACCACCCCAACTGACTTACAGTATCCCGCTGTATGCGCCGACTATGCTTTGACACGTGTCTTGCCTCTGCACGAGGCATCCTCAAGAGCGATGGGCTACGTCTGAGTCATTGAGGGTCAGTCACTTGCGATGGTCAATCCGAGGGTGCGTGGTGGGTTCCTCTTTCCTAGCCTTAGGTTACAATGGAGTTCCGCCAAGTAACGCCTGATACAATCAACTAATTAACATTATACATGTTATCATCTCTGCCCAAAACTTACTTATTCGTTGTTGAAGTGTTTCGTGGTAGGTACTACATCTACTTTATGCATTGTGATGACAATAAAATTACAGCTTTGTAACCATAATGAAGTAAAAGAATCGCAGCTAGTAAAACATTCATTATTGTGACGTAATAGTTTCCATTTAGAATGGACATGATTAGTTTAATTTCTCCAAAGAATGCTTTCCGAATTCAAATGCAGTTATATTCACTAGATATTTAAAAATACACTTTTCATGCATGTAATATTCGCGCAGTACCCACGAATTCTCCAGACTCGGATCATCCGAATGGCACCATCTGGGATTATTTTCAAAGAAACAAATCCACTGCTTTCCAACCGTCTACGAATCATCATCTTAAAATCAGCCGAAGATGTCCACTGCAGGGCATAGGTCTCCCCCACTGCTCTCCACATCCATCCGCTGCCCTTAATCCTAACCAGATTATCGGACCACCTTGCCTGGCCTTGCTGGCCTACCTTTGCTACAACGTCCCATGTCGGGCCAAATTAGCCCCACCACAGAAACCGTCTTCGAATACACGTATAATAATACCTAACCGTGTTAAACTGAAAACCTCCTCCATTTAAAATAAAAAACGGCTAACCAAATGTCAATTTCACTGATTACAAAAATAAATCAACATTAGATATCTTACACAATTTATCGCGAACGTATTATTACATTACAATACAAGACCACAAACGGGCTGAAAGCCCATTTTAAATCGACAATAACAAGGTACAATAAATAATGCCTTTACTGATGTTCGATAAACGAAAAGCACTAAAACAGGGTGGTCAGTCACTAAATCAGTCATAATTACCGCTATAAATGTCCCGCGCTTTGTATAGCTAACACTGGTTTGCCAATATAAAAATATATTTACCTAGAAAATTGTGAAACGTGAAGGGAAACTATAATTTCATAAAAACAGCATGACTATTCGGCTGCTCTATGGAAAAACAAAGTAATTGCAGTCAAGCAAAATTATCAGGAGGAACAAAAAAACGAAAATCATAAATTTAAAACGTACTGCCGACAACTTTAGTACTTTTGTAATTTCATAATTTGTAAAATAATAACCTAGTTCTATCTGTTTCAAAAAAAAATTTTGAGTGATTATTGGCAACTTTCCTTTAAATTGAAAAAAAAATTTTTCAATAGACATAAAATTAATTTTAAATAAAAAGAACAATTCAGTAACAAAGTAACTACAGTCACTTTGTTTTATAAATAATTTAAAAAGAAATGGACAAGTTAGGTTTTAGTTTTAATAACAAAGCAAATGCATTTAATGGTTATTAAAAAAGACAATGAAGCCATTTAAAAATTAATATATCTACTATAAGATTTGTTGGCTTTCGCTTTTTATGAATCACATAATTTGTAAGAATTGTAAAAACTAGTTCATCTTAGGATTTATTAAGATAAGTGTCACTCAAGGAATAGGGCATGTATATAACGGTTACCTAAAATAAATTCAAAAATCATAGTTAAAAGTTGTAATCATATAATGAAGTATTCAATCAATCATCATCATCACCAGTCATCAATCCGCCTATCGCAGTGGACTGCAATAGGCGGATTGATGACTGGCGATTGGTGACTTTTAGTTTGTGGACTAGTCCCACTGTGAGTGTCTACGTCTCGGCACCGTACGTCATAACAAGTAGGACGCATTGGTTGAAGACTTTGGTCTTCAGGCATTGCGGTAGAGGCGAAGAGAAAACTTGACGTAGCTTGCCAAACGCTGCCCAACCCACTTGGGTTGGGCAGCGTTTGGCAAGCTACGTCTCAGTAGGATCCAGTTGGATCCTGCAGTCGATTTCTTTCTCGAAGTTGTTTCAACCAAGCTGGACTACTTGACCAAGGTAGACATACTCTTGAACAACATCGAGCATCGATCCGTTGACATAAACCGGTCCCGGCACAAGGTGTTCGTTGAACATAATCTTGGTTTTATCCAAGTTCATGCCGAGACCGACCCGTCGAGAGGCTCCATTTAGGCTGTGCAGCATCTCACTCAGCTCTTCCAGGCTCTCTGCTACGATGACGATATCGTCGGCAAACCGAAGGTGGGATACGTACTCGCCATTAATGTTTATGCCCCGTCCAGTCCAGTCCAGCGTCTTAAAGACGTCTTCGAGTGCGTTGGTGAAGAGCTTAGGAGATATTACATCCCCTTGCCTCACCCCTCTATGCAACTCAATGGAGCTGCTTTTACTGTCCTGAAGCTGGACGTAGTGGCGGTGCCGTACAAACATCTCAACACCTAGATGTAGCCCCAATCGATGCAACACCGCTGCAGAGCATCCAGAACCGCCCAGGTTTCGAAGGAGTCGAAGGCTTTCTCGTAGTCCACAAAAGCCATACACAGCGGCTGATTGCACTCGTTGGTCTTCTGTACAATCTGCCGAACAGTATGGATGTGGTCTACGGTGCTGTAGTCTTTTCGAAACCCGCCTTGTTCCGGTGGCTGGAAATCGTCGAGTTTTCTGGCGAGGCGGATTGTTAGGACTCTCGAGAACAACTTGTAGACGTGGTTCAGGAGTGAGATGGGTCTATAGTTCTTCAGCAGGGTCTTGTCACCTTTTTTGAAAAACACAACCACCGCACTCCCACTCCACGCCTGAGGTGTTAGGCCTTGGTGGATAATGGAATTAAATAGGCTCTTCAGCTCTTTCAGAACTGTTGTCCCACCTGCTTTTAAGAGCTCTGTGGTGATTCCGTCATCCCCTGGAGACTTGTTGTTCTTAAGTTGCTCGAGAGCCACTCTTACCTCGCCCTGGTTGACATCAGGGATGTCCTCCGTGTTATGGCACGTGAGTTGGGCTCTGTGGTCATCATCGCTGGGTCTTGTGGGTTTAGACATCCGTGATGCGTACAAGTTCTTGTAGAAACTCTCAATTTCAGCGAGAAACTCGAACTTAGAGGTTTCTACAACGCTGTTAGTGAGAGATTTGTTAACGAGGAGACCGACACCGCCCTGAGAGGGCTGATCACCTTCTCGAAAGTAGAACTGCTTTCCTGAATCAAGGGTTATCGTGTCCTCCCCCTGTCTTCGGACTTCAGACAACCCCAATATATGCCAGTTTATACGACCTAGTTCTACTTCGAGTTCGGTGATGTGTTGGTCCAGCCGTAGAGAGCGTCCATTGTACGTAGCTCGCCTGTTACCGCGACCGCTACCGTTGTTGCGGACAGCGGGACTACCGCAAACTGGGGGCCTTTTATTCGTTGGTGCGCTCATTGGGTATTTGGCCTACTATACCGCGCTGGCTAGAAAATCCGAGTTTGTATAGGGTTTGGTTTCAAGTTTGGCATCTCTACGCAAAGATATTATTCGCTTTTTGCAATTTTCTTAGTCGCCTTTTATGACACCCACGGAATGAAATGGGGTAGTGACACTTGTATTCTTTATCCGTCACTACCCGGACAGTTTATTAACAAATTGATTAGTATTTCTTATAGACAGCCAAATCAAAACAGAATAATAGGTACTGCTTCATTTATGCCTACGATATATTTTGTAAATAGGTATTTACGAAATGTAAACACATAATACAAATAGTTGGTCATTTGCACTTACATTTGTGCTAACTGCACCATAGTTCTCGAACGTAAACTGTGGCTATTTTGCATTTTAAACATTTTCCAAACAAAACTCACAAGAATCACAGCCTCGGCAAACTTATGACATGAAGTTGTAAGTGTTGTAACTGACAAGTTTAATTGTGGGAAAACTGACATTTGAAAGGTGATAAAACCGAGTAATGTCAAATAATTTAGACATTTGAAAATTACAAATGAACGACAGCATATTAAGAACCAAGTGAATGGTATATAGTAATAGCTGGAATTGATTTACAATAAAGAAACAAAGCAACTGTTATTCAGTTGCTTTGTTTTACATTTGTCATTTTACTTGCTTTATTTTTACGTTAACAAATTTGCCATTTTGACCATTTTTAAAAATCCAAAAACAAAGTAAAGTTGTTTGATTTTCTTATAGCTAGATAAAGGGGCTTAAAAAGAAATTAATATCAAATGAAAAGCCAATTAAATCATTTCACAACGTAAAAACAATGTAATCGACGTATATCTTTTATTAATTTATAGAAAGTTTATTTAGCCTGCGTTTTACTTCAATACACCTGGGAAATCACAAGAGAAAATACAAATTAAAAATAAGTCCGTCCGGGTTCGATTCCCGCTCAAGTCAAACATTTGTGTGCATGAACATGGATGGTTGCCTTGTTCTGGGTGTTTCTATGTATAATATGTATGTATTTACAAAAAAATTGTATATTATGTATGTTTATCCATTATCTAGTACCCATAGTACAAGCTTTGCTTAGTTTGAAACTAAATGGTGTTGTGTGAATGTGTTAGAAATGTTAGAATATTATATTATATCTTATCTTAATAATTATATAAAATCCTTGCGTTACTTACCGACTGACAGACACGCTACAGCCGAAACTATTGGGCGCAGGAAGTTGACATGTATGTTCCTTGGGGTTCTTAGAGGTGCATTAAGAAGGGATTTACCGAAATTCCCACGGGATCGGCCAAAACGGCTAAATTTAAAAAAAATGCAGGCGTAGCTGCTGGCGTCCTCTAGTACTAATATATAAAGTTGAAGAGTTTGTTTGTTTGTTTGGTTGAACGCGCGAATCTCGGGAATTACCGGTCCGATTTGAAAAATTCTTTCAGTTTTAGATAGGTCTACAGGCTATACAACATCACGCGCAATTACTTTGTTTTTGCTTAGACATTGTGGTTTACTTTGTTTTACCGTAGATATGTTGGACAAGTGCCTGCAGTTACTTTATTTTACAAAGTTTTATCTCGAAAAATAAAGCCTTTTCGATGATTCTGTGAATGTAGCTGTGTCCGTTATAGGCAAAATGTTCCAAATATGTAAGAAAACTAATTTTGAAAAATATGTTAGTTGCTTTGTTTTTCCGTAGCACAGCCGTATTTAGTTAATAAGTTACTTCGATTATGCTATCAAATGTAAAACAATTTTACTCTACAAGCAATATTATATACAGCGTAGCGCTTCGCGGGTTTTTGAAAACATTTTAGTAAATAAATGAATAGAAACGTCGTACCTATATTGAATCAAAAATAATTATTAACCAATTATGAAAATCGGGCAAAGTGTTATTGGGATTTTCTGTTAGGAAATTCTCAGTAGCAGCACGGAGTCTGGTAATGTGCCCGGTATGGCAATAGGCTCGCCCCCTATTACGTGGGACCTAAAAAGAAATTCATGGCGAAATGTGGGTGTAATATTACACCTCTGCCTACACCTTCGGGGATACAGGCGTGAGACTATAGACAATTATGTAAATCCCATTTCAAGCAAAAGCTCCACCGATTCACAAATCGGTTAATAACAGAAAATGTATTCAGTTTATCGACACGATTTTTACAATAGCAACACTTGTCCTAACCCGTGGAATAAAGCAAATAAAGCACACGATATTGACGCGATAAAACAAATTTTATTGTAAGCTGTTAGCAATAATACACGATGTAACGTTGTTTCGTTATTAAGACCTTTTTGCGATCGAAGCTTTGATTCCACTGTTTTTCCCTGTCAGATTACAGACTTACAAAAAGTTAGGTTCAGCTCAGGCGGATATTTTTTCTGACCTAGTTCTACTTCTTCATTTACGTGGCATGAATACAAAGGCAGAAATAAAGTTCAACTTTGATAATGAGCTGCAATTGCAAAATATTTCTTTCTAAACATTGATATACAAGTTAATTAGTTTATCAATGTTTGTCAATATCGAGTGTCAAAATCTTAGGTCAAAATATAGGTTGAGCCAAAGAATACAGATTTACATAGAAGCGCAGTTCTTTAAGGATTTCGTGTGCCGATTCCAAGTGGGACTGTCTCCAGTTTAGTTCGTAGTTGGCGCCGTTGGCGGTGCTGGCGTCGTTCGCCATCTCTCTTGCTCTTATAGTTAAGATACACTGGAGGAACGTTCGTCTCTCTTGATCTCGTAGAGACAGCTGTCACAGCGCGATTGCCACGCCGCCAAGCGGCAATTTGGGTCACAGAAAGAAAGCATACAGAAAGTTTATCTTCAGAGCGCCCATAGGAATTGCGCCT
This sequence comes from Euclidia mi, assembly GCA_944739405.2. Taxonomy (NCBI): domain Eukaryota; kingdom Metazoa; phylum Arthropoda; class Insecta; order Lepidoptera; family Erebidae; genus Euclidia; species Euclidia mi. The sequence continues at coordinate 91,219,492 of OX123181.2, read as the reverse complement.
CTATGTAAATATCTGAGCTCTTTGATATAGCTTGGTATGATGACAGGTTTGGTGTTGCAAGACTCTTAAATTAGGATGACCATTTACGATTAAACTAGCCTCAAGATAAATGTCACTGAATTGATTAAGAATCTTTCTAATTCTGACATTATAGACCCATAAAAATAAAACGGCAGTTTCAACCAACTTCGTTTAAAGAGACACCCATGTCCCCGTCTTCACGCCTGTCCAAATCGCCATAGCAATTCCAACTTCTTTTATCAGCGATTTGGACCCAAACATAAACGTCCCATAAATAGGTTTAATAGTAAATAAATCCAAAGAAATCGTTGGCCTATCTAATAACATTACAGTACCTCATACCGAAAGCAATTTTACTACATCCGTTGGTCCCAAACATGTTTTCATCCTGAGTAATAATTTCGGAGATATAGTTTGTTGCCGCTGCTTGTTGTGAGTTTGATGGACGTACGTTTAAATTAATATTTTTGTACCAAGGTGGCATTATGTGGAATTGTCTAATGGCTTTGAAAGGCATATGTCTCAGTTCTTGGGCACCGGTGACAAACAAACAATTACAAGCTGGATTGAAATCGTAACAGAGAAGAACTGGAATCACAACGCAAATAAAGAGCAACGTGCGTCCGGTAATGAGCTGTGGTGTCAGTCTTTACTGGGCACAAAATACTTCCCATTCTCAAGGAATTATAGACTGATGAGCGATGCCCCAATCGATTTTGCTTTTATTTTAGACAACCATACTCGTACTCAAACTATTATTGCTGAATGTCACCACACGACGGATAACGGTTCGAATTTTAAAACACCCTTGCAGCCAATGTTAAAAAGAACACAAAAAGGTATGTAAAATAGTAATTATTTTAAAAGGCTGTCCAGAATATTTATTGTGTTATACATTACCGTGTTTTATACGCACACCCCTTGCACGATTATTCTGAACAATTCAGCAATTAACATTTACAGCACCCTAGAGCAATAAACTACATGAAGCTATGCCTAACCCTACCATGAAAGCAAGAGTCCTAAATAATTAAATATCAAGCATTAAAATTATCTTTAACTATAAACAACTGGCTGTTTTCGCCCGAAAAATATAAAAAGCCATTGTACTCTTTAGCTAATCTGTTAAGATATGATTTCAAAGAGCCAATTAGGTCACATTTCAGTTCTAAAAAACCCAAAAAAGAATAACAAAGTATACAGTAATAAAACGAGAAAGGTCCCCAGAGCATTAACAGTTTTAATTATGTTAAAAATTATGCCCAGGCAACTTTTCCGGTTGGTATCTTTGCCAGTCCGTTTGCTTTTACGGTAATGATAATTTCTTCGTACGAAACGATGCCCGCAATTTTTGCTCTAATATTGACCATGAAGTTTGAAAATATTTTTCTTTTCTTTATATTTAGTGCGTCAGCGGTAGATTAGTTTTGAATTAATATTCTGCTATTAATTGCCTCCCGAAACCAATGTGATTAAAAACTGTCTAGAATTGTTGGTAAGAATATTATGATAGGTCTGCAAGTAAGTTTAATATTATATGAATTTATTATCCCGCTTACTTCACAAATAAGTTAAAATATACAATTTATACCATTTTAGTATCTGTAATAAACTCATAAAGTCTTTTGAAACAAAACATTACGAAAATATATTCCGCAAGCTTTTTGCAGTCTCAATTGTGGGGACTAACAGTAAACAGAACTGTAACTGTTCTTTATCATTTAAGAAATTTGCATAGAGAAAAACAATTATAGAATGAGTTCGAAACAAAGTATAATTGGTAAAAAGATACGAAAACGAGAAACGACACGCCAGTGATAGATGCGGTAATGTTAGCACGGTATCCAATACCCTAGCAAATACTCACTGTTTTTTTAATTACATAGGAGAATCGTTAAACGTCATTGAAAGGTATAAGTATCAGAGACGGTGACAGAAACATCGTGAGGAAAGCTGTATGCCTGTGAGTTTGCACCCGCACTTGGTCAGCGTGGTGGACTATGGCTTTTCTCCTCCCCGTAACCACCCTAGCACAGCTTGTTAATAGGGCGCTTATTAATATCGCCTGCGACATGTTTCTGATATATTATAATAATTTATTATATATCAGAAACCTGTGACACTTTCAATTTTACATGCTTTTATTGAAATCGTAGAACATTTCTTGTTACAATATTCAGTGCAAATATAGACATACAAGCATTGAACGAGCAATTGCGTATACTGCCGAATTGTTTGATCCAAATGCATTGCACCGATGTTTGTTGTTTATGCGAATCTCTGTTCGTGTAGGTCAATAAGATTGTTCATACGAGCTCAGCCTAACTATTACGATCGATTCAAGTGTCAAAACGGAACAGTATGCCTACGTACTATTTCTTTTCTTTGAGTGAAAGAACCGGAAAAAAGATTTTGTGAGTAGGCATTATGATGACAATTTTGAAGTAAAATAAATCCTTTTTCTAGCTATTCAAGAGTCTCTTATAACCTTCTAATTTTCATAGTATTTGTAAAATACGTCACAAACATCTAATAACAGTACATCCAGTGATATCTTACCCGAACGAGACGTAATAATATTAAACTACTAATTTTCGTTAATCTTCTGTGGGAGGTCAATTTTACCCCAACCACGCAATTCTACTGGTTCATGCTGTAACCAGCGTATATATGCTACTTAACAATATTGTGTACCTATTTGTTAAAACCTAATAGAACTTTGTATTCCAACTCAGTATTCAACTTTTAACATGACGTCAAAAGCAATTCAAAATTACTGTGAACAGCACTTAAACATAACGCTGATATCGCGAGCTCATTTGAAGATGACTTAAAATGGCTGCCGCTCGAAAGCCCAAAGGAAATCAGTGAGGTGATATCCCAAACGTTTACAAAATTCTTAAAGACGAAACTTTGAAAGAAAGTAATACTTGAAGCTGTTAATATGAAAATCGATAAACGAAATGGCTTCTCCGAGACTGATTTTGAAGTTGTGTTAATTTCCATCAGACGATTATCAAGTTGAAAAGTAAGTTTTCTTTGGCGATGTCTGTTAATTGCCGATAACTTGGACCAAGTTGACAGTGTTGATCGTTTCGCAGAGTTGAATTTGTAAGTAGCGCGTTTGTCTAATAATTGATTTTGTCTATTGTCGTTAGTTAAAGTGTCTGAAGATCTTTCTGCTAATGAGTGTAATTAACGTGTCTGGAACCTTATTGGCTAAGTGGGTAAACAACATCATTTGTTTTTCATTGTTTCTTTTGTTCTGTCCGTATTACTATGTAGATGGTTTCTTTTCATCGTCATATTTGTAGAATACCTAGCAGCACTGGAACTTACAAGATAACAGTCTTGTCAACTTATTGAGCATACATGTAGGTACTCACGTTGTACGAAAATTACACGTGATGGTACGAAGACAACCTAAACTAAAGAAAATACCTGCCTACGTCTGTGTAATAAATATACAATGAGTTGGAAACCATTCACATACAAAGGTCTGCATCTGTAGCATTGATACACATGTGGTAGGTACACATGTGGGGACCCACAGTGCACACCTAGTTTAACATAGTAGCTGGATTTGCAATCCTGAACCTGTATAGTAATTGTAGCAGCAATGCTTGAATAACTTTTTCGACGATGAAATAAATCATGATTCTCTATTGCACGTTTATTACCTCTCTCCTGTAGAAGTAATCTAGTATTTTTGTAACACATAATTTGATTCACTTCAATATAAATAAATAATGTTTTTATTTTTCTTTCACAAAGGTAACTTACAAACTACATTGATTAATATCTAGAAAAATTATATAGTCATTTCAATCATCACTATTGGAAGTGAATATTATTATAATAGTCTAATCTAAGTCTAGACTGAATTACAATAACTCGTCCTTTGATAGCAAAAATACTGAAAACTTCTTAAAGTTCTTTACAACTTGAGCGTATTATCGCAAAAAGCAAGATTACCATACAAATGGAGAAGCGATAAAACTAACAACAATATACAAGTAACGATTGGCAGTTCAATTTGTTCGCTAAGTGTAAGATGTTCTACAATGGCCACAACTCGGGAACAGGTATAGCCAACTTGTATAAATTAAGTTGCCAACTTAAATTGACTCTGCTATCAGTAGCGTTGTAAAGGTGGCGGCACATGATAGAATGTTTTATATTTTGTAATATTATTTTCTTATGTTTGAGTGAACCAGCTATATAGAAATAAGAGTGTTCCAAGTCTCCAACGACACATATTATAATAATAACTAGAGCATGCCCGCAGCTACGCCCGCATATTTTTATCTAATTTGTCCCCAAGGAACATACGTGCTGCTTCTTGTGCCCAGTAGTTTAGGCTGTGCTTTGTGTATCAGTCAGTCAGTAACGCAAGAAGACAATACGTAAGATAATACGTAAAAAATTTGAGACAGGCCATAATACAATGATTAAAATATTTAGCGAGATATGTACCACAAACTAATGTACTTCGTACAGTAGTTTAGGTAGGCAGTGCTCGCGAAACAGTCTTCTACGGGCGATATAATGAGTGTTGACTTTAAAATAAATAATTACAGGAATGGATGCGACAGTAGTTTTGAGTCCAATCAACAGTTTTGATAAACGCACAGTAATAAATATAACAAGATGCAAACAATTCGTAACGGTCTTATCATTGGGTTATCGCTTTATACTCCGAACTTCAGTGACGTTCGAAATACCGCAGATACACTACATACTGCATCTAGTACTGTTAATGCTGATATCACTGAGCGTAGAGAAAGGAAGATATTGACGAATGTGCTGTCAGAATGATTTGAATTTAAGAGAAATCTTTAACAATTATTTAATATAAAATCAATGCGCTAAGAGTAAATGTTGTACTTCTTAATAATTAGGTATAGTTGCATGCTTTACTTCACTGGCCACTGGCCGGTTGGTCCTCAGATTAGTGACACTAACTGTTTATTCAGAGATCGTGTTCGATTGCCATCCTGGACGTACCTACCATAGTGAAATGATTGCGATGCTATCTTTTTTTATAACTGATCTTTGTTAGTCATAATTGTAGTATAGGATGAAATAATCTAGTCCTAACTGTCCCAGAATATTATTTTAACCAATTGACGTTGTGAATTACTTGACAAGCATTTATGGACATTTTGTACGAACAATAACAAATATAGCTGTAAAAGTAGGTACTGAAAATATAATGTCTAATTTGCCAGTACTTCGGTCTGAAGCCAGCCTTAGCCCGCCTTACTCATAGTGAAAGTTCGATATTGTGCGGAACAAACATTGTTCTAACGTTGACTTGAATAATTGTTAGTTTGCCGTCCTTTGTGGTACATAGTTGAGGGGACAAATCGATTCAATGATGGTCGAAATGTATCTTCTTTCTTGAACATTCTATTGCCGAGTACATTGCGAAATTCTGTTAGATAAAAATAACCTTTAGAACCTGATGTAGTAATCTAGGTACACCATAATATGAGCTCTAAAGCGATGGCCTAGAGTCGCAACCGGGACAAGACTAAGGTGATGATGAAGACTCGCATATCGCGGCCTACCGAAATTAGGGCCCGACTAAGGCAAATGTGAATCCCTGCAATGGCGCAGAGACGTTGCCTCAATGGCTGTCTTTTACCGTCTTTATCGCAAGGGGTGCTCTGAAGAACTTTTTCAATTAATCCCACCCTCTTCGTTCCTATCCAGAACAACAAGTGCCAGGGTGACGAATTGATGATGATAATGAGCTAGTGTTAAATAATTGACACCTTTTCTTTACTTTACTGCCATCGTTCTATGGCAATCAGCGCCATCATTAGCGCCCATTTGTGACAAGCCCCGGCCACAAAAAGGTCGTTACTGCTCCGATCGTATCAGACGAGACACGTGCCAAATTCTCACAGTTTTAAACTTAATTTCCTGCTCGCAATGATCTTGGCACTGTAACGTACCTACTTAAGTTATCTGGCAAATAATGTTATATTCAGTACTGGAATACTAAAATGTTCGCTTTCTTGATAAATAGGTAGAATATCTTTATTACCGTCCTAGACGAGACTTCACTCGCGGCTCCGCCTGCGTGGGGCCTTTTACCCCTTGAAGGTGGAATTAAAATCTCTCTCTCTTTCTCTCTCTCTCTCTCTTTATCTCTCTCTCTCTTAGTGCTTCCTTACACTCACCAAGGAATACACATAATCAGCCAAATTTCAGTTTCTTGCGCCTAGTAGTTTTGGCTGTGCGTTTTCTGCCAGTCAGTAATGCAAGGATTTTATATATACAGATTTTGCCCGCAGTTCCAACTGCGTGGGTTTCTGCTCTCACGATAAAATATAGCCTATTTGCATGTGAAAGTCTCGTCAGAAGTTTAAACAACTTTATTTGTTTATATGAATAAATTATTAGTTGTTCGTTTCATACATACATACATACATATCGTCACGCCTTTTATCCCCGAAGGGGTAGGCATAGGTGTATTTCTACACCCACTTTTCGCCAGATATAATTTAGTCCCACGTAATAAGGGGCGAGCCTATTGCCGTACCGGGCACATTTCCAGACTCCGTGCTGCTACTGAGAATTTCGTGACAGAAAAACCCATTAACACTGCCCGACCCAGGAATCGAACCCGAGACCTCCCGATCCCACGCGCACATTTATGCCGCGAGACCAACGAGGCAGTCGTATAGGGTTTGATGTCGAGTTTTCCGTCTCTACGCAAAGATGGTATTTGCATCGTGTTATCCCTTAGTCGCCTCTTACGATACCCACGGGAAGATAGGGGGTGGTGACACTTGTATTCTATGCCGTCAACCACACGGCTTGTTCGTTTCAGTGACCATTAAAATATTACTTTGCCTTTACATTAGATAATTATTTCAGAAAATAACATTACCCGTCCATTCACGCTGACAGTGACACAACTGACATTCTTTCAAATTAATGAAAACTAAATGCATAATACTTTTCCACACGACACTCTTCAAACGATATAGTTTCTAAATACCGCGGTTATATTAAACCACATACGGTATCCGATTGTTCGTCCACAAATATATTTTTGACAAAATATTTTGATACCTCCCGGCAAACGAGTCCGTGAGGGTTTTTGTACAAAACGATGGCTGCATTCACACCGTAATGTAAGATGTTAGTTCATTTTGTTAGCCAATAAACGTCCAAACTGCTGTGCATCCGCTGTTGGACATAGGTCTACCCAAGGGTACATAGACTGATCTTTATAATTATTAGGATTTTTTTTTATTTATAAACTCACGCCTGTATCCCCGAAGGGGTAGGCAGAGGTGTAATATTACACCCACATTTCTCCATGAATTTTTAGGTCCCACGTAATAGGGGGCGAGCCTATTGCCGTACCGGGCACATTATCGGACTCCGTGCTGAAATGATGATAAGTATGTTAATTTTTTGGTTCTTAATCTTGTTACTTTCTATCTACTGGATATTCCCTTACATTCGCAAAGTTTCTCGCGATAGAGGATTTATTTCGTTGAGCAAGAACACAACTATTACAATATAACAGAAGTATATTCCCTTCTACATGGTATGAGGAGCTACCACAAATACATTATATTACTTTGAAAATATTTCTGTAGGCATCATCAATACTTTAATTTCATCCTCCCTCGCGCTCCCTAACGCTCCCTAATAGACGAAGAAACATAGCGAAACGATTATTAAAAAAAGAGATCTTACTTCCTTGTACTTAGCTGTCTTCATGTGTCTAACAAGGGACGAAGTAGTCTTCCAGAACGAGAATAGATTTCAGCAAGAGCGAAATATTCAAAATCAATGTTTATATTGCTAATTCATAAATAGGTACTCGTATAACGGATTGTTATCAATATAGGCCTCCAGTGGCGTAGCGTGGGTTTCTGCCGCCCGGGGCCGTTCGGCAATTTGCCGCCCCCTTTTTTTTACCCCAATGTTTCTGCAGAAGTGTAACGTTTTCCGGGTTTTGGTATGTTTGTAGGTATCTTTATAAGTATGTCCTTTAGTTTGGCTTTAGACACTAAACGGCATAAAGAATTTAAAAAAATGTTGTCATTTCATTCGTTTCAATTGCACGAATACCATAGAGCATAGGATATAATAATTTTACGGCAAAACGTGACAGCTCTCAGCGGTGTTAAGGAGTCACGCACGGCAGCGGCCGTTTCTCTGCTGCAATAATAGCTTAGTCTAGGTCTAGACGGTTTAAAGAATTTTAATAAGTTAAATTTCGATTGATTTCCGTTATCACTAGGTGCTTTGTTGTTTTTAAGAGATGGGGATGGCTTCGGTGTATTGGTGTGTCAGTAGGGCACTATGGTCGTCGGTAGGCACTAAGTCCAGTTGTTCTGTTTGCCTGTTTTGGTTTTGCTGTTTGTAAACAAGAGTCCATAAAACCTTTCAACGTCTTCGAGAATCTTGAACTTTGAGTGGACGGTGCGGCCATCCGCCATCGTAGTGTCGTTTGATTGTGTCGCCGCAACTGCAGAGCGAAGACTTATGATCCCCGGGGTTTTCTCGATCGCAGCCACGATGGCTCGAGTGCTCGAGCGTCGGAAGTCGCGTCGCGTAAGCTTTCGTATTTGTCGTTTTACGGCCCACCCTTCCGGCGAAGACAGCCAAGCTGACAGGATGGCATCTCGCGTCTTTTCCTCGTCACTTCGAGAGTCTCAGCTGGCAGTTTAGACTCCTTGGTTTTTTCTCTGTGCGGAGCAGATCTTTCGAGACAAATCTCCTAGTATCCTGACCACTGTGGCCGTCTTCTGCTTAATGCTGTCGGTGGGAGGGATAATATAGGTCTGAGAGTAGGCTTTATTGACTGGGCCCTTTCAGTTCTGGTGCTTCGGGTTTATATTAATTAATAGAGACTCGTACTTGTCAGTGATCTCTTCAGGTGTTTATCGTATTGATCACCGTATTTAAATGTATGCTTTCTGTCCGTCCTGATGTAGTCTTTCATCTTGTTGGTCACATTATTGTTGTTCCGCCATATCCACTGCCTGTCTTCTTACAAAAGGAGTTCATTAGGAAAATCCCCTTTTCTACGATGAAGTTAATTAGAATTTGGTTCTATGATTTTCGTGCCCAACGCCGTGGGCTCGCTTTTCGTTTCGCCGCGTCCTTGCACTTCCATTTTCGCGTTGAAGTACTGAGCTTTAGTCTTACTAGGTATTGCCTTAACAGTATCCTGGTACATGGCCTCAGTCATCTCGTCAGGGAGAGTTGAGATCGGCGCATATAATTGTATCATTACCATTAGGCCGCCCCTATTGGTGAGTTTAAGTATGTGCTACGCTACCTCGGTCGACACACTACTGACTTCCACAAACTGTTACTCCTGACCAGACCAGGGAACTAAACACAGTTCATAAACATTGGAGTCGAAACTGAAGAGCTTAACTTAAAGTTAAACCGCAGGTGTGACTATTGTCTTGGGAGACTTGTACCTGCCTTCTTCCCTATTCGACAATAAAGATTGTGTAGTAGTTAGAAGCATTTCATCGGCACGCGGCGGCTTTATTTCCCTGGCGCCTGTGTACGTCGCACACATCGCACACAGGGGTGGCTCGGCCCTGATATGGATTAATAAATTACTCATAACTAGTGATCGGATAATCGGATGCATATTTACCTAAAGTTGAGGTGTTGGCTATTATGGAATGCACTTTTGAATCGAAAAATCCCGGGATTACGGAATCGACAAATTTCGTTTTTTCAATATAGAATCAAATCGGTTGTAGGTAAATTTACTTATTTTAACTTTTTTACCAAAAAACAGCTCTAAAAATAATAAAATCCTCTTAATTTTCTTCAATTTTCAAAACATTTATCTCAAACCAATAATAAATAAGACAAACCATTCAATCTCTTAATAATTATTAACTTATATACAACAGCACCCACTGTCTACCATTCCTCTTACACTCAATATACTCATAAATTGATGGGGAGCTTAAAATTAACTTCAAGTAAACACATTAATAATTATGTAATCCCGGAGACCAGTTTCTTTTTAAATAAAAAACACATGTTAAAGACGTCGTTTCCTCACCATGTTACAGAGTAGATTCACATTCCCGAATTTTTGGAATCCCGGGATTTATATTTAAAAAAATATGTTTTAAGAAGCCGCTTCCATAATATCCTAGCCAAAAATGAATAACACACCTATATCCGAAACAAGTCTTCACGTAATGAAAATGAGGATGATTTTGTTTTCGATTGTTGTCCTGTTCGGGAAAGCTCGGTGCTTGCTAACTTCGACAGGACTCAACTTCACCCCGGCTCTGCCTAGTTCCTACAGCGCCCGCGCTGCCGCGCGGTCCTACTTGGATCAAGTCAGTGCGCGCGCATAGTACTTATATATTGTTTTTTGATCTTCGCGGCCTCTTTTGCCGCCCCCTTAAATGTGCCGCCCGGGGCCATGGCCCCCCCGGCCCCTTCCACGCTACGCCACTGTAGGCCTCATTTTTGGCACACACCGATAACTAATTGCATAATAATGTAAAAGTGTATCCTCATTAACTAATGTACCTGTTAACCTTCTCGCATTAACCGATATAATATTGCTCACGTTAAACAATATTGGAATGGTTCTTTATGTTTAAAAAACATTTTTTATGGACGAAAGGACCCAATTATGCACCCTGAGGCATTATTGGATTAGCGCTGATAATGATAATAATAAGACAAGTGGTCATCATGCCCGTTGCTTAATATCAGGCTCATATCATAGCGACAAAAAAGAGTTAATATTTGTTATGATATTCCGATTAAAATGAATATCGTAATAATATTTTGTATACATTATACGATAAAGTTAGTCATAACAAAATGCTTTTATACACTGATTGTGGCATAAGCCATTTTAATTTGTAATGGATCTTGGTTACACCTATTTAAATCTGGGGCAATATTGTACCATTGATAGTTAAAACAATAGTACTAAATTAGTTATGACTGCTATAAGACAACTAGATTACGACCAAAATATATTTTTTTATGGTAATAGGTGGCAAACGAGCAGACGGATCGCCTGATGGTAAGCAACTACCGCCGCCCATGGACACAAGCAACACCTCAGGAGTCACAAGTGCGTTGCCGCCCCCCCTCGGGGTCGGGCAAAGGGATAGGATGAGGAGTGGGATGAGGGAGAATGAATAGGGGATAGGGCCTCCGGCACTCTCACTCACCGAACGAAACGCAACAGTTTAAGTACTGATACTTTACGTCGATTTTCTGTGAGAGGGTAGTACTTCCCCGTTTGAGCCGGCCCATTCATACTGAAATCAGCAAGGCTCTACTACCTGTGTATCTACAACTATTATACATAAGCTATATAATAATCATCATCGCCCAATTGTTGCATCCTAGACCTTCGCTTTGGAACCCTTTTTACTTGTAACTCTAGACAGATTAGCAGCAATGCATCAACTATACAATAACTGGGAAATAGGTTTTACTCCATAAAGATATAGATAAAACTTTATTTAATTTTATTTGTTTATTATAATTAACAAATAAAATTAAATAAAGTTTTAGCTCTGCAACCACGGAACCATAAGCATAACGCCAGATTGTGCAGAGATTAGTAAAACAATAATAAGAAGAAAATATAAATGTGCAGTTTTCTAATGACCATTTGTCAGGTTAGAGGCAAATTGTCAATACTTACCTTCATACATTTCAAGAGCCTCTTCGACAAAAAATACTTTATAAATTATTATTTGACTATTTTATTATTGGCAAAATGAAGATTCACTGTCTGGTTTTCTTTCTTGCAACAGTCGTCTTCGTAGAATGTGGTCACACTTTCTTGGGTACCAGTGTATTAAGACCTCTGGTTTATCATAAAGATGTGCTATGTTCTCACATCTTTCAGAAAACGATTGAGTATTTGAACTTCACACTTCCAGCACATGGAGCCGACACGTCTTTTAGTCAAAACATTCACGTAAGTCGCTTGGTAATATTTACTTAATGCTATAATTTATTTTCTTATGAGTGTTTTGTTGGTTCTCTGTCATAAGTTTCCAATTTGAGTTATTGCTATGTATAACTTTCTTTTTGTTTCCATGATCAGAAGCTTGTCGACAATACTTATTGACTTATTTTTATACATTCCATTCTAATGCATTGTTGTTCCTTTTGAATTGTATGTGTTTAAACTAAACTAACCCACTATTTTTAATTATTACACATGAAATTAAGTATGATATTACCACAAGGACAAAAAACTAAATTATCTCATCCCGAATATAGAAGCATGAATCTATGTGAATAAGTGTGTACTGCTACTTGGCTACTTCATCAGTTCGTCACCAAGTTTTGTGATACCATGTCTCACTCAAAACCTAAATATGCGTAGGAACCTACGATTGCACTAAAATACTTCCATCGTCTCCTCGTGCTTCTTCCTCCTGCCGACCTGCAACGACTGCTGCTCAATACTTCTGGTATAATGGCTACTTTTTACCATCGGGTGTCGTTAAAATTAATCAGAGGTCGTTAAATGAAATAATTGATTAAATTGTACTTTCACTTCCACGGTATTTTGGCATACGACCTGAAGCATTCGGCTGCGTCAGTAAACGTCACTCACGGAGGCATTGGCCACAACTTCGTCACTTTTCGGCTGAAGAGCGAACGGGCTTCTAGCATGCACTACGACATTTACATCTACGCGTAGAGCTGTTCCAATGAAAATGGTACAAATCTATAACATGTAACAAAAATATCAAATAAAAACATGTCAGTGCGTTATTTTTATATCCATATTGTAATCAATATGCACAGTAGGTAGATATCGTGAATATCTATAGATTTAGATCTTAAAATTTAAAAGTGTAATGCGATGTGTCGAAATTAATGAAGACATTGTGCAATACGACATTCATTGTAATGAATTTGGTTACATATAAAATAATAATTGCTTTAAATTGACTTACATAATAAAAATAAATAAAAATTTGATATTAAACTCTAACTTCGTATCTGAGAAAAAAACAAGTATAAATTAAAAGTTCTTCATTTTGGGTTTGTAAAATGATTCATTTTTAGATAACATCCTTAAAGAAACTATTTCATGAAGAAGGCTAATCAGTTGTGATTATTACTTTACATTAACAAATGGGCAAACCTGATTATGTATATTGCAAACAATTTTATAGCTGCATTATTTACATAACATAACATATCTTCACGCCTTTTATCCCCGAAGGGGTAGGCAGAGGTGTATTACACACCCACACTTCGCCAGATATGTTTCGGTCCCAATGTAATAGGGGGCGAGCCTATTGCCATCTACCGGGCACATTATTAAGCGAGCGATAATTAACATTTTTAATACACACATAACTTCGAAAAGTCAGAGGTGTGTGCCCGAGGTACCTGGGGATCGAACCCGAGACCATCGTCTCGGCAGTCCGTTACGTACACCACTAGGCTACCGCCGCTTTATTTCTGATCGCACATAAATTTAATATATCTGTATACTGTATAGCATACAGTGGCGGACGTTCTCTGATCAGGTTGGAGACATCCTAAAAACAGGACAGGTGAGAAGTACCCTGAACAGAAGAGCATGCATGAGGAATCTGATGGGAGTTTCAGTTTCAGTTTATTTATAAAATCAGAAAACAAAATCATCCTCATTTTCATTACGTGAAGACTTGTTTCGGATATAGGTGTGTTATTTTTAAATTTGTGACGGTAACCCGTAGTTTTTCTTTTTATCAATTCTCTAATGGGTTGTAATATTTCGGTGATCTGCGAGCGTGTTATGAGCAGTGATCGGATAATCGGATGCATATTCACCTAAAGTTCATTTTTGGCTAGGATATTATGGAAGCGGCTTCTTAAAACATATTTTTTTAAATATAAATCCCGGGATTCCAAAAATTCGGGAATGTGAATCTACTCTGTAACATGGTGAGGAAACGACGTCTTTAACATGTGTTTTTTATTTAAAAAGAAACTGGTCTCCGGGATTACATAATTATTAATGTGTTTACTTGAAGTTAATTTTAAGCTCCCCATCAATTTATGAGTATATTGAGTGTAAGAGGAATGGTAGACAGTGGGTGCTGTTGTATATAAGTTAATAATTATTAAGAGATTGAATGGTTTGTCTTATTTATTATTGGTTTGAGATAAATGTTTTGAAAATTGAAGAAAATTAAGAGGATTTTATTATTTTTAGAGCTGTTTTTTGGTAAAAAAGTTAAAATAAGTAAATTTACCTACAACCGATTTGATTCTATAATGAAAAAACGAAATTTGTCGATTCCGTAATCCCGGGATTTTTCGATTCAAAAGTGCATTCCATAATAGCCAACACCTCAACTTTAGGTAAATATGCAGTACTTAGTTTATACATAACATAAATAAATTAACATTAAGCACATGTGAACCTTTAACAATCTTAGAAAATATTAACAATTACACACTAAATTAATTCATGCACTAACAATACAAATTCACCATACAGTTACACATTATAATAAAACATCCATGTAGAATAAATTATAATAAGCATAAAATTGTATTAACTATTCAATCATAAACAAAGTAAATGTACCAAATTGAAAAATTTATGCAATGTCAAAGCAATTTATGAATTAATTAAACTATCCGTAAAATATATTAGAAATGTCAGGTTTTATACAAATAATGGAATCAATGTCAAAGAAAAAAAAAAAAAAAAAAAGAGTGAATGAAGCAAGAGAGATATGTCTGGATCGTTGCAAATGGCGTTCCGTAGTCTCTGCCTACCCCTCCGGGAAACAGGCGTGAGTCTATGTATGTATGTATGTATAGCAAGTCTTAAAAAAGTCGTGTCATTATATGTTATCTATGTATGTGGTGACTCGGTGGCAACTCCTTTTACGCTGTCTCAACTCCGCTACAGATTCAGTGCCTCCTCACTAAAACCACCGCAATGTCTTCTACGTCCCTTGATGGCGAGGTCACCGTTAGCACACTTTTCTGTTAATGTTGTATACTTTGTTTATATTTACTGTTACAATTCGGTGTAACAAACACGTGCAAGCGTCGCGTCTATCGGTCTGTCACACGCTATCAGGTGAAGTCGCTTTTTCTTTTTGTTTATTTGTAAGCCAATCCGGGCCGCAGAGATTCCGCACCGAACTGTTGTGGTTTTACCTAACTGACAGGCAGCGCTCGTTTTTATTTCAAACTTAGCATTACTTTTAAAAGGTTTTTCAAATCTATATCAAGCGTATGTGATAATATGGCAAACATAATTCAGTTGGCATCCAGGTATCTGGTATGTGTGAATAGCTTTATGCTGGTGAAGTGAAACAAAACGAGGTGTGAATTTAAAATCTACGTTTAATTATTTGAAGTATTCAGTATTGTTATTGATGAACTGTCTTAATTTTTTTGATTTTCGTTCATTCTCATTCTCTTTAATTATAATCAACTTGAAGATACCCACAGCTACGCTCGCCAATTTTATTTTTAATAAACCGTTTCTGCCCGATTTCGGGGGAATTTTGTAAATCTTTTCTTAGTGCACCCTTACGATCCCCAAGGAACATATATGCCAAATTACAGTTTCTTGCGCCAAATAATTGGTGCTATGTGTTGTTTGTCAGTCAGTGGGTAACGCAAGAATTTGATATATACCTACAGGGAAATTCTTGAAAAGCCATTCTGATCGGGAATTTAAAATCGACCGCCAAATAACGGATGTGCCATTAAACTTAAATTAATGTCAATAATAATAAAACTAATGACAAGGACATTAAAATACTCATACAGTGAAATTTCGAAATCCAGGCAAAAAATCAGCGATCACCTTAGACTATTATATATTATGTAAAGTGATCACCATTTGACAAATTCTGACGTTCACTGACGTTTCACGTCTGTCTTGCCATAACGAAAAATAAGTGCTGCCACGCGTAAAAAGTCGTACCGTAGACAAAATTCTACATACATACATACATATGCTCACGCCTTTTTCCCGTCGGGGTAGGCAGAGACAACAGATCGCCACTTGCTTCTATCCTTGCAAACCTCACGTGCTTCCTCTACATTCATTATTCTATTCATACATGCTCGCCGGTTGCGGGTGCTTTGGACTTTTCCGTTTTTCAAGACGTCCCCAATTTGGCCACGAACGTCGTACGAGGTCTGCCGCTACTGGCTTGCCCATACACCTCTGCCATATATATTTGATTCGTCAATCTTTCTTCACTCATTCTCTCCACGTGTCCAAACCATTTCAGCATTCCTTTCTCAATCCTTGTCACGACATCTTCTTTCAGGCCACATCGCTCTCGTATTACTGCATTCAGAATTCTATCAATCAGTCTCACCCCACACTACGCAGTGATCGCATCTCAACTGCGTTAATTCTGCTTTCATGCTTTTTCTGCCATACCCAACACTCACTTCCATCCATCAAGGTGGGCACCAGCACTCCATTATGAACCGCCAGTCGCGCCTTTTTAGGCACGGTTTGGCCGTTCATAAAGGCATGCAGCGCTCCATTCACACTGTTTCCCGCTGTCACTCTCCTTTCAATATCACCTTCACATCTTCCATCTCTTGTAAACATGCTTCCCAAATATACAAATGTTTCAACTTGTCCCACATTTTCATCTTCAATCGTAATATTACACTCAGTCAAACTTTCATCCTTCTCAAACACCATCACTTTCGTCTTTCTTGCATTAACTTTCATACCTTTCGCCTTAAAACTCTCGTTCATGCAGTCCATCATTTGTTGCAACTCATTCGCCGATGATGCAAGAATTACTTGATCATCGGCGTATAAGAGGCACTTAACACGCAATCCTACCATATCAATCCCGTAATCAATTTCCCTCAAATCTTTCATGCAGCTATCCATGAATAAGTTGAACAACCAGGGTGAAGCTGGACACCCTTGTCTGACACCTTTAGAGATGTCAAACCAGTCCGTATAGGCACCATTAATTCGGACACAGGCCCTCGAATCCCTATGAAGAGATTTTAGAGCCCTTATTATAAAGTTGTCCACCCCATACATAGATAGCACCTTCCATAGTTCCTTTCTATTTACCCTATCATAAGCCTTTTCCATGTCTATGAACGCGCAATATACCTTCTGGTTTTTTTGCCAGACATTTTTCGGTAACGCAGCGCAAGGAAAAGACTTGATCCGTACATCCCATTCCCTTCCAAAATCCCGCTTGCACATCCCATATCTTGTCATAAGTCACGTTTACTACTCTATCAATCAATATTCTGGCATACATTTTTTCAACAACACTGAGAAGGCTGATCCCGCGATAATTTTGACATTCCTGCTGCGAGCCTTTGCCTTTATAAATTGGAACAAGCACTGCCTTGGTCCAGTCATCTGGAACTTGGCCCTGTTTCAAGGACAGATTAAAAAGGCGATGCAGCAGGTTTACTGTAAGTCCCTCGCCAGCCTTCAACATTTCAGACGTCACTCTATCGCACCCAGCAGACTTTCCTGACCTCATACTTTTTAGAGCTTTCATAATTTCATTCTTTCTAATTTCGTCAACCGGGCCCACACACGCATCTTCTATTATCTCTTCTCGCTCTGTTTCACTCATGTCTTTCTCAAATAAACTCTCAAAATATTTTTCCAGCAATCCAGTATCATTCTTTCTTCATTCATGACCTCACCTTTTTCATTCCTAATCACTTTCATCAATGTATTCATATTCTTCCCTCGCGCTTCTTTGACGAGTTTCCAAAACAGTTTTATATTGTCTTGGAAACTTGCGCCGAATTGCTTCTCATATTTCTCCTTTTTCTCATTCTTCTTCCTCTCTATACATTCTTTAACTTTAGCTTTCACACACCTATACTTGTCCTTCATTTCTTTAACACGATCTTCTTTCATACCACCACTAGCTCTATTTGTTGCCTCTATTGCTAGGATATCCAGCCATGCTTTTTTCTTTTCCTCAACCATACTTCGAATTTCACCATCCCACCAGTCAGCTTTTTCACTTTTCTTACTTCTTCTTTTACTCACTCCGCATACGTCTTCAGCACATCTCACTACGTTGCTTTTAAATACCGACCATACATCGCTCACACTTTCCTCATTTACATCACTCCAGATTGTATCCAGCCGTTCACTCAATTGCTTTTTGTACATCTCTTTCACACGCTGCTCTTTCAATCTTTCCACTTTTATACGTACTAACTCAGTGGTACACGCTTTAATTCTGTGCCGCCAGCGTTTGACAAAATTCTATAGCTGAGATAGTTTACTATTAAAATTCTAATAACCTGTTTAGGCAAAGTATGGCTAGGTAGGCCAAATTAGGGCATCTTACGGTACGAACAATACCAAATATAGCTGTAAAAGTAGGTACTGAAAATATAATGTCTAATTTGCCAGTACCTCGGTCTGAAGCCAGCCTTAGCCCGCCTTACTCATAGTGAAAGTTCGATATTGTGCGGAACCAACATTGTTCTAACGTTGACTTGAATAATTTTTAGTTTGCCGTCCTTTGTGGTACATATTTGAGGGTACAAATCGATTCGATGATAGTCGAAATGTCTGTCTTTCTACAACATTCTCTTTTGTATATTACGAAATTATGTAAGATAAATGTAACCGTTAGTTCCAGATCTAGTAATTTAGGTACACCATCACATTAGCGTAGCCCCAGGGTCCAGAGCGAGGGTATAGAGTCGCAACCGGGACAACGATAAGGCGATGATGATGATTTGCAAATCGTAACCTACCAAAACTCAGGCTCGACTAAGGTAAAAGTGGATACCTTTAATGACGCAGAAACGTTGCCTCAACCTTTAATGAACAACACGGGCCGAGTTAACGTGTCGCCCCTACACGGTATAACAGATACCCTCTCGCACAAAACGATTCGGTGCCTCTTATCTTTGCCAATCCATAAACATGAAGAATTCAAAGTTTGCCCATGTGTTGCCTTCCTCCTTTGATCCTGGTCCTTTATGAGGGACGTGAAAAAGCTGTACTCAGGGCCATCAAGGTGAAGGCCATCACGACATAATTATTGATATAATATTGGAATGTAACCTTTGTTATGGGACTCCATGGTTGCTTAAGATCAGACGGCATAGCTTCAATTTAATAGGCAACAATAAAAAAAAGAAACTGGCCAGTAATCGGCATGAAAGATTTGTATACATTATAAAATAATATTTAACGCGACTTAATCGCGTTAATGACCATTTTATGGAGGATTGGCCCTCCACACAGTCCCTTAGCGACCACGGCTGTTTCACTCTGGAAACCAAACAATTTACGGGCTGACCCCCAGGCTGGGCCCCTAAAGGGACTCAGTCTAGGCAGAGCGTGGCTACCCACCAAAACCACCATGGTGTTCCTCTATCCGATCCCATTGAATGGCGGGGTACCCGTGACCCCGCCAGCTACGTTAGCATTACTGACGCGACCCCGCCTGATGGCTGTTTCAAGTCTGCCAAAACGTCGTTAGTTCTGTATGAACCAGGATAGCGCTAGACTGATTAATCGATGATGATGAGCTAGTGTTAAATAATTAACACTTTCTATTTACTTTACTGTCATCGTCCTATGGCAATCAGCGCCACCATTAGCGCCCATTTCCCAAATCCATCTGAGACAGCAATCAAAAGCCCACTGAATCCGACACGTTACTCGGTAATAAAATACATAAAAGAGAAATTTTACATTTAGCCTTACAAGGAAAGAAAGGAGAATTAATTTTCTTTGAGCTGGGATTAAAACTGCGACACCCTAAATTATACCTGTGATATCTCTGTGTCGCATTGTTTCTTTTGAAACAATAAGATAGATTACAAAGAGAGACATAAAGAGAATAGACGTAGGCATAATTTATAGGTGTTTTATCAGGATTTAATGACTATTCTTATATAGTAGGTATGTACAAAATTGTTTCAAGGGCAGTAGTCTATGTTATAGAAGGTAGCTGAAGCGACATTTAACGAATTTAAGCAGAACTACGAAGGCGAGATCTAGAGAACGCGCAAGCAGTTTGCACACTAGACATTATTGTACTTTTTATTCAATGAAATTGACAAAGAACCAGGGTTCGAGGATATATATCAATGGATATATTTCAAGATATATATCCGATTTATATCCGATATATATCAACCTCGATTCGACGATATATATCAAATGTTTTTTGTGATATAGGTATTGCAATACAAAAATGGTTTAAAAAGAATATTATTTTTGCGTTAGTTACTGTATTTCTACTTCCCAAATGTAGATGGCGAGGGAGTAGAGTTAAAACATACTCCCTAATGGTAAGTTCTAATCTAAAAATGGCAACACTTCTGCCGGTATTAATGGCGTCAGTCCGTCAGTGGTGTCAATCAATCAATCAATCATTTATTTTGCGAAAATGGGTACAGTATTAGTATTATAAAAAAAGAAAATCTTATGTTTCTCCATAATCTACCGCTAAGGCATGCAAAATTTATATAATTAAAATAATTTCCATTAGAATTTAAAATAATCAACATAAATTAATGTCAAAAAAATAATAATATCACTCAAAGATATCAAAAAATAAAATAATAATAAAACTTAATATATAAAATATGACAATTAATTAATTATACATTTATCTTCCAAGTATTCCTTCACGCTGTAATAAACCTTTTCTAGTAATATATTTTTTAATTTTATTTTGAAGTCTAATATGTTATCCTGACAAAGATTCTCTGGGAGTTTATTAAAAATTCTTGATACCATACAAAAGATGCTTTTATTTAAATATGTGGTTTTATTTGGTATATTTTTTATTTTGTATTGATGGCGGCTGCCCTGGAACTTAGTAAAGAGATGCATATTCTTTTTTACAAATATAGCAACTTCTAAAATATAAATACTTGGAAGAGTTAGTAATTTAAGTTCCTTAAATATTGGTTTGCAACTGTCGGTTCTTTTTAACCTATAAATTGCCTTAACATATTGCTTTTGTGCTCTGAAAACATTCTCCCAGTCGGTGGAATTTCCCCAGAAGATTATGCCATAACGCAGTATTGATTCCGCATGTGCATGATATGCTGTTTCAACCGTCGGTGTATTGACTGTTTTAGAAAGCATGTACAAAGCGTAAGAACTTCTACTAAGTTTAGAGGTTATGTATTCAATATGTGATTTCCAATTAACATTGCAGTCTATATTCAAACCAAGAAATCTAGTAGTGTCGACTTATTTCATTTTAGTACCTAAGAACTCCGTCTCACAATCAATGTGAGGTCTATTTCTATTTCTAAACAACATAATACTTGTTTTTTCCAGATTAATTATTAAGTTATTGTTAGTTAACCAATTGACTATATTTGTAAGGGTTTCGTCTATAGTTCTTTTTAGGACATCATGATTTTTGTTAGAGAATACCACAGTGCTATCGTCTGCGAAAAGAAACATTGGTGAGTTAACGGCTTTTGGAAAGTCGTTTATATAAATAAGAAATAATAAAGGTCCCAAAACGCTTATCTGGGGGACACCATATTTTACATGTCTAAACTCAGATAGAAATGTAACTTCTTTCTTTTCTATTTTACATACTCTAGATATAGCAGTGGCTTGCTGACGGTTTCTCAGATATGACATAATTAGGTCTAGTGCATTACCTCGTATACCGCAAGCATTTAACTTTTTTTCTAGAATTTCATGTTCCACACAGTCAAAAGCTTTTTTCAGGTCCATAAATAAAGCACACACCGGTATGTTACAATCTACTTTAGTCATGACTTCTGAGAGAAATGCGTGTATAGCTTTGCTTATCGTTACGTTCTTCCTAAACCCTGCTTGCGCTTTCGAAATTATATTAAATTTTTCTAGAAAATTATACAAGCTTTCATGTATAATTTTTTCTAGCACTTTTGATAATACAGGAATAAGAGCTATGGGTCTATAACAAGACATATTTTCAGAGTCTTCTTTTTTAAAAAGTGGTTTTATTATAGTACGTTTCATTCTTGTTGGAAATATACCATTAGATATGCACAAGTTAAAAATATAACAAAGAATTGGTACTACTATATGACTAACACTTTTTAATACCTTGGTTGATATTTCATCGTAACCTGTGCTATTTGTATTTCTAAGTGATTGTATTACTCTTTGTACGTCTTGTGGTGTAACAGGGCTGATAAATATGGAATTACAGCAATTTAACGAGGTAATGTTATTAAATGAAGTCTTTTTATTATGATATGCCAATGTAGAATTATAATTAAATGTCATGTTGCTATTACGAGTCATTGCGGAATTATTATTAAATATCATTTTACGATGACATGTCATTGAAGAATTATTATTATTAGGTGTCATTGTACTATTACATGTCAGC
Source organism: Euclidia mi (assembly GCA_944739405.2). Classification (NCBI taxonomy): domain Eukaryota; kingdom Metazoa; phylum Arthropoda; class Insecta; order Lepidoptera; family Erebidae; genus Euclidia; species Euclidia mi. The sequence goes on along the minus strand of OX123181.2, from coordinate 91,197,095 downwards.
GTAGAGTTATTATTTAATGTCAAGTGATTATTGGATTTCAATTTACTATTTAGAATTAATGTTTCAATTTCGTCAATATAAAAATTATTAAAGCATTGGGCAATTCTTTTTGCATTTGTAATTGTATCCCCATTTACATTTATGCATGTGATATAATTTTTTGGTAAATTATATTTACTTTTATTAATTATATTCCAGCTTGCCTTGTTCTTATTTTGACTATTTGCAATGTAATGTTCATTTTGTGATTTCTTTGTAAGTCTTATAATTTTGTTAAGTTTACTGGCATATGTTTTAAGATTTATTCTGTCATTGTTATTTTTTGTCCTTCTATATGTTAAAAGTAAACTCCGTTTCCTCCTAGAACAGAGTTTAATACCTTTACTTATCCAGCTTTTTTTTTTGATTATGTACCTTCTTTATATCTTAACTAGCCAGTGTTTTGATCCCACGTAATAGGTGGCGAGCCTATTGCCGCTTATCGGGATATTTTGTTTGCCAGAGCCAAAATATATTGTTTGTATTAATATTAATATATTGTTTCATTTTCGCTAGTCATGTTGAAATATTCGTAGAGATTACATATTATAACATTAGGTGTGACTCCGAAACAAAACGTCGTATCCTATTTTGAAACAAATAAATTTATTTGAAGTTGACTAATCTTTGCTTTAATATTAATATACATACATACATACATAGACTCACGCCTGCTTCCCTGAAGGGGTAGGCAGAGGCATATTAAACGCCCACTTTTCGCCGGTGTTTTGATCCCACGTAATAGGTGGCGTGCCTATTGCCGCTTACTTTACTCGATCAAATTTTTAAAAAATAATGGTTTGTTAGACCGAATCTCATGCAATACTTTGTCGATCAACTAAAGTATGACCAATAGCTCTAATGGTACCCTGCACACATGTATAAAAAACTGCCATTAACAACACGCCACCTAACAGTCTTAAAGAGCCTGGAAACTTTCCCATTCACATTATTCAATTACTTGCTGCGTGCCTAAGATCCTTTTTATAGAAATTAATATATAACCATATGAAAACAAATTATTCATAAAAGCACAATATGACGCCACGATTCACGAAACTTTTAGAACGTTCACGAAACAGAATTAAATAACCAACAAAACGTCCAGGTAGCGACAAGACGATATTTTTAAATTAAAACAAGATTAAAACAGGAAAAAGTATTTGGCTGTGAAATAAGTAATCTCGGAACAGACAAAGACATTTTGATGAAAAACTGAAGGGAAGATGAAAAAAAAACATTGGAAATTAATTTCCTCGCCTTTCAAGTTTAGTTCGTCATTATATTGAAAGATTTTGTCACAATATCGGACTAACGGCTGAAGAGCCTTATGCAGGTCTTGAACTCTATTGATACTCCAATACGTGTCAATTTAGCATGGCATGGATACAGCTTTACTGCATGTCAGAGGTATCGTCGTCTAGCACAAAGGGCATCGTTTATAAGATTAAATTTACTAAGTAATATATTGATGTTTAGAAAAAATATTAGTCAATTTTCCCATATCCCATGGTAAGTATAAATCATGTAGCTATTGGAGAATTTACAAACATTCAATCAACGAACTCTTAGTAAATAGACTACACCCAGACTGAAAACAACTAAGGTAACTGCACCAGTGATGGACGGTTTAAGATCGATGAAGTACGTATAAAATTTCCAAAAAAAAAAGTTGTGGGCCGATTCTTGCAATGGCTGTAGATAAAGTTGGTTATGGTTTTTTAGCATCTAATAAGAGAATACTACATTCATTCTAGTAATTTCCATAAAAATAAAATTACGAATAAAATTGGCTTAAAATTATCCAGTAATGGACAAGTCATACACCAATGACTGACACCTAGTTATGGACAGTGTTCCGGTATTGGACACCTAGTGATAGACACTTGATAGATACAAATAAATAAAAATATTGTTTGTTTAGAAACAAATTTTATTTGCTATTACGTATTCTAAAATAAAAGTTCTTATTAATCATAAAATAAAGTACTGTAAGAAAGATCTTGTTTGTAGTACCTACAGTAATGGAATGAACCAGTGATGGACACCCCAGTAATGAACACGTCTGTCCATTACTGGTAAAAAGCTTTATAAAGTCATGGAAAAAAGATATTTCATTGACTTCGAGAAATAAATCTAGAATCGACTAAAATCTTTAAAAAAATGCCCTGCACTAGTAATCGACACAATGTCCATAACTAGGACATGTCATAATAACAGGTACTAGTCATGGACATAGCAAAAAAAGAACAAACCACGTTGTTGTTTGCAATACATTTAATTAAGATTGTTTGGAAAAGAGGTTAATTCAGCCACAAACTTATTATTTATTCATTATTACCTTAATTGAATTGTCAAAAAAAACTCATCTGCAACATACCTCGCTATCAAACTCACTTAAAAAACGATATCATTGGTGACACGTGCTGTTTATCTTTCCACCAGTTTGAAACTGAACCACAGACATACATCAGCTGTCAATATTTTGACACTTTAATCCCTTTTCTCTGTGGTAAAATATTGCCAGGTAACAAAAGCGTTGTAGAATCCTTATTTTTTAGGACTCAATCAATAATGTTCATAACTGGTACGCTGTCCATTACCGGTGCACTTACCTTATTAAAATTAGTGAATCACACAAATTGTTGGCTTGGGGATCGAACCCACAACACAAGACGCAATGTAAAACCATAGTTTTTACTATGGTAAAACGGTGAGTCGGCTGAATAAACCACTGCACCAGGCGTACAAAAATCAGACTTGTAAGTGTGTGTATATTATTTAACGTATGGAGGTGTACAATCTGTATAAGCATTTGAAGTTTGTAAAATTACACACAGATAACCTAGCAGCTAGTCTAACTTCCTTCGACCGATCCTTGTGTATGTATAAATCATGTAGCTGCCACTGGAATATTTTAAAGACGGCTGGCGTTTGGTAAAACAAACAGAAAAACCTATGCTATTTTACATTGGAAGCTTGATTCCGTTGACACCAACGCAAATTTCAATATTCAATAACGCCACTCGTTACCAATAACTTGTATCGCACTCAGCATTCAAATCTCCGTACTTCAAACGTACATTCCTCGCATCCCAACCTGAAACCGAAATAGGCGGAAAATAATGACGTTGACAATAATTTGACGCAACGGGGATGTTTTTGGACTCTTTTTATTTATTTATTTATTTATTAAAACTTCATACACATCGAGTGTACAGGCGGACTTAATGCCAAGGGCATTGTCTCACAGTCTACCTTTGAGTGGTGTAGAGAGAGAAAGGTAGGTGTATTGTATACTGAATAAATTACGGTGATCAAAATTGTTACATATAGAATATATTATAAAATACATACATAATTATATAAATACATTATATACATAATAATATATACATAAGCATATATATATATATATATATATATAAATAAATAAATAAATATAACCATATATATTAGAATATTATAACAACTAGATGAGATAATACAATGTTATTCTATGATGTTACTGCTGCCTTAGCCAACAGGAGCTCCTTAATCGTAGACTTAAACTTGTACTTTGTATCTGACGTCCTGATCTCGAGCGGGAGGGCATTCCATAGAAGAATAGATTGAATTGAAAACGAAGAGTGTACAAAAGCAGAATTGTGAGAAGGTACTGAGAGTAGAAGATTATGAGAGGAGCGAAGGTTTAGGTCGTGGTTGGAACACAGGTATTGAAAGTGAGAAGTTAAATACTCAGGGGAGGTATGGGACATAAGGATAGTATAAAGAGTAGTGAGAGCACGCAAGCTGCGTCTTTGACGAATAGGAAGCCACTTCAATTGAGAACGATAAGCAGATATGTGATCATACTTACGAAGATTGAAAATGAATCGAATGCAGTTATTGAGAAGACGATCAAGTTTATTGAGTAGATCTGCATTCAGGTCGTAGTAGCACACATCAGCATAGTCGATTAAAGGAAAGATTAAAGTTTGCACAAGCATCACTTTAGTCTTGGATGGGAGAAAGTTCTTAAGACGGTAGAGTGCGCGTAAAGTACCAGTGACTTTTTGACTTACCTGAGTTACTTGAGTTCGCCAATTAAGCGAAGCATCCATATGAAGCCCAAGATTTTTAACAACTGGATGCAAGTCCATGTTAGTGCAGTTAAAGATAATGTTAGGCAAAGAGGAAACATCCAGTCTTTTTAGCATCCATTGGCTACCCAGGATAATGGCTTGGCTCTTAGTAGGGTTAACAGTTAGCCCGAACTTGTCACACCAATTTTGTATGGCTGCTAGGTCCTTATTTATTTTGTCTATTGCCACTGATACGCACTCCAGATTTTCTTGAGCATATATCTGCAAGTCATCGGCATACAAGTGATACGCACACTGAAGATTTTGAGTTATGAGATTTATAAAGAGAGAAAATAAAAGAGGAGAAAGAATACCGCCTTGAGGAACGCCAGCACTAAGTTCACACCAACTTGAAGATGAATCGTCAATGTGGACAGATTGCTGACGACCTCGAAGATAACTTGAGAACCAATCCAGAGCTCCAGATGAGACCTTGAGATAGGAGAGGATGGATAAAAGGATATCGTGACTGACGGTATTGAAGGCATTGGAAAAGTCAATCAACACCAAGACTGTGACTTTGGTGTTCTCCATGCCTTCACGAATATCGCCAGTCACTTTAAGGAGAGCGGAAGTGGTGCTGTGTCCAGGCCTGAAGCCTGATTGCAAAGGACTTAATAAGTTATTTCGGTATACAAACCGAGCCATTTGTTTGTGCACACAGGCTTCAAGCACTTTGGACAGGAAAGGGAGAATGGATATTGGACGGAAGTGGTTAGGAAGGGAAGGGTTTGAGACTTTGGGCAGAGGGATGACGTAGGCTTTACGCCACGAGAACGGAAAGGAGCCAGACTCAAGGGAGAAATTAATTATGTGGGAGATAGCCGGCAGGAGAGGATCTAGGATGGTAGTGACCATACGACGACTGATATTGTCGTATCCCACGGCATTTGATTTAATGGAAAGGATTATCTTTTTGATGTCATCCGGAGACTCTGGAGAAAAATGAAAAGCTTCAATATCAGGTTGTGTTAAACCAGCTAGGTAGTTAATAGTGTCGCACTTGGTCTGATGATCCAATGGGGTAGAAGTAGAGAAATGTTTATTGATATCATCCAGACCAAGTGAACCATGGATGTCAACACGCTGCTGTCTGCCAATACCTAGCGTTCCAAGGAACTTCCAGATATTGGCAGGTGAAGAAAAAGTAATGTTATTGAGAATATGTCGGCGTTTGGCGTTGCGTACCATCTGGTTACACCGATTCCTTGCAGATTTGAAAAGCGCCCAGTTCTCGTCACATCGGTCCCTTATATATTTCCTGAACGCTCGATCTCTACGCCTCATGGCCATCCTAATACCAGTCGTGATCCAGGGTGCAGGAGGTCGTTTCAGCTTCACCCGCCTCACTGGGGCATGGACATCATACAATTGACAAACATTGTGATTGAAGATATGAATCTTCTCGTCGATGGAAGAAGCAGATAACATGCTATCCCAGTTAAGCTCGGAAGCGTCCTGACCCAGTTTTGTCACATCCAAGCGACCAAAGCAACGCATGTGCACAACTTTAGGTGGGGATTTGGGAGGCTTAAGGCGATAGGACAGGAAGACAAGGTCATGACGGGAGAATCCGGGAGCAGGATGTTGACCATGGGTTGAGACCAGGGAAGGGGCAGAGGTGAGGATTAAATCAAGCCACGTATCCTCCCCGTTGCTGTTATGGTGAGTAGCTTGCAAGGGAATAACGTGGAGGCTGGCTGACTCTAGAATTTCGAGGAGTTTACGGGAACGACTGGACTGAGGGGAAAGGAGATTAGTGTTAAAATCGCCCATAATGATGTGATGAGAATACTGTGACCCTAAAGATTCCAGAATCGGCTCGAGACTGGAGAAATAATCGACAGAAGGAGGACAATAGACGACGCCAAGGACAGCTTTAGCTCCCTTGACATCAATTTCCAAAAACAAGTATTCCGCAGGTGAAGAAGTTGGTAAAGAAGACGTGAGAATTTTATGAGGAATATTACTGCGGAGATATATGGCAACTCCGCCCCCTCTCCTACCAATTCGGTCATTACGAATTAAAATAAAGCCAGGGAGAGAGAACGAAGTAGAAGGAAGTAATGGTTTCAGCCAACTCTCCGAGATCAGGACGGCATGTACATTGATATCTGAGACAAGATCTATGAGGTCAGTATGGTGAGATGGGATGCTTTGGGCATTTATATGAATAGCATTGAATGTCAATTTAGCCTGATTAGTAAACGACTGTCGCAGGCATTTGTCCAAGGTGTCGTCTACGGAGCAGAAACTGTCAGTATCAGAAGAACTAGCTGACTCATTGGCAGACAAAAATGTATCTTCATCATCCATAATACTTAGTAGAAATGTTATAATATATATAAATATAAAAAAATAAATATATATAAAATAAATATATAATCTATCCGATAAAAATATATTACAATACTTAGTGAATTCAGTAAAATTATAATTATGTACACTACAGGCATCTCTACACCACCCGCCAGCTCACACAAACGAGTAATATTACGATAAAAAAATATATGGATACAATATTTTAAAGAAAGCACAAAAAGGTTTCTGAGCGTAACAGCTATCTTAACAAACGTCAAACGTCATGTACGTCACTTTGATTTGGCAGCTATTGCGGTGAAATAGTATACAATGTTTGTATTGTTTAAAATATGGTTTAAGCAGCAAACAAAAGGAATCAAAGAGCAAATTACGTAATACAACAAAATAAATGAAATAAGTGATAGTAAAAAATAGTAATGCGAATAACAAATAGCGCTATTTACGTGCTTTCGAGTTTGACGTACCAGCCACACCGACGCCGCCTTTGACCGCAGACAATCCTGAATCAATCTTGGGGTACTTCAGCGTCAACGAGTTCAGCTCTTCCAATGCGACGACCCTGTGGCGAATGCCATCGGATGCCTTTATTACAATCGCGCCGTCCTGGGTCCAGCAGGCGCGCATGCCGAAGTGTTCGCGAGCTTTACTAAATATGGCTTGCCTTGGTTTCGTCAGGAACTCCTTCAAAGAAACCGATGTACCCTTCAAACGTGTCTTGGCCCTCCACACTGCGGATCTGAAGTCAACACCCGAGAACCAGACCAATACGGGCCGGGGACGGCCGTTGCCAGGCATACCTATCCGATGACAAACATTGATACCTTCCGTCTTTACATTTTGAAGCTCCATCCCGTGAATGATCTTCAGCACCGCTGCCTTGCAGTCCTCCTTATCTACTTCAGGGATTTCACACCTTTCTTTGTAAAAGCCCCATGTCAGTTCAACGCGTTGGCTTATCCTACCTGTGAATACATGCGTTCGCGTGTGCGCACACAATGTGATTGTAATTTTATATTTATTTCACAGTTTTGTCTAGCGTTTTAAGCTTATTTTAGCGTTGGATCAATGATCAAGTTGTGGTGTTTTCAAAGTGCTTTTAGCTCATTAAAATGGTTTTGTAAGGCTTTTAATAACTACTAATACAGACTAATTTGACTTTAATTAGTGTTGTGATCTAAACTCATAAATAAAGATGAAATAAAAAGTAAAAGATTTGACTTTATCTAATACTTATTACCAATTAAACTGGCCATGGGGATGACAGCTCTAACTATACACTGATCACATGACACGGAATTAGCTATACCTACTTACCAAGGTAGGTACCTATAGGCCTTATATTCGATCCTTATTCTCTTGTCTTTTAACTTGTTTCACATACATAATACAGTAATTTTTGTACCCTACTCCAGTCTAATAGAAAGTGAATGGACATAACCTATAATTTCACACTATAGAACATAAAAATACGATCACAACAAAACCAATACAAACATTCGAATACTTAGTCTGAATACGCAGTCATACTACAGAATCCCAAACTATAAAACATGATCTAGAAAAACTATAGACTACCTGTAAAAATGTTATTTCACTTTCAAAAGAAATAAATCATAAATTTTATTTGGCTAATATAAAATACGTATTTTATTCACGTCTTCGTTTGTCGTATAAGTTTGAAAGGCACCGGTGTGCCACAACATTGGAAAATTTTCAACCAATAAATTGAATTTTTGCAAGTGACATCGAAAACACATTGCAGTATTTCAGTCGGAGTTACAGCTTGCCAATATATGAATTGATTCTTCATCTATTCTGTGGTTCTCGAAGCAATTATGTTTAGAATAGTTCCCTTGAAGTGAGTTTTGCGGATGCTGTGGTTTCTGTACGAAAGTGCTTATAGCAGTGCCGAAATATCTACGTGGTACGTTTATCGCGTTATATTGTACATAGATACATCTAGTTGTCAAATTTATTTATCTAAGTATAAAATGAAGTCGCATCATAATGCGACTTATATAAATAAGATCGTCATATGAATAAGATCGTCGTTATATACTGAAAGAGATCGTGGCCGAATCTTAAGTCGAACAAAGTGCAAAAGAAATCTTGGTAATATTTGGAAGTGACATTAACCCCGGGCTCTTGGCCCTTCTAGACAGGCTTACAAAGTGCTGAAGTAGGCCGCGAATGCTTCTATACAGAAATGCTCTTGAACCTTATATAGTCTATCCGAATATTGTTACTGAACGATTGCAATGCTAACCAGCAAGAGTACACGCTGTCATGGATAAATACGTAAAACTGAATACGTTTTAGCGTGACATCTTATGGTAAAGCTTGGAGTCTAAAATTGTAATAATGGTACCAGCGGAACGATTTTTTTACGAATCTTCGACTAGACTATATGGGACATTTGTACACATTTAACTACTAACCGGCAACGATGATTTCCTTACCTTAAAAATACTACTGAATCATCGCTCCATCAGGCAATATCTATTCCGACACCATTCACTAATCTTTTAGAATTAATAATTTCTAAGTTGATTGCAACTCATCTCTAACGATAATAGTGGTTAAAGATGGATTTTAAATGCAAAATGGCTTATATTTAAATCATTTTCTATTATAATATTTCAAGTCAAGCAAATGTTCAATAATTTAAATTTTAATGCATAGCACGTATTACAAATGAACTGTTAAAAGTCTAATCTTTTGTAGTAAATTTCACATCATTTATCTATGTCTGATATTTTTTAAACATGCATTATCTAGAGTAATAGTAAAAGACTTAGCTGAACACAAAATATATTTCTTTTTGTATACAAAACTATTCGCAGTAATTTTTCTTCATTCAACGTAGAACCATTTAGCAAATGTGCTATCACATGACTTTCTTTATAGTAATTCATGGCCTAACCGACCGCAACGTTTAATAAAATCTACATAATTTAGAAAAAAATAAATAAGATGTTCCATAAATATGGTTCTTAAGCCAAGTGTACACTTGAGAATTTGTTGCGCAAAACATAAAAAGAGGACTTGATATCATCATCGTCCTACCGTTATCCCAGTTGACTCCAAGATTTTTAACTTTGAAGCCTGGGGTACGCATGCTGGTCCAATCAGACTGGAGGCAGACAGAATATTAGCTTTGCCACAGAACGACTGTCGTCTGACCTTCGCAACCCATAGGGATAGCGTTATTCCATTATTTAGGCCAGTGTCAGTATTCAACGATATTGACTCCCGTAAGACAGAGTTCTTCATGATAGCCGAAACCAATTGCTTAACGTGCTTTAACTTCACGCTAAGCCGTCAATTTAGCTAGTCAGCGATAATTAGCAATCTAATGCGCAAATAAGTTTAAAAGGATGCCGTGCGCACTGTGGGTTTAAAGCCATGTATTCACTAGGGGACAAAGTCGCTCGACTTATCGCGAACAGGCGCAGGACATTTACGTGCGACTGTCCCGCGACATTGTCGACCGACATTTCGCTCGTCCACATACCGGCATTGTGATCAAGATGAAGCCTAAGTGTTAACATAAACTATGTTAACACTTAGGCTTCATCACTTTGGTAGTGTGCACCAACGAAGTGTGCTATAATCGCGGGTAGTCACGGAACAAATAGCAACACACGTCCTCACAAGTCAAATGCCGTCGAAAACTGTCGAGGGACACGAAGTCGCGCAAGGTCGACGCTATCGGAGCGTCGACAAGCGACTTGTTCCCCGACACGTAGATGTCGCCTGCGATGTCGGGCGATGTCCCCGGCGACGTCGCTCAACACGTAGAATTCATTTCAGGCGACAAGGTCGCGGGACAAATGTCCCCTAATGAATACGTGGCTTAAGCCATGTATTCACTAGGGGACAAAGTCGCTCGACTTATCGCGAACAGTCGCAGGACATTTACGTGCGACTATCCCGCGACAATGTCGACCGACATTTCGTTCGTCCACATACCGGCATTGTGATCGAGATGTCGCCTAAGTGTTAACACAGTTTCGTTGGTAGTGTGGACCAACGAAGTGTGCTATATTCGCGGGTAGACGCGGAACAAATAGCAACACACGTCCTCATAAGTCAAATGCCGTCGGCAACTGCCGAGGGACACGAAGTCGCACAAGGTCGACGCTATCGGAGCGTCGACAACCGACTTGTCCCCCGACACGTACATAGATGTCGCCTACGATGTCGGGCGATGTACCCCGCGACGTCGCTCAACACGTAGAATTCGTGTCGGGCAACAAAACACGTACCTACGTGTTTTGTTGTCGAAGCTAAGCGCGCCTCGAGGCGCTAACCTCGCGCCGCACTAGAGCGAAGATTAGTATTGTATTATGATTTATGACGAGTCTATTCTGTCAAACAGAGCCCCGGCCTTAGCCTGTTTTACAATACAGTACGCGTTCTGTTTTAGGAAGCTTTTAAGCTCGATACCATCTGCATGGCAGTCTGTTTGTGTCTTGACTAGACCATCACTGCCTCTAAACAGGCCTTGACAATTGATGACTAATATTCAGTTTTAATATCTCATACAGCCAGTGCTCTGAAAAGGACATTAAGCCGTTGCTTCTGCGTGCGATCTCTTTCTAGTAGTCAGATATACTGCGCAATAAAAATAAATAGATTATGAGGATGAGGAAATAGAGAGTACGCTTATCTTTGCACGCTTTGGACTATAAGGAATAAAAAAAATATAAATACATAGTTAAAAGGTTTCTATTATTATACTTTCACAGCCATGTGAATGTAAGTGAGTACCTAGCTTTACAATAAAACTCCAGGAATATTAATATTATTTATATGTGGGCTAAATCAGGGAGGTGGTGGTGGTATTATTATATGGAACTGTTGTTTGCTTTCTTTGCTTTAATTTAATTCATCATGACGAAGCAGGGTTGTCACTTTTCATCATAATACATGCAATCAATTCTTTGTTAGCTACATTGTAACGTATGTCCGGTACTTAGCGCGTTTGCGTCACAGTACCGCCCATACGCTCGGCCAATCAGAGAAGGCCATCGTCCGCTCTCGTGAGTTTTGCCCATATTTGAAAAAATAAACAATCTAAAAGTGTATTTCTCTAGTTATTCCGTCGCCTCGATCCTGGATAATAAACCTAAAAACGACCTACGGCCCTATGTTAACGTAACGATTAACAGTTTACCTATTTGTGGATTGCTCGATTCCGGTTCAGCCATTACAATTTTAGGTAACAACTCCCATCTGGAGGTAATTACTAAAACCGGGTTAGAAATACAGCAGTGTCACAACACTAATTCCATTCGGACCGCGAATGGAAATATCTTGTTGCCGCGCGGTCTTATCAACTTACCCACTACTTTTAATAATCAAACCCACTTATTGAAAGCTCATATTATTCCAGAAGTTACAAGTAATTTAATTTTAGGCATCGATTTCTGGAAACTATTTAAATTACTGCCTAACCATATCGCATCGGTATGCATGTCTAAAACATTGCCGTGTAGTGTGTTAAGTGAAAATAAGCTAAGTAACACTGACGTATTGCAATCTTTTAGTGAGTTGAGTGAGTCACAACAAAGAACGGCTAAGTTAATTATAAAGCAATACGAGTCGATTTCTACTGAAAAAACCGGGTTAGGACGAACTCACTTAATAGAACATGCAATAGACACTGGCGATTCTGCGCCGATACGCCAAAGATATTATAGGTTACCGCCGGCGAAATTAAAAATATTTTTTGACGAATTAGACGAAATGCTTGCATTGGGAGTGGTAGAAAAATGCGAAAGTCCGTGGTCGTCACCAATTTTACTAACGCCTAAGAAGGACGGTAAACTAAGGTTTTGTTTAGATAGTCGGAAACTTAATTCTATTACTAAAAAAGACGCGTACCAGCTACCTTACGTATCCGAAATTTTAGACAACCTTAGGAACGCTAGATATCTAAGTAGTATAGACTTATCTAAGTCCTTTTGGCAGACGCCTCTTCGCGAATGTGATCGTGATAAGACTGCGTTCTATGTGCCTACTAGAGGAACATTTAGATTTGTGACTATGCGGTTTGGTTTAACGAATGCGCCTGCGACACAACAGCGTTTGGTGGATCACTTGTTTACGAACAGTCCTGAGTTCGAAAACTCTGTATTCGTTTTTTTAGATGATATCGTGCTAATATCGCCATCTTTTAATGCTCATGTGTCACTATTAAATAAAGTATACGAAAAATTAAAATCGGCCAACCTTACAATAAACTTAGAAAAATCTAAATTCTTCCGTGATGAACTGAAGTACTTGGGCTACGTAGTGAACTCTAAAGGATTACGAGTAGACCCATGTAAGGTGGAAGCCATTCTTCAATATGCTACGCCTAAGAATAAAAAATAAGTCAAAAGGTTCTTAGGCATTGCATCAAGGTATCGGCGATTTATACCTAATTTCAGTACTATTGCCGGTCCTTTGAACAAACTTACTTCTACCGGTAAGAAAGCTGCACCATTTCAGTGGTCGGTGGAAGCTGATGACTCGTTTTGTAAACTAAAACAATTGTTAAGCTCCGCACCAATATTATCGTGTCCCGATTACGAGAAACCTCGGTATCGGTGGGTTACTTACACAAGAAATAGATGGCGTGGAACTACCTATCGCTTACATGAGTAGGTCACTAAATGCACAGGAACAAAACTACAATATAACAGAACGGGAGACATTAGCAGTTCTAACAGCCCTCGAATATTGGCACTGTTATTTAGATAACGGGTTAAAGTTTGTTGTGTATACTGACCATTCCGCACTGAAATGGTTCCTAAACTTGAGCAACCCGACTGGTAGATTAGCTCGGTGGTCGGTTCGTCTGTCAGCCTTTAACTTCGAAATAAAGCATCGGCGCGGCGCAGATAATATTATAGCCGATGCGTTATCACGATCCCTACCTGTAAATATAATTAACGCGAATAATAATAACGTGAATGACCCTAATGTTGACACTGATCAATGGTATTCAGCCACCTACAATGGTTGTTTATCTTCGCCTAATGACTATCCAGACTATTCTATTTAAAATAATAAATTGTATCGTTTGATTAAATCTAGGTGTATGCTACGTAAGGAGTTCGAATGGAAAGAAGTACTACCTTCTTCTGATCGAAATAATGCCATATTAGAGAACCATGCCGAAAGCACTTCGGGGCATTTCGGTATATATAAAACTTACAAGCGCTTAGCACTGCGTTACTATTGGCCCAAAATGCGCGATGACATAGTTAAGGTCATAAAATCTTGCGACACTTGTATCGCGCACAAACATCAGAACCATGCACCATTGGGAACCATGGGACGACCCAAAGTGTGTTCACGAACCTTCCAAACCATTAGTGTAGATTTGGTGGGGCCACTACCCGTCACAAGAAAACAAAACGCCTACATCTTTGTAGTAACTTGTTGTTTTAGTGTCTACTTTTTCCTATCAGGCGCGCAACTGCTGAAATAATAACTAATATTTTGGAAGAAAAAATATTTATATATTGTGCAAGTACAAAATCCCTAATCTTCATTATACTCCTAAATATTCCCCACATGTCAATACGGTCGAACGCTATAATAAAACCATTGGTTCTACCTTAGCGGCGTTTGTAGGAAATGACCAGAGATTATGGGACACTCTCCTACCTAAGGTGCAGTTTGCATTAAATACTGCAGTTAATGAAGTCACGGGCTATACACCTAGTTTTTTAGTCTATGGACGTGAATTAGTTCCAGGCGGCTCACACTATGTCGACACGGACGCTGATGATATAGTATACATACCTAGGGACGATTACGCAGAAAACATAGGTCACTTATCAGGCATATTTGACAAAGTTCAGGCACTCCTCATTCAAGCTCATGCTAGGAATTCCCAAACGTATAATTTACGCCTTAAACCAGCTGAGTTTAATGTGGGAGACACTGTGTGGAAAAGGACTTTTTATCAGAGCGACAAGGATAAGTACTTTTGTAAGAAACTAGCCCCTAAATTCGTGAAGTGCACAGTGATTAATAAAAAGTCGCCTCTCGTTTACGAGTTGTCGGACGCGTCTGGAAATTCTATTGGGTTTTGGCACATTAAGGACCTAAAACTTATACACTATGGTGCCTAACTATTTGTTACAAACCGTGGAAGACTTTCCCTTCCTTCTCTCTATATGCCGTCTTAGCTTGGACAGTAGCGGACTCATAGACCTAACGCAGCTAGTCGGATTTTCCTTGTTAGCCACGTAAAATCCTCTCCTAAGGCGGGCGGTATTGTAACGTATGTCCGGTACTTACCGCGTTTGCGTCACAGTACCGCCCATACGCTCGGCCAATCAGAGAAGGCCATCGTCCGCTCTCGTGAGTTTTGCCCATATTTGGTTACGCGCCAACACGAACTGATGGAGGGCCCGGTATATAAAGGGGGCAGACAGAGAGGCCGGCACCGCTACTCTAACGTCGCTTCTACTACCTACCTACTATAACTAAGCGTACCTACTGACCCTACGTCGTATCTTAGTGTATCCTGGTCCCAGCTACGGGTAAGCACTACATTTACTGCGTTAGCGTACTGCCCATCTCTCTACCTGCTAGCTGAGGCCGGCTGACGCCGCCTGCCTGACTCTATTGGTTGTGGCTCTCCTAATGCTGCTTTCCTTCAGGTTCCAGGTCCACCTTAAGGCTCCGGGCTAGTCTACCTAGACCGCTACACTTTCCTGCATCGCCATCGGCGTCACCTCTGCCGAAGAATCTGGCCTGCCTGCTCATCATACTCGCACCGCCGGCGCCTGCCAGCTGAGCCAACGTCAGCGAGGACCTGCACCGCTACGCGCAGCCCTTCAAGCAACCTGCCCTGCACACTACCGGAGGGAACAGCGTGGGAGACTGCAGCCCTTAGTGTTCAGGCCACACTCGTGGCAAGGGAAGTGAGACAATACTCGGCGAATAAACGCATAGAACCTTTTCTGCGTTTTACTTCCAGAACCCGTTACAACGTAGACGACTAATTTTAAATAGTTTTATTTTAAATGTGCACCTGAATAATACGTCATCATATAACCGTAGGATGTGTCTTCTATATAATGCCTTACTACCTAAACACCGTTTTGAATTGGATACATTTAATGATAGACTGTTGACTTTTATAGTATATTTATATATATTTTTATAGACTCGCGCCTGTATCCCTGAAGGGGTAGGCAGAGGTGTAATATTACACCCACATTTCGCCATGAATTGTTAGGTCCCATGTAACAGGGGGCGAGCCTATTGCCATTACCGGGCACTTCACCAGACTCCGTGCTGCTACTGAGAAATCGAAAAAACCCAGTAATAATTTGCCCGACCCGGGAATCAAACCCAGAACCTCCGATTAGCAGTCGTATACGCTATCCACTGGACCACGGAGGCAGTCACTTTTAAGTACAATGTTGAACATATTATGGCACAGGACTACTGATACTAAGTAGGTATACTACTGACACAGCGATGACATGCATTTTAAAGACTGCATTAAGTTAATACCAATTTAAACCAATAATATCCATCCAAAGGTTGCCTGGTAGAAATCGCTGTTAGCAGTAAGGCCGCCCGTTGTACTATGTTTGTAAAATGATCCGTTTTTAATGTCCAACTTAGTGTACAATTAAGTGTTAAATAAATAAATAAGTTAAATAATTAGTTCCTTTTCTTATTATAATTTTTCGCAATACCAATTAATGTAATGATCTTGATGTATACACATACATGGGAATGTAGTTTAGTGCCTTAATTCCATTGATAATATGTATATCTTTTTCAACACGTGCTAGGTTCTGACATGAGTCTTTTAATAAATAATACATTTAATAAAGACATGTTTTATAATGATCAATGAACTCATGGCGATATGATGTTATTGCTTGTAGCGCTATACCATTTCAAGTACCTATAGGTTGGACGGGTATAAACACGAAAACAACGTCAACATTGATACAGAATATAATACAAAACGCTATATTTATGTCTCATAAATGCCTACTCGGTGTTATTAATATAATAAGCCACCTATTTCACTATTGCTTTATTTATATTTTAGCTCTATTTTTATTAAAAAAGAAACACACGCAAGTAAAAACGAACATTTTTGAGGCAGAAATTATAATATTTTCGTGGACAACTCTACAAAATGTCGACTGATCAATTGAGGTAAATAGCTGTTCTCTAGGTCATCAAGTGAGGGCCATCATGCCATTATTATTGACATGTTACTGGTATGATAACTTTTGCTATGGGACTCTATGACTGCTTAAGATCAAGCAGCATGGAGTCATTTTGATAGGCAACAATAATGAGAAAAATAAAAAAACGGCTGCCATTATTTTAGCGATTTTAAGATTCTAACTCGCGACTCTAGTGGCGAAAAGAAGTTGTCTATGTACGACTCTTTTACAGTTCACTACTACTTTTGAAATTTTTGACAGAGCCAATACAATAACCACCACAACCTCGAAGCGAAGTTTTATTTAAAGCTGTCAAAGTGTAGTAGACAACTTCTAAATTTCGCCGCTAGAGGAGCGCGGATAATCTTTGCATTGCCAATAGTTTCGCTTACTTCAAAACAAACGTTCTCACTGCGTAGAATGCGTATCGCTATACATACATATTTTCTACCCCTGTGTCATTATTGACGTGGGCTTTACTATTCCACCATCTCTTGTATGTGTAGCCTATTATAAAGCCATCTGAATATATATCATTTTTGCATTATTGACTGAATGACAAACAACGCACGACCGAAACTATGGGGGCGCGAGGAGTTGAAATTTGATGTCCGTATGGATTGAGGAGGCACTTCAGATTTAAAAAGGAAGCTCGCCCCCTTATTTAGTTGGGAAGTAAATAATTTTGTAAGCCGAATTCTGAAATTTGTAGTAAAATATGTGTAAAGTTATATCAATGTGAATGTGGCTCCTCAATACAAACATCTGAATTGAGGAGCCACCTGAAACACGGAAAGTATTTCATGTATATTTTTGAAAATGTTGTATCATTTAGTAGCAATTGTGTATAATGTCTACTAAAAAGCTGAGCCCAGTACTGTTTATATTCAAGAACATACAATACTTTTAATGTGGCTCCTCGATCTATACACAAGAGCGTGAATTGCCATGAAAGTTGTTGGTCA
The DNA here is from genome assembly GCA_944739405.2 of Euclidia mi. Lineage (NCBI taxonomy): Eukaryota > Metazoa > Arthropoda > Insecta > Lepidoptera > Erebidae > Euclidia > Euclidia mi. Next base: position 91,179,440 of record OX123181.2, on the reverse strand, counting down.
ATTTATATTCCACTCTAAAGACATTTAGTAGTAAGTGTGTTTGAATTTGTAGCATATGTACAAAGTAGTAGAACTGAGTGAATTTAATAAATAAACGCATTTTATTTGGCTCCTCAATCGTGACGTCTGCATGATATATAATTGACTGTACCTACCTGAGATCAAAAGGGAATAAAATACCAGAGACACTAACATTTAGTATAAATGTCTACTAAATACATATGCACAGATCAACATTGTATATGTTCGGTATCTGAAAAAAAAATTACTTCTGAATATTCCTTACGAATTTGCTATTAAGGGTGACCATGTTATATGAATCAAACTAGAATGATACATTTTTTAAATTTAATTTTTCGTCAATATTCGGTACAAAGATTCTTCATAAGTTTAGGATATTTAGTACCTAGTCTATTTCGACATAAGAGAATGAATTAATATTGGTTGGTCGGTGCTTTTATGAATTTTACAGTGAGAATCATAATCGTCATAACAAAACATCTCATCATTCGCTGGGTAGTGACATTTATAGTGGCCCATGCCAGCTTCGCTAATCGCAGGGATAAATTCAATAACGCCTATTAAAGTATATAAGCTACTTGAAATCATTATAGTTTCTGGTACCTCGTTTACTCGAAACCTCGTAGGAACATTTAGTTCAAATGAAACTGTTTTTGATACAGTATATTTACACACAGTTTGGTGGTTACAAGACGTGACGTCAAATTATTTATTCACTTAAGTCACCATAAGACGCTTAGGATCAATAAATGGACGATGCTTTAAAAAACTGCGTCCTAAAATCATTTACAGATATAGGTTAGGGCTGTTTCAGATTAGCGTATTTTTCTGCGCGTATACGGTCGTTTCAGCATACGCGCTTACAGGCGCTTTACATTTCGCGCTTCAAAAAAGCGGACTCGCGTAAACGGCCATATTTTGTAGTGTCAACATGGATTCTGACGGCCCGCGCTTATACGAGCTTAGAAGCGCGTCAACGCTCGTACGAGTTGCGCGTGTGCTAAAGGGCGCGCTTATACGCACCTACCTGCGCTTTCAAAAACGAACTTATACGCGCGTACAAAACGCTAATCTGTAACCGCCCTACTTGCAATGTTTGAACTGGCATTTCTACCCTTTTGTTTTCATTGTACTTTACTATAGAATCTTAAAAATAGCCCTTGTTTTCCTTAATATTTTTTTTTCCATAAATACAATCCCATTTGTTATTTATATCCCAAAGGAACTTTTAAACGTACAAAATAAAAACTATAAATACGCGCTTTTTTGCAATTAAATTAACAGTAAAAATTCCCTTCCCCAAAATTGGATGTTTGTTGCTTCAAGGAATTAAGAACCAGATAAAAAAAAAGCTTTATATAAAGTTACGCAAAGTACTTCGCTATAAATAACTGAATCTTTTAGTTCATTGATTATGATATGCATCGTCGGAGTCATAGGCTCAGATAGTACGATATTAAAATCGGTAAATCCTTAAGTAATGTAGAAACTTTAAAAACAACGGTAACAATCACAGTTTATAAAAGATGTTGGCTTGGAACTCGAAAACTTCTTATTCTCGCGATATAAATCCTTTTACGAGCCGTTTACTCCGCCACTCTGGTTGCGGAGTGGACGGCTCGTAAAATGATTCGAATTTGGTTGTTGCGAAGAAGTTGTGTGCGACTCTACCTATGAAATTCACTCGCGGCCTACCTAGTGAAATTGCCGTGATTATCTACGACCCGTAACTTCGGAGTCGTGTGAATCACGGTTAGTAAGTATACTGTATACCTTTACCCCAAACCCGGCGGATGGTGTGAGTGTTACTACTGAAAATCGACGTAAGCTGAATGGGACAAATACGTTTATTTCCATAAAAATGTTTAAATTTTTTGAACACGTCAGAAGGTAATAAAAATTAAAATAAAAAAGTAACTTTAAATGCATATTTACATAATTGATGAATTGAGCATTGAAAAAAAAAGCCTGTTCAGAAAGTAAGTCAAAATCAAAATCATTTATTCATCTAGGCCACAAAGTGAGGCTTATGAACGTCAAAATTTAAGTTAATTACTTAATGATTCTACATTTACTGCCACGTTCGCAATGCAATAGGTAGAACGACGAGAAAGAACGGGCAATAAAACTCATGGCCACTCTTTTCAAACAAATATAATGGTTGTACATTTTATTTTTGTAAGGAGCTGCAACTGTTTCACATTGTAGACATCTACTAGTAAAATTTTTAGTAACTATTGATATCATACTCAAGCAGTGAATGATGTTCATATGGTAAGCCTCCCAAAGTAAATATGGTGAAACAGGAGCGTCCACTTACGTCTAAGAATATATATAACTAGCTGACCCGGCAAACGTTGTTTTGCAAAAATTTTTTGTTTTTTTTTTTTTTTTGAAACATAGATGTTGGCCGATTCTCATAGATACCGGATAAGCACAAAATATTTCATCAAAATCGGTCAAGCCGTTTCGGAGGAGTATGGGAACGAAAACTGTGACACGAGAATTTTATATATTAGATATATATACGGGAATTAACGCGAACATGCATTAGGTATTTACATACCTTATTTTGCTTGACGTTTCGAGACGGTTGCACGTCCTGTGGTCGCAATTAAGCTGACTGGTGTAGCGATGTCACGTCTCCGACTGCGAGGTAGAAGATTCTATTTCTACCCCTGAGTCGTTGATTTTCGAAGTACCGGCGCAAAACACGCCAACCGTATCTGTATATTGAACGTTCGCCGACTGCACATTAAAGTGGGGTGTTGTTAGCCTAATCAATGGATTCCACGCAGATGACAATTTGAAGCCCTCTTCCCGATTGAAATTTTTATGTTTTCTGATTTCGGTCGCTTCACGCACAACTCTTGGGTAAAAGTGGTGTTCCGTGGAGAGGACGATGAAATTCAATCCAGTGATTGGTGCACGATTGAAGTAAATGTTCCGCAATCGCCGATTTGTTCGTTTGACGGTTCTTTACAGATTTACAGCTTTGAGCTTTGAATTTAATTGTCCCCAAGTCCTCTCCACGGAACGCCACTTTTGCCCAAGAGTTGTGCGTGAAGCGATCGAAATCAGAAAACATAAACACAACACACACAATAACAACAAAAACACAATAACTCACACTCACATGAAACTTAACAATAATCAAACATAAGTAGCCTGTGGGACCGAGCAAATTAATCCCAAGCATTTTATCTTCAATATCATCTAGCACCGAATATAACCCTTTTTGACAAAGTTTGCGTCTTTTTGAATTTATTAAAACTTAAGTTTTGTATAGGTATTGCTTGGCACTTTATTGTAAAAGCGCACATATTGGTCTTGAAAAGTTTTTTTTTTCTCTAGCCGGGTCTACTAGTTTGCTCTTATTTCTAGTATTCAAGTTGTGGATAACACTTTTCTTTGAGTATGAGGCCTTGTTTTGGAATACATATATTAGGTTTGATCCTATTATTCTAATCCGATTATTCTAAGTAATTGTCATCGTTATAGGTACATGAAGTGTAAGCACTGCACTAGATATTAGATTCATAATGGACGGTTTTTATTTGATGTTAGGCCTCGCTTACGACATGACTTTAATCGGCAAATACTAGATACTGCCCTAGTTATCCTACTTAGTTAGTTATCCATACCACAAGGACCTCCAAATAATATAACGTTCGAAAGCAAACCCAAACTTCGATGGACTTAATTTACTCTTATAAATACTATTTATACCAGACATAACTAGTAGTTAGTTTCATAGTAGGGTATGTTTAGAACCGTTCTGCAACCTTAGGACGTAACTTTCCAGCGCTAAGTGCCCAAGTTAAAAGCCTAAGTTTATTCTAACTTCGTATAGATACTAATCACTTACGTAGCTTGTATGTTTTAGTTATAAGTCTAGTACTTATTTTCTTGTTTAATTGCGTTCGAAAAGTATGAAAAGGCGTTGAAAGTGGGAATAGTTTTATATTTAAGAAAGAAGTATGAAACTGAAATCGTCTATATTAACGCCTAGATATTGTACTCTTTTTATGGCACACAGAGTCGGAACTACGTGACAAAGGTTCTACCATTGACCTCGCTGACTGTCTTGCTGGCTTGCTGACAACAAAGCAATAAGATCGTACAGCTTCTTCTCTGCTTCCGAAAAAACAGCATAAAAGTAGCTGATGTCTGTGAAATTCGGGATATCATAGCTATAACCACTCAAACGACTATATAGATAAGATTTATCTTCATCAATATTCAGAGAGAACGTAGTAGGTACTTCTCCAACCGAACTACTTCATTAGCTTACAACACCAAAGCTGCACCACTTAAAAGTCATCGCACCATTCATCACCCCTCACTCTTTCTCTGTCACTCGACATATGACAGAAAAAGAAATAAAGAATAATATTTCATAAAACTCCGCCCACGATTCACTTATATTATTAAAACATAACCACGTTTTAATTAAAACCAGTAGACGCGTAAATGTGTCACTCCACGACTATATTTTTAATTTAAAATTAAATATGAAAAGAAAAATGAGTTTCTGCAAAACTTCGGTTTTTCGAGAACAAAGCCTTGCAGAGAAATTTAAAAATGCATGGAAGTTTCGCGTCGTAATACCTACGATGAATAAAATATACAAAGATGTTGGATTTAGTAATCCTATAATACTTCAATTATGGTGAAAAAACATACGATTACCCTAATCATGGAAAGAAATAAAATTATAGTGATTGTAAACACCAAGTGTGTCATAACCATACTTGCACGTAGCCAATCATAGGAAACTAATTAAAATATTGATGAAGAAAAATAAGAGACAATACGAGAAAATTGCCACCACACTAAACAGAGATACCTAATTAAAAAATATCTAAGCAATAAACCTGTGACAGCTGACAGATTTAGGGATTTATTCATGGAATAAATACTGCAGGAAAATAAAAAAAGTGTAAAAATCACATAATCGACACACGTTTTTTATTTATTTTTTATGTAAGAACGTGGGTTCTGTATTGGACATGTGGATGGCCCACATATACTTCCTCTGCGCGGGGGTCGGCAACTACTTTTACTCTTTTCCTAATAGCTGAGAGAGCTGAATCGATCCAGTATTAGTTGATTGAATCAGGCGTTACTTGGCGGAACTCCATTGTAACCTAATGGAACGAAAGGGGAACCCACCACGCACTCTCGGATTGACCACCCCAACTGACTGCAGTATCCCGCTGTATGCGCCGACTATGCTTTGACACGTGTCTTGCCTCTGCACGAGGCATCCTCAGGAGCGATGGGCTACGTCTGAGTCATTGAGGGTCAGTCACTTGCGGTGGTCAATCCGAGGGTGCGTGGTGAACCCACCACGCACCCTCGGATTGACTCTCCTAGCCTCTACTCCTCTTTCCTAGCCTTAGGTTACAATGGAGTTCCGCCAAGTAACGCCTGATACAATCAACTAATTTATCATTATAAATGTTATCATCTCTGCCCAAAACTTACTTATTCATTGTTGAAGTTTTTTCGTGGTAGGTACTACATCTACTTTATGCATTGTGATGACCATAAAATTACTACTTTGCAACCATAATGAAGTAAAAGAATCGCAGCTAGTAAAACATCCATTATTGTGCCGTAATAGTTTCCATTTAGAATGGACATAATTAGTTTCATTTCTCCAAAGAATGCTTTCCGAATTCAAATGCAGTTATATTCACTAGATATTTAAAAACACACTTTTCATGCATGTAATATTCGCGCAGTACCCACGAATTTTCCAGACTAGGATTATCCGAGTGGCACCAACTGGGATAATTTTTAAAGAAATAATTCCGCTGCTTTCCAACCGTCTACGAATCATCATTATAAAATCAGCCGAAGATGTCCACTGCAGGGCATAGGTCTTCCCCACTGCTCTCCACATCCAGCCGCTGCCCGTAATCCTAACCAGATTATCGGTCCAACTTGCACGAGGCCTGCCTTTGCTACGACGTCCCATGTCGGGCCAAATTAGCCCCACCACAGAAACCGTCTTCGAATACACGTATAAGATACCTAACCGTGTAAAACTGCAAACCTCCTCCATTTAAAATAAAAAACGGCTAACCAAATGTCAATTTCACTGATTACAAAAATAAATCAACATTAGATATCTAACACAATTTATCGCGTACGTATTATTACTCTACAATACAAACCACAAACGGGCTGAAAGCCCATTTTAAATCGACAATAACAAGGCACAATAAATAATATAATGCCTTTACTCATGTTCGATAAACGAAAAGCACTAAAACAGGGTGGTCAGTCACTAAATCAGTCATAATTACCGCCATTAATGTCCCGCGCTTTGTATAGCTAACACTGGGTTGCCATTATAAAAATATGTTTACCCAAAAAATTGTGAAACGTGAGGCGAAAATAGAATTTCATAAAACTGCGTGACTATTTAGTTAATAAGTTACTTAGATAATTGTTGTCAGCTGTAATACAATTTTATTCTAGAAGCAATATTATATACAGCCCTTCGCAGAGTTTTTAAAACATCATCTATACACATAAATAAAATTGGAGTGTCTGTTTGTAATATTAAAATAATCGCTTTTTACTAAATGTACACGGTACATATACCGAAATGAGATTTTTTACATTTTTTGCCTGCCTGTTTGTTTTCGCTAACCTCTGGAACGGCTGGACCGATTTGGACGGGACGTTCACTGGCGGAAAGCTGATGTACCAAGGAGCAATTAATGCTATAAATTAACCTGGTGCGCGGAGTAGTTCACTCTGGACGCGGGTGAAACCGCGGGAAACAGCTAGTCGTAAATAAATGTTAGGTACTCTAATCAACAAGATCTAAAAAAATCATGGCGAAATGTGGGTGTAATATAACACCTCTGCCTACCCCTTCGGGGACACAGCCGTGAGTTTATGAGTCTTATCAACAAATAAAAACGTCATAACTATATTGAATCAAAAATAGTTATTAACCAATTATGAAAATTCCATTCCAAGCAAAATCTAAACCGATTCACAAATCTGTTAATATCAGAATTTGTATTCAGTTTATCGACACGATTTTTACAATAGCAACACTTGTCCTAACCCGTGGAATATCCGCGACAAAAAAGCACACGATATTGGTGCGATAAAACAAATTTTATTGTAAGCTGTTAGCAATAATACACGATGTAACGTTGTTTCGTTTTAAGACCTTTATGCGATCAAAGGTTTGATTCCACTGTTTTTTTCTGTCAGATTACAGACTTACAAAAAGTTAGGTTTAGCTCAGGCGGATATATTTTCTGACCTAGTTCTACATCTTTATCTACGTGGTATGAATACGAAGGCAGAAATAAAGCTCAACTTTGATAATGAGCTGCAAGGAAAAATATTTCTATACGCATTCCCTAAATGCGTCAAGAATGGAGCAACGCCATTGGTGCACGAATGTACATATGCGCGACAGCCGCCATTTGTGGCCAACTTTCGTGAATTTACCTAAGTCTTGCATAGAATAGTATCCCAAGCCTCTTTAAAAAGGATGATCATTCACGATTAAACTAGCCGCAAGATAGATCACATTGAACTGAGTAAAAAGTTGCAATATCGAACCATAAAAAAATAAATGTCAGTTTCAAATACGACGTTTGAAGAGACACCCATGTCCCCGTCTTCACGCCTGTCCAAATCGTCATAGCAATTCCTACTTCTTTTATCAGCGATTTGGACCCAAACATAAACGTCCCATAAATAGGTTTAATAGTAAATAAATCCAAAGAAATCGTTGGCCTATCTAATAACATTATAGTACCTCATACCAAAAGCAATTTTCCTACATCCGTTGGTCCCAAACATGTTTTCGTCCTGAGTAATAATTTCGGAGATATGATTTGTTGCCGCTGCTTGTTGTGAGTTTGATGGACGTACGTTTAAATTAGTATTTGTGTAACAAGGTGGTATTATGTGGCTAATGGCTTTGAAAGGCATATGTCTCTGTTCTCGGGCCACCGAAAACAAACGAACGATTATAACCTTGGTTGAAATTGTAACAAAGAAGAACTGAAATTGCAACGCAAATTAGGAGAAACCTTTCATCTGGTAATGAAACTGAGGTATCAGCCCTTACTGGGAACAAAAATCTTTCAAATAGCAAGCATAATTTTGCTTTAAGCTGATTGACCGATCAATTCCCATTCAATTTTGTCATGCCCAAATTATGTCGCCAGAAACTTCATAGATACATACTCGTATTCGAAGCTTTTATTTCCAAATGTCCCACCAAGACTAATAGCCGGTCGAATATTTAACACACCCTTGCAGCCAATGTAAAAAACAAAACGTATGCAAAATAGTAATTATTTTAAAAGGCTGTCAGGAATATTTATAGTGTTATACATTACCGCGTTTTATACGCACACCCCTTGCACGATTATTCTGAAACAATTCAGCAATTAACATTTACAGCACCCTAGAGCAATAAACTACATGAAGCTATGCCTAACCCTACCATGAAAGCAAGAGGCACAGCCCTAAAATATTAAATATTAAGCATTAAAATTATCTTTAACTATAAACAACTGGCTGTTGTCGCCCGAAAAATATAAAAATCCATTGTACTCTTTAGCTAATCTGTTAAGATATGATTTCAAACAGCCAATTAGGTCACATTTCAGTTCTAAAAAACCCAAAAAAGAATAACAAAGTATACAGTAATAAAACGAGAAAGGTCCCCAGAGCATTAACAGTTTTAATTATGTTAAAAATTATGCCCAGGCAACTTTTCCGGTTGGTATCTTTGCCAGTCCGTTTGCTTTTACGGTAATGATAATTTCTTCGTACGAAACGATGCCCGCAATTTTTGCTCTAATATTGAACATGAAGTTTGAAAATATTTTTCTTTTCTTTATATTTAGTGCGTCAACGGTAGATTAGTTTTGAATTTATATTCTGCTATTAATTGCCTCCCTAAACCAATGTGATTAAAAACTGTCTAGAATTGTTGGTAAGAATATTATGATAGGTCTGCAAGTAAGTTTAATATTATATAAATTTATTATCTCGCTTACTTCACAAATAAGTTAAAATATACAATTTATACCATTTTAGTATCTGTAATAAACTCATAAAGTCTTTTGAAACAAAACATTACGAAAATATATTCCGCTAGCTTTTTGCAGTCTCAATTGTGCGGACTAACAGTAAACAAAACTGTAACTGTTCTTTATCATTTAAGAAATTTGCATAGAGAAAAACAATTATAGAATGAGTTCGAAACAAAGTATAATTGGTAAAAGGATACGATAACGAGAAACGACACGCCAGTGATAGATGCGGTAATGTTAGCACGGTATCCAATACTCTAGCAAATACTCACTGTTTTTTTAATTACATAGGAGAATCGTTAAACGTCATTGAAAGGTATAAGTATCAGAGACGGTGACAGAAACATCGTGAGGAAAGCTGTATGCCTGTGAGTTTGCACCCGCACTTGGTCAGCGTGGTGGACTATGGCTTTTCTCCTCCCCGTAACCACCCTTGCACAGCTTGTTAATAGGGCGCTTATTAATATCGCCTGCGACATGTTTCTGATATATTATAATAATTTATTATATATTAGAAACCTGTGACACTTTCAATTTTACATGCTTTTATTGAAATCGTAGAACATTTCTTGTTACAATACTCAGTGCAAATATAGACATACAAGCATTGAACGAGCAATTGCGTATACTGCCGAATTGTTTGATCCAAATGCATTGCACCGATGTTTGTTGTTTATGCGAATCTCTGTTCGTGTAGGTCAATAAGATTGTTCATATGAGCTCAGCCTAACTATTATGATCGATTCAAGTGTCAAAACGGAACAGTATGCCTACGTACTATTTCTTTTCTTTGAGTGAAAGAACCGGAAAAATATTTTGTGAGTAGGCATTATGATGACAATTTTGAAGTAAAATAAATCCTTTTTCTAGCTATTCAAGAGTCTCTTATAACCTTCTAATTTTCATAGTATTTGTAAAATACGTCACAAACATCTAATAACAGTACATCCAGTGATATCTTACCCGAACGAGACGTAATAATATTAAACTACTAATTTTCGTTAATCTTCTGTGGGAGGTCAATTTTACCCCAACCACGCAATTCTACTGGTTCATGCTGTAACCAGCGTATATATGCTACTTAACAATATTGTGTACCTATTTGTTAAAACCTAATAGAACTTTGTATTCCAACTCAGTATTCAACTTTTAACATGACGTCAAAAGCAATTCAAAATTACTGTGAACAGCACTTAAACATAACGCTGATATCGCGAGCTCATTCGAAGATAACTTAAAATGGCTGACGCTCGAAAGCCCAAAGGAAATCAGTGAGGTGATATCCCAAACGTTAACAAACTTCTTAAAGACGAAACTTTGAATGAAAGTAATACTTGAAGCTGTTAATATTAAAATCGATAAACGAAATGGCTTCTCCGAGACTGATTTTGAAGTTGTGTTAATTTCCATCAGACGATTATCAAGTTGAAAAGTAAGTTTTCTTTGGCGATGTCTGTTAATTGCCGATAACTTGGACCAAGTTGACAGTGTTGATCGTTTCGCAGAGTTGAATTTGTAAGTAGCGCGTTTGTCTAATAATTGATTTTGTCTATTGTCGTTATTTAAAGTGTCTGAAGATCTTTCTGCTAATGAGTGTAATTAACGTGTCTGGAACCTTATTGGCTAAGTGGGTAAACAACATAATTTGCTTTTCATTGTTTCTTTTGTCCTGTCCGTATTACTATGTAGATGGTTTCTTTTCATCGTCATATTTGTAGAATACCTAGCAGCACTGGAACTTACAAGATTACAGTCTTGTCAACTTATTGAGCATACATGTAGGTACTCACGTTGTACGAAAATTACACGTGATGGTACGAAGACAACCTAAACTAAAGAAAATACCTGCCTACGTCTGTGTAATAAATATACAATAAGTTGGAAACCATTCACATACAAAGGTCTGCATTTGTAGCATTGATACACATGTGGTAGGTACACATGCGGGGACCTACAGTGCACACCTAGTTTAACATAGTAGCTGGATTTGCAATCCTTTTTTTTTTTTTTTTGTTTTACGAGGTGGAAAATCCCTTCGGATCTCCGACTCTTGGGGGAAATAAGAGCCGGAGTATGTGGTGTTTCCACTAAAAACCACCTCGACTGCCGCCATGTACCCGTGTGTCGGAGGGTGTGGCATCACCTAAGCACTCGTCGCCACCCTCCGACGGGTATTGGCCCGCCAGATGGTCAGGCGGGCCCCGAACAAAACCCCTTTGGCGACGGATTAAGGTGTTGGACTCCGCCGCCAAAACGCCCAGCGGCCGCAGAGGATAGGGAGGACGGCAACGCAACACCGCATCTCCTCTTTCTCTGCGGCCCCACCGCGACGCATCGAATGGTGCGCCCCCAATTGGTCGCGGGAGATAGGGCGCGCGGCAACGCAACACCGACACGCCTCTCCTCCCGCGACCGCACCCGACTGCGAGGGACAGACAGAACTGTCCCCCGCACCCGCACCGTTGGACGCATCCTGCGCAGGCCCCTCCAAGCCCACGCGGAGCGTCTCCTCCTGGATCCCTCTTAGCTTCACCGCGGGTGACCAATCCACGGTTACTGAGCCCCCCCACCACGACAAGGTGGAGATCTCACGGGGGGGGGGGGGTGGATTTGCAATCCTGAACCTGTATAGTAATTGTACCAGCAATGCTTGATTAACCTTTTCGACGATGAAATAAATCATGATTCTCTATTGCACGTTTATTACCTCTCTCCTGTAGAAGTAATCTAGTATTTTTGTAATACATAATTTGAGTCACTTCAATATAAATAAATAATGTTTTTGTTTTTCTTTCACAAAGGTAAGTTACAAACTACATTGATTAATATCTATAAAAATTATTTAGTCACTTCAATCATCACTATTGGAAATTAATATTATTATTATAGTCTAATCTAAGTCTAGGATGGGATAATATAGTTCGTCCTTTGATAGCAAAAATAGTGAAAACTTTTTAAAGTACTTTACAACTTGAGTGTATTATCGCAAAAAGCAAGATTACTATACAAATGGAGAAGCGATAAAACTAACAACAATATACAAGTAACGATTGGCAGTTCAATTTGTTCGCTAAGTGTAAGATGTTCCACATTGGCCACAACTCGGGAACAGGTATAGCCAACTTGTATAAATTAAGTTGCCAACTTAAATTGACTCTGCTATCAGTACCGTTGTAAAGGTGGCGGCACATGATAGAATGTTTTATATTTAGTAATATTATTTTCTTATGTTTGAGTGAGACAGCTATATAGAAGTAAGAGTGTTCCAAGTCTCTAACGACACATATTATAATAATAACTAGAGCATGCCCGCAGTTACGCCCGCATATTTTTATCTAATTTGTCCCCAAGGAACATACGTGCTGCTTCTTGTGCCCAATAGTTTAGGCTGTGCTTTGTCTACCAGTCAGTCAGTAACGCAAGAAGACATAATACGTATAAATTTTGAGACAGGTCATAATACAATGATTAAAATATTTAGCGTGATATGTACCCCAAACTACTCTACTTCGTACAGTAGTTTAGGTAGGCAGTGCTCGCGAAACAGTCTTCTACGGGCAATATAATGAGTGTTGACTTTAAAATAAATAATTACAGTAATGGATGCGACAGTAGTTTTGAATCCAACCAACAGTTATGATAAACGCACAGTAATAAATATAACAAGACAAGTTGCAAACAATTCGTAACGGTCTTATCACTATCGCTTTATACTCCGAACTTCAGTGACGTTCAAAACACCGCAGATATACTACATACTGCATCTTGAACTGTTAATGCTGATATCACTGAGCGTAGAGAAAGGAAGATATCAACGAATATGCTGTCAGAATGATTTGAATATAAGAGAAATGTTTAACAATTATTTCATATAAAATATATGCGCTAAGAATAAATGTTGTACTTCTTAATAATTAGGTATAGTTGTGTGCTTTACTTCAACTGGCCGGTTGGTCCTCAGATTAGTGACACTAACTGTTTATTCGGAGTTCGTGTTCGATTGCCATCCTGGACGTACCTACCATAGTGAAATGATTGCGATGTTATCTTTTTTTATAACTGATCTTTGTTAGTCATAATAATAATAAAACCATCCTAGATTAAAACTCTCAAAGGGCCTCTGCGCGTTGGACCTATGTCTCCGTGTACGCCTGCCAAAGGGCCGTGTACTTTTTTAACACTTTTTAAGAAAAGTACGCGTGATAGAGAAACACATAATAATAATAAAGCTTTATTTCAGATTAATATCATAATTGTAGTATGGGATGAAATAGTCTAGTCCTAACTGTCCCAGAATATTATTTTAACCAATTGACGTTGTGAATTACTTGGCAAGTATTTATGGACATTTTGTACGAACAATAACCAAATATAGCTGGAAACTGGAAACTGTAGGTACTGAAAATATAATGTCTAATTTGCCAGTACCTCGGTCTGAAGCCAGCCTTAGCCCGCCTTACTCATAGTCAAAGTTCGATATTGTGCGAAACAAACATTGTTCTAACGATGACTTGAATAATAGTTAGTTTGCCGTCCTTGGTGGTACATAGTTGAGGGGACAAATCGATTCGATGATGGTCGAAATGTTTGTCTTTCTACAACATTCTCTTTTGTATATTACGAAATTATTGTAGATAAATGTAACCATTAGTTCCAGATCTAGTAATTTAGGTACACTATCACATTAGCGTAGCCCCAGGCTCCAGAGGGAAGGTATAGAGACGCAACCCGGACGATAAGGCGATGATGATGATTCGCAAATCGCAACCTACCGAAACTCGGGCCCGACTAACTCAAATGTGAATCCCTGCAATGACGCAGAGACGTTGCCTCAATGGCTGTCTTTTACCGTCTTTATCGCAAGGGGTGAAGAACTTTTGCGATTAATCCCACCCTCTTCGTTCCTATCCAGAACCACAAGTGCCGGGGTGACGAATTGATGATGATAATGAGCTAGTGTTAAATAATTGACACCTTTTCTTTACTTTACTGACATCGTTCTATGGCAATCAGTACCATCATTAGCGCCCATTTGTGACCCGCCACAAAAAGGTCGTTACTGCTCCGATCGTATCAGACGAGACACGTGCCAAATTCTCACAGTTTTAAACTTAATTTCCTACTCGCAATGATCTTGGCACTGTAACATACCTACCTATGTTATCTGGCAAATAATGTTATATTCAGTAGTGGAATACTAAAATGTTCACTTTCTTGATAAATAGGTAGAATATTCTTCATTGTGTACTAGACTAGAGGATGTCTGCAGCTACGCCCGCACATTTATTATAATTTAACCTTTTCTGCCCGATCCCGTGTGCATTTCTAAAAATCCTCTCTTAGTGCTCCCCTTCACTTCCCAAGGAACTGACATGCCAATTTCAACTTCTTGTGCCCAATAGTCGGCTGTGTGTGTGACATTTAGTCAGTAATGCAAGAATTTTATATATACAGATTCTGCCGTGGTGCCAACTGCGTGGTTTTCAGCTTTTGCGACAAAAGATAGCCTATTTGCATGTGACATTCCCGTCAGAAGTTCTACAATTTTATTTGTTTGTATATACCCGTTTAAGTGGTCATCTATACATATAAATAAATTTGAAGTGTCTGTCTGTGATTTCAAAATAACTATGTTTTTTCAAGTGCATATAGTTACTTGCACGATTCTAAGACCAAAGAACCCTTTTTAACAGTTTTGTCTGTCTGTCTGTGTGTCTTTCTGTTTGTACGGAGTAATCTCTAGAACGGCTGAACCGATTCAAATGAGACTTTCACTGCAAGGTAGAGGACTTTATAGGGCTACATATAGGCTACAATTTGACCCGGTAGTTGGCGCTGTCGTGATAGCAAGTCTACTTCTTCTACTTGTCTATTATAGATAAGTAGAAGAAGTAAAGACTTGCTATCATACATCTATACAGATAAATAAAATTGAAGTGTCTGTCTGTGATTTCAAAATAACTATGTTTTTGTACCTGTTCCTCTATATGTGACGCTGCATAGCCGACTCGAACACTTTTGCCGGTGTAGATAATACCGCCACTGGTCGACGCCCGCTAACATGAGATACCGATTTACCCTTGGGCACCGGTATGACTCGTGTGAGTTTCCAATGAGCCGGGAACGTAGCTTGTTTTAAACAGTTGTCAAAGATGTGACATAAAGGTTTCTCTAATACTCGACCACAATCTAAGCTTTGGCTTGAGGTTAGCATTTATTATATTAATTATATTAAGCAGTTATTATTATATTAAGCCACCTAATTAATGCTGCTTTATATTTTAGCTCTATTTTTATTAAAGAAGAAACCATACGCAAGAAAACACATATATTTTTGAGGCAGAAATTATAATCTTTTCGTGGACAACTCTACGCAATGTCGACTGATCAATTGAGGGAAAGAGCTGTTCTCTAGGCAATCAAGTGCCATTATTATTGATATGTTACTGGTATGATAACTTTTACTATGGGGCTCTATGACTGCTTAAGATCAAGCAGCATGGATTCATTTTGATAGGCAACAATAATGGTAAAAATAAAAAAACGGCTGCTATTATTATATAGACAACTTCGCTTCGAGGTTATGGTGGTTATTGTATTGAGAGCTGTCAAAAATGTCAAAAGTTGTAGTGAACTGTGAAAGAGTCGTACAAAGACAACTTCTAAATTTCGCCACTAGAGTCGCGGGTAAGAATCTTAGCATAGCCAATATAATAGCAGCCGTTTTTTTATTTTTCCCATTATTGTTGCCTATCAAAATAACTCCATGCTGCTTATTATTAAGTAGTCATAGAGTCCTATAGTAAAAGTCATCATACCAGTAGACAGCTTCTAAATTTCGCCGCTAGAGGCGCATGGATAATCTTGACATCGCCAATAGTTTTATAGTCAATTACTTCAGAAAGAAACGTTCTCACTCTCGTAGAATGCGTTCCGCTTCACATACATACCTTCTGTGTCATTATTGCCGTATTTTATATTGAACAGGGTTTTTAAAGATAAACAAGGCGACCCTTAAAATACTAACAAAAAGATTTCTTGAAATAAAAACTATAAATATCCCCTTTCTTTAGCAATTAAATTAACGGGAAAAATACTTTTCCCTCAAATTGGATGTTTATTGCTTGAAGGAATTAAGAACCGAATAAAATCAAATTTTATATAGAGTTAGTCAAAGTATTTCCCTATAATTAGCTGATTCTTTTCGTCCGTACGTTGATTATTATTATTTGCATCGTGTAAGTCATATGCTCACCTAGTACGATATAAGTCGGTAAATCCTAAACTACTTTAATAGCAAGCAACTTTAAAAGCAACTGTAACAATCACAGTTAAAAAAATATATTGTCTCCGAACTCCAAAAGGATCACAAGATAAAAAATGTTATAGAAGAACATATACAAGTTGTCACAACATCCATCACCAAGCCGAAGTATACTTGTTGTGGACATCATGCCAAGTTATACTAACCAGAAATAATACCTGGAAAACTATATATTTTTTTTAAGTTTTCACTTTTTTCAAACCGCAATTAAAAGCGCGCGCGGTACCTAGGTACTTATCCATGGGGTCATAGGGCATCTAAAAAACATATAAGCGGGGTAAATGCATCGATTTTGTACCTTTTTAGAAACATTCCATACTAACTTTGAGCCTCAATATCTCCTGAACCAGTCATTTCCCAGGTATGGTGCCGAAGTACAAAATGGTCGTAGTGATTGGTACAACATGGGATTTCAGTTTTCGTTAAGGGTCTTTTTACACCCTGTATAAGTAATAGACATGTGGTTATATTTTTCTTTCTCCTCTCATTCTCGCGATATAAATCCTATCGCTAGTCGTTCACTCTGCCACTCTATGGTTCTAGATTAGGGCTGAAGAAGTGTATGCGACTCTACTCTACAAAAGTCGTTCGGGGCCTACCTACTAAAATCACCGTGATGTCTACATCCTGTAACTTCGGGTCATGTGAATCACGGTTAGTATACTGAATACCTTTACCACGAAACCGGTGATTGGTGTTTATATATAGTATAGTGACTCAAGATTCTGCAGAGTATTTTGAGATAGTGGGACCATGTTCAGAGTTCATAAGCAATACTATACACAAATTGTAAGTACTGCAATCATTAACTTTCTTTCTTTCTTTTGATACGTAATGGAAAGCTTTTCTTTGACGTTAGGCCTCACTAACGCTATAACCATAATCGGAAAACACTAGCTACCATCCAAGTTATCCTACTTAGTTAGTTATCCATACTTTAACGTCCAAACGCTACATAATTATCTTTAAATGACTTTCAATAACGTTCGAATGCAAACCCAAACTTCGATGGACTTAGTTTATTCTTGTAAATACAAGACATAACTAGTAGTTAGTTAGTTTCATAGTTGGGTATGTTTAGAACCGTTCTGCAACCTTAGGACGTAACTTTCCAGCGCTTAGTGCCCAGGTTAAAAGCCTAAGTTTGGTTTAACTCCGTATAGATACTAATCACTTACGTAGCTAATATGTTTCAGGTATAAGTCTAGTACTTCTTTTCTTGTTTAATTGCAAAGGTATGGAAAAGGCGCTAAAAAATTTAATAGAATGCTAGTTCAAAACTCTAATGGATAAATTCACGCCTTGATATATTCTGTTTATGGATCCTGGATACGGAGTCAAGACTTCAAGGCATTTAGCAGTGGCTGCGACACGCTATTAATGGTTCTCCCATTGAAGTCGCTTGCTCCGACTGGCTTGCCGATAACAAAACAATAAGATCTTACAACTTCGTTTCTGCTTCCGTAAAAAGAGCATAAAAGTAGCTGCTGACTGTGAATTTCGGGATATCAACGTTTTAAGTTAAAACTTTTAACCTCAAACGACTCTATCGATATGACTTCTGTTCATCAGTATTCAGAGAGGATGTACTTCTCCAACCGAATCACTTTATCCGCTTATACCGTCAAAGCTGCATAACTTAAAAGTCATCGCACTATTCATCACCAGTCACTTATCTACTCTTTTTCTGTCACTTGAAAAATGCCAGAAAAGGAAATAAAGAATAATATTTCATAAAA